>JALGQJ010000003.1:2412500-3612500 GCA_023055345.1 Quercus wislizeni
ATAGTACTTGAGTTCGCTGAACTTGAGTTCCTAGGTGAGTTGCCAGCGTCGCACTGTTGACCTAGAATTTGAGGAACAAAAAAAAAACAATGTGGTACTCGGATGGTCTTATCATTGTCATGTTGTTACATATTTGAGCCTTAAATTTCCTGGCCCCCTAATAAATTGGGAGGGGGCGGGGGGGGGGGGGGGGACTACTACCACTAGCACCAGTCACTACAACAAACTTTAGTTATTTCAACCCTCTTTTATCGAGGGTTTACTAAAATCTGTGGATACAACCTATAAATACAAATGCGGTAGGATATATTACTTAACTTTATTTCATAAGGTTTTTTAGACCCTCAAAATAAATTAAAACACCCTTGAAATAGGTGTGAAAAAAAAAACGTTAGTTTTTTCAGCCCACAACCCTTGATAAAAAATTACAAAATTTTCAGCCCTTGAAAAAAGCCCACAACAAAATTTTCATCCCTTGAAAAAGCCCAACAAAATTTAAAAACATAGCCTAAACGTAACCAACAAACACACAGCTCACTCTTTCGTTGAAAGCCATAAACTGAGAAATCTCACAGAGCACATGGAGATCCCATAGAGCTCGACGATCATGGAGATCTCATAGAGCTCGACGATCATCGATTAGGTACCATCGCACAGCTCCGATTAGGTACGATCTTGGTTTTGTGACTCTTCCTCTCTCTTGGCGGCGTTGTGTTTCTCAGCTCCGGTCAGGTACGAATCACAAACCCTAATTTCGTCTTGATTTTTTTGTTTTTTTGGTTTACCCACACTTTTTCATTGATTTCCCCATGATTTTCGTTTCACATTTCTTAGAAAACTAAGCTCATCATCGTTTCCCTATTTCGATTTCTAATTGTTCGACCTTTGCAATTTCATTATTTGATTTCAAATCATAATCTCTGTTTCCTTTACAGTTTTCATACAAATATTGATTGAGTTTTCATACAAATATTGATTGAGTTTTTTCTTGCATTAAAAAAGGCGTTAATGTTATTGTTTTTGTGTGAATTTCTTGATGATAGCTCTACCCACCTGTATATGCAAAAAACAAAGAAAAAGAATGTGGGAAATTCGAAAACCTCATTAGTCTACATCTTATAAAGATTGCATGTGTAGGGAGAGAAAGAAAGAGAGATAAGATTTTTGTAATTACCTTGAGGAGGAGGACATTGTTGGAGGTAGAAGATAGGATTGCTTGTGGGATGGCCGCGTATAGATGTTAGTATGTTGATATAATGTGTTCTTTGTGCTATGGTATCACAATGTAGTAGGTAGTGTATTGACTGAAAGTAGTGGTGCTGCTTGTTGTTTCATCTCAAGTGTTGAAGGTTCAGCCTCTGGCTGTGCTGTTCTGTTCTGTTTAGATGATGTTTGTATGCTTTGATTTGCTAGACAGTTTGGTAGTGTTAATTCTGTTCTGTTCTGTTCTGTTCATTGCTTTTGCTAGTTGTGTGCTGCATTGAGTGATTGACAGTTTGAAGCAAAGCATAGAATGTTGCAAGTTTTGCAATTGTAGCCTGGTATATGTGCTTATGTTTTGCTTGTGTGTGTCAAAACATTTGAGAATATGTCTATGGATTAAGATGCTTTGGGTAGTTTTGGCTAATTTGCTATTTCGTTGTACATTTTTGGACATTGTTGGAGGTAGAAGATAGAGGGAGTAGAAAATGAATTTCAATTTCTTCCGGATTTTAAAGAGGGACTGAAACTGAATTAATTTTTAAGTAAGTCATAGGATGAGTGTTCTCGATTTGAGTTTTTCTGATATATAGTTCTGGTGGGTGAGGTCGTGTATTTGTGGTTTACTCCCCAAGGGTGGGTCCAACGAGGGCCAAGCCTTGATAGAGTCCAAACTCCAATAAGTTCTACACATGAAGAGCGTGATAACTCAGATGACCATCAACATGCATTTTAATCGCACAACTCATTAAGTATTTAAATAAGTCACATGACTAAATAAGTTGTATAATAAAAAATGCACGTGGATAGTCATTTGATAGCCACATATGGATTGGAAGAGAATTTCATCCCTCCAACTCCATAATCCTCCATAATAGTTGTTCCCCAATTTAGTTTTCTTTTCTATAGTTATGTGGCTTATAATTGGGTTCTGTCATTTAATTTCTTTTGAAGAGACTAGCATAGTAAGACTCTAAAAATTTTGACACCAAACCATTATTCTAACAAATTCATTGAAAAATCTGCACATCACCTTAAACTGCTAAAAGCTGTAATGCATTTTCATTTTAGAGTACTATAGCTAGTAGAAGTATTCAATCGCATGATTTTTTTTTTTTTTTGGTTTCAATGCAAATCCTCCATGGTGACTTTATTGTTGCCATTGGTATAATTTTTTAAATACCGAGCCCTTTGGTGCCTTTTATTCAGAGATTGATGTATTTCAGAAAAAAGATGGTGCAGTTGATTATTTGATTATGAAATGTATTCCCTTGTATTTTGCTATCTCTTGAGCTATGTTAAGCACTTGGGCCTTTATTGATCCTTTTTCCTTAAATAGTTAATGTGTTTTAACACAATGGTACTAGCTAATGTGTTCCTTGTTTTTGTACTTTTTACTATAGGCAATCTTTTTAAATGTTGTTAGTGGGGTGAAGCTGAGTGAGACTGCTGGGGATCTTGCAGTAGCGGCAGCAATTTGTAGCAGGCATGTGTTTTATGATCCAGTTCACCTCATTACCTTTTCCCTTTTCATGCTTTATTTCTTTAAATTAAATATTGGATTTTACATACTTTATGAGATTTTTCATAGCAAATTTTAAACATCCAACTGGACACATTTGTTAGTATTTTCAGCATTTCTACAAGTTTTGCAATGTTGATTGAAATAAAAATAAAAATTGCCTCCTGCAGTACTTTCTTTTTTCACTCTCTTGCCCCTTGGATGTATATACTGATTACAATTATCTTTTTCCTTTCTTTTTTTTTTCTTTTGTTGCCTCCAGTTTTTTGGAGTTTCCTATTCCAAACAATATTGCGTTCATTGGTGAAGTTGGACTTGGCGGTGAGCTTCTCACGGTAAGCAATATGGTTCCATTTTATTGGTATTAATTGTTAACATTGCTCTAATAATTTATTTAAAAAAAGTTACTTTCAGTAACAAAGTTTCAGACGTACAATCTTTGTTGAACTTAGCCAGTCTGGTAGCATCTCCTTCCCTGTTTTCAGTTATGGAATCTTCTTTCTATGCCATTTGTGACAGTTACTTTTGTTGCTTATATTGCATTCAGTTATATATTTCCTATGCACAAAGTATATCCTCCAGCAATTCCAGATTTTATTTTTCTGCTAGCCCTTCTGAAAAAAAGAATGTAAAATGGATTTCAGGCAGCCCCACCAGATTTTACTACTTTTTAGTTTTTGTTTAGTGATACTGTAGTTTAGCTGAATTATCACGCTCTTCATGTGTAGAACTTATTGGAGTTTGGACTCTATCAAGGCTTGGCCCTCTTTATGGTCTGCTTACCAAATCCAACAGTTTTTTTTTTTATTTTTTATTTTTTTGTTAGTTTAAAGATGTTACTTAAAAAAAAAAAAAAAAAATTTCATAACTATATTGTTAATTTACTTTTTTTTTTTTTTGAAAGATGAAGCTGAAAGTGGTTTAAATTGGGTACAAAATTAGTACTTAGATATTGAAGTGCTTTTTGTTATACCCTCCAAGTCTGAAGCTTTTGATTTTTATGTGGTCACATTGCATAGAGAAACAGCCATAGATTTTCTTTGTGGGCTTTTAGTTGATTTGCTCTGCATATTTTAAGGTGACAATGAAAGGAAGAATTGAGGATGGACAGAGAAAATAGGAAATAGATTAGATTTATTATAATATTCAGAAACTACATCCATCTGCAGTTATGTACACTTGCTGATCAATAATTCATATTGACACTCAGGATGAAGAAAAGCATTATCTGTACTCAACTGCGTAGCTGCTGAATTCCACTTAAATGCAATGTCAGCTACTTTTTTCCCTACTAAGTTAGTGAAGGTCAGAACTCATAAGTCTTTGCCTAGTATTTTACTTGTTTCAATATGTATATAATAATCACTATGTATCATTTCTTCCATCTTAAGTGCTTTATTTTCTTTTTTTGCGGCTTTTGATACTCATTTTTGCATCTCTGTAGCCTATGTATTTCAATTGTTGAGTCTCATTAATCCATACCACACTGTCTTTATTCACTTTCCCATTTTCTAAAAACAAAAAAGATTACTGCTACCACACTTCATTCCCTTTCATGAATAAAGTTGGGTTCCATTAATCTTTATTCTATAAGGCCTGTGATCGAATTTAATAGCATATTTTAGATACTCCCATAATTATATGCTTTTCTTTCTTTAGTAATAAAGTAATATTATTACTAGTTGTTGCTGAACAACAAAATTTGTTGAATTCTTTCAATTGTCCTTTTGTAGCAGGCCTTTAACCTTCTCTATTCACCGTGTTCCAGGTCTCTTGTTTGAAAGCTAAATTGGGACACAAGACAATGCCTCTTTCACTTTTGCCTTCTGTCAATTCTCAAGGCATCCTTGCCTCTGAACCTGTGGTTGTTCTGTAGACTAGATCATGCCAGCTACGCAATAGAACCATGTACTCAACTTTGCTTTGGAGATGATGATGAAGAATAAACTGTATCAAAACTTTTAACTCTTGGCATTTTGTATGTGGCCCCTAATCTGTTAATTTGTAGGTTTGAGTTTAGAGATCAAAGAAATTGTAATTGTAGCAATATATCACTTTCTATCTAGTACTAGTACTAGATAGAGCAGTCAAAAATTTATTAAACTCCATATATTACCAAAAGAAGTGGGGGATTAGGGTAAAAGAGGATCAATGATATTGACATATCTTTGGATAGCAAAGGATGAAAGACAAAATGAAAATTGACATCTTTCAAAATTTTCAAATACTGGATTACTAATTTTTAAATTTTAGGCAGGAAAAAATATTTCAACAAAAGATTTACGTAATTATTTTGCAGGAAAAAAAAAAAAAAAAGAGTATGAAGCCTATATATAGGAATAAAAAGTTGTTTATATTCTTTATTCCAAACAACAAATAGAAAAATTAGGTTTAAGGCATTTTAATAGTGAAAGGATATGGTGGATCATGGTTGGTATGGTAGCTAGTGATCAGCTATAATTGTCAACAACCAACAACTCATTGAGCAATTATTATTATTATTATTATTTTTTTTTTTGAGAACACGATCAATTATATATTCAGTTATGTATCTTGTTAAGTTTTAGACCCCTGAAAAACACAATATGTTTAACCTAATTTATTAGCTAAATTATTATTTAGATTACTTATTCAGATATAGGTTAGACATTCATCACAATCAACATGCACAACAAAAAACTAAATAACACATCTAATTTTTAGTGAAATGATATGATCGATCTTGGTTGGTATAGTATAACTGTCAACAACCAACAACTCATCTAATTTGGTGTGATGACTTCCAACAACGTTATGTACTTCATGCCCAGGTATCTATTTAATATATCAAAATGATATTTTAATTTTGAGCTGAAAATTTATCCCAAGAAAAGAAAAACAAATTCTGCCCTGAGCATAATAATAAATCTCTTTATATGGTACAATATAGTTTTTATTTGCACAAATAATAATAAAGCCTTCCAATTAATCTAAATCATAGCGAGCACTCCATTAATTCTGCTTAGAATTTATTGGCTTAATAAAACACTAATGTTTCAGCTAGCGGTCCTAGTTTTGTCGAGTGCATGGGCGATTCACTAACATTGAGTGCAAACACCACTCAAAAACTTCAGGACATAAGACCCTCATCCAGAATCCCACCCTCACCCAAGATGGCTTAGTTAAGTACATGTCTCCTTTGCAAGTGCTGTCCACAATTGCTTTGGCACACCTCTTTGTTGACTCAACTGGCACCCATGGCATTTCAATCTAAGCAAATATCACCATTCAGAAAGGAAAAAAAAAAAAAAAAAATCATTTTTGTTTTGAGAGACTAGAAGTTACATAATGGCTAAGTTATGAGTAGAAATTACATATAAGTTCTTCTCTCTTTATGCAACCCAAAAAAAAAAAAAAGAAAAAAAAAGAAAAAAGAAGAAGAAACTATGTTAGAAATATTATAAATTTTATTATGTAAGTCTTATAAAAAAAAGTTATTAAGATATTTACTATAATATTATTTAAATGGTATCGATCATATTCATCGCCATGTTCATTTATTAGTATTTTAAAGAAAATTTGTAATTTTTAGCATTTTCCATTATATGTAGTAGGGATTATTACAAGGTAAGGTTCTCGGTCAATATATAGGACTATGTAAAGTTTTGTATCTAGGCCATATAGGGTCCTATATATATATATATATATATATAAAGGGCAAAATTTAGATACAGTTCCTTAGATACAATTCCTTAGATATTTCTTTTAAATTACTGCCATCTATCTAATTTAATGACTCCACTAATTGACGTTAAAACACCATCTCCTTTGTTTTCTCTTTTCCCGAGAGAAAATCTTAGAGCTTCAAATTTCTCACCCAGTAACCAGATATCTTCCTTCCTCCATTTTATTTGATGTTTCAATATTTATCAATTACCAAACAAAAAAAATGGGGGAAAAAAAAACTAGTTTGAAGTTGAGTGTTGATGTTAACGTTGAAATCCAATTCGTATTCACCTGAACAAAACCATTGCAAACCCATACTCCTACCCAAACCCAATAACCACTTCCCTGCCAAACTCCACGCAGCAAGCCCAATCTAGAGATTCGGTGTCAAGATTTGGCTTTGAAAGAAAATCAAAAGCACTAAGAAATCTTTTTTTTTTTTTCCTACTTGTTAGGCACTGCCCTGTAGATCTGTAGACTCACTTACCCCATCTAGAAAAATGAAATTAGGTAGTGCATCCCTTGAATGTGTGTGCCTTTGGTCATCGGAAATTTCCATAGATTGATCATCTTTAGCCATCTAGTGTGAGAGTTTAAGGGCCTGTTTGGTAGAGTAGTTAGAGTAATATTGTTTGTATTTTTTTGAAATACGTGTAGGTGAAAAAGTGTGTAAAAATGCATGTAATGTTGTTTAAAAACTGAAAACATGTTGGTAAAACACTCTAACAAACGGGCTCTAAGAGATTTGATGAATAGGTTTCTAGCGGGCCAAGAAAAGAAAAATGAAAAAAAAGGGGGAAGAAAGAAACAAAATGAGATGGTGTTAATAGACGTTAGCTAAGTTATTAAACCATACAATTGGCAGCAATTTAAAAGTAGTACCTAAGGAACTGTATCTAAAGTATTGTATTTAAATTTTGTTCATATATAAATGAGATTACTAGAGGTCGAGCTTTGGTGTGATGGCAAGTGCCTTACATCCAAATCAACGAGTTTGAGTTCTGGAATCAGTCTCTCTAAAAACAATAATTGAAGGTAAAGCTGCTTATCATGACATCTTTTAAACCTTACAAAAAGTGAGAGTTATGTAAGCTGAATATGACATTTTTTATATGGTTGAAGTTATATTTAACCCGTGATCTACTGCACAAGATTTAAATTCAATGTACTCTGCTGATTGGACAAGACATGTTGCTGACAAAATGGTGTCTTGCCAGAATTGGGTGAAAATAGATGGTTTGGATTTTATAAAATGTAGAAGATTAAATGATTTAAATGCAACTTAAAGTCTTAAACAGGATTTGTAAAGGATTAATTTTCAAGTTTCGTTTCTTTTAATTCTCAATATACCTTTGGTAAAAGTTGGCCTTGCGTCATTTCTGACTCAATTACTCCGGGAGTTACAATGGTTATTCCAATATCTGGACCAAACTCAACTCTCAGTGACTCAAAAAAGCATATTTGGGCTGCCTTGCTTGCCTGAAGACATCATTTATTCATAAGTAAAAGAAAATCTTGAAGTGAACAACTAGTAAGGCATGCCAAGGAGGTTTTGTAAGTAGTTCTTACATTGTAGAAGCTTAATCTCGGAGTACAGAACCATGCTGCAACTGAAGAAATTACAACAATCTTTCCTTTGCTTTTTCTTAGGTGTGGAACTGCATAATGGGTGCTGTACACTGAACCCCAGAAATTAATGTCCTAAATTACATAAAATTGGAGTCTGTTAATGCAAGTTTGAAACTCAAAACTTAACAAAAAATTGGGATTATATATTATATAGACTTGAATGAAAAATAAGCACTGAAGAACGATTAAATATGCTAGATTTTTTTTCTTCACTATAATCCAATGTAGTTTCAGAGAAAGTGGGGCAAGACATGTTGGTATTATTACCATAATGGAAACAATGTCAGAGGAATCTTCAAAAAGGTCCACTCTTACTACTCCAGCGTTGTTCACCAAATGATTCACTGTTGAATAAACTAATCACAAATTGAAATTGTACATTCCAAAATATTTTCACAAATAGTAGGTGTTAGGTTCTAAAAGTTTAGAACAATTGGCAAATCATGAATACAAACTTATCTAGATATAGATCTTAGAGTCTATAGGTATTATTAGACAATGCTCAAGGTGATACAAGTCAAGATTCAAGAATATACAAGTTGCAGAAAGAAGAGTTTAGAAACTGCCTAGTTCGATCAATCGAAAGACAGGCTTGACCGATCGTAACATGTATCTACAGAATTCTATTTCAGCCTCAACTTTACTTAAACGTATTGGGTTTCAAGTAAAACACTACTAGTATATAAAGGAAACCCTAAGCACGTTTTTATAAGGCTTTTCAGAGAGAGAAGAGTGTGCCTCTTTTGTAGATCTAGGGTTTTGTACCCAAAAAACTCTCTCTTGTCTTCTACCGGTGTTAGTCCTTGAAGAATCTCAAGATTCGGTGTTGTAGAAGTTGATACCTTCTCTTGTCATCAAAGGTGCTGATGATCTAAACCTTCAAGGGTGGTTTTGAAGTCACAAATAGGAGAGTCTATATATATATATATATATATTTTTTAATCACAAGTGTGAGTGCTTGTGTTGTAAAGGCCTAATAGAGAATGAGTCCGTGGATTCGGAGCTTGCACGTGGTCCTGTCAGTAAATTCTAAATGTGGTGGCAATAGGATCTTAGTGGTCTAAGTCTTATTGTAAACTTCGATTCTCTATAGTGGATTTTCTTTTTACCTTGAGGATAGCTAGGTTAAATCCTCCCCAGGTTTTTTACCGGTTTGGTTTTTCTGGGTGATCATATCATTGTGTTCTTTATTTTTCGCTGCTTTACATGATATGACTTTATTGTTTTAACTTAGATTTGAATAATAAACCTGAGTATTCACTTGATTAATTAATTAGATTAAACAATCTAGTTTACAGGGATCTAAAACCTCACAAGTGGTATCAGAGCGGGTTAACTCTTGATTTAGATTATTATTCCTAGAGTTGATCCTTGATCCTTGATATCATGGATAATTTTAAGTGTCTTACTGTTTTTTATTGTGATGTTTTGAATAAAAAGGACACTATTGTTTCAGTTGATTTTTTTAAGGCTTGTGAAAGGAATTTGCAGGATTTCAGTATTTCTCAGAAAATTGGTGTAATCCATCAAATACACTTTGCTTCTCGTGGATTTTCACTTACAAAGCCGAAGACTCATGCTATATGGGTGGGAAAAGACTTGCTAAGGTGAGTATTGTTTACTTGTCCTCGATTTAATTCATTTAATTATTTATGGATATGTTTACTTTTAGTTTAGGTTGTTTTATTTTCTTAGGTTCTTTTGATTATTCAAATATCCAAAAACATTGAAAATTTTCAAAAAGACAAAAATATTTTATTTTGTGTCTTGTTTTATTTGTTTTGAGGATTACATGAGTTATAATATCTCTCTCTTGATTTAGAACATGCTTGACATTGTGGAGAAACTTGAATAGTATGTGTTATATAAATGCTAAGCTATTTTTGACTTTGTGTGAGTAATTACTAGTTTGTACATGTACTCAAGGGTTAATTAAGAAATTGATATTTCTTATTTGTGTACCCTCTATAGCTTAGTTAAGCACTGTTATGCATTGCATTTGTTAGCATAATATGTACTTTTATTTTCTATCATAAAATTTTTTGAAAATCCAAAAAGATTTTGTTTTTGTTTTGTATTACATATCTTGGATTAATAGTTGAGGTTGACCATATTAATTTTTACATAACATGCTTGTGTACCTTGGTTAGCTTGGATGAGCTTATTTTTTCTGCATTTTGCTAGTTTTAGCTATATAGTGCATGTTTGTGGGAGTTGTTTATAGTTTTGATTACATGATCTTGATTTTGAAGTCATATGCTTTTGATTGTAAGGACTAAAAAAATCCTAAGAGAAAGGCATAAATAACCATCTCACCACTGTTTACTAGCCAATCATGAACACCTTAGTGCATATCATAAGATTTTGATCTCGAGAAAGTGTAGTACATGCACAAAAAGAAAATATGGTATAACATTGGAATAAAAAATTATAATAAAAATGGTGTGTACATTATAAGGCTAAAATAAAAATGGTGTGTACATTATAAGGTTAAAAAAAGAAAAATACATGATTGCAAGCTTGTTTTCTAGGAGATGTGGGAGTTATAGGATGTAACTCTTTAGATGATAGTCACTTTCAAACTTATGTGATGAATAATGTAGAAATTGTAATTGATTACTATCTACTTATCACCTCACATGTATCTCATGCTTTTACTAGTTTCACACACTTCACAAGTTATTCTTTGCTAAATTTAGTACATAAAATTGTGTGTGACTTTGTTTTGGCCATCCAAGATTATGTTTTCTATGGTGTTTGATGCGAAATATGGTTCAGGGTTGGCAAAAATTGTGTTTTTGATGATTAAAACCCTTGTTTTGAAGTTCTGGGTTGAAAACTCTTGTTTTTGAAAAATATTTAAACTCATTCTCATACATTTCATTTTTGAAATTTCTTGGTTTGAGTATTTTTTGCATAATCTTCTGCAATTTTTCAAAAAATTTAGTTTTCCAGAATTTTGATTGATTGAGTGTGATTTTAGATCAATCGAAAATTTCCAGATTTTTCAAGTCTAGCTTTTGCTTGACTTGATTGGTATTCGATCGATGCTCGATCAATTGAAACTGAAAAATTTTCAGTTTTTAAGTATTTGACCAAAATTTTTTTTATGCATCATTTATCTTTAGGATTCACATGCATTGCATTTTTTTATTTATCCATCATGCAGTTTTGCAGTCATATCTCTCATTATTTTCACACATAATATACATACACTTTGCTATATTAGGTACTCAACTTGATCTAAAAATTGATTAATTAATTTTTGAGTTATGTACTTTTTTCGTTTATACTATTTTTATGTGTGAATTGCAGAAAATATTTTTCTTAAGAGAAATGATGGATAATAAATATACAAATATTTTCTCTACTCATGCAATTGTTTATGGGTCACATAGTGTCAAGTTTGCATTTATTGAAAAAGAGAATATTCGTGTTCATGTGTAAACTCAAATTTTTGTTTTTGTTTTTTGTTTTGTTTTTTTTTTTTTTTGTTTTAAGTTAGGTTTGTGTGTTTTTAATTTTCCCCACCTCCTAAATTTTACCAAAAACTGTTTTTCCCAAAACTTATTTTGTTTTTCCTATTTTTATAGGGGGAGAAACTTGTTTTTAACCTTTGTTGTTCTTAGGGGGAGTTGTTTCATTGATTCTCTATTTCCTCTTATCCTTTGTTGCGTATGTTTTTTTGTTTACTCTTTGATTGGGTTGTCTTTGTCAATACGTGACAAAAAGGGGGAGAAATAGATGAAATTTGGAAAAGGTTTTTAAAATGTTTTGTTTAGGGGGAGTTGAAATTGTTTTTGAAAGGGAAAGAATATAAAAACTTTTTGATGTATCTAACTTAGGGGGAGTTTTAGAATTTACTCTTGTTTTTTATATTGCGTTTCATATAATTGTTTATGTCTTTCTTTCCACACATGTGGTGATGTATTCTTTTGAGTATTTTAGGAAAGACAGGTACATTCTAATGAAGACCTTCTACCTTTTATTGCAACTTCTAGGTTAGGAGTCTTAGATTGGGATTTGTGATGTAATTGGGCAATTTATTGTATTGCATTGTTCTTGTATTTGAGCATTTCATTTTGTATGTAAGTTTTGTCACGAATTGCCAAAGGGGGAGATTGTTAGGTTTTAAAAATTTAGAACAATTGGCAAATCGTGAACACAAACTTGTCTAGATATAGATCTTAGAGTTTATAGGTATTATTAGACAATACTCAAGGCGATACAAGTCATGATTCAAGAATATGCAAGTTGCATAAAGAAGAGTTTAGAAATTGCCTAGTTCGATCGATCGAAAGACAGGTTTGACCGATCGAAACACGTATCTACAGAATTCTATTTCAGCCCAAACTTTACTTAAACGTATTGGGTTTCAAGTAAAACACTACTAGTATATAAAGGAAACCCTAAGCACGTTTTTTAAGGCTTTTTTCAGAGAGAGAAGAGTGTATCTCTTTTGTAGATCTAGGATTTTATACCCAAAAAGCTCTCTTATGTCTTCTATCAGTGTTATTCCTTAAAGAATCTCAAGATCCGATATTGTAGAAGTTGCTACCTTCTCTAGTCATCGAAGGTGCTAATGATCTAAACCTTCAAGGCTGGTCTTGGAGTCACAAACAGGAGAGTTTGTGTGTTTTTTATTTTTTTTATTTTATATATATATATATATATATATATATTTTATCACAAGTGTGGGTGCTTGTGTTGCAAAGGCCTAATAGAGAAGGAGTCTGTGGATTCGGAGCTTGCATGTGGTTGTGTTATTAAGTTCTACATGTGGTAGCAATAGAATGTTAGTGGTCTAAGTTTTATTGTAAACTTCGATTCTCTATAGTGGATTTGCTTTTTACCTTGAGGATAGCTAGGTTAAATCCTCCCAAGGTTTTTTATCGGTTTGGTTTTCCTAGGTGATCATATCATTGTGTTCTTTATTTTTCGCTGCTTTACATGATATGACTTTATTGTTTTAACCTAGATTTGAATAATAAACTTGAGTATTCACTTGGTTAATTAATTGGGTTAAACAATCTAGTTTACAGGGATCTAAAACCTAATAGTAAGAATATCATTTTTTCACAACTTATACTTCCAAAATATTTATTGTTCCAGAAAAGCATAGTAAAACATATTAGTAGTTGAAAATTGTGACTTCAAGTCATGATTTTAGTTGCTTTTAGGGTATGTATAAAGCTATGTAAAACAGTTTGTCTGCAACAAATTAATCCGAAGCAAAAACGCATGATACACTTACCCAAAGTGCTTCACTGTCTCATCAATAAAATGCTTACATTCTTCATCCTTGGACACATCTGCACGAATCACAATAACCTCTGGAGATCCTAGTTCTCGTGCTTTATTTGCGACTATTTGAAGACGATTCTCTCTTCTTGCAACAAGGGCTAAAATAGCACCTCTCCTAGCATACTCATAAGCAATATGCTACAAATTCACATAATAATATAGTAAATTAACTATTGTTTTGAGATTTTGGTATCCACTATGATTATAACTACTTATTTTCATATGTGCTAATATCCACAATTCTCTTGCGAATATAATTAAAATGTTGAAACTAAAACATTTGGAAACGAGCATTTCTAAGAGCCCGAATTATATAATATCAATACATAATATAAAAGGAAGTTAATATCTACAAAGATTAAGAGGTGTGACATTGACAATTTGCTACAAACCTCGCCAATTCCTGAAGATGCTCCAGTGATGATTACAACTTTGTTAGCCACGTTCTCACTACATATATTTCTTTTTAAGGAAAAAAGGTATTTGAGAAAAAGAAACGGTGGTAATAAGAAAAGGATGGCAGTCAAAGTTAATGGAAGGAGTACAATGTTCAATAACTTTTGAAGCAAATCCATAACTTTTAGAGAGAGAGAGAGAGAGAGAGGAATTGAAGATATGATGATAAGTCTATAGATCTATAGTACGAGGGAAAAACACCTTCCAGAAATAGGTGACCTTGAACCAAGCTGGCTGTTTCAAATACCTCTCTCCCTTAGGTATCGTGCATACTTATACCTATTAATAAAGCATATCCACTTAATCAGATGGCATGGTATAGATGAAGCATTGAGCACATCTAGAAACCTAAGACTACATCAATATTTGGGTTAGGTTCAGTATATCCCTAGTGTAATTTTTGTCAATATTACATTATTTTAAATGATGATTTCTGACAATTACAATATTGGGTTACATCGCTTTCTATATACTCTTAATGTAACAAAATATTAAGATGATCAAGTATCAATTACTCTTTCCTCCATAAAATATTCAATTTTCAATTTTTTTAATATTTTAAAATTATACATAACATATAAGCTCTTTGATTTAACAGTAAATAACTTTCGATCAATATGAAATTTGGGAGATGAAGTAGGTGAGTATGGGACTTATGGTTATGAGTGTTCTAAAAAAAGACAATTCAAGTATAGTTCTTTATTAATAAGATTTTATAAGTAGCCGTAACAGGTATTGAAACCTTAAATAAGATTTTATTAATTTTAGTTTTGAAATTTTTTTTTTTTTTTTTTTTGCAGATACGACTGTAATAGGTATTGTTAGTAATATTTTATAAGTAATATATGCATTTGGAAAAGAATCTAGCATTTTTAAAAATTAAGTATATTAATTGGAGTGTTTTCATCTATTTGCATAATTAAGTACAATAAATTAGTATCACTATAATACAACGACACCTATCCAATCCAATCTAAACCACATAATCCAAGGTACGACACTTTGTATCATGCATGTAAATGCAATGTTTCATGATGATATAACATGAAAAACAATGAGTTATTTGCTAGCACGGAAATACAAAGTTGTTGGAAAAACAGAAATGGAACCGCAAAAATGTACTTGAAATGTACCTCAAAAGCAGGTATATTTGATAAGAAGAAAATGCGTTTGGAATGAAAATGAGACTTTGTGTGTAATTTGTGTTTCTTTTTGGTAGAGGAGTTATATAGAAAGTGGTGGGCCAAAATCTTGAAAATTAATGGTTTTGGTTTAACAAAAAAAATTTTACAACATGGAAAAAGACAGGTGGGGTTGGATAATTATAGAAAGTTTTATACGCAATCAAGTTTTAATGGAGAAGCCTTATAATACGAAAGAAAAAAGTCTTATAACAAGTTTTTTGACATTGTTGTTTCTATGGGGATTGCACTAAGGTCATATGGGTTGTGGTAGGTGATAGGTCAAAAATGTATTGATTTCTTGTGATGAATTAATTGATTAATTAGCCAAGTTTATCAATTAATCAAATTAACATGCAAGATGCGTGGTGGCATAAACAAATCACAAATTAAACTAAATGCAGCGGAAAATAAATTGACACGGTGATTTGTTTACGAATGAGGAAAACCTACACGTTGAAAATTCCACCGGGTGATTTTAAGGTCACCACTCTCGAGAATCCACTATTATCAAAACAAGCGGTTACAAGTAAAGGAATTCCAGTACCTTATACCAACCTACAGTTGAACCCTTACCCCAATACCTAATTGGACTTGTTCTGTAGTGACAGTCTCTCATTTTCAATGCACGGCTTCCAATACGTGACTAACCAATTGTGTGGATCCCAGTACGCGACTTCATCACTAACTTGAGAAGGATGTTGGTTGCAAAGTTCTTCTGATCATCACATGATGAAGATCATGAAGTTGCTTGATCACAAAACCCTAAGGTGTACAAAAAACAGTAGCTTCTTCAAGAGAAAGAAGAGTTAGGACAAACTAGGTTTCCGGTCACACTTTTCTTCACACTTGTGGAATTATGCTCTTGTGCAACCTTTTACGGCCCTTAAAATAATCCTTATGTATGTTTAGGGTTGTAAGAAAAGAAAGCCCAAACATAAATTCATGGATTGAATGAAAAACTGAGTTTCATAAACCTCGATAGATAACCATCTATCGAGATAGCTATCAAGCCACGGGCTTCAGCAGCTTTTAAATCTCGATAGATGCTAGTTGTCGAGTTAGTTGTCGAGTTTTAATGAACAACACTTTCTTCACTTGATTCTTGGACAGACTTGCATGGCTTTAACCCTTGAACTTGAAATCTCGTTCCTTGAAGTATTAAACACATCATAGATCTACCAAATTACAAGTAAAATGCGTTTAGTCAAAGGATTAGACAATTACATAAAATAGTGACATATGTTCCTAACATTAAATCACATATGTCCTAACAGTAGGCTACTTGCTAATGAACCAAAACATTACCAGCCAAGGAGTGTGGTGTGAGGGATAGACTGTGGGGTTGGTTGGTGTTAGGACATATGTGATTCAATGATAGGAACATGTGTCACTATTTTATGTAATTGGCTAATCATTTGACAAAATACACTTTACTTGTAATTAGGTAGATCTAGGATGTGTTTAATGCTTCAAGAAACAAGCTTTCATGTTCAAGTGTTAAAGCCATGCAAATCTGTCCAAGAATCAAGTGAATAAAGTGCTGTTCATTAAAGCTTGACAGCAAGCATCTATCGAGGTTTAAAAGCCGCTGAAGCCCATGGCTCGACAGTTAGCTCGATAGATGGCTATCTATCGAGGTTTATGAAACTCAATT
Organism: Quercus wislizeni; assembly: GCA_023055345.1. Lineage (NCBI taxonomy): Eukaryota > Viridiplantae > Streptophyta > Magnoliopsida > Fagales > Fagaceae > Quercus > Quercus wislizeni. Next base: position 2,429,155 of record JALGQJ010000003.1, read on the forward strand.
TTTCAGGACTGTTTTTCATCCAATCCGTGAATGTGTGTTTGAACTTTCTTTTCTCACAACTCTAAATATATATAAGGATTATTCTAAGGGCCAAAAAAGGTTACAAAAGTTGCACAAGAGCACAATTGCACAAGTGTGAAGAAGCGTGTGACCAGAAACCTAGTTTGCCCTAGTTCTTCGTTCTCTTGAAGAAGTTGTTGTGTTTTGTACACCTTAGGGTTTTGTTACCAAGCAACTTCATGATCTTCATCGTGTGATGAACTGAAGAACTTTGCAGCCAATATCCTTCTAAGTTGGTGATCAAGTTGCGTACTGGGATCCGCGCAATTGGTTAGTCACGTACTGGGAGCAGTGCATTGAAAGGGAAGATTGTCACTACAGAACAAGACCAATTGGGTATTGGGGTAAGGGTTCAACTGTAGGTTGGTATAAGGTACTGAGATTCCTTTACTTGTAACCACTTGTTTTGATAATAGTAAATTCTCGGGAGTGGTGACTTTAAAATCATCCAGTGGGGTTTTTGCTGTGTTGGTTTCCCCATTTGTAAAAAAATTACCGTGTCAATTTAATTTCCGCTGCATACTTAGTTTAATTGGTGATTTATTTGTGCTACCATGTATATTGCATGTTAATCTGATTAATTAATAAACTTGGCTAATTAATTAATTAATTTATCACAAGGGGTTAATACGTTTTTGGCCTATCAGTTGGTGGAGATGGCGTCCAAAACTTTGGTTACTTGGCTGACTATATATTTTTGCTGTTGGTTTAGCTTGAGGCCAAAGTAGCAGGAAATGCATCATGATGAAAATTAATGGAATCTCACTTCTATTATGGGTCCATGAAATGGTCAAAAAGTTCATTAAACAAGATAACCTTTTTTTTGGATTAGTGCTTGTTAACGGATTACGTGAAAGACTCAACCAAATATTAATCAAACATTTATGTTTAACAAGTATGACTGTATTAGCATGGGATTTGTTTATCAAGAAATAATATAAGGTAGGTAGCACTGGGATTTGCATGACAGCAACTACATTTCCTTCCTACTAATAAAATTTCGTAAGTACAATTACTTAAGACATCAATTTTCCACACTATTAAATTTGATTGTGTGATTGCATTAACCAATACAGTACAAAGATGATTAAACTGAACCATGTGATTCATTAATCAATTTTCCAATTTTCCACACCATTAAATTCGATCGTGTGATTGCATTAACCAATACAGTGCAAAGATGATTAAATTGAACTATGTGATTCAGGGCCGGCTGAATGGTGGAGCAAAAAATGCATTCGCCTAAGGCCCCAAGTAAAAAAAAGGCCCCCAAATTTTAACCAATAGGGTTATTTATAATCAATAAATAAAATAATTTTATTTTACTAGATGAAAAACAAATAAAAAATAAAGAAAAATGCAACATCCACAATATTTTTCACAATACTTTTACAACTAATGCTAAGTACCAGATTGTTACAGCCTATTGTTGATGGCAAAAAAAATAATTATAGTGATATTTTCAAATAGAAAACAAAAAGTAACTTAAAATTTAGGATTTGTTGTAAAAAATATTGTGAATGTTGCACTTCTAAAAAAAATAAGAATAATAATAAGAGTTTAGTTAGCAAACTTTTACTGGTTTTCATCTAAGTCTACCACTAACACCATTGTTTTACTTACTACTATCAATTTACCACATCAACAAGTATGAAAAATTTTGTCAAATTTTTTCTGTCTATAAAATTTAAAAAAAAAAGAAAATTTTTTACGTAATTCATGTTAATTAGTAGTAATTTTGCATCTCAAACAACATGATCAATTTTCGCCTTAGACCCCCAAATGCATCAAACCGCCCCTAATGTGATTCATTAATCAATAGTATTGTTACGTGGTTAAAATTTAATTGGAGAACTTAAGGATAACATCGGAAAAACTTTACGTAAGTGTTATCCTGAAAACAAACTTTTGTTTTCTTTCTATTGGTCTGAAAGACCTTTTTGTTTTAGTCAGTAAGAAACAAACATCTACAGTCAGTCCTTACTGGTTTGATCATAATAGATTATCTAGAATCACGTAATGCAACAAGTAACCGAGTTTTAAATACGAAGCTAATACAAAGTTTGCTGAAACATTTCAATCAACTATTAGGAGAAGTAGTCAAAATGATTTTTTTTTAATCCGTTTACCATATTTAACCCAAAGTAGACGCCAATGTAAGAGTTCTACACCAACAAAATCAAATAAAAGCAATCTTATTGAAGGGGTTATCAATAATTATTAGTCCAATCGGGTTAAGTAAAATTTTGGGGTTTGAATAATTTGAAAGAATGAGTGTGTGTGAGATGAATAATGATGAGAGAGACATCCCACTAGAAAAGAATGAATACTTATTAATTGAGTGATAAGATATACATAAGCCTCGTGAAAATCAAGTACCTCATTGGCACCAATGAAATCTGCATATTGGACAAGACCATTCGATTTGGATTACAGCAACAGCTACTATTCTATTGTCCAACCCCAAAATCAAGAACGATCAGGAAACTTTATAAAGCTGTTAATTTGGGATTTGCTTAGAGATAATGGCCAATCAACTCTACTACTGACAAAGAACAAATCACTGAAAATAAGCACATACTCACAAATTTTCACTCAGGTCGCACCAGAGACTCTAAAAGATAACCGTGAAACACGAAGAACTCTTCAAAGGTATATAAACTCAGCCATTCAAAGTCCAAATCGGGACAAAGTGTCATGAATTTCAAATCTTAGCAACATTACTGAAAAATAAAGAGAAGAAATCAACGCAAAACTTAACTATGATTTGATGCATTCTATTGACCAATAAAAGGATTAACAAAAAAAATCTTAATTAAAATATATAGATAAATATATTATATGTGTATGTATGTGTGCGTGTGTGTGTAAATTTTATTTTTTATTTTATACAAGTGGAGAGATTCTTTTATTTGGGGGCTTTAGACAATTGCATCTATAGTTGAGCCCGCCCTAGGCACACAGATAATATACATAATATAAAGTACTTACAAAGAGTGTCTTTGTTTTTTCCCTCCCTTAATTTGAAGACACAAAAACAAAATAAAACAGGTGGGGGGGAGAGGGGGGGGGGGGGGGGGGTGGTTACTACACACAAGTTACAACCTATTAGCACACAGATAATAAAACACACATAAGTAAAGAGATCACATAACTAGCTTTAAGTGTTTAACCTCAAAGAACATAAAACAACCTTCATTTTAGCCAGTCTTAATCTCAGGGTTGTCGATTGTAGATGGATAAATGATGTTCTTGACACCCGAGAGATCCAATATCTTCTTGCTAGGGTACTTCCTTGTGTGAAGTCCCTGGCCTACTGATGTGCATCAATCGATAACTCCACTCGATCACCACAGGTAAAGCACCTTCCAGAAATAGGTGACCCGTGACCCTGAACCAAGTTGGCTCTGTCAAGTACCTCTCTCCCTTGCAAGCACCATTCACTATTGCCTTTGCACACCCTCGTACTGTCCCAACTGGAATCGTACTTACTTGTACCTACTCATAAAGCATTGCCAATTATTCAGATGTCATGGTTAGATAAAGCACTGAGCACATGTAGAAATCTACACCAATATTTGTGCGTACTTGTACCTACTCATAAAGCATTGCCAATTATTTAGATGGCATGGTGTAGATCAAGCAATGAGCACATGTAGGAGCCTGCACCCATATTTGGGTTAGGTTCAATATATTCCTAATGTAATTTTTTTTTTTTCAATATTACATCATTTTGGATGATGTTTTTTGACAAGTACAATATTGGATTAATTACATCGCCATTTATACTCTTAATGTAACAAAATATTAAGATGATCAGGTTTCAATTACTCTTTCCTCCATAAAATGTTTAAATCTATTTTTTTTTAAAATTTTAAAATTATACACAGCATACAAGTTTATTGATTGAATAATAAATAACTTTTGATTAATATGAAATTTGGGCAAACAGGTTAAGAACAATAAAAAATATATAATGTTGAGATTTTAAAAATACTAGTCCAGGTTAAGTTATCAAGTGTTTTAATATTATCAAAAAAAAAAAAAAAAAAAAAACAAAACAAAACGAAACAAAACTACATAGATAGAACTTTATCCTGTCACCTAAAAAGGGTATGCTAATTATGTGACATGGTAAGAGGGGAACAACTAATAAAGCCAATAACTTACATCTCTCAAGTCTTGATCAACTTCCATTTTGCCTTCCTTCAATAAGAGCTTGCCTTGGGTCATTTCAGACTCTATGAAACCAGGTGTCACAATTGTGATTTTGATCTCAGGCCCAACCTCAACACGCAATGTCTCGAAGAAGCTTACTATTGCTGCACTGCTTGCCTGAGGTGACAAAGTATAAGAATCCATTTGTAATAGAAAATTATTGGGACTGTATATCATATTGCTTACATTGTAGAATCTCATCCTAGGTGGAGGCAACCATGAAAAATCTACCATTTATTAGCATTGTTCACCAAATGATCCACTGTTGCATAAAGACCACAAATAAGAAATTGCAACATATTAATTCCAAATTAATATATCCACAAAAGCCATTGAAAAACTAAAACATGTCATACATTTACGTTGCCCAAAATGGCGAACTGTTTCATAAATAAATTGCTTACATTTTTCAACCTTGGAAACATCTGCACTTACCACAATAACCTTTGGGGATCCTAGTTCTTGGGCTTTATCAGCCACCGTCAGAAGACGATCATCTCTTTGTCAACAAGGGCTAAATGAGCACCTCTCCTAGCATACTCGTAAGTAACATGCTACAAACTTACAAAAAAAAATTCATGTGAAAATGTTGTGGTATTTATATGTTTTTTTTTTTAAGCTTATGGTATGCTTTGTGATTACAACCATGCATTTATATTTTGGAATGAGGAAGTGTTGCATCCCCAGGGCCCTAAATGACTCAAGTCAAGTTGAATATTAAAACTTCAGGCATGTTTATTTAATTTTATTATGAATACAAGATCATCAAACGAGATTACATATTTAAGCTTGATTATTTTTTTTTTTGGTCAAACAAGCTCGATTTTGTTCATTAGTTACTTAATTAAATTATTATGTTCCCATATATAGAAAACCATAACAATTTTTTTTTAATCCTCTAAAAAATATGATTTTTTATTACTAATAGATAGTTTATATTATCAATAAACTATAAATTATTCCTATAAATAATTATAAATGATAATTTGATATTATATCTGTAGGGTCGCGATTTTCAGACTGGGCCCATAAGAGAATGGGATCTAGGCCTAATGGACCCATTACAATGAATTTGTAGAGAAGTGGGTCCAAAAGTTAGGCTTTAATGAGCTTGACAACGGTTAATGTGGATGTTGGAGATGATTGAATAGGAACTAGGAAAACAGAATTGGATGGACTCATGATCTAAGGAGACGAACTCACCATCTGAGGATGTGAGTTTCCATCTGGCTCTATTAAACAGAGCACGAAGGGGGATGTGAGTTTCTCTTTTTCCTCCGGTCGTCGTCCCCCCCACCCCCCCTTCTTGTGGAGGGCCTCTTACATTATATAGTTCTTTTTGGACCATCTTAGTCCTACACTTGTTAGTCATCCATGCCTATACTTGAGTGCACGTCCCATCAGCCACTCCTTTTGACGTTCTGTGAGTTGTGGTGGCCCAGATAGCACTGTTCAGGGGTCATGTCCACATAAATAGGGCTAGGATGTTAGTTGTGGGTATTTAATGTGGAGGTGACAGCTTATCCTGGAATTGCCACTCCACTATACTCCCATGACTCTCTCATTGCACTTGTGCTTTTCCTTGGGACGTTCTGGGAGACTGTCCTTGGTGGCGTGTCGCTTTCTCATTCCGTGATCTTAGTTTGCCGAGAACAGGATTGTCCTCGGCAATGTCTCCTGGCAGTTTGGACCTTCTTTGTTCGTCCTTGGACATTTCTTCCTCCTCGGCGTGAGCCTTGGGCTTGATATGAAATGGGCCAGGGTTGCCAAATTCTTTGGCTCCACAATATCAAATTTATAAATTTATACAATTCAATCTCAATTCTATATAAGTTTTTTTTTAGTGCACATATAAAAAATAATATTATATATAGTTATATAGTGTCTCATTTTTACAAGCTTAATCACAAACACATTATTATGTTTCAGTTTGGTTTGTTTAATAGTCAAGTCTAAACTTAGGTTAGAGTTTGACTTGTTTATTAAACAAACAAACATAAACACACATTCTCTTGCTTATTAAATATACACACACACACACACATATATATATATATATATATATATATATATATATATATATATATATGTATATATAGGTAATTAATTGGGCCAATCAACCAAATACTATTGTATTAATTTAGACTCGTATCATAACCCAGCCCATTACCCAAGACCAAACGATTTTCCCTATTTTTTTTCTCCTCTTGTTTTGTCCGATCCACATTAGTTTATCTTTACCTTCTTCTTTTTTTGTGTTCACCTTTTTTCTCATTCACAGATGTTTCTTATCTCTTTTGTCTTCCAGATTATTCTTCTTTCTTCCTTATTTCTTCACACCTACAGATCTGTCTCTCAATGTCCTCGTCAAGGAGTATATCGTTTACCATATCCTCATGAATGTTGTTAAAGATAAAATGGTCCTAAGTATAAAAAGTCATTGTAGGTTAATGTACTTATAAAGAAATAAAAATAATCATAATCCTACACGTAATGCAAGTACTACGATCTAAGTTTATTCTAGACTTAACAGTCAAGCCAAATCAATTTTTTTTTTCTTTTTTTTTTTTCAGTTTTCTTTCTCTTCTCTTTCACTCACAATATAAACAACAATTCTAACAGATATAAACAAAATAATAATAATTAAACACTTGAAATAAAAAATTATGATCATAACAAACTCCATATCAAAAGATACTGTCAAGGAACTTAAATTATATAGTATGAATAGCCCATGTAAAAAGTCTACAATGATTAGATGGTGTGACATTGATAGAAACCTTGCCAATTTCCGAAGACACTCTAGTAATGTGTACTACTTTGCCAGACACATTCTCACTATATATGGATCTTTTTAAGAAAGAAACTTGAGTAAAAGATGATAGGCCAAAAACGTATTGATCCCTTGTGATAAATTAATTTATTAATTAGCTAAGTTTATTAATTGATCAAATTAACATGCAATTGTATGTGGCAACACAAACAAATCACCAAATAAACTAAATATGCAGCGAAAATTAAATTGACACGGTGATTTGTTTATGAATGGGGAAAACTTACACGGCAAAAACCCCACCGGGTGATTTTAAGGTTGAATGCTCTAAATTGTGTGAAAACGCAAGAGCTATTCAGACCCCAAGATAAAAATTACGGCTCGATAGATTTTACTCTAACTTATACTAAGTGCGGAAAAGAGTAAAAGCGAGTGGATGAACAAATAAACTACTCTAAGCCATAAACAATATAACACAACAGTAATATGAAAGCTAAAAGAGTAGGGAAAAAGGATGCAAACACAAGATAACATGTCAATGTGTTATCGAAGAGGAAACCGAAGAACTCGGCGAAAAACCTCTCCACCGCCCTCCAAGCGGTAATCGATCCACTAGACAATTAGTTGGGATACATGGGTTAGCAAGAGACCCTCCAAGCTTAATCTACTCGATGTACCTAAACCCTTCAAGCTCCTACTCCAACAAGGCTACTAGGAACCGTGTCTTGTCTAGCTCTCCAGATCCTGTAACAAGCTCCATGTTGCATCCGCTATCCTTGGCTTCTTCCAATGTTTCCCAGCAACACCAAATTCTCACTTGACACTTTGACAGGGTGTGGTAAGTGTTTAGGCTATCAACCTCTCAATGATATGGAAATGGAGATGTAGGAATTGAGGAAAATCCATAAGCAAATGTGTAGAGATATGTAGGTAATGTAGGTATGTGGGTAATGTAGAGATATGTGGGTATTCCACAAGCAATGGGACTTAGCCCAATCAAAATTTTGAAAAAAATTCACAAAAATATGAACCCCAACCCAATTTTTCGAAAGTCCCTAATTTTCAAAACCCTAAGCTAAAAACTGCATAATCTAAGACAAAAATGAAAACAATGTTTAGGAAAACATACCTTGAAGTGGTTTTGCAGAGATTTTTGCCTGAAAATGATGGGATTTGAGAGAAAAGAGATTTTGGGTTGAAAGGGGTTCGAGAGAGGCAGTGTGAGGGAAAAACATAGTGTTTGAAAAACTGTCACATCTGTTACATAAAAACAGAAAACACGTGTTTTTCGCGGGTTAGGAAGTCGCGAGATTAGTTGCGAGACACACTGAAGCTTTCGCGAGAAGCTTTTAGTTGCGAAACAATTGCGAGATAATCACGATAGCCTCTGTATGAAATTGAAAAATTTCCAGTTTTTGCCTAAAAACCATTTTTCGAGAAGAGTTTAGTTGCGAAATACTCGCGAGGCAGTAGCGAGACATCCTGTATGAAAATGTGACTTTTTAATTTCTCTTAAGCACATTTCGCGAGAAGCTCTAAGTCACGAGCTCCTCGCGAAACGGCCTCTAAACTAGTTTTTGAAGAAAAAACACCAAATGCATTTTGAACAAAAACTAAAAGTACAAAAATATAAAATCACTTTCAAAAACAAATAAAACACTCAAAAATCTTTTTGGGTTTGATCAACAAGTAATTGAGCATACACATCACATTTGAACATGTACAATCACACAAATGAGCATTAATTGAACAAAGTCTTATGTGTTGTGGGTGAGTATCAAATGTGGAATAGTCCATAGACCAAAGTGAAGTTTCAATGATCAATTCAATCAAGACATACACAATTAGTACGAAATGAAGTGGTCTATCTCAATTATAGAAATGAACATATATGACCTCCCACGAGAGAATGATAACAAAACTTAGAAACTTTTCATTTGGATTCTGCATAAATCGTAACAATTGATCATTTTTGGATAATACATCTCTTTTTGAGATCGGTGCTTGAAATTTTTGATATTTCAACGTTGAGAGTTAGCCTTTGGCTTTTTGAGCACCATACATTTCAATACAAAAGTTGCTTTCCCTTTTTCCTAGTCAAATACTAGTATGTGCGACAGGCTTTCGCAGCTCATAATCTCCTTTTCATTGTGAGATTTACATTTGGTGAGCTCTTATAGCAAATACATAAGAAATAAAGGTGGGAAGATATATAGGCACAAGTCTATGCAAGTATCAAGACCATTAAGACTATTGACCAATCATTCATGACAAGCTTGAAGATCTATTTACAACAGTCACCCATAGATTTCAAGATTTCTCCCACAAAGATAAATTTGCATACAAAACAAGTTAAGCTCGTAAATGCACTACGCCATAAGTACGAAGGTACTAGGCCAAATTCACATGTGATATACAAAAAACAAGCGATCAAACTTTTTGAATGTTTTTCAATTTTTATGATTTTTGAATTTTTGAACACACTAAAAAACAGGACAAGTAAAGAAAGATCAATAAAAACAAGTACAAAACATAACTTGAAAAGGAAACATGCTTAAAATTGGAAAACAAGGCATGAAATGATGCATGAACCTATGATCCTAAACGTTGGAAGTATTGATGCATGGACATAGGAGATAATCATGCATGCATCACGTGCGTTTGGAGTGATATCCCTATAGGATTGGGTACGAGTGTTGTGACATTCAAACCTTTTGTTGAAGTTTGCCAAACATGTGGTGAATGCATCAATCATCTTCATCACATCCATCACTCCGAAATCACCATCTCGACCTCTTGGTTGTCCAACATCCTAATTCTTCTTGCCATCTCTTGGTCCTTTTGATCTTTGATCCCTAGCATTATTTAATGCTCTCAGCTTATGATAAACATGGTTTGTTCTCGAACCTCTTTGTGATCTTGGAAGAGATTTCCCTTTGGCTTCAAGTTTGACCACTGATTGGTTGCGGGGCTTATTCAACACTCGTTGGTCAGCCACGTTCTTTTTCTTCTCCTCCTTCACTTTCTCAACAGTAGGGCTAACCACTATTGGCTTCTTGGCTTTCACAAACTTCACTTCCTTGGAGACATTGATAGCTGAACTGCTTTCTCCAGTATATCCCAATCCGGTTTTATCGGAGAAAGGTTTTTGATGAGAAAGGACTTCATCAAGTTTCTTGGAGGAAACTCACTCTACTTTGGCATTGGCTTGAACCACCTTAAGCTTAAGAAATTTTATCTTTGAGTAGGCTTCGGTAAGCTCTCCATTCATTGTCTCCATTTCACATTTGGTCTCCTTGTATCGCACTAGGAGACTTCTATAGTCCTCTTTTGCCTTCTTCACCTTTTTCACGGCTGCCTTGGCCACCCTAGCATACTCTCCTGACTTCTCAAGGAGTGAGTTGTAATTCTCTTGAAGACTGGCTGTACTTTCATTTTCTTCAGCATCTGATTCTTCTACAACTCCCATTGATTCTTCATCACTATGCTCTCCAAGCTCTTCAACAAGCTTACACAAATCATCCGTCGATTCAACATGAGCAACAGTCATAAAAGCGGAGTAATTCCCTTCTCCATCACAGCTTTCCTCAAAATCAGAGTTGGAAGAATTTGAGTCACTAAGAGTGGTGGCATAGGCCTTGCCCTTCATTCTCAAATAATAGGACATTCCCTTTTGAAATGGCTGTGTCCATTACATTCAATTGAGTAGAATGGGACTCCTTCCCTTCTCTCTTTTTGAAGTCTTTTTTATCCTTTCCAAAACTTGGGAACTTCCCTTTTTCAGCAAATTTTCCACTGTTCTTGAACTTTAGGAATTTTCAGAAATTTTTTGCTAGATAAGCAACTTCTTTCTCAACCATCCTTATCCGAAGCATCGTGAGCTTCTGCCCTTTCATTAATAGTCTTAAGTACAAGGGATTTGCTCTTCCTTTGTGAGGGCAATGATAACTCATAAGTTTGAAGGGAGCCAATCAGTTCTTGGATTTTGATATCATCAAGGTCCTTGCTCTCCTCAATAGCTATGACCTTTGCACGGAAGCTCTCCGGCAATGAATGAAGAATTTTCCTAACAATCTTTGAGTCCTCTGTTTTCTCACCCAAGTTGAACTTGCCAATAACCACCTCATTTAGCTTGCTATAGAATAACTCAAATGACTCGTCCTCGCTCATTTTCAGCTCCTCAAACCGAGTGGTTAGCATCTGCAACTTAGTGTCTTTGACTTTCTTTGTTCCTTCATATGTGGTCTCCAATATTTGCCACGCCTCCTTGGCAATAATGATGTGAGATATCCTGTGGAACTCATCTAGAGAAACACCACAAAAAATTGCATTCAAAACTTTACTGTTAGTATTAGTTGCCGCAAGAGCTACCTTATCCCATGTGGATTTAGCAACCTTCGGCCTAGTCCATCCAACATCCACCACATCCCAAACAATTTCATCAATTGAACACAAAAATGCCCTCATTCGGATTCCCAAAAGGCATAATTGCTACCATCAAAATATGGTGGTGCATTTAAAGATTGAGACCGGTCCATCTCAAAGAGGGGTTAAGGATCGCACTTAGGTAATTAAACCACAGCAAGTGCACCTGCTTTGATACCAATTGAATGCTCTGAATTATGTGAAAACACAAGTGTTGTTCAGACCCCAAGATAAAAATTACAGCTCAATAGACTTTACTCTAACTTATATTAAGTGTGGAAAAGAGTAAAAGCGAGTGGATGAACAAATAAACTACTCTAAGCCATAAACAATATAATACAGCAGTAATATGAAAGCTAAAAGAGTAGGGAAGAATGATGCAAACACAAGATAACACGCCGATGTGTTATTGAAGAGGAAACTGAAGAACTCGGCTAAAAACCTCTCGTTGCCCTCCAAGCGGTAATCGATCCACTAGACAATCAGTTGGGATACATGGGTTAGCAAGAGACCCTCCAAATCTAATCTACCTGATGTACTTAAGTCCTCCAAGCTCCTACTCCAACAAGGTTACTCGGAACCGTGTCTTGTCTAGCTCTCCGGATCCCACAACAAGCTCCATGTTGCATTTGCCATCCTTGGCTTCTTCCAATGCTTCCCAACAGCACCAAATTCTTACTTGACACTTTGACAGGGTGTGGTAAGTGTTTGGGCTATCAACCTCTCAATGATATAGAAATGGAGAGGTAGGAGTTGAGGAAAATCCACAAGCAAATGTGTAGAGATATGTGGGTATAGCAATCTCTAACTCTCAAGGTTTTTGGCAAGGGTTTTCTCTTAGAAGCACTCCTCAACAATTGTGGGTAATATGGGTATATATAGTGTGGGTACAGAAAGTGTGTATCAGATAGGACAGACTGGTAGAACAGAATATTTTGCGGGTGTCTCGCGAGAAGGCCTTACCCATGAGATACTCACGAAACACAGCTATCTCCATCTATCTTGACTCTTCGCATTCCAGTCATGTGCAGGGCACATGCATCATTTTGCCGGATGCTTAGTCGCGAGCTACCTGCGAAAACCCTTTTGTCTTCAATAGCTTGAGTCTTCACACTCTCTTTCTCTCTATCACACAACCCTTACAATTAAATCCCACAATAAATATAGGGTACAATAGATTGAATGAAATTACAATCAAATTTGGCACGGAATAAAGCCAACAAAACACATAGTTGTAAATTACAACTTTACAAAGGTCACCCATCCTGAGAATTCACTATTATTAAAACAAGCGGTTACAAGTAAAGAAATCCCAATACCTTATACCAACCAACAGTTGAACCGGTGGCGGCGCCATGTTGCCTGCAGAAAAAAAAAATTTATATATAATAATTTAAAATTTTTTATTTGTCTACCCTTGATAGAAAAAAATAGGAACACTCTCATGCAAAATCAGGAACACGCTAAAAAAAAAAAAAAAAAAAAAAATTGTAACAGAGCAAGCCCACTGCCCAAAGCCCAATATAAATCCTAAACAATAGATGGAAAAGCAAACGCAATCTAAAGAAAAAAACAATATATGGCAAACACAACAGATGGTGCAACCCCATGGATTCTCAAAAAAACAAAAAAAAAACCCAATATACGGTTTGCCGATTCATCAAGTAAAGCAAAAACTGAAATCAGAAAAGGAGAAACCTAACATAAAGAAAAAAATCTCATCAATCATCAAAGACCAACGGACGGCGCCTCCGCCTCAAACTCGAGTAATAAAGCTCATCGGTCATCGCCAGTCGGATTGGAGATCGGTCATTGCCTCGCCACTCGCCAGTTGGATTGAAGATCAGAATAGCACAGATCTGATTGGAGATTCCTTCCTCATGGACCTCGCCAGTCGCCTCGATGTGCTACCCAGCCTAACGGCGCCGTCCTTCAACTTCAGGCCTCCTTGCTCCCTCAACCTCAAGGTATTTCATCTTTTCTTCTCTCTGACTCTCTCTTTTTCTCTAACGGGTTTTCTCTTTTAGACTCTTACTTCTCTTTCTCTCTCTCTCTTTTATATGAAGATTGAAAGTTTGAAAGTGATTTAAGTGAAATGAGAGTCTCTCTCTTTAAGACTAAAGACTTTATCTGATTGGCTAATTCTCTCTCTCTCTCTCTCTCTCTCTCTCTTGGGTGAAATTGCCTAGCTTTATTGAACTGTAATTGCTTAGCTTTATTTTAACTTTATTAATATTTGTCCTGTGAGTTTGTTTTTTAGTGTATTGTCTATTGTGATTTGTGATTGTGAATTTATCATCTGATTGGCTCTTATGATTGGGGCTTGTTTGTTGAGTGGGGAGAGGGGTGGATGGGGGCATGGGGCCGGGTGGGAAGTAAAGGCATGAGAGGCAGGTAGTGGGTTGGCAATGGATAATGAATATGAGGTGTGTGTTAGTGTACAGTGAGATGTGTGCTAATAGTTAGTAAAGAAAAATAATGAAGGAACTAATAAATAATAATTAATAATTTAATTAATCAATACATTATAAAAGACAAAAAAATTAAATTATGTTAGGCTAAACAACAATTAATAATTTTATAATTAATGAAACAACAATATAACAAATTATAGGTTTTAAAAGACAAATAAATTAATGAAACAACTAAACAACAATAATTAATAATTTTATTAATATTTCAAATGAACTTATAGTTTATTGTTTATTCTTTTGTTAGAATTATGGACAAATATTTAATAAGAAAACCACAATATTTGAATGTTGTTGTTGTCAATATACAAAATTTTCTTTTTATTAGATTATGTAATTTATACTTGTTAAGGAACACCCTGGAAAAAATTCCTGGAGCCACCACTGAGTTGAACCCTTACCCCAATACCCAATTGGACTTGTTTTGTAGTGACAATCTCTCATTTCAATGCATAGCTCCCAATACATGACTAACCAATTGTGCGGATCCCAGTATGCGACTTCAATCACCAACTAGAGAAGGTTGTTGGCTGCAAAGGCTGCAAAGTTCTTCAATTCATCTAGATGATGAAGATCATGAAGTTGCTTGGTCATAAAACCTTACGGTGTACAAACACAACAGCTTCTTTAAGAACTAGGGCAAACTAGGTTTCCAGTCACACTTTTCTTCACTCTTGTGAAATTTGCTCTTGTGCAACTTATGTCACCTTCAACGGCCCTTAAAATAATCCTTATATATGTTTAGGGTTGTGAGAAAAGAAAGCCCAAACATACATTCACGGATTGGATGAAAAACAGTCCTGAAAAACTAAGTTTCATAAACCTTGATAGATAGCCATTTATTGAGCTAGCTGTTGAGCCACGGGTTTTAGCCGCTTTTAAACCTCGATAGATGTTAGCTGTCGAGCTTTAATGAACAACACTTTTCACACTTGAATCTTAGACTGACTTGCATGGCTTTAACACTTGAACTTGAAACCTTGTTTCTTGAAAGAGGATCAATGATATTACATATCTTTGGATAGCAAAGGATGAAAGGCAAAATAAAAATTGATATCTTACAAAATTTTCAAATACTGGATTACTAATTTTTAAATTTTAGGAAGGAAAAATATATTTCAACAAAAGATTTACGTAATTATTTTGCAGGAAAAAAAAAAAAAAACAATATGAAGCCTATATATAGTGTGAGTTTTTAGACCCCTTAAAACACAATCGAATTAACCTAGTAAATTAGTCAAGTGATTACTTAGTCCAAATTTCAGATCTAGGTTAACACAATCATATAATTATATCAATGTAAAGTACGGAATATAAAGAACACGAAGATATGATGACTTAGGAAACCAAACCGGTAAAAACTTGGGGAGGATTTAACCTAGCTATCCTCAAGGTAAACTGAATCCACTATGAAAGAATCAAAGTTTTACAATAGTGATTTAGACCACTAACATTCTATTGCTACCTCGTGTAAAAAACATACTACCAAGACCGCGTGATAGCTCCGAGACCACGCACTCAATGAAATCTCATTCTTGATAATCGTAAACATGTGTGAAGGCAACCACCTCTCAGATCTGACAAAAGATTCACACACACAGCAAATAGAGCAACTAAGTCCTTAGAGAGCTTTTGGGTACAAAACCCTAGATACAAAAAGAGGAACACTCTTTTCTCTCTAAAAAACTTATCAAAACGTTTTAGGGTTTCCTTTATATATAGGAGTGTTTTAATTGAACCCCAATACGTTTAAGTAGAGTTTGGGCTGAACTGGAACTTTGCAAAAAAATAAATCTGCACATGGTTCGATCGATCGAGTCTAATTTTCGATTGATCGAGCCTTGTAGATTTAGTCCAATAAATTTTGCAATCACTCGATTCCAATTTTACAAATAAACATACTTTGAGCAAGCCTAAACCTAGTCTCTATGTTTTAATCATGGTTTGCCAACATAATACAAATTGAAGTTCTAATACATTTAAACCTAAAGTCTTAAAACCTAACATATAGGAATAAAATGTTGTTTATATTCTTTATTCCAAACTCCAAATAGAACAATTAGGTTTAAGGCATTTTAATAGTGAAAGGATACGGTGGATCTTGGTTGGTATGGTAGCTAGTGAACAGCTATAATTGTCAACAACCAACAACACATTGATCAATTATTATTATTTTTGAGAACACGATCAATTATGTATTCGGTTATGTATCTTGTAAGGTTTCAGATCCTTGAAAAACACAATATGTTTAACCTAATTTATTAGCTAAGTTGTTATTTAGGTTACTTATTCAGATATAGGTTAAACATTCATCACAATCAATATGCACAACGAAAAACTAAATAACACATCTAATTTTTAATGAAATGATATGGTCGATCTTGGTTGGTATGGTATAACTGTCAACAACCAACAACTCATCTAATTTGGTGTGATGACTTCCAACGACGTTATGTACTTCATGCCCAGGTATTTATTTAATATATCAAAATGATATTTTAATTTTGAGCTGAAAATTTATCCCAAGAAAAGAAAAACAAATTGTGCTCTGAACATAATAATAAATCTCTTTATATAGTACAATATAGTTTTTATTTGCACAAATAATAATAAAGCCTTACAATTAATCTAAATCAAAGCGAGCTCTCCATTAATTCTGCTTAGAATTTATTGGCACAGTAAAACACTAATGTTTCAGCTAGCGGTCCTTGTTTTGACGAGTGCATGGGCGATTCACTAACATTGAGTGCAAAAACCACTCAAAAACTTCAGGACATAAGACCCTCATCCAGAATCCCACCCTCACCCAAGATGGCTTAGTCAAGTACATGTCTCCTTTGCATGCTGTCCACAATTGCTTTGGCACACCTCTCTGTTGACTCAACTGGCATCCATGGCATTTCAATCTAAGCAAATATCACCATTCAGAAATGAAAAAAAAAAAAAAATCATTTTTGTTTTGAGAGACTAGAAGTTACATAATGGCTAAGTTATGAGTAGAAATTACGTATAAGTTCTTCCCTCTTTATGCAACCCAAAAAAAAAAAAAAAGCTATGTTAGAAATATTATAAATTTTATTATGTAAGTCTTATAAAAAAAAGTTATTAATATATTTACTATAATATTATTTAAATGGTATCGATCATATTCATCGTCATGTTCATTTATCAGTATTTTAAAGAAAATTTGTAATTTTTAGCATTTTCCATTATATGTAGTAGGGATTATTACAAGGTAAGGTTCTCGGTCAATATATAGGATTATGTAAAGTTTTGTACCCAAGCCATATAGGGTCCTATATATATAAAGGGAAAAATTTAGATACACTTCCTTAGATACAATTCCTTAAGTTTCTCTTTTAAATTATTGCCACCTGTCTAATTTAATGACTCCACTAACTGATGTTAAAACACCATCTCCTTTGTTTTCTCTTAGCTCGAGAGAAAATCTGAGAGCTTCAAATTTCTCACCCAGTAACTAGGGGTGGCAAATGGGCGGGTTGGGTCATAAATGGGTTGGGTGTATAATTACCCATTTATCCATTTATGACCTGTTTATATATAAATTAATTATCCATTACCAACCCAACCCATTTAATTAGTAACCCACCCATTTAACCCAATATGACCCAAATACCTCTAAAACTACTTGAATACCCTCTTGAATTCCAAAATACCCTTAAATACCTAAAATAATGCAAATACCTCTAATCTTCCAAAATTACCAATATACCCTTGGACATCCAAAATTATCCCCAAAATCTTTAAAATTAGCAAAATACTCATGAAACCTCTAAAATGACCAAAATACCCCTAATATCTCTAAAATCACCAAATATGCTTAAAAACCACTAAAATGACCAAAATACCTCAAAAATCTCTAAAATGACCAAAATACCCCCAAAACTCAAAAAATGACCAAAATACCCCCGAAACCTAAAAATTATCAAAATGCCCTCAAAACCTAAAAATGACAAAAATACCCCCATAAACCCCAAAAAAGACCAAAATACCCCTGAAACTTAAAAAATACCAAATACCCCTAAAACCCAAAAAATGACCAAAATACCACCGAAACCTAAAAAATTACCGAAATACCTCAAAACCTAAAAATTACCAAAATACTTCTGAACCCTAGAAATTTACTGAAATAATCCTAAAACTAAAAGATGACAGAAATGCCCTCGTAACCTAAAAAATGGTTAAAATACCCTTAGAATCTAAAAGATGATCAAAATAACCCCGAAACCTAAAAAATTACTGAAATTCCCTCAAAACCTATAAAATGAATGAAAGACTCTTAGAACCTTTAATTCGTCAAAAATATCCTTGAAACATCCAAAATACCCTAAACCTCTATTTCGGTAATTTTAGATGTTTCAGATGTATTTTGGTCATCTTACATGTTTAGCGGCATTTTGGTCATAATTTGGGTTTCAGGGGTTTTTATTGATAATTTTTTTTAGGTTTTGGGGTTATTTTGGTTTCAAGTGTATTTTGGTCATAATTTGGGTTTCAGGGGTTTTTATCGATCATTTTTTTTCAGGTTTTGGGGTTGTTTTGGTCATTTTTTTTAAAGGTTTTTGGGGTATTTCAATCATTTTTTAGGTTTCAGGATATTTTGGTCATTTTTTTAGGTTTCGGGGATATTTCAGTTTTTTTTTTTATATATAGGTTTTAGAGGTATTTCGGTCATTTTTTAGGTTTATGGAGTATTTTGGTAATTTTTTAGGTTAGGGTGTATTTTGGTAATTGTTAGGTTTTGGGGGTATTTCGATAATTTTTTTTAGGTTTTTGGGGTATTTTGGTCATTATTTTAGGTTTTGGGTTATTTTAGTCATTTTTTAGGTCTTGAGGTATTTTAATCATTTTATAGGTTTCAGAGGTATTTTGGTCTTTTTTTAGATTTCGGGGGTATTTTTGGTAATTTTGAGGTTTCAGAGGTATTTCGGTCATTTTTAAGATTTAGGGGGTATTTTGGTCATTTTTTAGGTTTAGGAAGCATTTTGGTCATTTTTGGGGTTTTTTAGGTATTTTGGTAATTTTTGAGTTTTGGGGATATTTTGGACATTTTATAGATTTGGGGGGGGGGGGTATTTTGCTCATTTTAGAGGTTTTGGAGGTATTTTTTTTTTTTTTTCATTTTGTGGGTTTTGGGGGTATTTTAGTCATTTTTTGGGTTTTGAGGGTATTTTGGTCATTTTTAGGTTTCGGGGGTATTTTGGTTATTTTCTGGGTTTTAGGGATATTTTGGACATTTGAGAGGTTTTGGGGGGTATTTTGTTCATTGTAGAGATTTTGGAGGTATTTTGGTTATTTTGGTCATTTTTTGGGTTTTGGGGGAATTTTGGTCATTTTTTGGGTTTTTGGGGTATTTTGGTCATTTTTTGGGTTTTGGAGGTATTTTGGTCATTTTTTGAGTTTCGGTGGTATTTTAGTAATTTTTATGGTTTTAGGGGTATTTTGGTCATTTTTTGGGTTTCGGGGGTATTTTGGTTATTTTTTGGGTTTTGAAGGTATTTTGGTCATTTTTAGGTTTCGGGGGTATTTTGGTCATTTTTTGGATTTTTGTGGTATTTTAGTAATTTTTAGGTTTTAGGGGTATTTTGGTCATTTTTTGGGTTTCAGAGATATTTTGGTCATTTTTTGGATTTTGGGGGTATTTTGGTCATTTGGTGGGTTTTGAGGGTATTTTGGTCATTTTTTGGATTTTTGTGGTATTTTAGTAATTTTTAGGTTTTAGGGGTATTTTGGTCATTTTTTGGATTTTGAGGGTATTTTGGTCATTTGGTGGGTTTTGAGGGTATTTTGGTCATTTTTTGGGTTTCAGGGGTATTTTGGTCATTTTTTGGTTTTAGGGGTATTTTGGTCATTTTTTGGGTTTTAGGGGTATTTTGGTCATTTTTTAGGTTTTGGTAGTATTTTGGTCATTTTTTAAGTTTTAGGGGTATTTTAGTCATTTTCTAGAAATTTAGATTTTATGTTGCTTATTTAAATTTTAGATGGGTTTAATGGATATTAGTGGGTTTATCCATTTAGACCCATCTAATTAAATAACCAAATGGGTCTTTACCCATTTAACCAAAATATTCAAATGGGTTGGGTTAAGATTTACCCAAATAAGGTGGGTAATGGGTGGGTTCATGGATATGGATAAAATTTGCCACCCCTACCAGTAACCAAATTTCTTCCTTCCTCCATTTTATTTGATGTTTCAATATTTATCAATTACCAACAACCACTTCCCTGCCAAACTCCACGCAGCAAGCCCAATCTAGAGATTCGGTGTCAAGATTTGGCTTTGAAAGAAAATCAAAAGCACTAAGAAATCTTTTTTTCCCCCCTAGTTGTTAGGCACTCCCCTGTAGATCTGTAGACTCACTTACCCCATCTAGAAAAATGAACTTAGGTAGTGCATCCCTTGAATGCGTGTGCCTTTGGTAATCGGAAATTTCCATAGATTGATCATCTTTAGCCATCTGGTGTGAGAGTTTAAGAGATTTGATGAATAGGTTTCTAGCGGGCCAAGAAAAGAAAAAGAGAAAAAAAGGGGGGAAGAAAGAAACAAAATGAGATGGTGTTAACAGACGTTAGCTAAATTATTAAACTATATAGGTGGCAGCAATTTAAAAGGGGTACCTAAGAAACTATATCTAAGGTATTGTATTTAAGTTTTACCCATATATAAATGAGGTTATTAGAGGTCGAGCTTTGGTGTGATGGCAAGTGCCTTAAACCCAAAGCAACGAGTTTGAGTTCCGGAATCAGTCTCTCTAAAAACAATAATTGAAGGTAAAGTTGCTTATCATGACATCTTTTAAACCTTACAAAAAGTGAGAGCTTTGTAAATTGAATGTGACATTTTTTATATGGTTGAAGTTATATTTAACTCGTGATCTACTGCACAAGATTTAAATTCAATGTACTCTGCTGATTGGACAAGACTTGTGCTAACAAAATGGTGTCTTGCCAGAGTTGGGTGAAAATAGATGGTTTGGATTTTATAAAATGTAGAAGGTTAAATAATTTAAATGCAACTTAAAGTCTTAAACAGGATTGGTAAAGTATTAATTTTCAAGTTTCGTTTCTTTTAATTCTCAATATACCTTTCGTAAAAATTGGCCTTGCGTCAATTCTGACTCAGTTACTCCAGGAGTTACAATGGTTATTCCAATGTCTGGACCAAACTCAGCTCTCAGTGACTCAAAAAAGCATATTTGGGCTGCCTTGCTTGCCTGAAGACATCATTGATTCATAAGTAAAAGAAAATCTCGAAGTGAACAACTAGTAAGGCATGCCAAGGAGGTTTTGTACGTAGTTCTTACACTGTAGAAGCTTAATCTCGGAGTACAGAACCATGTTGCAACTGAAGAAATTACAACAATCTTTCCCTTGCTTTTTCTTAGGTGTGGAACTGCATAATGGGTGCTGTACACTGAACCCCAGAAATTAATGTCCTAAATTACATAAAACTGGAGTCTGTTAATGCAAGTTTGAAACTCAAAACTTAACAAAAAATTGGGATTATATACTATAGACTTGAATGAAAAATAAGCACTGAAGAACGATCAGATATGCTAGATTTTTTTTCTTCACTATAATCCAATATAGTTACAAAGAAAGTAGGGCAAGACATCTTGGTATTATTACCATAATGGAAGCAGTGTCAGATGAATCTTCAAAAAGGTCCACTCTTACTACTCCAGCATTGTTCACCAAATGATCCACTGTTGCATAAACTAATCACAAATTGAAATTGTACATTCCAAAATATTTCCACGAATAGTAGGTGTTAGGTTCTAAAAATTTAGAACAATTGACAAATCGTGAATACAAACTTATCTAGATATAGATCTTAAAGTCTATAGGTATTATTAGATAATGCTCAAGGTGATACAAGTCAAGACTCAAGAATATACAAGCTGCAGAAAGAAGAGTTCAAAAACTGCCTGGTTTGATTGATTGAAAGACAGGCTTGACTGATCAAAACATGTATCTGTAGAATTCTATTTCAGCCTAAAATCTACTTAAACGTATTGGGTTTCAAGTAAAACACTACTAGTATATAAAGGAAACCTTAAGCATGTTTTTATAAGTCTTTTCATAGAGAGAAGAGTGTGCCTCTTTTGTAGATCTAGGGTTTTGTACCCAAAAAACTCTCTCATGTCTTCTACCGCCGGTGTTATTCCTTGAAGAATCTCAAGATCCGATGTTATAGAAGTTGCTACCTTTTCTAGTCATCAAAGGTGCTGATGATCTAAACCTTCAAGGGTGGTCTTGGAGTCACAAACAGGAGAGTTTGTATTTTTTTTTAATCACAAGTGTGGGTGCTTGTGTTGCAAAGGCCTAATAGAGAAGGAGTTCGTGGATTCGGAGTTTGCACGTTGTCATGTCAGTAAGTTCTAAATGTGGTAGCAACAGGATGTTAGCGGTCTAAGTCTTATTGTAAACTTCGATTCTCTATGGTGGATTTGCTTTTTATCTTGAGGATAGCTAGGTTAAATCCTCCCTAGGTTTTTTACTGGTTTGGTTTTTCTGGGTGATCATATCATTGTGTTCTTTATTTTCCGCTACTTTACATGATATGACTTTATTGTTTTAGCCTAGATTTGAATAATAAACCTGAGTATTCACTTGGTTAATTAATTACGTTAAACAATCTAATTTATAGGGATCTAAAACCTAACAAGTGGTATCAGAGCAGGTTAGCTCTTGATTTAGATTATTATACCTAGAGTTGATCCTTGATCCCTGTTATTAGGGATAATTTTAAGTGTCTTACTTTCTTTTATTGTGATGTTTTGAATAAAAAAGACAATATTGTTTTAGTTGATCTTTTTGAGGCTTGTGAAAGGAATTTGCAGGATTTCAGTCTTTCTTAGAAGATTGGTGTAATCCCTCAAATACACTTGTGCTATATGGGTGGGAAAAGACTTGTTAAGGTGAGTATTGTTTACTTGTCTCTGATTTAATTCTTTTAATTAGTTGTGGACATGTTTACTTTTAGTTTATGATTGTTTTATTTTATTAGGTTGTTTTGATTATTCAAAAATCCAAAAACATTGAAAATTTTCAAAAAGACAAAAATATTTTATTTTGTGTCTTGTTTTATTTGTTTTGAGGATTATATGAGTATAATATCTCTCTCTTGATTTAGAACATGCTTGACATTGTGGAGAAACTTGAATAGTGTGTTATATAAATGCTAAGCTATTTCTAATTTTATGTGATATGTACTAGTTTGTACATGTACTCAAGGGTTAATTAAAAAATTGATATTTCTTATTTGTGTAGCCTCTATAGCTTAGTTAAGCACTATCACGCATTGCATTTACATTTTTAATCATTTAGCATAATATGTGCTTTTATTTCTGGTCATAAATTTTTTTGAAAATCCAAAAGATCTTGTTTTTGTTTTGTATTTCATATCTTGGATTTATAGTAGAGGTTGGCCATATTAATTTTTGGATAACATGCTTCTGTACCTTGGTTAGCTTAGATGAACTTATTTTTTTTTTTTTGCACTTTGCTAGTTTTAGCTATGTAGTGTATGTTGTGTGGGAGTTGTTTATAGTTTTGATCACATGATCTTGATTTTGAAGTTACTTGCTTTTGATTGTAAGGATTAAAAAAATCCTAAGAGAAAGGCATAAATAACCATCTCACCACTATGTATTAGCCAATCATGAACACCTTAGTACATATCGTAAGATTTTGTGCTTGAGAAAGTGTAGCACATGCACAAAAAGAAAATAAGGTGTAGCATTGGAATAAAAAATTATAATAAAATTGATGTGTACATTATAAGGCTAAAAAAAGAAAAATACATGATTGTAAGCTTGTTTTCTAGTAGATGTGGGTGTTATAGGATGTAACTCTTTAGGTGATAGTCACTTTCAAACTTATGTGATGAATAATGTAGAAATTATGATTGATTACTATCTACTTATCACCTTACATGTATCTCATGCTTTTACTAGTTGCACACACTTCACAAGTTATTCTTTGCTAAACTTAGTACATGAATTTTGTGTGAATTTTGTTTGGCCATCTAAGATTATGTTTTCTATGGTGTTTGATGCAAAAAATGGTTAAGGGTTGGCAAAAATTGTGTTTTTGATGATTAAAAACCTTGTTTTGAAGTTTTGGGTTGAAAACTCCTATTTTTGAAAAACATTTAAACTCATTATTATGCATTTCATTCATGAAATTCTTTGGTTTGAGTAGTTTCTGCATAATCTTCTGCAATTTTTCAAAAAATTCAGTTTTCCAGAATTTCGATCCATTGAGTGTGATTTTCGATCAATTGAAAATTTCTAGATTTTTCAAGTCTAGCTTCTGCTTGACTCGATTGGTATTCGATCAATGCTCGATCAATCGAAACTGAAAATTTTTTAGTTTTAAAGTATTTGACCAAATTTTTTTATGCATCCTTTATGTTTAGGATTCACATGCATTGCTTTTTTTTTTTATCCATCTTGCAGTTTTGCAGTCATATCTCTCATGATTTTCATACATAACATGCATACACTTTGCTATATTGGGTACTCAACTTGATCTAAAAATTGATTGATTAATTTTTGAGTTATGTACTTTTTCGTATATGCTATTTTTATGTGTGAACTGCAAAAAATATTTTTCTTAAGGGATATGATGGATAATCAATATGCAAATATTTTCTCTACTCATGCAACTGTTTATGGGTCACATAGTGTCAAGTTTGCATTTATTGAAGGAAATAATATTTTTGTTCATGTGTAACCTCAAAATTTTATTTATTTATATTTATTATTTTTTTTAAGTTAGGTTTGTGTGTTTTTAATTTCCCCTACCTCCGAAATTTTCCCCAAAACTGTTTTTTCCAAAACTTGTTTTGTTTTTCCTATTTTTATAGGGGGAGAAACTTGTTTTTAACCTTTGTTGTTCTTAGGGGGAGTTGTTTCCTTGATTCTCTATTTCCTCTTATCCTTTGTTGCATATGTTTTTCTATTTACTCTTTAATTGGGTTGTCTTTGTCAATATGTGACAAAAAGGGGGAGTAATAGATGAAATTTGGAAAAAAGTTTTTAAAATGTTTTGTTTAGGGGGAGTTGAAATTGTTTTTGAAAGGGAGAGAATATAAAAACTTTTTGATGTATCTAACTTAGGAGGAGAGTTAGAACTTACTCTTGTTTTTTATATTGTGTTTCATATTATTGTTTATATGTCTTTCTTTCCACACATGAGGAGATGTATTCTTTTGAGTATTTCAGGAAAGAGAGGTACATTTTGATCAAGACCTTCTACCTCTTATTGCAACTTCTAGGTTAGGAGTCTTAGATTGGGATTTGTGATGTAATTGGGCAATTTATTGTATGGGGTTGTTCTTGTATTTGAGCATTTCATTTTGCATATAAGTTTTGTCATGAATTGCCAAATGGGGAGATTGCTAGGTTCTAAAAGTTTAGAACAATTGGCAAATCATGAACACAAACTTGTCTAGATATAGATTTTAGAGTCTATAGGTATTATTTGATGATGCTCAAGGTGATACAAGTCAAGATTCAAGAATATACAAGCTGCAGAAAGGAGAGTTCAGAAACTGCCTAGTTCGATCGATCAAAAGACAAGCTCAACCGATCGAAACACGTATCTATAGAATTCTATTTCAGCCCAAACTCTACTTAAATGTATTAGGTTTCAAGTAAAACACTACTAGTATATAAAGGAAACCCTAAGCACGTTTTTATAAGGCTTTTCAGAGAAAGAAGAGTGTGTCTCTTTTGTTGATCTAGGATTTTGTACCCAAAAAACTCTCTCATGTCTTCTATCGATGTTATTCCTTAAAGAATTTCAAGGTTTGGTATTGTAGAAGTTGCTACCTTCTCTAGTCATCAAAGGTGATGATGATTTAAACCTTCAAGGGTGGTCTTGGAGTCATAAACAGGAGAGTTTGTATTTTTTTAAAATTTTTTTTATCACAAGTGTGGGTGCTTGTGTTACAAATACCTAATAGAGAAGAAGTCTATGGATTCAGAGTTTGCACATGGTCGTGTCAATAAGTTCTACATGTTGTAGCAATAGGATGTTAGTGGTCTAAATCTTACTGTAAACTTCGATTCTCTATAATGGATTTGCTTTTTACTTTGAGGATGTTAGGTTAAATCCTCCTTGAGTTTTTTGCTGGCTTGTTTCTCCTGGGTGATCATATCATTGTATTCTTTATTTTTCCGTTGCTTTACATGATATGACTTTATTGTTTTAACCTAAATCTGAATAATAAACCTGAGTATTCACTTGGTTAATTAATTATGTTAAATAATCTAGTTTACAGGGATCTAAAACCTAACAATAAGAATATCATTTTTTTCACAACTTATACTTCCAAAATATTTATTGTTCTAGAAAAGCATAGTAAAGCAAATTAGAAGTTGAAAATTGTGACTTCAAGTCACGATTTTAGTTGCTTTTAGGGTAAGTATAAAGCTATGTAAAACAGTTTGTCTGCAACAAATTAATCCAAAGCAAAAACACATGATACACTTACATCGCCCAAAGTGGTTCACTGTCTCATCAATAAAATGCTTACATTCTTCATCCTTGGAAACATCTGCACGTATCACAATAACCTCTGGAGATCCTAGTTCTCGTGCTTTATTTGCGACTATTTGAAGACAATTCTCTCTTCTTGCAACAAGGGCTAAAATAGCACCTCTCCTAGCATACTCATAAGCAATATGCTACAAATTCACATAATAATATAGTAAATTAATTATTGTTTTGAGATTTTGGTATCTACTATGATTATAACTACTTATTTTCATATGCGCTAATATCCACAATTCTCTTTTGAATATAATTAAAATGTTGAAACTAAAACATTTAGAAATGAGCATTTCTAAGAGCCCGAATTATATAATATCAATACATAATATAAAAGGCAGTTAATATCTACAAAGTTTAAGAGGTGTGACATTGACAATTTGCTACAAACCTCGCCAGTTCCTGAAGATGCTCCAGTGATGATTACAACTTTGTTAGCCACGTTCTCACTACATATATTTCTTTTTAAGGAAAAAATATATTTGAGAAAAAGAAACGGTGGTAATAAGAAAAGGATGGCAGTCAAAGTTAATGGAAGGAGTACAATGTTCAATAACTTTTGAAGCAAATCCATAACTTTTAGAGAGAGAGAGAGAGAGAGAGAGAGAGAGAGAGAGAGGAATTGAAGATATGATGATAAGTCTATAGATCTTTAGTACGAGGGAAAAACACCTTCCAGAAATAGGTGACCTTGAACCAAGCTGGCTCTGTCAAATACCTCTCTCCCTTGCAAGCACTATTCACTATTGCCTTTGCACACCCTCGTACTGTCCTAACAGGTATCGTGCTTACTTATACCTATTCATAAAGCATATCCACTTAATCAGATGGCATGGAATAGATAAAGCATTGAGCGCACATCTAGGAACCTAAGCCTACACCAATATTTGGGTTAGGTTCAGTATATTCCTAGTGTAATTTTTGTCAATATTACATTATTTTAAATGATGATTTTTGACAATTTTTTTTTTTTTTGGTAAAGTGGATAATATATTAAAACTTAAGTGGGAGAGTCCACTTCATTACAAACACGTTCCTGGGTGAAACCCAGTTTATCCAAAACTAACAGGGGAACAATAACAGAGGGAGGGGCAGCAAAAACAACAAAATTTTCCTCCAAGTCCGTTCCTAAACGTGCAAGTCTATCTGCACACTTGTTCCCTTCCCTGTAGCAGTGCTTAATTTGAGCTTGCGGAAATCTCTTCAGCAGGTCCCTGCAATCATCAACAAGAGGAGCAAACTTACTATTAGTATCAGCTGCATTCACCATTAGTGATACAACGGATGAGGCATCCACTTCTACTTCAACTGCATTGATCCCAAGACTTAGGCATAGCCTTAGACCGTCCCTCAAAGCCCAGAATTCTGCAGCAAAACTGGTGGTAAATCCGATTGATCTTGCAAAACCAATAATCCATTCTCCATGGCAATCTCTGATAATACCTCCACCGCCTGCAAGCCCTGGACTGCCAAGAGCAGCCCCATCAGTGTTCAGCTTTGTCCACAAAGGCTGCGGCTCAGTCCAACCCACAAAAATCTGCCTAGTTCTTGTGACAGTAGCATGATCCAAAACACAAACAATATTGGGTTACATCACTTTCTATACTCTTAATGTAACAAAATAATAAGATTATCAAGTATCAATTACTCTTTCATCCATAAAATATTCAATTTTCAATTTTGTTAATATTTTAAAATTATACATAACATATAAGCTCATTGATTTAACTGTAAATAACTTTCGATTAATATGAAATTTGGGTAAACGGGTTAAGAACAATAAAATAATATAATCCAATATTAAGATTTTTATTTGGAATGCAGAGTTGTGGTATTATAATTCATTAGGCAAGAAACTCAAGTCATTTTTAATATAAATTACCAAATTAATTATCTATCAAATTGAGTAAAAAAATTTCAATTGAACTAATTAAATGTTCAAAAATGTGAATGATTTAAAACTTTAGCAAATACAAGAACACATGTTATAATAAAAAAATGAATTTAAGAAAAATAAAATACTTCTCTATATCTACTAGTTAGACAATTCTTTTTTTAAGAGTAACATTAAATTAATTAACTCATATATTAGTGGGGCCTAGCTCTTATTTTGTTGGCTGAATTGTTAAAATATTAAATATTTATATATTGCATAGAGAAATTTTCAAAAATTTTAAAGGGCCATGTATGTAATTCCCCCCATGAGTCGGATATTTGAAGGCGGCGCGGACTGGCGAGAGAACGAGACATAATAGATACAGTGTGGGAGAGGACAAGGCATGAGTGCGTGGGTTAGCTGAATGGTTGAAAAATGACCATTTAAATATAGTTCTTTAGGTGGCTGATTGGGGTGAGAGAAACAAGGGCTGCTAAGTGTGTGAGATGACAAGATACGAGTGCGTGTGTGGGGGATGAAGTAGGTGAGTATATGACTTATGGTTATGAGTGTTCTAAAAAAAGACAATTTAAGTATAGTTCATTATTAATAAGATTTTATAAGCAACTGTAACAGGTATTGAAACCTTAAATAAGATTTTATTAATTTTAGTTTTGATTTTTTTTTTTTTTTTTGCAGATACAACTGTAACAGGTATTGTTAGTAATATTCTATAAGTAATATATGCATTTGGAAAAAAATCTAGTCTTTTAAATAATTAAGTACATTAAGGGTCTGTTTGGATCCCGCTTATTTTGTTAAAAATTGAAAATTGAAGATACTGTAGTAAATAATTTTAAAATAACTTTCACTCTCTGCCTTGACACAGGATAGTACAGTGGGACCGCTTAGAGTGAAAATATGGTAGCAAATTATGTTTGGATACCACTGTAGCAAGTAGTGTCGGCAAAATCATTTTAACTAACTGTAGCCGTGGGTCCCACTTTTTCAAACGCAAACGCAAACTTTCAACCAAAACGGGCCATCCAAACACACACTAATTGGAGTGTTCTCATCTATTTGCATAATTAAGTACAATAAATTAGTATCACTATAATACAAATGGGTTGATATAAAATACATCAAATTATTAATTAGTGTGATAACTTATAATAATGGATAAAGTAAAAAGTACAAGTCTAAAAGATACTGTGTATAGTGCAGTGGTTGTGTGCCTATGTTATGAGTATACATTGAGATTGAGTGTAGGTTGTGGGTTGGTGTGTGCGGGCTAGTTGGCCAACTGTGAGCTGTGGTGTGGCCATGGCCTTTGTGCAGTGCTAGTGTGCCAATGTGATGTCCTGTCATTGCTATCAACTGTGTGTGTAGTGGCAATGTGCAGATTAAAAAATAAATTTTGAAATAGTGATGCAATGGGACCTTTTTGATGCATTCTATTGACCAATAAAAGGATTAACAAAAAAATCTTAATTAAAACATATATGTCGGACCGTGTGCCTTACCGATCCATCCAACGACCAATTGGTTAAGGATGAGGGGGCTCAAATCTTTTATAGCATTCGATTGCAGACCAAGCCCATTCGTATTGGAGCGAATTGTGAAATCCCACACAATCCCACCCTCACAATACGGCTCCAACGACTTGAACCTATGATCGGGCTCTGATACCACTTGTCGGATTGTGTGCCTTATTGATCCATCCAATGACCAATTGGTTAAGGATGAGGGGGCACAAATCTTTTATAGCATTCGATCGTAGACTAAACCCATTGGTATTAGAGCGAATTGTGAAATCCCTCACAATATAGATAAATATATTATGTTTGTGTGTATATATATAATTTTTTTTTTTTTTACAAGTGGAAACATTCTTTTATTTGGGGGCCTTAGACAATTGTATCAGTTGCATTTATAGTGGAGCTCGCTCTAGACACATAGATAATATACATAATATAAAGTTTTTACAAAGAGTGTCTTTGTTTTTTCCGTCCCTTAAGTTGAAGACGTAAAAAGAAATAGGTGACCCATGACCTGAACCAAGCTAGCTCTGTCAAGTACCTCTTGATCTCCCTTGCAAGCACCATTCACTATTGCCTTTGCACACCCTCATACTGTCCCAACTGGAATCGTGCTTACTTGTACCTACTCATAAAGCATTGCCAATTATTCAGATGGCATGGTTTGATAAAGCATTGAGCACATGTAGATGTAGAGCAGCAAGAGCATACTGATGCAACTACTACCAATGGCGGCAGCAGCAGCAGGATGATGCAGCTTGAAAGTTCAAATACTGTATAAAACACTATGAACGTTTAGACCCCCAATAAAAAAATTACTAATTCAGGCTTTATGACAAACCATGAGTGTGCGGAAAATGAATACAAGCTATAAACAGAAATGGAAAACAATCTAAGCCAATTAAAATCACAACCACAGAAGAAAATAAAAGGCAAAGATTAAGGGAAGAGAGATGCAAACACAAGGACAACACAACGATGTGTTATCGAAGAGGAAACCGAAGCCCTTAGCGTAAAACCTCTCTGCCGCCCTCCAAACGGTCAATAATCCACTAGAAAATGTAGTTGGGATACATGAAAAGCAATAGACCCTCCAAGCCTAATCTACCCAATGTACCTAAGCCCTTCAAGCTTCTTGCTCCAACGAGGTTACGCCGAACCTATTTATTTTCTAACTTCTCGGATTCTGCTACTTGACCATAGCATCAACCAATGTGAAATTGGTTCCTTTCTAACTGCTTCCGAAAGCACCAAACAATCCTTTCACAGAAATGGATTTGGTGAGAAAAGGTTTTGGTAATAAGCCTCTTAAGGATTTAACAATGGAGAGGAAGAGAGTTGAGGAATTTGAAGAGTCTCTTAATAAAAATTGGGGATGAATCAATCTTGTTTTTCTTGAGGGTTTTTCTCTCAAAATTCTCTCTGGAAGCTCTCTTTCTTTCGTGGGTAAGAGGGGTATTTATACTTGCGTGAGAATGGAATGTGAAGAGTCAGGTTTTTCAAAACAGGGCTGGTTTGCAGCTTGGTCTCGCAGCTTGACTGAGTCGCAAGTTCCAGCCGCGAGGTAACTTAACGACCAGTTGTCCTATTTTGTCCTGTAGTGCTCCAGCTGGCATGACACTTCAACTTCTGGCATGCCTGACACGTGTGCAGCTTCTGGGAACTTGCAGCCGCGAGTCACCCGCGAGATCCAGTAGTGAGTCCCTGTTTTTGTTGCACACTCTTGAGCATTTCTTCACACTATCTCATTCACTACCATTACAAGAATCCCACCTAAATACAGGATTACTAATTGTTGAAATACAAGCAAATTTGGCACAGAATAAAGCCAACAACATGATTGATAAAATTCAACCTTACAATCTTCCCCTTTGGCTATTCCGTGACAAAACCCTAAAACAGACTCTAGACTTAACATGTGAGTTGAGAATAGTTGAACATAACTCACTCACACCTAACTCTAGAAACTGTGAAGCTCTTGAATCATATGAACATGAATCTCCTGAAACACAACAATACACCATGATCATTGTATGCTAAAAAGCATGAAATGCATATGAAGCAGACATGATGTGATCAAGCAAAGATGGAGTTAAGAAACAAACCATGGTTTGATCAAACAAGCAATCACTGCAAGGTAGTGACCACAATGCTCATTCACACTTGGAATGAACACTTGGACATACAAGCTAATAAGATCAATGCAAATCACTTGCATGCCCAACACTCAACCAATGCATAATACACTAAGTATATGCATCTAGGAACAATCCTACAATGGCACAAGAGTAACAGTACTTAAAAGGAAAATGCATGACATTTAGTTAGAAGTACTGATTTAACAAAGCATAAAGGCTACATAAAGCATGGTACAAACCATAAAGCCTACAAAATATGAAAACAAACCCAAAAAGCTTACAAAAGCAACATAGGTACAAACCACATTATATACTGAAAAACATCATCAATATATAAAAAATACCAAAGTTTCAAAACCATCCATGAGTTATGAGTTTAAACCAAACATTAACCATAACCACAGTGTATCAAACCCATAATAACAACAATTTATCCAAAACATAATACTATAACCATAAACATAAACAAAGTAAATAAGATAAACACTGTTTTTGACTGCTCCCCCCCAAATTAGTACTCCCCCTCAAGAGTTGCTTCTCAAAAAAACTTCTCCCCCTTTTTGACCGGAATGGCCAAAGGGTCACTGCTCATGATGTGTGGTGATGCTGTCAAATTTTGCTGAAAGAACATCAAGCTGGTCCTGCATGGCTGCCATCCTCTCAGATTGCTCGGTCTGGACCTCTCTGAGTCCATCAAGTCTTTCTAGGATAACCTGAAATGCATCTGGAAGTATATCTGAAGAAGTTGATGCTTTAGTCCTCTTGCCTCTCCTTCTGGGTGTTGAAGTTGATGTTTGACCTACTGCCTCTGCCTCAGTCTCCATTGGGTCACCCTCTCCTTCATCACCTTCATCTTCTTCACCTGGAAGACGAACACTTATCCTCTTGAAGGTTTGCTTATTAATGGCTGAAGGTGTAGACATGGGATTGATGTCTTGAGGGATTGCAACACCCTTCTTTCTGAAAATCCTCATGAGTAGGCTAGGGAAGATCAGCTTAGGCCTAGAAGTGGTTCTAGTCTCATCCACAATAGTATCAAATATGTGGGAGCTAATATCAATGAATGTCTTTTCCTTGAGCTCCATCAGAAAAATTGCTCTGGCATTGTTAATTGTAGTCAACTTCTTTATAGGATACAAGTTAAACATTATGATAATAGTGAGACACCTCTTGTCCACTGGAAAGGCTGTGGTATTTAAGCATCTCCCCTCTCTCTGTCCACCAATCATCTGCTGTACAGTTTCTATAAAAAGCATCCTATCCTTATAGTTGATGAAATCATGATCTTCTAACCCCTCAAGACCTAGCACATCATCAATGTCATGTGCATCTAAGGTGAATTCTGTTCCTCTAACCCAGCAGCTTAACTCATTTTCCCTTATCACGACATTGGAGTAAAACTCCCTAATCAAAGGTTCACACATAGTTGGTAAATCACTTAGCAGTTTTTCCTATCCTCTCCCCTCAAAACAATTTGGGACAAAGGTGTCTCTCAAATCCTCTAAATCCACATACCTTTCTTGTATGATGCCTGCCCTTAAGAAAAAATTCTTGTATCTCTCAAAATGGGGAATAGACCTAAATAGATTATGGTCCATTTTCATTCTCTTATTTGCTTTCTTGGTAGGTGTTTTCTTCTTTGGGGATGAAGGATCCGTCTGTAGACAAGTAGAAAAGGCCACAACAACAAAGCACAGTACATGTGTACTAAAAAAAATCAGTACTCTGTTAGTGTCATAAAGAGATAAGCGTAGAGCAACAAGACCAAAGATGACTTAGAGTCAGGAATAGAGGAAATGACTCAAATCATAAACCAACAACTCAAATGAGTGTACCCATTGGTAGAAACACAAGAATAGAAAAATTTTTATAGAAAAGTTCTAATGTTGCAGAGTATAACATCACCCAAAGGACAAACATATGTCAATGAGACATATCTTGATGAGTATGAAATGACTCAAAATACTCAAGACAGAAGCACACACAAGATATGGCAACTTAAAATCACAATATTATAAGACAAACAATCCAAAGCCTCAGACATTTTTAAACACCCAAACTCACATACAGAGTAAATCACAAAAAACTCCAAACCCATATAGCTAGTGAGTATGTAAACCAACAAATGGCAAAGCTCAGAACAAAGATTAGCACAAAGAGACTAAATTATGATAGCAAATGAAATCAGCAACAAAAGCAACCAACCCAAACCCAGCAATCTAAGCAAAAACATGTTCGAACACAGTATATCTCAAATCATAGTGACAACTCAAAAATCAAGAAAATAATACTCAAAACTTGAAATATGAAGTGAGGAA
Organism: Quercus wislizeni; assembly: GCA_023055345.1. Classification (NCBI taxonomy): domain Eukaryota; kingdom Viridiplantae; phylum Streptophyta; class Magnoliopsida; order Fagales; family Fagaceae; genus Quercus; species Quercus wislizeni. Next base: position 2,463,554 of record JALGQJ010000003.1, read on the forward strand.
GAGAAAACCCATACCTTTTCTAGAAGATTTGAGAAGAAATGAAGCAAAAATGGTGTTTGTAGAGAGTGACTTTGGGTTAGTTTTAGTTGTGAGAGAAAGTGAATAGTTATAAAAAGTTTGAGGGAAAATTGAAAAGGTTTTAAAAACTGCCCTTACTGTGTAAAAGACGCGTTTTTCGCGACTGAGGTAAGTCGCCAGAAAGTCACCAGTTTCACTCGCCAAAACACTTCAAGCCAAAAGTTTTGAAAAAATTTGCTAAGTGTTTTTCACGACTAGAAGTCTCACTCACGAGGGAGTCGCGAGCTAGGCCGCGAAAATCTCTGTGTACCCCTCGCGACTGGACCTTTCACTCGCGAACAAGTCGCCAAAACTGACCTGCGAGCTCGTGACTGTGGCATGCGACTTGTATGACCCGCGACTGAGTCGCCAAAACAGGGCAACACTGTTTTTGAAATTTTCAGTTTTTGTAAAAACAAAATACTTTCCAAAAACACCTAAAACACTCAAAAATATTTTTGTGTTTCAATCAACAAAGATTGAGCATGTGAAAACACATTTTATCAAGTACAATCACACAAATGAATATGGCATTCATTGAACATAAACTTGTGTGTTGTGTGTGGATATCAACAATGAGATAGTCCTTAGTCTAATGTGAAGGTTTAATGATCAATTCAACCAAGACATATACAATTAGCACTAGATCATGTGATCCATCTCAATTATAGAAGTATGCATATATGACCTCCCACATGACTTGATTATATAACTTGGAGCTTTACATTTGGCTCCATTTTCAATCATAACATTTGATCTTTTTGATCCTTTTGAAACAATCACATCTCATTGTGAGAATGATGTTTGATATTTCACCTTGATGGGATAGCCTTTGGCTTTTTGAAAAATCATACACTTTATTTTTGGTCGCTTTCCCTTTTTCTTAGTCGAATACTAGTATGTGCGATAGACTTTTGCAGCTCAATATCTCTTTACATTTGGAGATTAACATTTGGTGAGCTCTTTTTAGCAAAAACAAAAAAAATAAAGAGTGGGAAGATATATAGGCACAAGTTTGTGCATGTCTCAAGATCAACATAACCATTCACTAATCATTCATGACAAGTTTGAAGATCTATTTACAACAGTCACATAGATTTCAAGATTTATTCCACAGTGATAAGAGTGCAAAGGAACAAGGTATGTTCGTAAATGCACAAAGCCATTAGTACAAAGGTACAAGGCAAAACAAGTTTTGAGACAAAACTCAACAATGTCAATCAAACTTTTTTGACACATAAAAAGGAAAAGATTGATCAAAAGTAACATAAAAAAAAAAGATGAATGAAAGTATGCAAAAACAGACAAACAAATTTCAACCCATACAATCAATAATCAAACAACCAAACAAAGTCACAAAGAATAGGAAGTATTGATGCATGGACATATTGTAATGCTTATGCCTGAATACCCTTTTTCACCCACACATCACTTGCGTTTGGGGTAATTTCCTTATAGGATTGGGTACGGGAGTTAGGGCTTTCAAACCTTCGTGTGAAGCTTTCCAAGCAGTTGGTGAATGTACCAATCATCTTCATCACGTCCATCATTCCGGGATCACCATTTCGATCTCTAGACAGTTCACCAGCCCAATTTCTTCTGTTATTTCTAGGTCCTCGTGACCTTGGAGCAGTTGCACTATTCATTACTCTTAGCTTTTGACAATTTGGTCGGCTATGCCCTTGAAGTCCGTAGTGATGACACACATAGTTTGATCTAGGACCTCTTTGTGGTCGTGGACAAGACTTGGCTCGAGATTCAAACCTACTCACAGATTGATTACGGGAGTTGTTCAACATTCGTTGGTCATCTACATTCCTCTTTTTCTCCATCTTGGGCTTCTTAGCAGTAGGACCAACTTCAATTTGCTCTTTGGTCTTTATAAACTTCACTTCTTTGATGACATTGCTCAATGAGCTACTCCCTCCGGTATATCCTAACCCAGATTTGTCTGAAAAATGCTTTTGAGATGAAATAACATCATCTAGTTTCTTGGTGGAGACCCTCTCTATCTTGGTATTTGCTTGCATAACCTCTTGCTCAAGAAATATCACTTTTGTGTAGGCTTCTGATAGCTCATCATTCAGTTTCTCTATCTCACATTTGGCCTCCTTATAGCGAATTAGGAGACTTTTATAGTCCTCCTCTACCTTCTTCATCTTTTTCACAGCTGCCTTGGCCACCCTTGTGTACTCACCTGACTTCTCTAGGAGTGAGTTATAATTCTCTTGAAGATTGGCTATGCTTTCATCTTCTTCTGCATCTGATTCTTCAACAACTCCCAATGATTCTTCATCACTATACTCTCTAAGCTCTTGTACAAGCAAATTCAACTCATCTGAAAACTCAACATGGGCAATAGTCATAAAAGCAGAGTAATTCCCTTCTTTGTCACAGCTTTCCTCAGAATTAGAGTTGGATGAATCCAAGTCATTCAGTGTTGTGGCATACACCTTGCCTTTCGATTTCAAATAATTCGGACATTCTTTCTTAAAGTGTCCATGCCCGTTGCATTCAAAACAAGTGACACCTTGTGTAGATTGAGATTCTTTTCCATCTTTCTTTTTGAATTCCCTTTTCTCCCTTCCTAAACTTTGGAATTTCCCTTTATCACCAAATTTATCATTATTCTTGAATTTCAAGAATTTCCGGAAATTTTTCACAAGGTATGCAACATCTTTGTCAACTACATCCTCATCCGATGAGTCATGGACTTCCAACCTTTCATTAATGGTCTTAAGAGCAAGAGATTTACTCTTCCGTTGAGTGGGCAGCGACAATTCATAAGTCTGAAGAGAACTAATCAGCTCTTGGACTTTGATATCATCAAGGTCCTTGCTCTCTTCAACCGCTGTCACCTTGGCACGAAAGCTTTCCGGCAATGACCGAAGGATCTTCCTTACTATTTTAGAATCCTTCATTTTCTCCCCCAAATTGAACTTGTTGACACCCACCTCATTCAGCTTGCTATAGAAAGAGTCAAAGGACTCATCCTCACTCATTTTGAGCTCCTCAAACCGAGTGGTTAGCATTTGCAGCTTGGTATCTTTCACTTTCTTTGTGCCTTCGTAGGTGGTCTCCAATATCTCCTATGCTTCTTTGGCAACGGTAATGTGAGAAATTCTGTGAAACTCATCTGGAGACACACCACAGAAAATTGCGTTAAGTGCTTTACTGTTAGCATTAGATGCGGCGAGTGCTGCCTCGTCCCATGTGGATTTGGCTGCCTCAGGCCTGGTCCAACTTGTATCAACAGCATCACAAATTGATTCATCAATGGAACATAAAAATGCTCTCATGTGAACCTTCCAAAATGCATAATTACTACCATCAAAATATGGATGTGCATTTAGGGATTGAGATCGGTCCATCTCAATATGGGGTCAAGGATCACATTATGGTAATGAAACTAATAAAAGTGAACCTGCTTTGATACCAAATGAAAGTTCAAATAGTATATAAAACATTATGAACGTTTAGACCCCCAATAACAAAATTACCAATTCAGGCTTTATGACAAACAATGAGTGTGCAGAAAATGAACACAAGCTATAAACAGCAATGGTAAACAATCTAACCCAATTAAAATCACAACCATAGCAGAAAATAAAAGGCAAAGATTAAGGGAAGAGAGATGCAAACACAAGGACAAAATAACGATGTGTTATCGAAGAGGAAATCGAAGCCCTCGGCGTAAAACGTCTCCGCCGCCCTCCAAGCGGTCAATAATCCATTAGAAAATGTAGTTGGGATACATGAACAGCAACAGACCCTCCAAGCCTAATCTACCCAGTGTACCTAAGCCCTCCAAGCTTCTTGCTCCAACGAGGTTGCGCCGAACCTATTTCTTTTCTAGCTTCCCGAATTCCGCTACTTGACCATAGCATCAACCAATGTGAATTGGTTCCTTCCTAACTGCTTCCCAAAGCACCAAACAACCCTCTCATAGAAATGGATATGGTGAGAAAATGTTTTGGTAATAAGCCTCTCAAGGATTTAACAATGGAGAGGAAGAGAGTTGAGGAATTTGAAGAGTCTCTTAATGAAGATTGGGGATGAATCAATCTTGTTTTTCTCTAGGGTTTCTCTCTCAAAATTCTCTCTGGAAGCTCTCTTTCTTTCGTGGGTAAAAGAGGTATTCACACTGGGGTGAGAATGGAATGTGAAGAGTCAGGTTTTTCAAAACAGGGCTGGCTCGCGGCTTGGTCTCACGGCTTGATTGAGTTGCGAGTTCCAGCCACGAGGAAACTTAACGACCAGTTGTCCTATTTTGTCCTGTAGTGTTCCAGCTGGCATGACACTTCAACTTCTGGCATGCCTGACAGTTGTGCAGCTTCTGGCAGCTTGCAGCTGCGAGTCACCCACGAGATCCAGTCGCGAGTCCCTGTTTTTCTTGCACACTCTTTAGCATTTCTTTACACTATCTCACTCACTACCCTTACAAGAATCCCACCTAAATACAGGGTTACTAATTGCTGAAATACAAGCAAATTTGGCACGGAATAAAGCCAACAAGATGGTTGATAAAATTCAACCTTACACAGCTAGCACTGATGTCACTGGTGCCTAATGAACCAAGCTTGTGCAACGATGTCATTTGACTCTAGTTTTTCTGTGTTAAGTCATTAAAGGGAGATGTAAAACGCAGCATTGAAGGATGAGGCAGTTAGTTAGGATTCTATTTACTATTAAGCATGTGTGATTAAGCTGTTAAGTTTGTTATAACATAATTTAGTTTGTTAAGCTCTCTCTCTCTCTCTCTCTCTCTCTCTCTCTCTATGTATATAATCAAAACCAATTATCATAATGTAATTCCTTCATTTAGTTCTATGCAAAATATCAAAGAATTCTCTAGAATATTCTCTCAATTCTCAAGATCAGTTTCTCATTTGTTCAGTAGAAGCCTACACCAATATTTGTGCTTACTTGTAGAAACTCCAAATAGAACAATTATTCAGATGGCATGTTATAGATAAAGCATTGAGCACATGTAGAAATCTGCACCCATATTTGGGTTAGGTTCAATATATTCATAATGTAATTTTTGTCAATATTACATCATTTTGGATGATGTTTTTTGACAATTACAATATTGGATTAATTATGTCGCCTTTTATACTCTTAAAGTAAGAAATATTAAGATGATCAGGTTTCAATTGCTCTTTCCTTCATAAAATGTTTAAATTAAAAAAAAATTAAAATTATACACAACATATGGAACCTACAAGTTTATTGATTGAATAGTAAATAACTTTCGATTAACATAAAATTTGGGCAAATGGGTTTAGAACAATAAAAAGTATATAATGTTGAGATTTTGAAAATACTAGTCCAAGTTAAGTTATCAAATAGTGTAATATTAACCAATAAAACAAAACTACATGTATAGATAAAACTTTATCCTGACACCTAAGAAGGGTATGCTAATTATGTGACACGGTGAGAGGGGAATAAGTAATAAAGCCAATAACTTACATCTCTCAAGCCTTTTATCAACTTCCATTTTGCCTTCCTTCAATAAGAACTTGCCTAGGGTCATTTCAGACTCTATGAAACCAAGTGTCAAAATTGTGATTTTGATCTCAGGCCCAACCTCAACCCGCAATGTCTCGAAGAAGCTTACTATTACTGCACTGCTTGTAAGAATATCCATCTCTAATAGAAAATTATTGGGAATCGTATATCATATTACTTACGTTGTAGAAACTCATCTTAGGTGCAGGCAACCATGAAAAAGCTACCACTTATTACTTAGACCATTGTTCACCAAATGATCCACTGTTGCATAAAGATTAAAGACCACAAATTGGAAATCACAACATATTAATTCCAAATTAATAATTCCACAAAAGCCATAGAAAAAAGAAAACACATCATACACTTACATCGCCCAAAATGATTAACCGTTTCACAAACAAACTGCTTACATTCTTCAACCTTGGAAACATTTGCACGTACCTTGGGGATCCTAGTTCTTGGGCTTTCTCTGCCATAGTTGGAAGATGATCATCTCTTATGTCAACAAGGGCTAAATGAGCATCTCTCCTAGCATACTTGTAAGTAGCATTCTACAAACTTACAAAATAAATTTCATGTGAAAATGTTGTGGTATTTATAGGTTTTTTTTTTTTTTTGGAAGCTTATGGTATGCTTTGTGATTACAACCATGCATTTATTTTTTGGGATAAGGAAGTGTTGCATGCCTGAATATTAAAAGTTTAGGTTTGTTTATTTAATTTTATTTTGAATACAATATCATCAAACAAGATTACATATTTAAACTTGATTAATTTTTTTGTCAAACAAGTTCGAGTTTGTTCATGAGTTACTTGATTAAATTATTATGTTCCCATATCTAGAAAACTGTAACAAAGTTTTTAATCCTCTAAAAAACTATGAATTTTTACTGCTAATGGACAATTTATATCATCAATAAACTATAAATTATTCCTATAAAAATTATAAATTATAAATTGATATTATATCCAATTTACAAATTTATACAATTCAACCTCAATTCTATATAAGTATTTTTTTAGACAAGTGCACATATAAAAAATAATATTATATATAGTTATAAAGCGTCTTAGTTTTACAAGCTTAATCACAAACATATTATTATATTTCAGCTTGGTTTGTGTAATAGTCAAGTTTAAACCTAGGATGGAGTTTGAATTGTTTATTAAACATTTGTGTAATTGTCAAGTTTAAACTTGGGATGGAGTTTGAATTGTTTATTAAACAAACAAACATAAACAAGCATTCTCTTGAATTAAGCTTGAGTTGTTTATAAATTGCTTTGTTCATTTATAGTCCTAGGTGTCCTAGCCTTTGGTTGAACCATTACACTCCTTGCCAATTGTGTTGGGCCTTTTTGAGATGTTGGGCTGGGTTGTCTCCTGTTGTACTGGGCCCAAGTGTTCTAGATAAAAGAGTTGGGACTGGTCTAATTGTAACCCACCTTAGTCTGGCTTGTGCACAAACCTTGTCCTATTTGCCAAAATTTTGGTCACATGCCCATGGCAGATGGAGCTGCTATGGAAGGGTTATTGACAAGCATATGTAATAATAATAAAAGAAGGCATATTGTTCATTAGATAGAATAAATAAAGGATCCTTATTAAAATGAACCACAATGACAAGAAATGCCCTGTAAATGAAATGGCGGAAGTAAGTAGGGAAGAAATGAGTTATCGAAGAAGGAAAAGATCAATCTGCCATACTAAGTTATGTTACAGGACCAAGACCAAAGAGGGAACCGTTTCCTTAATGTGAATAATCTCTTAGGAAGATCATGTCGTAGAAATTAATCACTTTGAAGGAAATGAGCCTGAATGGCTTGTACCCAACAAAATCCTTTACGTCTGACAGAGAGTGGGCCTTTAGTGGGAGAGAATGGATTAACCTATTGATGCATGCCTGCCATTCTATGCTCTCTGTTTTTGTTATTTCTAATTTTTTCCCCATTTTCTTCTATCAATGCTTACCTATCTAGTAATGTTGTGATTCTCTCCTAGTGGTTACTATTGCCGTGATTTTGATCCTTTCTACTGTGCGCGGCAAGGGTCCTTTATATACTACCTGCCATAATTGGTTTTTACCATTTTAGCCTTGAACCACCTTTGTCTGGTTTGGGTGTCCTTGCTGACCACCACTGGTTTGTCAGTTGTCCAACCACTACCACTTACTTGTGTTGGCTACGCCACTCCCCATCACCAGACAAAGAAGATTATTTTGTTTGCTTGTTCACTATGGCATTCTTATCCACTACGGTGTGGGTGTTCTCTCTTCATATCCCTCATGGCATGTACTTAGTGATTCCAACTCATTCTTACTTCTTTTGGGTAATATGTCATCCCAGTAGGACATTTCTCACAAAAGAACTTGAGCGGGAACCTCAGAATAGGCTTTCCCCTCTCCCCACCACCAGACCATATCCTCTCTTACCTCTGACCCTTGACCCACCACTTCCTGTATTGGTTGGGTATAGGTTGGTGATGTCTGGACCTTGCGTGTGCTCCATTCTTGAGTATGTCCAAAACTTTTCTGCTGCTTATGCGTTTGTAGTGGTCTGGAGGCTCGTCTATGCATTTTGCCACTCATCCTTGACCCATTATGGCGTGAACTACTTTCTGATTTCTCATTCCTTACAGCTTGCTTTTTTCAAGGGTTGGGCCTTGCCCGGTTGTGAGCTTTCCCTTCTTGAGCTCATTCTTTACTCTTTCTGTAATCCTATTGCCACTTTCTACCGTACCATTTTGTTGTTCCTATCGTGGTGTTATTTGACCTGTGCTTGTTGGGCCTCTTTAGGTCTACTGTTTATTCTTCTCCCAATGACTCAATATGGTTATTGATTTTATACTCATGCTACTTTGGACTTTTCTTGACCCATTTCATTGCTTGTGGTCTCTTTTATCCCATTTCTTTCTCCTTGAGCATCCTTGGCCCATTTGCCCATTTTCCAATTTTGCATACATATGGGCTTTTACTAACTCCCTTGGGCTTCCTTAGCCCAATTACCTTATTCCTCATCCTTAGGGTTTATGGGCTTCCCACCAACCCTTTACTTTCTTACTTCATTACTTCAGACCAGCTGTGGCCCATTCTTACTTTGCTACATCGCATAATGCCCATGGGTTTACTATCTTTCTCTCTAGGCTCTTTTAGGTCCGTCTACTTTCCTCAAGGCCCACTTGTATACTTAATGGGCCTATGAACCATTGTTCCTAACATCCATGCTTAATGGTTTTTCTAGCCATCCACTAACTCTTCTCTGCCCATATTGTTGGGCTTCTTCTTGCTATTGGGCCTCAAAATGAGCATCAACACCAATTAGACAACTTTGAAACCTTGAGAATCTATACCACAGTTTGTGGTGGATTAAACCCGAGACATCCAAGTTTACATCATCCCCAAACCTGCAGGAGTTTGAATTGTTTATTAAACAAACAAACATAAATAAGCATTCTCTTGAATTAAGCTCGAGCTGTTTATAAATTGCTTGGTTCATTTATAATCCTAGGTGTCCTAGCCTTTGGTTGAACTATTACACTCCTTGCCCATTAGACAACTTCGAAACCATGAGAATCTATAGTGTGGTCTGTAGTGGATTAAACCTGGGACATCCAGGTTTAAGTCATACCCCAAACTAATGAACCAACCACCTAAATATCCTTGTGGGGTATAAGAGTCAACTTCATACCAAAGACCATTCTAGTTTAATTAGAGAAATACAATATTTCAATACCAATGGATACCGGTTATCATTTTGAGGTTACCGTCAATATTACGAGCATTTAAGTTTCCCTATTTGTTTTGTCCTCTTGTTTTGTCCGCTTCACATTAGTTTATCATTACCTGTTTTTTGTTTTCACCTTTTTATCCTTTTTCTCATTCACAAATGTTTCTTATCTCTTTTCCCTTCCAGATTATTCTTCTTTCTTCCTTATTTCTTCACACCTACCGATCTGTCTCTCGATGTCCTCGTCAAGGAGTATCTCGTTTACCATATCCTCATGAATGTTGTTAGAGATAAAATGGTCCAAAGTGTTAAAAGTCATTGTAGGTTAATGTACTTATAAAGAAATAAAAATAATCATAATCCTTCATGAGTAATCCTTCATGAGTAGACGTAATGCAAGTACTACGATCTAAGTTTATTCTAGACTTAACAAAGGATTATATATATATACATTTTTTTTTTCTCTCTTCTCTCTCACTCACAATATCAACAACAATTCTAACGGACATAAATAAAATAATAATAATTAAACACTTAAAATAAACAATTATGATCATAACAAATTCATTCCATATCAAAAGATACTGTCAAGGAACCTAAATTATATAATATAAATTGGCCATGTAAAAAGTCTACAGAGATTAGATGGTGTGACATTGATACAGACCTTGCCAATTCTTGAAAATACTCCAGTGACGAGTACTACTTTGTCAGACACTTTCTCACTATATATGGATCTTTTTAAGAAAGAAAGAAACTTGAGTAAAAGAAATGGTGGCATGAAAAAAGGGAATGCAATGAGCACCAAGAGAGGCATTGCAATGTTCAAGAACTTATGTAGCAAATCCATATCTTTGCTGTGATGGATAGAGAGTGGCAATAGAGAAATTGAAGATATGAGGATATATGGTCTTATCTTTGTCAGGTTGTTAATTACAAATTTGAGCCTTAAATTCCAAAGGGAGGAGGGGACCAGAACTAGAAGTAGATAGAGCTGTCAAATCTTTTTTGAACTCCATAAAGGCTTAGCTATATTACCAAAGAAGTGGGGTTTTAGGGCTAAATAGGATCGATGATATTGACATATCTTTGGATAGCATAGGATGAAAGACAAAATAAAAATTGGCATCCTTCAAAATTTTCAGGCAAGATTACAAATTTTTAAATTTTACGAAGGAAAAATATATTTCAACAAAAGATTTATGTAATTATTTTGCAGGGAAAAAAAACAGCATGAAGCCTATCTATAGGAATAAAAAGTTGGTTATATACTTTATTCCAAACTCCAAATAGAACAATTAAGTTCAAGGCATTTATAGTGAAATGATATGGTTGGTATAGTATAACTGTCAACAACCAACAGCTCATCTAATATGGTGTGATGACTTCCAACAACGTTATGTACTTCATGCGCAGGTATTTATTTAATAGGCGAAAATCACATTTTCGTTCCTATATTTTCAAGTGGTTCGCGCTTTGGTTTATATATTTTATTTTCATTGCTTTTAGTCTATATTTAAAAAAGCGCCATCCATTTTAGTCATTTTCGTCAGTATCCTAATGGCAAAATCCTACGTGACAGACGAAACTATTAAAATAAAAATAAAAAATTTTATTTTGACATTAAAAATTGCCACGTTAGCATCTAAATTAAAAAAAAAATAATTTATTAATTTTAACTAAATAAAAAAAATTAGAAATAGAAATGAAAACCAAAAATTATATTAATTGAGATCTAAGTGTCTTTGAACAAGAACATTAATAACACAAACCCAAATCTAAGAATACATCATTAAAATCCAAAAATGACAAACCCACAAACACAAACACAACCCCAGCAATTGATCTTCCTTGTAAACCAAACACCAAAGCAACAAACACAAACCCAGCAACTGATTTTTCTTATCAACCAAACACAAAAACAACAAACACAAACCCAAACATCAGTAAGAACACAAACAAGAATGGAGAACCCAAGTCTGTATGTTCTTCTACCTTTCACTTTTTTTCTTCTCATCCTCCATTTCCTTTTCTCCCAAGCTTCGAAAAATCCAGATTTGGAACCTCTCTTGGCGTTCAAAGCGTGTACAAATAAAGCAAACAAACTTACAACTTGGAACTCCACCACCAACCCATGTACCTGGATAGGCGTCTCGTACCTCCACGACCGAGTCTTGTGACTCGTCCTTGAAGACCTTGATCTCCAGGGCTCGTTTGAGTCGCTCACCGCTCTGACTTAGCTCCAAGTTCTCAGCCTCGAGCAAAACCATCTCTCAGGTCCCATTCCTGACCTCTCCAACCTCACGGCTCTTAAGCTCCTCTTCCTCTCTCACAACGACTTCTCCAGCGAGTTCTCGCCGTCAATGCGGACTCTTTTCCGACTTACCATCTCGATTTGTCATACAATAATTTTGCCGGCGAGGTTCCAGTATCGGTCAACGGTTTGACCCACCTCCTGACACTCCTGCTCGAGGAGAACCGGTATTTCGGTTCTATTTCCAGTCTGAACCTCCCGCATCTGCAGGACTTCAACATCTTCGGTAACCGCTTCTCCGGTGAAATACAATGGGTTACTCAATATTTTTTTGATAAACACTGACTAGGCTTATTTACTTATTTTCCCATATCAAAAAAAATATTTTTATAATAAAGTGTTTTCAGCTGATATTGTGTTTGGTTGCCAACAAAACAATGATTAGGTTTGTGTTCTTGCCTGTTTTTACTCAAAATAAAGCTAGATCTCAATTTATATTATTTTTTGTTTTTATTTCTATTTTTTCCTCTTTTTTTTTCATTTAGTTAAAATTCATAAATTAATTTTTTGTTTTTAAAAGATGATGTGACATTTTTAAAATACTAACTAATATATTATATTATTATTTTAATGCTAACGTCAGCATTTAGTAGGCTAGCGATGCACTCCGTCTGTCACCTAAGACTTTGCCGTTAGGACATTGACGGAAATGAATAAAATAGATGGCGTTTTTCTAAATAGGGACTAAAAGCGGTGAAAATAAAAGATAGAGATCAAAGTGAGAATCGTGTGAAAATATAGGGACGAAAATGTGGTTTTCGCCTATTTAATATATCAAAATGATATTTTAATTTTGAGCTGAAAATTTATACCCAAAAAAGAAAGAAAGAAAAAGAAATTCTGGTCAGAACATAATCATAAATCTCTTTATATAGTACAATATAGTTTTTATTTGCACAAATAATAACAAAGCCTTCCGGATCCAGCCTAAATCATAGCGAGCTCTCCATTAATTCTGCTTAGAATTTATTGGCTTAAAACACTGACGTTTCAGCTAGCGGTCCTTGTTTTGATGAGTGCATGGGCGATTGACTAACATTGAGTGCATACACCACTCAAAAACTTCAGGACATAAGACCCTCATCCAAAATCCCACCCTCATCCAAGATGGCTTAGTCAAGTACATGTCTCCCTTGCAAGTGCTGTCCACAATTGCTTTGGCACACCTCTCTGTTGACTAAACTGGCATCCAAGGCATTTCAATCTATAAGCAAATATCACCATTCAGAAAAGAAAAAAAAAAAAAAAAAATCAATCAATTTTGTTTTGAGAGACTGTAAGTTACATAATGGCTAAATTATGAGTGGAAATTACATATAATTTCTTCCCTCTTTATGCAGCCAAAAAAAGGAAAAAAGAAAGAAGCTATGTTAGAAATATTATAAATTTCATTACAGAAGTCTTATAAAAAAAAGTTATTAAGATATTTACTATAATATTATTTAAATGGTATAGATTATATTCATCGTCATGTTCGTTTATTAGTATTTTCAAGAAAATTTGTAATTTTTAGCATTTTCGATTATATGTAGTAGGGATTATTACAAGGTAAGGTTCTTGGTCAATATATAAGACTATGTAAAGTTTTGTACCCTAGCCATAGGGTCCTATATATATAAATGAGGTTACTAGAGGTCGAACTTTGGTATGATGACAAGTGTCTTACACCCAAAGGAACGAGTTTGAGTTCAAGAATCAACCTCTCTAAAAATAATAATTGAAAGTAAAGCTGCTTATTATAACCTCTTTTAAACCTTACAAAAGGTGTAAGTTTTGTAAACTGAATATAACATTTTTTATATTGTTGAATTTACATTTGATCCCTGATCTACTGCACAAGATTTAAATTCAATGTACTCTGCTGATTGGACAAGACATGTTGACAAAATGGTGTCTTGCCAGAATTGGGTGAAAATAGATGGTTTGGATTTTATAAAATGTAGAAGATTAAATCATTTAAATGCAACTTAAAGTCTTAAACAGGATTGGTAAATGATTAATTTTCAAGTTTCATTTCTTTTAATTTTCAATATACCTTTCGTAAAAATTGGCCTTGCGTCATTTCTAACTCAGTTACTCCAGGAGTTACAATGGTTATTCCAATATCTGGACCAAACTCAGCTCTCAGTGACTCAAAAAAGCATATTTGGGCTGCCTTGCTTGCCTGAAGACATCATTGATTCATAAGTAAAAGAAAATCTCGAAGTGAGCAACTAGTAAGGCATGCCAAGGAGGTTTCGTACGTAGTTCTTACACTGTAGAAGCTTAATCTTGGAGGACTGAGCCATGTTGCAACTGAAGAAATTACAACAATCTTTCCTTTGCTTTTTCTTAGGTGTGGAACTGCATAATGAGTGCTATACACTGAACCCCAGAAATTTATTATGTCCTAAATTACATAAAACTGGAGTCTGTTAATCCAAGTATGAAACTCAAAACTTAACAAAAAAATTGGGATTATATATTATAGACGTGAATGAAAAATAAGCACTAAAGAACGATTAACTATGCTATTTTTTTTTTCTTCACTATAATCCAATATAGTTACAGAAAGTGGGACAAGACATGTTGGTAGTTATTACCATAATGGAAGCAATGTCAGTTGAATCTTCAAAAAGGTCCACTCTTAGTACTCCAGCGTTGTTCACCAAATGATCCACTGTTGCATAAACCAGTCACATATTGAAATTTTACATTCCAAAATATTTCCACAAATAGTAGGAATATCATTTTTTTGATTTTTTCACAACTTATACATTCCAAAACATTATTGTTCCAGAAAAGCGTAATAAAACAAACTAGTAGTTGAAAATCATGACTTTGAGCCACCATTTTAGTTGTTTTTGGTGATATATATAAAATTGTGTAAAACAGTTTATGTGCAACAAATTTAACTCAAAATAAAAACTCATTATACACTTACATCGCCCAAAGTGGTTCACTGTCTCATTAACAAACTGTTTACATTCTTCATCCTTGGAAACATCTGCACGTATCACAATAACCTCTGGAGATCTTAGTTCTCGTGCTTTATTTGCGACTATTTGAAGACGGTCCTCTCGTCTTGCAACAAGGGCTAAAATAGCACCTCTCCTAGCATACTCATAAGCAATATGCTACAAACTCACATAATAATATAGTAAATTAACTATTGTTTGAGATTTTGTATTTACTATGATTATAACTAATTATGTTCAAATGTGCTAATATCCACAATTCTCTTGTGAATATAGATAAAATGTTGAAACTAAAACATTTAGAAATGAGCATTTCTAAGAACCCGAATTATATAATATCAATACATAATATAAAAGGCAGTTAATATCTACAAAGATTAAGAGGTGTGAGATTGATATTTTGCTACAAACCTCGCCAATTCCTGAAGATGCTCCAGTGATGAGTACAACTTTGTTAGCCACGTTCTCACTGCATATATTTCTTTTAAAAGAAAACAGATACTTGAGGAAAAGAAATGGTGGTAAATACTAAATACTATAACTAATTCATTAGTGCAGATAAACTTCTAAACTTAGGCAAAAATTATGTTCGATGACGAATTGACGATCTTTCATAGAATAAAAGTGATTTTTTTTTATACCAACTTAAATAGTGAAATAAGAATTTTCAATTTCAATATAAATTACCAAATTATCTACTAAATTGAATAAAAGAAATTCAATTAAACTAATGAAGTTTTCGAAGGCCTGAATAATTTAAAACTTTAATAGATTCAAGAACATATTTTGCCTTTGAAAACTTCATTAGTTTAATTGATTTTTTTATTCAATTTAGTAGATAATTTGGTAATTTATTTTGAAATTGAAAATTCTTATTTCACTATTAAAATTGGTATAAAAAAAAAAATAAACTACCACAATTGTAATTTCAATATTGATCATTAGGCTTTGTGTAATGGAAGGTGTAGGGTCCCGATTTGGGGGGTGTCTTTCACTGTAGATGTAAGCGAACCCAAACCCAACAGGCCCAATACAATGAATTTGGTAGAGAAGCAGGCTTAAGAACTGGGCCTTTGCGAGGACTTCATCAACGGTCGGGCAGGATCGTTGGGGGGAGGGTCAAAGTCCGTCCTCGGGCCTCATCCGAGGATGAGTTCTTCTTCTCCTCTTTTGGTACTCCACCAATAGAGCTTCCTTGTGTCTTCCGAATTGCCGTCCTCTCTATTCGTGGGATCTCTCTAGTTATATATTCTTCTGCTCCCATCATCTTGGCCGTCCACCTGTCGATTGTGCAAGTCGCCACTTGAGTGTCTGTCCCATCCAGCGCTTCCGTCAACTTGCTGTGAGTTACAGTGGACAGCATGACACTGTTCATGGGTCATTCCTTCATTAATGCGGCCAGACTGCCAGCTGCGGGCATTTAATGCGAAGGTGACAGGCTTTTCTACAATAGCCCTTTCACCATGCTCCCATAGCTACCCCCCTACGCTAGTCCCTTCGTTTGGGGACGACGGGGAGGGTTGCGGTGGATAGCGTATTGCCCTTTTTTCTTAGGACACCAGTTTGCCAAGGACATGACGTTCCTCGGCGATTTCTCCTAGTAGCTTTGGGCCTTCCTTAGTCATCCTCGGACATTTTCCTCCTCGGCTGGGCCCTTGGGCTTATTATTTGAAATGGGCCGGGGCACCCAGATCCTTTCGCCCCACAATAGCCCCTCAAAATCCTGCTGTCCGGAACCTCAGACGGGGAGTAGGGTTTTGATGTCTTCGGACTATTGTACGGTCAATTGAGCTTTGCCTTCTTACGGGCGCCAGAGCTTCTTCTGTTATCCATGGCATGTTCCTAGCGTTTCGGCGTATGAGGCGCATTGCCATTAATGTTTCCTCTTTGGGGGTAACGTGGATTGCTTTGGAATACGGGAAGCGTATTCAATGGTGCCTTTATGAAGCGGCGCGGATTTGGAGACTGAAGGCTCCTTTGGGAACCGGGTGGAATTCATTTTGTTTGACATTCTTTCCTTGAACTCTATGGGTAGTGAGCTTCCCTAGATTTCGCCTTCTATATAAGGCGCCCTGAGAGGAACAATTTCCACACCCATTAGCCTTGGAACTCTTCGGAAGTTCCAAGTTTCCTCTTTTCTTGGATAAAAAGGATGCTGCCTGAACCATGGGCGTTGCAGCTGAGGCAAAGAGAATTGGGGCTAAAGTCCCTCCTATTCTTCAACTGGACAAGAAAGAGTACTTTCCTCTTTCGATCAAGAACCGTAACCAGCGCGAACCAAACTAGGTTCCTGATATTCCTCCAAATGCCAATCGAGAATGCGCAGGAGTTGGCTAAAGAGGAAGGGGAAGAAAGTGATGCGAAGTTGAGGGCGGCGATCATGACATTAGAGGGAGCCATCCCCGCCGTTGCAGGCAAACGGCGGGACACGTGGAGGGCGACTTCCTAGAAGTACTGACATCGTATGGTGGGCCAGGTTCGCTTCAGGGCAGCCTCCGCAGGTGGAAACCAATTCAGATGCTCTCGCCTCCTTCTCCTCATCACCACCTGCGCCAGGCGCACTGGCTTAGGGGCTGCTGAAGCGAAACTGTGAACCCACCATCACCACCAGCCTTCTTCCTTTTATTAGCTAGCTTCGCCGCAAGTACACCTCAGCCACTATGCAGTTAGTTGTAAATCGGGCTATTTTGTAATCGATGTAAAACATGTCGTCCTCGACTGTTCTGTAATTAGTTGTAAATTGAGCCTTCCTCGGCTATTTTGTAATCGATGTGAAACATCTTATTTAATGGAAAGGGATTTATGATTTTTACTTGGCGAAGTCTTTTTCTCTTTAATGTTATTACTTTCCATAGATGTTTTTGTTTAATTATTTTCTTTACGCATGTATTCCTGTACTGCCTCCGCCTTTCCAAAAACAATCGAACACACGACGATGTGCTCCATGCCGCGAACTGTGCGACTCCTTTTTAACAAGAAATGTTAGTTTTGAAATCTGCAATCCGAGAAGGTCGTGGCACGTCATGATTCTGTCCGAGACCCGTAGGGGGCCAGGGCGTCTATCTCCCTTCGTCATCCGATCCGAGGACCGAAGCGAAGCTATGGCCGTACTTAATGCTTGGCGAAAATAAGTTTTGGTTCTGCATAACACCCAGATGGTAGCCACAAGTCACTAGTTTTCCCACAGGTATGAGTCTGAAGACCATGCAACACCTTGGTTCTGTCTAATACCCAGATAGTTGTTACAAGCTATTAGTTTTCCCATAGGTTTGGGTCCGAGGACCATGCAATACCTTGGTTCTGTCTAACACCCAGATAGTTGTCACAAGTTATTAGTTTTCCCATAAGTTTGAGTCCGAGGACCATGCAATACCTTGGTTTTGTCTAACACTTGGATACTTATCACGAGTTATTAGTTTTCCCACAGGTTTGAGTCCGAGGACCATGCAATACCTTGGTTCTGTCTAACACTTAGATACTTGTCACGAGTTATTAGTTTTCCCATAGGTTTGAGTCCGAGGACCATGCAATACCCCAATTACGTCTCCTGAGGGTTCGCCCTCACTACAACCCCATTCGACTACTTGAGTGAGTTAGAAGGCACCAACACCGATCTCCAAAAACTGTTCTCGCCGCGGAGACCCTAGAAAGCGTTTCGCGCGGCCGCCGTCTTCCTCCATCGGGGTCCAACGAGGGCCGCCCATGAGGTTCGCAGGTCGTCCGGGCCTTGGTGATGACGAGGGCCACACACGTGGCACCAGACGCCCGCTGAGCTGGGAACCTCTTGGCAGTTCTCCACTTGCGGTCCAGTAGGTTGGCCATCATCATTCCCTCTTGGGGGTTTGGTCCTGCCTTGTTCGGTTATCGTTCTCACTAGCACACAAGTTCTTCCCACAGACAGCGCTAATTGTAGGGTCCCGATTTGGGGGGTGTCTTTTACTGTAGATGTGAGCGAACCCAAACCCAACAGGCCCAATACAACGAATTTGGTAGAGAAGCGGGCTTAAGAACTGGGCCTTTGCGAGGACTTCATCAACGGTCGGGCAGGATCGTTGGGGAACAGGATCGTCAATAGCGTAGTTGGGGGGAGGGTCAAAGTCCGTTCTCGGGCCTCGTCCGAGGATGAGTTCTTCTTCTCCTCTTTTGGTACTCCACCAATAGAGCTTCCTTGTGTCTTCCGAATTGCCATCCTCTCTATTCGTGGGATCTCTTTGGTTATATATTCTTCTGCTCCCTTCATCTTGGCCGTCCACCTGTTGATTGCGCAGGTCGCCACTTGAGTGTTTGTTCCATCCAGCGCTTCCCTCAACTTGCTGTGAGTTGCAGTGGACAGCATGACACTGTTTAGGGGTCATTCCTTTATTAATGCGGCCAGACTGCCAGCTGCGGGCATTTAATGCGGAGATGACAGACTCTTCTACAATAGCCCTTTCACCATGCTCCCATAGCTGTCCCCTACGCTAGTCCCTTCGTTTGGGGACGACGGGGAGGGCTGTGGTGGATAGCGTATTGCCCTTTCTTCTCAGGACACTAGTTGGCCGAGGACATGACGTTCCTCGGCGATTTCTCCTAGTAGCTTTGGGCCTTCCTTAGTCATCCTCGGACGTTTTCCTCCTCGGCTGGGCCCTTGGGCTTATTATTCGAAATGAGCCGGGGCACCCAGATCCTTTGGCCCCACAATAATATAATCCAATATTAAGATTTTTATTTGGAATGCAGAGTTGTGGTATTATAATTCATTAGGCAAGAAACTCAAGTCATTTTTAATATAAATTACAAAACTAATTATCTATCAAATTGAGTAAAAAAAATTTTCAATTGAACTAATTAAATGTTCAAAAATGTGAATGATCTAAAACTTTAGCAGATACAAGAACACATGTTATAATAAAAAAAAATGAATTTAAGAAAAATAAAATACTTCTCTTTTTTTTTTTTTTTTTTTTGAGAAAGATAAAATAAAAATACTTCTCTATATCTACTAGTTAGACAATTCTTTTTTTAAGAGTAACATTAAATTAATTAACTCATGTATTAGTGGGCCTAGCTCTTATTTTGTTGGCTGAATTATTAAAATATTAAATATTTATATATTGCATAGAGAAATTTTCAAAAATTTTAAAGGGCCATGTATGTAATTGCGCCCATGAGTCGGATATTTGAAGGCAGCGCGGACTGGCGAGAGGACAAGACATAATAGAGACAGTGTGGGAGAGGACAAGGCATGAGTGCGTGGGTTGGCTGAATGATTGAAAAAAGACAATTTAAATATAGTTCTCTAGGTGGCTGATTGGGGTGAGAGAGACAAGATATGAGTGCGTGTGGGGGGGGATGAAGTTGGTGAGTATGTGACTTATGGTTACGAGTGTTCTAAAAAAAGACAATTTAAGTATAGTTCATTATTGATAAGATTTTTCAAGTAACCGTAACAGGTATTGAAACCTTAAATAAGATTTTATTAATTTTAGTTTTGAAATTTTTTTTTTTGCAAATACAACTGTAACAGGTATTGTTAATAATATTCTATAAGTAATATTAAAAAAAAAAGAAGGAAAAGAATCTAGTCTTTTTAAATAATTAAGTACATTAAAGATGTATTTGAATACCGCTTATTTTGCTAAAAACTGAAAATTAAAAACATTATTGCAAATAATTTTAAAATAACTTTCACTTTCAACCTTGACGCAGGATAGTATAGAGGGACAGCTTAGAGTGAAAATACGGTAGCAAATAGTTTCAGCAAAATCATTTCAACTAACTGTAGCAGTGGGTCCCACTTTTTCAAATGCAAACATAGATTTTCAACCAAAATGTGCAATCCAAACACACACTAATTGGAGTGTTTTCATCTATTTGCATAATTAAGTACAATAAATTAGTAGCACTATGATACAAATGGGTTGATATAAAATACACCAAATTATTAATTAGTGTGATAACTTATTGATAAACTAAAAAAGTATAAGTCTAAAAGATATTGTGTGCAGTGCAATGGGTGTGTGCCTGTGTTATGAGTATACATTGAGATTGAGTGTAGGCTGCGGGTTGGTGTGTGCGGGCTAGTTGGCCAGCTGTGAGTTGTGGTGTGGCCATGGCCTTTGTGCAGTGCCAGTGTGCTATCCTGTCATTGCTATCAACTGTGTGTGTAGTGGCAATGTGCAAATTAAAAAATAAATTTTGAAATAGTGATACAATGGACCTTTTTGATGCATTCTATTGACTAATAAAAAAATTAAAAAAAAATCTGAATTAAAACATATAGATAATTATATTATGTGTGTATATATATAAATTTAGTTTTCTTACAAGTGAAAACATTCTTTGACAATTGCATCAGTTGCATCTATAGTGGAGCTCACTTTAGACACATAGGTAACATACATAATATAAAGTTTTTACAAAGAGTGTCTTTGTTTTTTCCCTCCCTTAAGTTGAAGAGGCAGAAAGAAATAGGTGACCCAAATAGGTGACCCGTGACCCTGAACCAAGATGGCTCTGTCAAGTACCTCTCTCCCTTGCAAGCACCATTCACTATTGCCTTTGCACACACTCGTACTGTCCCAACTGGAATCGTGCTTACTTCATGTACCTACTCATAAAGCACTGCCATTTATTCAGATGGCATGGCTAGATAAAGCATTAAGCACATGTAGATGTAGAGCAGCAGGAGCATACTGATGCAACTACTCCTGATGGCAGCAGCTAGCACTAATGTCACTGGTGCCTGATGAAGCAAGCTTGTGCAACGGTGTCGTTTGACTCCAGTTTTTCTGTGTTAAGTCATTAAAGGGAGATGTAAAACGCAGCGTTGAAGGATGAGGCAGTTAGTTAGGATTCTATTTACTATTAAGCACGTGTGATTAAGCTGTTAAGTTTGTTATAACAGAATTTAGTTTGTTAAGCTCTCTCTCTCTCTATATATATAATCTAAGAGAAATGATATGTCTACAATATTTCTACAATATTTTTACAACAAATCTTAAGTGGCAGGTTGTTATTGTTGGGGCAAAAAAATAATCTTAGTTTTAGTTTCAAATTTGAACCAATAACAACTATTTGTTGTAAAAATGTTGTAGACGTAGCATTTCTCATAATCAAAACCAATTCTCATAATGTAATTCATTCATTTAGTTCTATGCAAAATATCAAAGTATTCTCTAGAATATTCTCTCAATTCTCTAGATCAGTTTCTCATTTGTTCAGTAGAAACCTACACCAATAATTGTGCTTACTTGTACCTACTCATAAAAGCATTGCCAATTATTCAGATGGCATGCTATAGATAAAGCATTGAGCACATGTAGAAACCTGCACCCATATTTGGGTTAAGTTCAATATATTCCTAATGTAATTTTTGTCAATATTACATCATTTTGGATGATGTTTTTTGACAATTACAATATTGGATTAATTATGTCACCTTTTATTCTCTTAAAGTAAGAAATATTAAGATGATCAGGTTTCAATGCTCTTTCCTCCATAAAATGTTTAAATTTAAAAAAAAAAAAAAAAATTTAAATTATACACAACATATTGAACCTACAAGTTTATTAATTAAATAGTAAATAACTTTCGATTAACATAAAATTTGGGCAAATGGGTTTAGAACAATAAAAAGTATATAATGCTGAGATTTTGAAAATAATAGTCCAAGTTAAGTTATCAAATAGTGTAATATTAACCAAAAAAACAAAACTACATGTATAGATAAAACTTGGCCAAAATGGGTAAATACCCTTTTTTTGGAAATTAAACATTCGTTTGCCCTCTTTCTGAAACTAAATAGGGAAATGCCCCTCATTTGTAACTCGACAATATATAAATCGAGTTATATGAAATACTCGATACTCATGTAATCGAGTTATATACAGGTTTTTCCCGCACTGCTGGCATTTTGTTTTTTTGAATCTCTACATAACTCGATTACTGGGAAATCGAGTTATTTATGCTGTTATAAACCCTGGTTTCGTACTGTCTTTGTGTCAGGTGCAGTGTTTCAATATAACTCGATATTACTTGAATCGAGTTATTAAGGATACTTGATATTCGTAAAATCGAGTTATTCTCTTATAATTTCTACACACCTTCTCCCACTCAGTGTGCCTTGCTCTCTGCTGAACTGAGGTTGTGCTTTCTGCTGAACTTAGTTGGAACTTCTCCACAGATCAACAGCGGCTTTCAAACTCAATTGAAATTTGTATCACCTCAGGTAAAAAATTCACATTACAATTTTCGGGCAATGGAATTTTCATTTGATATTGTACTAAATTTTGATCTGTTAGGTTGAATGAATGTGAAGTAACTACATTGGTGTGATTTTGGTTATTTGTTGTAGTAAACGTTGGTCAGAAGAGAATGAAATAATTTCTTTACTATAGCAACATTTTGTATTGCACATAATCATCATTGGTCAGACATTTACAACAACATTTAGTGTTGAAGACAATGTGTAGACATTACCAACAATGTCAACAAATAATTAAGTAATTATCCTCTCATAATATATGTCAAGAGTGATGATATATATATATATATATATATGTGTGTGTGTGTGTGTGTGTGTGTGTGTGTGTGTATTAGGTTGTGAATAGCATTAGTGATTTTTTTTTTTTTTTTTAATTCCATGTAATTTTCAATTGTTTTAACCACATATCTATAATTTATAATTGATTTAATTATAATACTTGGCTGCTAGCAAATTGTTTAAAAAAAATGTGTTTTATTTAATATTCAGATAACTTATAGATTATAGGATAAACAATATAAAATGTCATAGTATTCTCTTACATCTAAATAAATAGAAACATAAAATATAAAATGAATTCTTCAAAGCATTTTAAATATAATGATAATGATATGAATTTGTTTGTTCTTCTTGAGTTTTTTGTTGTTTAGATATATGATTTATGTTAAGTGTGGCCCCCCCAAATAAAACTTCTTGGCTTCGCCACTGTCGCCATGTGCATTCAAACATTTTTTTTTTTTTTTTTAATGTTTCTCCACTGTTAAAATTTGATGTTCTATTGTCTATCTAATTGGAGCTCTAATTTTGGTACGATAAATTACCTCTATGATTTTAATCATTTTATAGGACAATTCTCGATCCTTTTAGTTTCATGAAATGATCATTTTGCACTTGGTCTTGTAAAATTATAGTCATGCCCATACACTTGGAAAAATTAAAATATTCTTTTGATTGCAAAATGGTTATCTACATATATCAGAACGAGAGACTAACATAGTTGATTTGAAGATCTGATATTGCAAGTTATACATATGGAAATAAATGCGAAGGAGAAGTGTCCGTTGGAAATAAATGATCTGCTAGAGTATATCCAAAATCTTGCTTCCTCTTTCTCAAAAGCTTTCTTTCATTCACTTCCTAGACAATGTAATAATGTGGCACATATGTAATAATGTCTATTGTTTATGGTCAAATGTTAGTGTGAGTCAATAGTACACAATTTTATGAAGGTGTTTACTGTGTACCATTCTATGCAACATTATATTATTTACCAACAGTTGATGCACACTGTTAACTTGATCATTTGGTGTTATTGTATTCAGCGTCAATGTCTGGTTCTAGCAACCCACAACTCTATAGGCCTCATGGTGTGTTCACTGCTATGGGTCGTTGTTGGGTATTGGAAGATGAGTTCAGCTATCCAATCAATCCGAATTTACGAAATAGTGCTTACGTTCACAATACCATGAGACAGGAGTGGGCTTGGTTATTTCGTGAACAACAAATGTTTTATGATGAGTTGGTTGGTTTTAAGTTGCCAGTGCCTCGGCGACTCGCATCACAGATGCCCAGAGACAGCATCGATGAACTTCGTAAAGCATTGAACCGCATAAGAGAAGAAAATAATCGAATGAAGATACGTCTTAATCGATATCGGACCCAAGTCGAGATTCGAGAGTCAGTGCAGGAAGGGTGGTACGAGCATGCACAGTTGATGCAATCACTTCTTGCTGATCCCATTTATCAGTCAGACGTGGAGATGTCAGATGAAGAGTAATCGTGTCGTGTCGTTGTGTAATTAGATTTTGTTGGAGAACTATTTTGCTTAACTATGTGTTATATGTATGGTTGCATTTGTACTATGTAAACCTTAATATTGATTATGAGAAGCATGCACATTATTCGTAATGTAGATTATTCTCACATAAGTCATAAAAGTCAAATATTCTCACACATGATGTTTTTCAATAAGCACGTACGACATAACACAGAAAACATAAAATAACTTACACTAACATTATTAACTTAACCATAGACATAACACACACACCACATTGGCATTCATTCTGATAGGTAGTCCTCGTAGTTAAGGACATTGTTACGTTCTGCCGGAGTGAGTTGCTTGTTCGTTGCAGCGGCTAGCTCCTCTGCCAATTGTAGCATATGATACCTAGACCTACGAAGTATCATAAGATTGTTCTCTTTTTTTATTTTTGTCACTGCACGCTCATATTGGTGCATGTTTTGTCGTGGCAGTGTGAGCGAGCTACGCTCGACAATAGGTGCTCCGAGTTGCAGGAGATCATTGTGCAGAGCGTTGGACTCTTTCACGCGAAAGTCCCACTCCTGCTGCAGTCTGGCATAATATGCCCTCTCGTCAGAATCTCTTTCCGTTCTATAGTTATTTGGAAAACGAGGTAGCATCCAATTACGCATTGACATTGGAAAATGTGACTTTAGATCAGTATGTGTAGAAGTTTTGCAAGGGTAGATATAAATGGGACTTCGGTATGTGTAGTTGTTTTGCAAGGGTAGATGTAAATGGGACTTTATATAGGGGTTTTGCAAGGGCAAGTATTCAAGTGGATGTGACTATAAGTATTCACGTGAATAAAGATGATATGACTTGACAGTATATTGTTCAGTGGCGTCTGTTGGTGCATGTGATTCGTTGAGGTAGTTGTTTCATATGGCTATAGCTTGTGCTACAGTGTACTTGGCTGGTGATGTGTACTGCAAAAGAGGTTGCGTATTTATTCACGTGAAGACTGTTCAACATTGATGTGCTTCATCTGACATGACTTGACGAGACAATGTTGAGCTGTGTTAAATGTATCATAAACTTCTCAGGGATGCTTTGCATCCTTTAAAAATGTTGCATTGCAAAAGGATGCATAGCTGTGTGGTATTGTGCGTGTAGGTGATATGACTGGACAAGGTTCAACAGTGTGAAGCTGTTGAGCAGCACTGCGAACATCAATGTAGCAATAGGACCAATAACACCCGAAATTGATGCACAAAATTTTCTGCGCTGCTATGTGTATTGACGTGAGTGTGGATGGGTACTTCTGGTCAAGGTTCAACAATACTGAGCTATCCACCGTAACTACAGTCATTGCTCCCTATGGTGAAATTTGGCAAGTGGGATCGAAGAAACTGATAACAACATTTGGTTTTGTAATGGTTGGCAGGATTTCACTGAATACCATTCTATTTGTTATGGTTATTTTTTAGTCTTCAGATATGAAGGAAATTCAAGCTTCCATATTGTTATATTTGATAAGACTGCCATTGAGATTCAATATCCATGTGGGAAGAATTGTAAATTGGAAGATCATCAGGTAAAAATATCAAAAACTTAGATGAAGATGATACAAACATTTCTTCCTCAATGTACAGACCCATAAATCATGAACTCAGAGAAAAGTTTGTTCTAAAAAAATTACCAATTATGTCCAGAGGAAGAGAGAGAGAGCAATCCAAGCAGCCAAAAAGTTCAAGCCTAAAAATCCTTCTTTCATAGGTATCTCGTGGCCACATAATATGGTGAGCCTTTATACATAATGTGATTATGATGTTCTCTTAAATATGGCTTGGAAACATATATGGGAAGCAAGTATATTATTGGGAAGCAATTTGTCACACATCAATGTCTTGTGCTATTACCCTCCATCAAAACATATTAAGCAATGAGATTCGGGGAAGGCTGGGTTGCATTTTCGAAAGACAATAATTTAGAAAAAGGAGATGTCTGTGTCTTTGAGGTGATCGAAAGGACTCCTGTTGTGATTAGTGTCTCAATATTTCACTTGGTTGACCATCAGATTGGACTAGGATAACTTGTTTAAAATTTAAACTAGTGATGTTTATGCTTATATTTAATTAGGGACTTTGATCACTACTATGGTTTATTTCTGATGGATGTGGTTTTAAGACCTTTCTTTGACCAGTTTGGTATGTCTTGTTGAAAACTATTCAGAATTCCTGTGCTTCATCTGACATGACTTGACGAGACAGTACTGAGCTGTGTTCAATGTATCATAAACTCTTCAGCCATGCTCTGCATCCTTGAAAACGGTGCATTGCAAAAGAAGGCATATCTGTGTATTGACTGGACAGGGTTGAACAGTGCGAAGCTATTAAGCAACACATGTAGCACTACGAACAACATCTGTGTAGCAATGGTGGACAGCTCACACCCAAAATTGATGCATAACCAATTCAGGGATGCTTTGCCTCTTCGAAAACGGTGCATTGCAAAGGGTTGCACATATGTCTACTTTGGTCAGAGTGGGGATGGGTACGTGTGGTCAGGGTTCAATAGTTTCGAGATGTTGAGTATCACATGCAGAACTACATCAATCAAGTGTAGCAATGATGGACAGCTTACCCCAAAAAATTTGCTTACACTTTCGAGGGGTCTTCTGCATCCTTGAAAATAGTGCATTGCAAAATGTTGCATATCTGTTTATTCACGTGAGCATGGATGATATGACTGGACAGGGTTCAATAGTTGAATATACAAGTTGAGCAGCACATGCAGAACTGCGAACATGACTTCGCCGAATAGTGCCGAGTTGTGTTAGCCTTCTCCAACCTCACTTGCCAAATGCTAGTATTATGAGCAGTGAGTGTAGCAACAGTAGAGAGTTTTATCCACCTGTTTCCCTACAAACTTTTCAGGGAGTCTTTGCAGGTAGAAAATGTAGTTACATTTTGTCAACCATTGCTACATTACATGAAGAAAACTATGCTTCCAAGGTTTACATC
Organism: Quercus wislizeni; assembly: GCA_023055345.1. Taxonomy (NCBI): domain Eukaryota; kingdom Viridiplantae; phylum Streptophyta; class Magnoliopsida; order Fagales; family Fagaceae; genus Quercus; species Quercus wislizeni. The sequence goes on from JALGQJ010000003.1 coordinate 2,491,138, forward strand.
AATGGATTCCGATCATCACAATTGTAATATTAGGGAGCTTTCAAGCAATGCTACAACAAACCAATAACTTGAATGAAACATTTGAAAGGCTGATCAGGCTTTTAGGCCTTTACCCTATTTTTAAGCAAACCAAATATTGTTGTGAGAGTGTGTTGGGTGAGCCATATGGATTTTCAGTGAGTGAATGGTTAGTCTGGTTTGGACGAGTCTTTATGTAATGTATCTATATAAAGTAGGACACTATTACAACTAAGATACACAGATACGTGCATATTATATCGTGACTCAAACAACTTATATAAAAGAATTTTTCGTATTATTGAATCATATGCACGGTTGGTCTATGTGGTTTGGATCAGTCTGTATGTATTGAATCTATTAAATTTTCCTACAAGTAATGTGCAATAAATATAATTTGGAGGCATTTCACTTACTAAGGTTTCCCCTACATTAGAATGCAAAGGACATTGTCCAACCAAAGCACATTACTTGAATCAAGCAACAAAGAACACGTATGAAAAAAATGAGAACGTGATTTCACATAAACTTAGCCAAAAGTAACAAACAGTTAATCTTTAGAGTTGCAAAAGTTGAACATACATAATCATCATTTGTCACACATTAACAATAACATTATGTATTGCACGTAATGTGTAGACATTAAAAACAACGTCTAATGTTCGTAGGTAGAAATTTTTGGAAATCATCATTGCTTGAATCTGAGAAGTCTGAAATATCTGTTTCATCATCTAACGCAGTAATTTCATTAATAGACTTCATGGCTCGCTCTTGCGCCTTCCCCTTTAGATGCTTCCTAGCTTTTTGGATTGCGTGAAAACGGTCTAGTCGCCTTTGCATTTGATTGTTCTCTTGTTCAAGACGAGCAAGTATGTTGGCGGGTTCATCTCTAGGTAACTCGGCAGAGCGTGCCTTAGGAACTCGTAACCCGTGCCATCGACAATACACCTCTAACTCACACCTCTTCTCGTATAGGGTTGACCATGGTGGTTCTACTGTAGTGAACTCTGTTGCGGTGGTATCTGTACTTAGTTTTGTAGGTTTGCCGACCATGATGTGTCCGACGCTTCCAAGACTCTCATACGTGTATATTGGCATATTAACGAAATCTCTCTTCTTTCCAACCCATTTTCCTCCATAGTGGTTTGTTTATGTATGTAGTCGTTGATCTGTTGGAACTTGTGATGATGCATTTGTTGAAGTAGGTCCAAACTTGTTTCGCATTGTACGATTTGATGTTGAGGCATTGCGACTCATAGCTTAATCAATCTACGAAGTTAGCGGGGTAGAAATGCCTGGTGTGGGACTAGTGCATTTATAACCTCATTTCACGGTCCAGACATTACAATTTCACTTATTAGGGCTTGTCATGTCAAACCCTTCAGGAAAAACGATATATGAACAGGATTTTAAATGTAATTATATGAACAAAAAGGCGGGCAGTAGTTGCAACAGTAGATGTAAACTAGACATCTGTGCATCCAATTTCACAATTCTGTATTCACGTGAGTGTGGGTGTGAAACAGTGTCGAGCTGGGTATCCACATCGTGTAGAGCACCGAACATGACTTGGCTAAACAGCAGCGTCTGTTGGCGCATGTGCTGCGATTGAAGGAGTTTGAAGTTGACTACAGTTGGTGCTACAGAAGCAGGCTAGTGACGTGTGTTTAGAGTTGGAACTTGGTCACCTTCAAACTTCGCTATATTAATTGTGTTTTGTCTTTCACCAGCAAGTTCGTAATATTAATTTATTAATTATGTTTGGTCTTTCACAAAACAAATTATGAAGATCACAGTGTTTTCTGTGATTTGGTCATTTTAAATATCTGTAAACATCATGGTGTGTAAACACGACGGTGTTCATTATCTTTGGCTTCCCAAAACATTTACAGGTTGAAAGCATCACTTTGGTCTCAGAACCATCACTCTTACAAATTACGCAGCGCCACAGGCTGAAACATTGAAATTTCTCTTGTAATCGTATTCAATTAATGTGACACTGCATTTGAGGGAATACCTACTTACTTATACAATATTCGATCAAACATCGTGGTCAAAGACTTGTCGGTTTGAAGCGAGGCCCAATTGGGATTGAATACCACATCTATTATACCTTAGATGTTGGTGGCTTGAGCTCCCGGTTATATCTATTTAATTGTGCTTGGTCCTTTACAAATTCTTAAACATCAGGGTGTTTATTATCGTTGGTCATTTTCAAGGATGCTAGTCAAAACGCTCTTCCCATAATTCGTTAGACCTAATGCTAGAGTGAATGAGGTCATGCATCATATTTTCATTACAATATTTATTGATGAAACCTTGCAGTGCAGACTAGTCGAAAAAGATAAAAGCGACACTTGGCATGACCTAATTCACTCTAGCATTAGGTCTAATGGATTTTTTTTAATCAAATATGAGGAATCCAAACAGGGGAAGCCCCTTACATAATATATTAGATAACAGTGAGCTGAAGATGATAAACATTGTGAAGTTTAATGTTGTTGTGCAGGACCAAACACAATTAAACAGATATAACAGTGAGGTCAAGCCACCAACATCAAAGTTCTGAGGATAAAGTGGTGCTTTCAACCTGTAAATGTGTATGGGACGTGATTGTTTGACAGCTCAATTTCAGTGTTCAAGATGGTTATACCATGTGCAATCTCTTCTAACCAACAGTCACGGATTGTCAGAAGAGTGTTTTCACTACCATCCTTGAAAATGACCAACGATAATAAACACCCTCATGTTTAATGTTTTTACGAATGACCAAACACAATTAAACAGATATAACAGTGACCTCAAGCCACTAACATCAAAGTTCTAAGAGTCTGCACTGCAAGGTTTCATCAATAAATATTGTAATGAAAATATGATGCATGAGGAATAGTCCAAGTGAGGATCAAATTCAGAATAATATAATTGCTGATTTAAGATCGACAAAAATATCCAATTAGTGGAAAATACATGTAAGCTCAGCAAAACCTCCACTACAAATAGTTGCCTGAAATCGACATATAGCTTCAGCCATTGTTCCAAGGAAAATCTCCTAGGTGGTTGATCGTTAATATCAAAACCTGTAAACGAATTGTGCTTTCACAAACCTTCCATTTGTATTAATAATTACTATAATCTAAAAACACGTGAGCGTCGTACCCCGTCAATGAAATAAATGTTCTTGAATCTCAGACTTGGATCTACTTGATATTATATAGAATCACATAATAACATAAAAAATTCTTAGAGCATTACATCCATTTCAATAATACTAATGATAGTAACGATGGGCATGAAACTAACCATCATATTAATATATCAAATTACTTTCAATGGATACCATGTTCTTCAAATTGCCACTAAAATAACAAAATATCGAATTGTCATACAATTCTCCAAATATGTTATAGCAACTACGAACTGAAAATCGTCCCCCCCTTGGGTACAATGCCCAATGGCAATCATCAAGAGTCAGATGGTGTAGAAGGTGGAACAGGACGTGTATAGTGAGCTAAGTCCGCTCGCATAGCTCCAACCTCGGCAAGAAGACCATGTAGAAGCTGCCCATGTGCTACCTGAGTTGTCATAATGGTCTCCATCATAGCATTAAGAGAGGGAGGAAGAGGGCATGTATGCGCTGCATCAACAGTGTCAATATCTATCTCATCATCACCATCCTCGGCAACAACAGATGTGGGATCCCCATGCATGTCCTCATCTTGAACATCTCCAGTAGTAGACCGTACTCGTGGTCTATTGGATGGACCAACACTGAGGTCGACAACCTTTTTTTGGGCAGTTTGTTGTTTCAGAAATTTGGCTCCTATGGGGGCTTGGATGTGAACCAACTCTTGGGAAGGAAAGTTATTTAATCCTAAATATTTGAGGACCCTATGGATGAAAACTGAGAAAAACAAAGCATGCCTCTTATACTTGCTCCTACGCACCTTGACAATGGTTTCGATGAAAAGGGAAGGAAAACAAATGGAACTATTGGTGACGAGGGCATAAAGCAAGATACACCTGTCTACAGGGATTGTATGGATATGAGAGATAGGGAAAATGTTGTGACAAGCTATCCTAAAGAAGATATAATTAAGCTCAGTCAACTCACTTGAGCTAATACTTCGGTCAGAATCCCGATTGTTTGATCGTCCACAAAGAACATCCATAACATCATCAATACGAGGAGACATAGAGTTTGGATAAGTAGGTGTACAAATTATAGGTACATCAAGAGCTTTAGATACGTGCTCCCTAGTTATTGTAAACGGTACACCACGTATGGACGATGCCACCTTGTGACCACGCAGATCCTCATGCACCGATAGATTCGAATAGAATTCTCTAATCAAGTCAGCTGGAGGGGGTTGTATGTTTGTACACAAGGACAGCCAATGTCTAGACTGTAGATTCTCACGAACAAAAGGATGCAGTTCCTGTAAATTGATTTGCCTTTCTCCCCAAATACGCCTACGCTTAATCAAGGTTTCGAAGGTTTGCTCATTTTCGGGCGTGAGGAACCTTAATTGATCAAACACCATTTCAGGTTCGGATGCAGCTTTGCATTTTCCCTTCTTAGTCCTCTTCGGACCCATAACTAATCGATGGTCAGTAGTGCAAACACGATCAGCTCACACAAAAACAGAACCAAAATGAAGTTTGAAGCAGAGAACAAAAATTGGAGAGTAACCAGATACCATGTGTAGAAAATCATGCATACAATATACTGTCTAGAGCAGTTTGCAATAACACAATGAAAAAACAATCTTCTTATTCACGGGTTGTTTAGTTGGTGCAATAATTGTAATGCATTTTGGTCCCAGTCAATAATTTGAAGTTAGAGACCTAGAGTATATAACAGTAATAATATTATATACGAAACATACATTAACAATTTGGGAACTGACATATTTTCAAAATTCGTAGCTACATGTAGTAAGTTTCACCAGCTTCTACAAAAAACAGAAAATAAATTGCACAATGTACAGTTCAGACATACAACCAGCATCAGGAGTACCACACACATATGGAGCCACTGGCAAGTTCATGTTGTGGAAGGAAGACAACCTATGACATAGGCAACCTTACTAACAACAATGCATTTGACTAGCCAAACACCCAATTTCATCACAATCTTCATAGACATAGAAGTGTCACGCATAAAAAAAAAATTTGAGAATAACGCACCAACAATGTGTAATTTCAAAGACAGCAACTGTTAAAAGAGTCTTACTATGTAAAATCCTCGAGGAATTTGCGCGGGAAATTGTGGGTTCTAGCAGGATGAAGCGAGAGCAATCGAAGATGTAATTTCGGACAGCTGCAAGCTCTGCAGAACTGGGGAAGAGTTAATAAACTCTATAGGTCATAGATTGTAATGTCCATATAACTCGATTTTCCAGAACTCGAGTTACATGTAAACCAAATTTTCAGCACAAGGGCTTGCATATAAACCGATTGTCCGTAAATCGACTTATGTGTAGCACAAATAACAAGAATCCAGTTAATGGTGGAACGGCTTTCTCATAACTCGATACTAAGGAAAACGAGTTAATTTCAAGTAAATCGATTATCTATAACTCGAGTTATATTGCTAGGCCCTCCACACCCAGCCCAGATATTTGGACTGGTCCAGATGCTGTCCAAGACGAATCCAAGTTTACAGGTCAGCCTGCCACAATACTCGATTCTGCCTGAATCGAGTTGTGTGCACTGGAAAATCACAAGAATTCAATTTCTGTGTACGACGGCTTACACATAAATCGATATTGGTGAAACCGAGTTGCATTTAGAATTCCTCGATATTAAGGAACTCGAGTTACTTTGTACACATGGGCCTATCCAGCCCATATATTTCGACTAGTCCAGATGCAGTCCAAGAGGAAACCAACTGTATAGGGGTACCTCGCACATAACCTGACTTTGTTGAAATCGAGTAATTCGCAGTAGAATGTCTCAAGAATGCAATATCGATTTGTAATGGCTTGCACATAAATCGATACATCAGAAAGCGAGTTATTTGCATAGTTACTCAATTTTGTAGAACTTGAGTTATTTTCACTGGTCTCACCCATAGACCTCTTCTCCCTTAATCTTCCTGTTAGGTGTAAACAGTTCTCAACTTTAATTTAGTGTGGTATTGACAATAACAAGTTCACTGGGCTTGTTAATTATGATACCTCAATTCATGTGTCTGATCCTCAATTTCCTTGTGCAATATGGTGCAGGTATTGTGCTGAAGCTAACATAAATAATTGCCGTTCATGAATATTTTTGTGATGTGATGTGTTACCAAGCACTTTTAATATAAAAATGGGTCTGAAATATGTAAGCATTACCTGCCTTCAATAAGAAATTTGTAGGGCTACCCTAAATTCTAGTGTCATCATTCTGCCATTTTGGGACGTACCTATGTTGCCTTATATGTTGTTCCAAAAATCATGCGTACCGTTTTTGTTTAACAATTATTATTTACTTTTTTTTTAGTGGTATGATTTTCAATAAAATGTAAGTTTCACAGTTTTCATGAAAATTTCTGGAGAAAATGGATTTAGATATAATCCAGACTAATGATTCCTTATGACAATGATAGAATTACCTGCATTAATGTGATGGCAAAACACTAGAAATAACTCTATTATATGTAGATCAATGATTTGGAGAATTTTAAATCTCCAATTGTTTGATAATATAAAATCTTTAAAAGAGGGAATTGATATTGTACACCACAAATATTTGTAGTTGTAAGTCTAAACAGCATTAAGGTGTTACAATATATACAAAACATACAACAATGTCATCTGAAAACAACAAAATCCTATACTATAATAGAGTGTTGACCCCCCTAAAATAAAATCCTGTAGTTGCCATTGAATGTAATATAATTGAATGACACGCAAAAAGGCCAAAATCCAAACAATAACACCAAAAAATACAGCATCACATTCATTTTAAAATACATATGGAAGTTCATCATAGTAATTACAAATTTTCCCCATCATGTGAAACTCTAAACATCACAAAAGTACCCAATCAATAAAGTTGCAAACTAGGATGAACAAAATAGGGATGAATAGTAAAGTTGCAAAGTAAACACACTGTAAACATCACATAATACATTATCATAACTTTGCATTCATCCTAACCACTTAGTCTTGGCATTTGAAAATGTGGACGTTGAACACAACACCGTCCCTCATAATCAGCTCAAATACGCAAACATCTCCTACTCGCAAACTATTTTCCCTCACAAATGCAGACCAACCAGCTGATACGACACATGATGAACCCCCCCTTCGTTCATAAATGTATAGCTTCACAGGCCATAATCGGTCCACAATCTGGAGCTTCACAGGGAGTATACTTGTTTTGGTGTAGTCCTTCGTAAACCCTTCTCTCGGTAAGTAGTTGATAATGTCTTGGGGTAAACTCTATACAAGGAAGAATAACAGATGTAAGCTCAAATAGTTCAACCTAAGATGATACTATTTGATATCCAAATGATACAGTTAAATATATATACATCTTTTCACCTAAAAACACAAATAAGCAAATCATTACCAACAATGATTGTAACGAGTATGTAGTGTGACAATCTTTGTTATTGATCTATGAAAAATTATAGTTAATGGGAGTTGCATTTCTAAATTACAAAAATATTTCATTTTAGTGAAGCTAAAAGCTTACCGCACGATCCTTGCCATTAGCGTAGGATGGACGAAGGATAACAGTGAAAAGGGGATTATCTGATTGAAAAGCATTGGCTAGGGAAATGTTTTCAGCTACGCCACCGTCTTTCTTAGGATGGGCTGATCATGAAACGAGTTGAAAATATGAAGTCATGCACGTAAAATTAATAGTAAACATGCTAAACAAATCAACCAGTTGCTTACAAAAGTGTAACATTTAAACCTGAACCCTCTCCCCTATAACAGTGTTTGATGATTTCAACAGAGCTGTCATCACTCTCATCATCTTCGATCCTATGAACTTGGAGTTCGTCATCTAAAGGATAGTCTATTTCTGTTGCAGTGGCATCAAATATGAGTACATGAAAGTATGAATTTCCTTCATATTTGAAAACCACCAAGTGCCCCACGGCTACACCATGAGAGCTTGCAAATTCGGACCAACCATTTTGAAACCAAACCCCCCCAGCATGTTGTGTCAACTTCACTTCCCATTTTCTACCATTTGGAATAGTGAGAAAGGCCATATCCGACAGATCCAATCGATATTTCTGCACGAACTTATCTGGAATCCGCTGCAAAAAGAATCTCCATAACATAAACGCAGGCTAGGGAAATATACACATGCAATCAATCAAGCTCTATGGAGTTGTGCAGCTACCATAGCAGGAAAAACTCAAAGTGATTGTTAGGTCATAATACTTTCATAAGTGTTCAATGGTATTACTATGTGTGGGGATGAACAAAAGCTCAAAAAAGCAGACAAAATCCTTTATAGGTGTACAATGCTAGAAAATACACATGGCAAAACACATGGCAGAATACTCCTTAGTTACAGCCCCCCACCCCCAGACAAAAAATAAAAGAAAATGGACTGATCCACAGACTTTTATGACCACATCCAATAGCATTTTTATCAATGCTCACTGCATTAAGTAAAATGAGGAAGAGGAAAGAGGGAGGAGGAAGAAAGGAAGGAACAAGAAGAAATTTATGATCATCTACAAATCAAACAAAATATAATAACAGCCCATGCAACATTAAAATTATATTTAATGGCTATTCCTCTGTCATATTAAGGGCTCGATATTTGACAGTAACAAATCTTATGAATTTTTATGCTTCTTATACAACCTAATCTTATAATTAAACTAACCATCAACAGGTTTCAACATCCAACATGTTTGACTGGCAGATGAAATGTAAAAATTTTGGGGAAATGTTGTATTTTGAGTGCTTCTGTAATGTGTCTGTGATTTGGTTTTGGGGTGTTGGGGAAACATTGAAGATGACCCACTTTTGTTTTTGGGCAGGATTTCGATTTAGACCTACAAATTTTTGCCACTTACCCACTTCATAAGTTTGTGAACTCTAAAAAACAAATGATAAAAAGAGTGAACGCTTTGGGTATCCTAGTTTGATCCCAGGACACAGTTTCACAATTTAAATTGAGTTATACATCTGTGCTGACCCTATAAGCCCTATCACATTTTCAAAAAAATGCTATCTGCTCTTGCTCTGTATTTATTTTTCCTCAATCTCTACCATGCGTTTATCCCTGTTTCATTTTTTGTTCATATAAAAGTGTTCGATGCAAAAGTACTCTGTTATGTGACTGTGTTCTTCTTAAAATGTAACCTACGTATTGCAAAATCAAAGTTTTTCTGACTACATGTAACAAATGTAAAGTTTTTTCAAGAATCACAAATAAAGAAGATGACAATGAACAGTGTATTTGCACATGATTTTCAGAGGAATCTATTTTCTACCATTTAAGCATACTTACCAGCTTTCCTTCCTCAACAACTTTCGGCATAATAATCTTGAAAAAGTGTGGGGACCGATCAGCAGGACCATCGTCGTTGTCTCTCCGCATTTGAGTAGCCATTGTTCTGGTTCTCCAAACACCAAGTATTTTCGCTGAGAAGTTGAACAGTTGCTGCTTTGTACGTTTGAGAACTAAATAGTGGCCACAACAGTACTCAGTACACATAACCCGATTATTAGGAAATTGAGTTCTGTGTACTGAAAGGAGTCCATGCTGTGCGTAGAGGAATCCATGATGTGTGTGTTGGTTTGGACGTAACTCGATATCCCTAGTCTCGGGTTATGAGTAGACTTACTCGATAGTAGGTTAATCGACTTACCTGCCAACAACTCGGTTATAGAGAAATCGAGTTACGTTGACTGGACATCTCAGCCAGCCCAGATATTTGGACTGGTCCAGATACAGTCCAAGAGGAATCTAACTATGCAGAGTGCTCTCCAACGTAACTCGGTACCCAATAAATCGAGTTCAGTTCGACGTAACTCGAATCTACAGAAATCGAGTTTCTTTTAGTATTACCTCTACTTCAAATTTTCCTTGAGACTTGCACTGTTCACACCCATTAAGCATTGGCGTGCTCATTCATTGTAAAAGTGGACCTGCTGACAACCATACTGTGAACAACAAGTCCTCCATCTACTTCCAACCACATCCACCAGTAACATTCCCCCATTTCCATTACGTAAATAAAAAAATCATCCATATATAGAAGCTTATTTGTAAGTAAAGAGCCTCTATGCATTTAAATCAGTTGATGTATAAAAAGAAAAAGTTCAATTTCTGCATTTTAAACATTCTTCACAATTGTTGTTGTGTCAACTTCAAATAGCATCCGCCAACAATGGTTTTAGGGAAACATGGAGTCTGCGCATTTGAGTGACACCTTCTTTTTGTTCTCTTCAGAAGTTGCCTCCTTTCTGAGGAGTAGCCAACACAGAAATTAGAATACAACCCACATTAATTAATAAATTGAATTGACAAATACAGAAGAACCTTCAAGCTTGCCTGCTTAAATGACGAGCATCTACAGTTACACCTTGGCGACAATTACAAATCTGCAGCAAAACATATACAGTTAGGGAAATAGAGACCCCATGAATACTAGAATATGTACACCATTGTATCAAATAAGATTGAAAGAACACCAAAGTTGGGACAAAAGACTTGGAATGGTACTATGTAGGAGTTAAGAGTAACTGTAACTACTTCAAGAAGTAATCACAAGATTGCCCAAAGTGGAGCTAAATTTGATACAATGGTATTACTATCATGGTTCCAATCTACAAATTACTCCAGGTATCTTAATTATAACTCATATAATGTAATATCTAAACATGTAAAGAAGAATAACTTATGATACCCCCTTGTTACTATGATTTGTAATTGTTACCTGCTACATAGCAACATGGCTTGTTCAAGCCACATTTCGAGTTGGACATGTACGACGGTTATGACCCTCTTGGCGACACAACCCACACTTCAACTTTGGTCCATTCTCAATCCACAATGAGGTTGGCAACTCCCTATCCTCGTCATCCATCTCATTGCGGATTCTCATGGACTTTGGCCGACCTTTCTCACGGATCAACCGCTGGTTTGGCATCACGATTCTCCTTTCTGCTGGCTCCGGCCATTCTAACCTATCTTTCAATGGTTGGAATATCGGCTCATAGCTGTGATACCATTCTTCAATGCGGTAGAAATGATCCATATACTCAGTGGCATCATGGTTGTGTTTGGCACAAACTGCTATCAAGTGGGAACAAGGGATCTTGTTTGCTTCCCATTTGCCGCACGTGCATGTCATGTCTATGAGGGAAACCCTATGGGTGTGATCTCCCCCGCCAGTGTTCAACAGTGAAGATTGTGTCTCCACTGTATATAACTGTTGTTGAGCACTCATCCTTCTGACAATATGGAGCTTCGCCTTCTCTTGATTTGCCTCGAACTTGTCATACGCATATTTGCACCACACTTGCCCCTCTTCCAATTGCTCTAGGGTTTTGTTTCGACGTTCGTCAAAGTATGAGTTCGCCTTGTAAAATGTAAACTTCACCATTGCAGTTATGGGCAAGTTACGTGCGCCCTTAAGTACCCCATTGAAGCACTCTGACAGGTTGGTTGTCATTGCCCCATATCGGTGCCCATGGTCATGTACAAGTGTCCACTTTTCTTGATTTACCTCCTTAAGATAGTCGTACGCAGCCGGGTTGACATTCTTGATGCAATCCATGGTGTTCTCAAACTTCCTAACTTGATTCGCAGTTGCTGTGTTCCATACCAAGTTCTTCAACGGCACACTATTGAAGTTAGTGTTAACATTGCTTACTAAATGGCGGAGGCAATACCGGTGATGGGTTAAGGGCGGTTGCAAGTAGCCCCTAGTGGTGTCATCGAAGCATGATTGTATCCCACGATGCCTGTCGGATATTATACACAAATTGCTCCGGTCTATAACATAGGTCAACAGGCATGCCAAGAACCATCCCCATGTCTCCGTGCTCTCGCTTTCAACAACGGCAAATGCGAGTGGATAAACCTCGTTGTTACCATCTGTTGCCATTGCTATCAATAGCTTTCCTTTGTACTTGCCATAGAGGTGCGTTGCATCTATGCTTATCACCGGCCTGCAATGCCTGAACCCTCTAATACACGGACCAAAAGCCAAAACGCGGAGTTGAATATACAAGTCCCCGGGACATGGGGGTCACACTTTAATGTGGTCACAGTATCTGGATCTGCATCGGACAATGCAGCTAGAAATCGTGGTAATTCCGCGTACGACTCGTCAAAATCCCCGTAAATACGTGCAATTGCCTTTTGTTTGGCTTCCCAAACCTTGTACATAGTTACATCATGCCCATGCCTTGCATTCAACATACTACGCAAGTCCCTTACCTTTCGGGTTAGGTCCTCCCGCACATACTTCTCAAGTGCAATGGAGATGAACTTTGAATCCATCATCCGCCCATCAGTTGCTAGCTGGAGGGATGAGCAACTATGGGGACCCTTACATGTACTAATAACCCACATCCCGTGCTTCTTGCTGCAATTGGCCCGAATTGACCACAGACATGCCTCATGTATGCACCGCACTACCAGCCTATTGGTGTCAGACTTGATGACCTTGTATTGCTTATTATGCTCCACAGAGTAGAGGGTCAACACATATTGAACAGAGGCTTTATTCTTGAATAGCATCCCCCTTGCTGGGTGGTCACCTTTATGCCAACTTGTAAGATGTCCTGTACCCAAACGCGGTGATGGGTCATTAATATTGTCCCATGTGTTTGATGTGAACCATTCTGGGATAGGAACTGTTGTAAGACAATCCTCCTCGTTATTTTCGATCAGTGGTACATCTAAGACCTCCGCGTTATCCACTGGTCCATCAGTATCAATGAACTCTTTGTACACATCTCGACTGGCATCAATATCAATTCCCCCGTCCATATCAGCTTGGACATGTTCATATGTGTGACTAGACCCTCCCACATCATGTGTATTGGTGGTGCCCACCACTTCGGTGTTGTCCAAATGATCAACCGCACTACATGGTTGATTATTGTAGGGGAAAGGCGTGGCATAGGCAAAGGGAGGATGCACGTCAACCGACAATGAGTGTGGCTCTTCCACCCCACTGGCATGCTGTGAACTTGCACCACCATGGAACCCAACAGCCTCAACACTTACATACAAGTCGGACGCTATGAACTGGGGGGTCCGCTTGATCACTGCCTACATCATGTCCACGTCAGCATCGCAACCCAACGGATTTGAGTTGTACACAACCTGAGTACTCACAAGTATCTGGGGGGCACGGTACACGATGGATATCCTATGTGACTCCCTGTCCAACCGTAGAGCTTCCATTATCTTCCGGTGCATTTTTCTCAAGTGTGTTCCCCATTTCAACTCAATGAACTTCTGCTTCACTGACTCGCCTCTATAGGACAGCCCATGCAAGTCATGGAAATACTGTTCCCCATCATAGTAAACGTAGAAGCAGTGACGACCCATGCCAGACCTGGATAAGGACAATTAATTGTGGTTATCATGCAGAAGATAGGGGGTTATGTTAATGCAATTCTAATTAATCTTTTACAGATGCACTATGATGCTATCCTAATTATAGGTGTACACATTTGATTCGTTTGGACACAAACATTGGCCTTTTAGGGGAGACGTGCCAGAACAAAGAATCAGGGTGTTTGTAATATCGCTTGGTAAGGATGCAATAGGGAGTAGGAAAACTTTAATGTGGTCAGCAAAACTGAAAGAGCCATACAATTTAGGGCTCAGTATACATTACACATCATTGTTAATATGTATGAATGAATGCATATGTCATCATATGAATTCACCGTACAATGTTTGTTTATATATATGTTTATTTAGAATGATTATATACATATTTCCCAAAAAAATTGTCCCAAAATAATTATTATATACATTACTATATCTATACATATTTAGGAACAATATGTATACAATGTCACTATCACACATACACACACACACACAGACATATAAGATTTTGCTAATGTATGTCATAAGAGCACACAATAATTAATCGTATTTGGGACAATTTCTTTCAGGATTTTCAATGCATTAACAGTTTTTGCAATTCCTAACAAAATGTTTCAAAAAATTGGTGCCCTACGCACATACATTATATATAAACATACCTATATATGTGTGTGTATATATATATACATATACATGTGATCATATATGGGTAGGTAGCTTTGTTGATATTTACATATATTTGCATATACATACGTACATATATATATATACATATATTTGTTCATGCCACATATACATCTTATGATATGGGTAGCAACGTTTTTCTATATATACATATATCTATACATACATACATTTACGTATATATATACACACACATAATGTCAGAACAAGACAGTTGTAGAAAGCAATCCCATTTTGTCCCTAAAATGGCAATCCAATTATAAGTAGTTATGTAAGTCAATAAGTTATGTAAGTGAATATATACCAGTGTATCAGATGTTGTGCCAGAACAAAGAAGAAGGGGACCACAGCAACAGCACGCTTGGTGAGGATGCAATAATGACAACTCCCTTAGGCAGAAGAGTTAGCAAACTTTGTTCACCTCATAGGCTTTCTTTTTCAGAGACCAGACACTGAAGGTTTTCAGCACAGATAGAGCCAGGCACGTGCATGGATTCTGAAATGTGGGGAGGGCGACAACCATGACTCGATATTGGGGAAATCAATTTTACTTAAAACTCGATATCATATAAATCGAGTTACTGTTGACAAGACGTATTGATATGACGGCATTTTAGAAACTCGGCTAGTAAGGAGTCGAGTTACTTGTAACTGCGTATTTGCAGATGTTGCTATAACTCGATTTCTTTAGAATCGAGTTTTAGGTCCATTTCCTCTACATAAGCACTCTTCACACGTTAGAAGGTGCAACCACATTCTGATGCAAAGAATTCCCATCATTGCGTGTTTGTAGAGCAGGATGGGACGTACCTATGTTGTGTTTAATGGTCGTGTTCCAGGCATATACAACAGTTGGCTAGATGCGAGTAGACAAGTTCATAAATTCCCAAACGCCAATCACAAATCATATAAAGATCGAAGGGAAGCCGAAGCTGCATACATGGAGTATTTGCGTGGTACTGGTATGGGCGTGCATGGTGGTGCGTCTACATCGTGGGCAACTCCAAACATATCAACCTCAACTCCACCTAGCACTTCTCTAAGCGAAGGAAGCAACTATGACAGTGGAGACATTAGGAACACTTTGTTAAGGTATCAATTGGAAGTTGCCATTGAGGAGCGTGACCACGCAAGGAGGATCGCAAGGTTGAGTGCAAACATGTTGACTGAATTGGTGGCCCATGTTGTGGGGGATGATGAGGTTGATGCAGCCACGAGACAACGTACGGATGCATGAATGCAAAAGTATGACTTCTTGTTGTGGTATTTAGTAAGATATGTATAATTGCAACTGTGTACTTTCGTGTATGGTTTAAGTAGAAGTGTCATCGTTTTCCAGTTGTTTGACTAGCAGATATGTATATATGGAAAAATAACCTTATTATTTTAGTTTTTGGACTACTTTGGTCTTATTCGGTCCATTATATCTACTTTGGTCTTATTCGGTCCACTGTGGTTTGTAGGAAAATCGGTGTACTACATTCTATTTACTCTATTTGATCCTATTCAGTCAGCTTTGGTCGTACCCAGTCTATTTGGTTCACTGCAGTCCATTATTGTATACAATGTCAAAATACAAGATCAGGCTATACACAATGAGCCACGATTAACGAATGTATATGACGTCAAAAACAACAATGAATTGCATAACCTCTACAAGACCGATTTGGAAATCGTCCTCGTTGGAGGATTCATTGCAATTCATAACAATCAAAGAAAATTCAAACTTTAAAAAAGATAGGATTGGAATTAGTCATACATGATAAATCGTCCAACATCAGAAAATTATCTAAATTCTTCAAGTCAATTCCGAAAATTTTAATAGCCACAATATAGAAAGTACAGAACAAAATTACCATGAATAAAAATTGACACCAACCAACTAAAAAAACAAATAACACAGCTATATAAAGGTTCTTGAATCCCAAACACAGTAAATAAAACCCTAAAATTATGATGTACCTTGTAATATTATTCTGAATTAGGAAAAAAAATGAACACTTAAAATTTCAAAATTACGTAAAAAATGAACATCACATGGAATACTACAGGTTTCAATAGATACATTACTATATCTTCCCTCTAGCTAGCTCCACTGGACGAAATAGAGCACCTATGAGAGTGGTCTTGCCACTGCCAATTCTGCCAACAATACGTATTTTGTGCCCTTCCTCAAATGTGCAACTTATCCCCCTCAGAACAAGTGCATCAGCCTATATTTTATCTGTTTTATCAATGATATTCTTAGAATCTCAGCATAAGAACCTTATAAAATTTTAAATGAAATCAAAAAAAATAGTTACCTGCAAACCATGTATTTCAACTTTACCCACGAATGGGTCATAGATTGCTGGAGGCCGGTTCCCTTCGAACGAGAACGAATGTTTAGGAAAGTTTGGTGTAACGCCCTTGTCAAAACTCAAAGACCCTCGAACCAATCAGTGCCAACATTAATTAATAAATTAGCCTTATAGATGAGAAAATGTCTCATGTTTATAATGAAAGTAAGAACGTCTAACAACCTAAATCAAGTTTATGACTCATGAGACAAAATCTCCCACCTTCACAAGTTGAGATCATTAGGTATTTATTCTCTTATAGCATTTGCGAGAACATGCACAGATTTAGTATTTTACTTATAGAAAAGACCAATGTAATTTCATCATCTAGTTAGAGCTTTCCTTCTTCGACAATGAAAATTAAAGCTGGGCTAAATAGTTACCGTGCAGTTTCCTTCACAAGGAATGAAAGGGTCATAAAAATAGTTCTAGGTGCAATGGAGCTCTTACAACCTGGAAATGAAAGTCACCCAACCATATAAGAGGCAATGATCAACTAAGAAATGAAATCAACAATTCATGGTCTAACACCACCCAAGACAAATGCCTACCTGGAATGGAAGAATAGCAGCAATTTTAGAGGATGCACCCAGAACAGCATAATCCTCTATATTGTGGGAATAAAATGATGTACACTGTAAGAATTAATATACCATCAAACATTCATATCAGAGACACAAACACCACCCAATTAATAACATCACAAAGCAACCAATTATACTCCTGGAACTATGTGTAACATACAGAGTTGTAATAGAACCACAAAAGCCTACACTTAACTCCAATGAGTCTTTCTTAACTTAAAATACTCCTCCTATACTATTCTCAACATGAAACACTGATATCTTCTCAAATAAAAGACATTAATTTATAGGCAAATGAATCCAATTGTATTATCCAATGGGTTATACCTCAGCAGCTAGAAGTTCAACAATGAAATGAATAATCAATTACAAATACTTACCTGTAGTCTATGTGATTGTTCTTTGGAGAGACACAGAGCTTCAGTTTCATAGCTCAAGGAAGCTCAACAAAGACGTAAATATTATTATCTTTTGGTTTTTCTATTTGGCTACCATGCATATATCACCACCAAGAATTGCCAATTCAAAGTTTCAGCAACCATTTGCTAAGCAGATGAACAGCTGGGAATTTATTCAGCCCTTCATATGCAAGCAGGGGCAAAAAGTCCTATAGCAATAACAAATCGACACATGATGAAAAACCAGATAAATGCCAGCAACGAAGCAATAATTTATAAATTCATTCTCTACGAAATATTGTTGCTACTCTGCATACCATGTTATAGAGCAAACAAGTCCTCATTCTTCTCCTACAGGTCACGTGACATACATCAATGTCAGCTCAATGGTCTTAACTGCATTTCCCTCCAAGGAAATATGAAAATTCCTGAGCATAAACTATACAATTAGAAGCATGAACAACCATGTATTCAACAGATAAAACAACCTATAAAATATTGATGAATTATTGAAAAATAACATATAAGAGAAATGGCTGCGATTATTATCAAGATCTATAATTTATACTCCGCCTTGTTATCTTCAGAGAATGTGTTCGCTAAAATGGTTAGCCAAACTTCATAACATTTTGAGCAAATTGATTAGCAAGGCATTCAACCAAATAGAGGATAAACATAGACTTGCTACTTGGAAGGGTAAGCAAAGCCTTGGAAATTTTTGTCAATTCTAGCGTCCTCTAAACCCATATGCATATTATAAAGCCAACTTTGGAGCAAATAACTCAACTCTCAATCATGTGAAGATAAATACAAAACCAGTCAGATTGGTAATGAATGCCGGATGGTGGTTCTGTTTTCAACCTTGCATATCAGATTTTCCACCGTGCAAATCAAACCACCAATCTTGAGGCCAACTAAACCACTTTCTTTAAGTACATAAATGTAAAATCAAACACATATCATCATATAAGTATCTCTCGAAACTACAAACAAAATTCAACAAAACAAGCCTATCGTGCAAATGCAATAATTATAGAATTGTGCTCTGATGGTGTGAGTAACCATCGTACAACACTAAGAGTGAGCAGCTTTAACGGATACCATGCCCTCAAGATAATCATTACGCTGTTTCATCCCCAGTTCAAGCAATGAACGCCTCCATCATTTCATTAAAGCAAATGATGGACAAGATTTGATTCATTGGCCAATGACACACACAACGTGTGTGTATATATATATATATATATATATATACTAAAAATCATAAAATAAGAAGGCTTATTTCACCTAAAAATCAATAATCAATTTTTTGTTTCTCATTGCGTTCCCAAATTGCTAGCAAAATGAAAAGCTAATATATACAATGTTAAATAACAATTACAAACCCGAAGAAGCGAAAGGAACAAAACAAGCACACATAACTAAGATTTTTGCCGTTTTCAGCTTTAGGTAAGTTATATTGTGAGCTGCTCTAGAACTCAGAAAAAAAAAATATAAATTCTATTCTCCAAAGTCCCTACTAACGAACTTGTAATCAAATGTACACAGATCTAATCATTCTAGAGAGGAGGTGATTTAAAGGAGATTAAAAATAAGAAAATGGGAAGGAGGATGTACCAATGTAGGAATTTTAGGGAAGGCGAATCAGAAAATTAGGAGAGAGACACATACCTAGCCAAGCATTGTAGAGACTGGTTCTGCCATTGATCCGCATAAAGTTCGTCATGAAACTTTTTTACGGAAAGTATCAAATTACTTCTTCTTGCTTATCAACAATTCCACACATTTGTTTCTCAAAAAAATAAAAAAAATAAAAAAACGAATTACTCTCTTACAACCCACTTTACTGTAGCTAACAACATACAAAAACACAAGAAAGTTTGGCTTCAAATGAATACCAATCCAGACATTTGTCGATTTGCAATCAAAACTCCAAGTGCAGGAAAACTTCCTAATACATCAATAAATACAATACGCCTTATGGGTTTTCTCCAAAATATCAATTTCTTGACAACAAACACATTGACAGCCAGTATTCTCCCTAAGCAATGATCCTGAAATAGATGCACAGCCACCAAGATTCTCCCCAATTAGTAGAACACATGAAGAATAAGCACACAGGGACAATCCGGCTCAATGGCCTTTTGGTGTCCACCATTGCAGTTAGGTCTAAAAAAAAAATACTACTTTAGAAGAAAAGTGAAGCGTAACTATGCAGTCACCTATAGGTAAAATCTATTGAATGACACTAAGGCATTTAATGATCTTTTCGTTTCCGCCCATATGCCCTGACAGGTCTAATCTTACCTGTTTCATCAGACACAACAGCATAATTAAATTAACATAACCAATCAAATGCACAGTAGAAGTAGCTCAAGAAGATGGGAAGTGTAGACGAAGTACATACCATCACCAGTCCCACAATCGGGAGCATGCGCACGCGGGCGTCGCGATCTCCGCAAAGCCTCCACCGGCTCAATGTCCTCAGCCGGTATCTACTCAATCTGTACAGCCTCTCCATGGGGGGTTTGAGATGAAGCTAACATGGTGGGGTCCATATGCACTAGAGGTGGGGTGGGCATGCCTGGTGTGGGGACAAATATGCATCCACCATCATGGGCAGATCCACTGAAAACTGGGGGCGACATACGAGGAGGGCCCTCATAGTCCGTGCTAGCACCATGGGATGTAGTGTGGGCTGGAACAGTGCCCTGATGATCGACGCTATGGGATGGCCCAGCACCATCGCCAGACGTGCATCGCGGTGTCCTGCCGTCGTCATCAGATAGTACCCAATCAGTGCCAACCCATGCCTCTTCTGCACCCGACACATTCCCTTCCTCGTAGATGGGACCCAACTCGGTCGTACGGCTGCGACCAGCTTGACCACCTCCACGATGTCCACCCCCACGAGACCCACCACGTTGCCCGCCACGAACTGGGGCCTGTGTACCAATGTCAACTGCTTCTGCAAGCGCATCCGCCAATTTAAGTCGGCCTAGCTCCTCCACAAGCTCTAGTGTAAATGTAAGGTCAGTGTGCATGTCAGAACCTTCATCGCACCTCTGTATAGACCTAATCATCGTCCGAACCTACAAAACAAGGGCGTCATATAAGCAAGAACGCAAGTATGATGCAAAAGTTGGATAAATCTGTTCCAAAATCAAAAGAAAAAACTAGCAAACATAGCTAATGCAATCCTTATATTACTTATAATTATTAAGCATCTTTCAAAAGACAGTGTATAAAAATAGGGGTTGGCCCCCCCTGTGCAAAAATTTATAGTTCCAACCCAACACTCAGGAATTTTCAGTTTCATGTTATGTTTATCGCTATGCAATCTAAACATTGAGATAATACTTCTAAAAAACACGTATAGCTGGTTGTACATAAGTTCAAACTTAGCATAAGTGAAAATATCAGAATTTCACTTCTGTATCTAGGCTTCACGTGATTTACAAGTCCATTAATATCACATTGCAATCAGGACACATATTTTGAAGTTATTATTTCCTAACGTACACGCCCAAATCAAATGAATTGGATGTCATGAAACGCGAGCTTAAAGTTTCAATTAAGGGAAGTACCAAAAACTTAGAACATATATCATGCTTGAATCTAGTATAAATGCACATCTCCTTACTGCATACTTGCAAGATTTTAAATGACCTTTAAGCTGTTGGGAATTGCATTCTACCAACAGTTTAGTAAGGGACTTCCCAATCCTAGAGGTAATATCTATCAAGGAATATGTAATTAGCTTTCAGTCCTGGAGGAAAGGCTATCAAAACTATCATGAAATGTGAATTTATCACTACTACACAGAGTTGCACCGTCCATTTGAAAGTACAAGCCAACCAAAAACAAAAAAAATTAAACAAAAAATAAAACAAAATACAATAAAACCCAACACAACCCACCCTTTTTAAAAGTTGAATGTAATTATATGAACAAAGGTGCGGTCATCATTAGTCATTGCCCATTAACCATTCCTCACACAAACAAATTGGATCAAGACAAATTCAGTTTGTTATGAACAACTTAAATCATGCAGTATTTTAACTTTAAAACAGAATGACAGACTCATGCAGTATTTATTGACTTTAAAACAAAATGACAGAGAAACTTATAGAGATGTAACAACGATAATTATTGTGGACTTTTGCATGCATGATAAAGTTGCTGAGGATATTTAATCGAACAATGGTTTCAGCCATAAAATAGGAATTGTTGCCTCACCATGAGTTCCCAATACGCAGACTCTGGTGTTATGTACCGCCTTGTGTTGTGATTGTACCACATCATGTACTCAACGAGGTACGTATCATCACCGTCTAGGAGAGACGACTCGCGAACTACATTCACTCGGTTGGCCCATTGCTAAATAAAGGGATCATGTTCTACCTCCTAGTTCTTCTCCCATTTACCCTGAAGGGATATCTTGTGAAGGGTAGTCGACGTATCCACGACACTTGGAATTGGTTGCTTCATCCCAAACTGACGGAGGACTCGCTCAGGATGATGCCACTCCACTATCCAAAAGAAGATCAATGGCACCTCGGCCCTCCAAATATGCTGCCCGGCAGTGCAATACGCAGGTAGGGAGCCCAGCGTATGCATGTACGGCTCCCATACAATCTGCATAAGTGGATTATGTTTGTGATAGTGAGACATCATACTAATTTAACATTATGTTTGTGATATGTAATATGCAAAGCATGGAATTTCTTGCTTCTAGTCGTACACAAAATCTTCAGGGATTATTGGGCAGAAAGTAAAAGAACAACAAAATTGACCTGCAAACAATATTAAAAGATCTAGGTTGTTCATGTCCACCATTTTCAGCCCCATGTTCATATGCATAACATTCAAAGTTAACTGACACCATCAAATACTAGGGTTTTCAATCTGAACCAGACTTAGAGGAGGGTACTAGAGCATCCTTATGGCTGTAAGATGAATCCAAGTTGATGATTTCGCAAAATCTTTTTATCGTAATAGAAATATTATGCTACATTAATTGCATTAGTCATTAACAATGTTTCAATGAATGAGAACAAAATGACTATTAATCATTGTAACACTAAAGTAACTGTACTTAATTTGCTCTTGAAGATATAAAAAATATAGAGGGAAGACATATATTAGGTCTACTGAAGACATTGCATTTCAAGTAGCACTTTATATTGCAAGATATGGAAGCTATGTAAATTATTACATGGTATAATCCACATCAAATACTGTTATTATATTTCTATGTAAATATATTTTCTTATAAATTTTAGTGTTGGAAATTACGTAAGCCTTTTAATTATTGATAACTAATCATGTCAATGTCTAAAATTACATTCCTCTTGATGAATATGGTGAGTAGCATATTTTGCACGCTTCTAAAATTATATGAATAAAGTAGTCATTAATAATCTATAGCTTTTAATAATTTTAGGACTATTAAGGCAGCTAAAGTGAGGACAACTTAAGGAGTTGCATGCTGCAGTTAAATTGTGCTCTCCATACACGGACCAAAAGCACGAACTAACTTCTCATTTAGGTCAACAACAAGAGGTAATGTGTCAAGCGTCTTTATGTTTTCTCATATATCACTGATTAACAATTATTTGTTTCTTTAAACTGAGGCCATTGTTTTCCAAGAAGACAATGGAGGCTGTGCATATTCAAAATATACCACTTGAATACGTAAATCGAAGTCAAACAGTATTCTACTAGACTGTAAAAATATAACCTTCAATTCAGCGAAGGTAATTTATTACTTACAATGTAACAATGTTTTTTGCATCACAATAACAATGTTTGTAATCCTGGATACCCCTATGTTAGAAGAAGAAATACTAAATTGCCTACTTATTAGGCAGAGCAATAACTATGGTTTTAAGCTCATAACAAGCTTAAAATTTATTTGTTTAATCAAATTTGTAGCATATATTGTTTGCGTTTTGAAAATATAATTTTCCCCTCTTATGCCTTCATTCCCTTGTTCTGAAAAGACCCATATGTGTCAAGTTTATAGTAGGAAATTTGTTGTTTAGAATTTAATTGATATCTTCTGCATTTACAATCATTCGCCTTATGTAAAGTCTTAAGAAATATTGTTTTGAAATTTTTTAGTTTCTTTTCATAGCAAGCTAAAAGTTCTATTTTCTCGTGTTTAATAGGTTGAAACGGTGTATAATGACATAATCAGTAAATGAACACAAACTTTTGATTCAGTTAGTAGCTGGAAATAATTTAAAGATGTCATCGTGAGTTTCGAAGATGCATCATTAAAATCAAATGAATTACTTGAGCACACAAATACAACCAAAGACAAATTTATCCAAGTTATCTTTGGTATACTCTTAGGTAAATTCATTTCTCGTTGAATTATAACCAATTACATAATCCAATATGTGCGTCTTCTCTTCATTGCATCAGATTAATGACAAAACATCACAATTGGTGGAGTTTTTGAATTTTGGTTGCAACACAGGTTTCAACTCACTGTCTTGCACTAAACCAAGACCTCATGCTCAATCTTTTGCGCATGTTGCACATGCTTTTTTGAACAACATATACATAGGTAAGTTACTTATTTAGTTCAAACATCTTGGAAAAGGGACAATTTCTTATGTGTTCTTTTTTTTTTTTTTTTTTTTCGGTGTAAATCACAAACGTTTCCGTACATAACGAAGGATATAGCCAAATTCTACTTAATATATATATGACTAAATTTATATATAACCCATTGATTTAACCCAACTTAACCTGAGTCATGTGAGTTGGCTTGCATTGGAAAAAACCCTTCAATCCAACCCAATTTGGAAAAAACCCTTTGATTTAACATTCAAGAATGTTTTACTTTATGTTTGGTTGTATTCACGATGGACATTCCAATTGAGTTAAATGATGGGATGGAAATCCAAGTATCAAACAAAATGATGGGATGGTATTATGAAATCAACTCATTCCTACAACAATCCAAGAATTCAAACTAAAATAAAAATAAAAACGTGGTCATGCAATTGAGGGAAACGAAAATAAAAGCATGTGCGGTGCATTTGAGGGAAACGTGCTCGGCTCGGCCCGTGGTCATAAAAATTGAGGGAAACGTGGTCATAAGAATTCAAACTAAATTAACCGAATACCTGCTCGGCTCGTATTGTAGCCAATGACGCCCGGTACGCAGCAAGGACGTGTGTGGCATGCTCTGCGGTGCATTTTGGCCCGCTCCACCTACCAAACATGGGGTGTCGACAAATGCTCATTAGGGCCCCTTACATTTAACCTTACATTTAACAAACTTTGCTTTTATATTTCACATCCATATACTAAGCATTAATAAGTTCCTTTTGTTTGTTACTTTGGCATATTTTTAATTATATGAAAGAGACAAATAACGAGAACTCAATGAACGTACCTAATGGCAAGAGGCCCTGAGTGCACTGGCAGTAGAGGCGGCCTCACAACAGGGCATAATTGTGGGATCCTTGAATACGCCCATAGCTGCACCAACAAGAGTGCTCCTCCAATCTGCATCGCATCCTTCTTCGATGCACCACAAAGTTGCCTATACAGCCAGGCCAATGCTGCACTACCCCAGCTATACCGTCTCGCATTGCTGACTGGGTTGAGCAACTGCAGAGGCACCAGTGAGAGCCGGTCCGCAGACTTGTCCATGAACAAGAGGGCCCCCATCCGTACAAGTATGTGGTAGCGGGCATGTTGCTGCACGACTTCGTCACCAGCGTCCGCAGCTAAAGGAGCGGCAAACTGTGCATCAAGCCAGGTGTATTTTATCCTCGCCCCAGCAAGGGTAGACTTGTTTGAATTTGGTATTGAGGGTGGAGGTTTATGGCCCAACAACTGTTCGCACAGCTCACTCCATACGTAGTCTGTCCTCCTAGTGACAGGCACCCATCCACCGGAAGCCCCAGCATCACCTCCATATCTTGCAAGGTGATACCCATTTCTCCATGGGGTAAGTGGAACGTGTGCGTCTCCGGACGCCACCGCTCAACCAACGCCGTGATCAACGCATGGTCGACCTCCATATCAGGAACCTTGAATATACCGGTCAACCCTGCTGCGTCTATGTGTTGCATGATACGTGGATCTAGCCCACCCTGTGGCAATACACATTTACGGAGTCGAACCTTTATCATGCCAGGCACCACCTGCACACAGACAAGTATTGTGTTAAGAGATTAAACACGAGGTAATTATAAAACAAACATGTATTAATAATACTACTACATACCTCGTCAGCGGCGCACCTCCAAAGAGGACTTGACCGATGATTCGGCTGCTGGGTCAACTGGGTGTCCACATCAGGTCCAGGCCGCACTCTCTCTATTGGCTGCATATCTGACATGGCAGCAAATAGATTGTTAGCAATTTTCTAACAAGTAAACCACAATTAATATAAAATAAAACATCAATTCTTAAATAAATAAGAACTTGCCATAAAAAAAATTATTTCAAAACTATTTAAATCAACCATGAATGCTTAGGATAATTATTAATTAACTATTTATGAAAATTTAAGTTATAACACCACTTTTATGAGAACTATAATCAACCGTCGTAAAAACTAAATACTTTTTTCTTCTCCTCTACAAAGTCCCTAAAAATGTATCCAACATCTAAGCTTTATTATGAACCCCAAAATCTAAAAATGTAAGTGCTCCTAAAATACAAAGAAATGAAACCCCCTTCCATATGGTCAATTTAAAACAAATAGGAGCTGTATTGCAAGCAAAAGAACTTCTATGCTTGCTATATCAGCTTCTCTAGCCATACAGTTGCACATATAAGCTGAGGGTACCAGGGAATTAATTTGTTTTTTCAATACAGTTACTTAAAATTTTCTACATTGGACTGATATGCACAACAAAAGTAGTGTCAATCCCAAGAAATAATGAAATTTATAACAACCTAGATATACCAAAAACAATGAGTACTAAAACTTTTAAGGGATATCAAAGAACTTAATCTCTTTGTTGTTGTACTAAAAACTACAATCTCATCACTCTTACTGGTTGTTAACTGGACTTAAAGTAACTGACTTTCTGTTTCATTTAAATGTGTATTGTATTTCATAGATTTATGTATATAGGATGTCATTATGGGCAGAACATCTTGGATTTACGGAAGACTGCTTCAACCAACCAGAGTCTCAAAGTTTTCATCATTTCTTTCTTAACCTGTGTACCCAATAGAACCAATCTTTACGAGATGGGTTCTGCTTGAGAGCTAAGAGTTGCTGCTAGAGGCACGACACACATTTTACACCATTTACAACAACTATTTACACTCAAACGTAATTAGTTTGACACCATTTACAACAACTATAACAAAATCATGTGCTTCATCGGATAAGACACATTTTGCACAAACCCAGAGACATCACTGAAACACCACCACTCGATTTGCCAAAACCCCTCATCAAAACCCCAAGCACATTTAAACTCATTAATGAGAAAATCATCATTGCAGCATATAAAAGACAAAGAAATTCTCATCTTCATTAGTAAATTTACTACTTCTTAAGTTTCAACAAAATAATCAAAATCTCACACAAAACACAACCTAACATTAACCAACATCAGAAAAGATTTCAGAGGGAGAGGACCGTACCTGTAATCAGCGGCGGCAGGAACGAACGACGACTGTTGGAGACTCAAGGAAGAGTGGGGAAGCCTGATCGCAGAGCGAGAGAGACAAAGTGTAGAGAGAGAGTGATGGCAGAGAGCGAGGGAAAGAGAGTGTACAGGAGAGCGAGTGACTGAATAGGAGTTTTGAGACGTTAGGGTCCTATTGATTCAAACCCCTGAACAAAACTCGATAGCTAATATCCCGAGTTATGAACGTTTACACAGTCACTTTTTTATTGGGAAACACCCATGTCTGCAGGGGAAGGGACCGAATAACTCGATCATTCGAATATCGATTTATTAATTAAAACTCGATTTCTCTATTGTCGAGTTACAAATGAGGGGCATTTCCCTATTTAGTTTCAGCAAGAGGGCAAACGAATGATTAATTTCCGAAAAAAGGGTATTTTCCCAATTCGTCCATAAAACTTTATTCTGACACCTAAGAAGGGTATGCTAATTATGTGACATGGTGAGAGGGGAATAAGTAATAAAGCCAATAACTTACATCTCTCAAGTCTTTTATCAACTTCCATTTTGCCTTCCTTCAATAAGAACTTGCCTTGGGTCATTTCAAACTCTATGAAACCGGGTGTCACAATTGTGATTTTGATCTCAGGCCCAACCTCAACCCGCAATATCTCGAAGAAGCTTACTATTACTGCACTGCTTGTAAGAATCCATCTCTAATAGAAAATTATTGGGAACCGTATATCATATTACTTACGTTGTAGAAACTCATCTTAGGTGCAGGCAACCATGAAAAAGCTACCACTTATTACTCAGACCATTGTTCACCAAATGATCCACTGTTACATAAAGATTAAAGACCACAAATTGGAAATCACAACATATTAATTCCAAATTAATAATTCCACAAAAGCCATAGAAAAAAGAAAACCCATCATACACTTACATCGCCCAAAATGATTAACCGTTTCATAAACAAACTGCTTACATTCTTCAACCTTGGAAGCATTTGCACGTACCTTGGGGATCCTAGTTCTTGGGCTTTCTCTGCCATAGTTGGAAGATGATCATCTTTTATGTCAACAAGGGCTAAATGAGCACCTCTCCTAGCATACTCGTAAGCAACATGCTACAAACTTACAAAATAAATTTCATGTGAAAATGTTGTGGTATTTATATGTTTTTTTTTTTTGTTTTTTGAAGCTTATGGTATGCTTTGTGATTACAACCATGCATTTATTTTTTGGGATAAGGAAGTGTTGCATGCCTGAATATTAAAAGTTTAGGTTTGTTTATTTAATTTTATTTTGAATATGATATCATCAAACAAGATTACATATTTAAACTTGATTAATTTTTTTGTCAAACAAGTTCGAGTTTGTTCATGAGTTACTTGATTAAATTATTATGTTCCCATATCTAGAAAACCATAACAAAGTTTTTAATCACTACAAAAAAAGAGTCTACTAGCGAGGATCATATGCCCTCGCAAAAATTCAAATATCGTCGCAAAAGGTTATTAGCGAGGGCATACGGCCCTCGAAGGCCGTCGTATTTGCACTTGTCACTAAAAGAGATTTTGCGACCATACCTTCGCAAATAAATAATTTACGAGGGCAATCTATTATCGCTACTGAACAAATTCACCCTCACAAATATATTACCAAATGACGAGAAAAGTCGACGACTTATTTTTAGCGAGGGGAAATAGTCATCGTTAACAACTATTTGTGAGGACCTTTATACCCTCGCAATTTGTTATTTGCGAATTCCAAATTGATGACATACTTTTTAGTGACAAATAATGACATCGCTAAAATTTATTTGTGATGGCTTTTAACCCCTCGTAACTTATTTTTAACGAGGGAAAGCAACCGTCGTTAATATCTATTTGTGAGGACATTTATACCCTCGCAATAATGACATCGCTAAAATTTATTTGCGAAAGCTTTTAGCCCCTCGCAATTTATTTTTAACAAGGGGAAGCAATTGTTGTTAATAACTACTTGTGAGGACATTTATACCCTCGCAATAATGGCATCAATAAAATTTATTTGTGAGGGCTTTCAGCCCCTCACAACTTATCTTTAGCGAGGGAAAACAATCACAATTAATAAATATTTGTAAGGATAGTTATACCCTCGCAATTTATTTTTAGCGAGGAGAAGCTATCGTCGTTACTAACTATTTGTAAGGACATTTATACCCTCGCAATAATAAGAGTAAAATTTATTTGTGAGGATTTTTAACCCCTCGCAACTTATTTTTAGCGATAGGTTAGGGGCGTCGCTATTATATTAATTGCGAGAGACTTTGTCATCACTATAAAATTATATATGACCAAATTTTTACGTCATCAGTAGTAATATTTCATATAATTTTTGAAATATTTTATTATTTATTTTTATTTTATTTTATATCATTTTTATTTAACTATCATGTTACAATAAATTGATCCACTAAAAGATAAAAATTCATATAAATTCAAACTTTAAAATATAAAAAATACAAAGAAATCTTGAAATTCAACTTTGTTTTAAACTTAAACAATTATTCTATAACAAGATCTATATTAGTCTTCCTCCGAGTCACTCTCCAAGTTGTTTTCAACCTCTATGTTATTGTTTGAGTTGTCCTCTTCATCTCCGCCAGTACCATCCTAAAAAATAAATAAATAAACATTAAACATGAGTTAAAATGAAACAATTGTTAAAATGAAACAATTGAAGTGAATTCTAGTATCCCAAACCGCTCAATAACTTTTTTTTTAAAAAAAATTTAACAATAACAATAACTTAATTTGATTACTTAAACCACTATAAAAATTAAATATAAATTAAAATAATATAACAATTATGAAAAACGTAAACCACAAAACACATGATATACAAAATTAAATACAAAACCTATACATAGCTATCAAAACTCAAAACAGTAGATAGTGTCGTAATAGTCCTATTATCATTTATCAAATCTAAATATAAAATAATATAATATTATAATATATGCAAGTTGTAAACCACATCAAACCAATAGAAAGTTGTAGAAGATCCAAGAGGCAAAAGCATAAGTTTGAGATTGTATCGTAGTAGCTGGATCTATGTCAGATTGTTGTAGTATGCCCATTGACTGCAACTTTTGAGCAAACTTCTCCTCAAGCTTCTCCACAACTTTTGCAAATTTGGAATCCATTTCCTCTCTAAGACGAGCCTCCAAATCTTCTTTTTCTTTTGTAAAATCTTCTCTGCAACGTTTGCTACAACCTTTACCAGATGAAGTTAAGCCGTATACATCCTTAGCCTTAATACCTATTCCCATGCCAAGAACACGACCATGACTTGGTTCACCAACCACTTCACGAAAGATTTGATAATCATTTGTCTTAGTACATTCAGAAACAGCTTTGGCCTTTATGGCATCCATTTTGTCCTACACATAAAAAAAAACCACGTGGATAATCAAAACAACAAAAAAAGCTAAATTTGATAACAAAATTAAAACTTTGGTATAAGTTGCATACATATAATGTCTTAGCACGATCAGTTGCCCATTCTTTGCCATCCTTCTTTGTGTGAAATTTCTTAAAGCAATCAATGGGGCTAGGCTCAGAACCCGTCTCAAGATACTGCAATATTTAAAAGAATAAAAAACCATTGATAAAGTTATTAAACTATATAAATACAGGATATAATGTAGAACTATTTGATGATAGTATAATATACCATTTCATATCTGTACTTGGCCATTGGTACAGAACCTGTAGTGGAGAAAATGTTAGACTTATTTCTGTTCTCCTTATTTTTCAAACTTGTCTCCTGCATGCATAATACATACACTAAAACATTAGTTTCTATGAAAATATTAACAAATAATGGTTAGAGAGAGTGAGAGAAATTTATGCCATGTATCTCATTTATACTCACCCCCCAATCTCCCTCCATCCATTTATCCACCATCTCTTTCCAAAAAGGTGTAGGAATGAAGGACGGACCATTCTTGTAACGATCTTCTTTCGCTTCATACTTCTGAAAAATAGGATTTCTAATGCGAAACATCCAATCAGAATAGCGGTGTTTCACTGATTCTATAAATGCCTTCTTAACTTCCTCATCAGGCTGTTTATGCTTAAAGCGTTAAGCTCTATATCGAGCATATAAAGTCTCTAGCTCAGAATTTGGGTATTCTGTAAAAGTTGTCCAAGCTCCATTAAGTTTTTGGTGAAAAAGAATGGTAATCTCTCGAGTGGCTTTTGTTGTAATAATTCTGAAAATAGAAATCAAGCATGTTAACAATATCATATAGCTATGATACCATAATTAATTTCAATAAACCAACATTGCAATAAGTCACTCACTTGCCATCATAAATCTCAACCTCTATTTCACCATTTCCAGCATTCATGCCTTTAGCCTTTCCTCGACCCCTCTTTTTTGATCCAGGATTAGTACCTATTGATAAAACAAATAATAATAAGTCAATTGTTTAAGTAAATGCGATAAAAAAAAGTTATAATGTAATACTACCTATTAAAATAGAATTGGAGGCCTGATGTGCTCCTTCATCAATTTGAGGCTCAGATAATGGACGTAGAGTTTGTGAGAGTTGCTGCTCAGAAACTTCATTATGATCAAAGGAAGGCCTAATTGACTGAGTTTCTTGTACTTGAGAGTCTTGAGACTCACTAATGCCTTTACCTTTCCTCTTACCTTTTCTTGCCATACCTACCTACTATTAGAAAAACTAACATTTGTAAACAACACAGTAAAAGTAGAATATAAATTTGTTAATGCGGTCACAAAAAATAAAGAACACTAGAAATTATGAATATTAATGTGAAATTACACATGAAACACAGCTCTACCTAAATCACAAAGCTTTTACTTCAATTACATTATTGTGAAAAAAAATATATATAACTAACAATTTTTTCAAAACTAAATACATGCTTATCATCCTATCACATTGATAAATTGAAACAAAAAGAAATTCATTATATTACAATATAAAAAGATATCACAGAATTCAAAAAATTATATACCTATAAAATAAACCAAACGTAATCACATTTCTATTATTGAATGTGTAACTATGATTGTGATGGAATATGTGAAATAAGTGCTAGGTAATAAATAAGAAAAATAATAAAATAATAAAATTGTGAGGTTTTCTCTTCACTCTTTTGTTAACATGCATGCATTATTTTTCTTGCTATCCATAAAATGCAGGTTGCTTTGTTTGCTTATAATTTGTCTTATAGATGTTAAATTCGGTAAAAAAAATTTGGCTTATTTAGATGTTAATTTACACTTGAATTAATACATATCATAATATCATATATGTCATTGCAAGGATAATTGGATAGAGAGGCGACTTTTAAATTGGTATCTGCAAACAATCTCTATAATAGGTCTCTTCCAATACACATTTAGCGTCGGTATGAATACAACAGGTTAAGTTGCAACAGGTTAAGTTGTTAAGTAGATAATTTATTGCCATAAGTTGTGAATCTAAAAAATTTATGAAAATATTTTCAGGATGCTGGTTTTAGTTTGTTAAGGAGGGATTTTATTGCATGGATTCCTAAGTGAAAGTTGTTGCAAGGAATTCCGAAGAGAAACTGAGAAAGTAGTCATCTTAATTACGAATAGTAAAAATGTGGTTACGTTAAATTGTGATGAAGATAATTAAAATTTTCACTAACTACTGAAATTCTATCAAACAAGATTTCCAAAATCTATAATTAATATTGAATCTGAATTAGAAATATTATTTGACTTCAAATATTGATATTATTTTTTTATAAGTGCTAGGTAAATTGTGAGGTTGCAATTTCAAAACCCGTTGAATGTGTGTATGACTGAGATAGTAATAAATAAGAAAAATAATAATAAAAGAGCAAGACCAATAAAAACTACGAAGTGAGAATTGCAAAGCAAAACCACACTCATTCGCAGTACACAAACACTCTCTAAAAGAGAATATCTATGATGGAAAACCAAATAGATAGTAAGATTGATGTGTACCTTTGACTGATGGATCACCAAAAGTTGTAAAATATTGAAAAAATTTGCTAATATAAAACAGAAATATGAAATTAGGAATAGAGAGAGAGATATATAAATTAGAGGCACAAAGAATAAAACTGGAGGGGATAAATCATTACCTAACACCCTGTTTTTGGTTTTGTTCTCTGGTCTCTCTGTGATGAATTAGAGGTGTAGAAAAAACAAGAAATATATAGCAGCTTTTGTGCGGGAAAACTTTGCAAAAAATAGCGGCAAAGAGTGAAAAAAGTATGGAAAATAGCGGCAAAGAGAAAAATAAAAATCAGAGTAGGAAATATTTTAGGAAACATCCGAAAATTTATTCAAGAATCCTATAACTATATACAAAACCCATTAAAAATAAAATATAAATCATAAATTAGATACTGAAAGAAAATACTAAGAGCATCTCCGGTACAAACAATTAAGTACAAAGTTATTTTTGGGAGAGCAGACCCAAAAAATCAGCTTCTTTCCTTTTTCTTCACTCTTTTCCTTCTCAGCCGAGCTCATTTCTCTCTCCCAAGTGTAATGGTAACACAATCTAAAATTAAAAAAAAAAAATTAATTAGAACAAATCTAAAATCAGAACAACAACAACAACAACAACAACAGATCAAGAACATGGAAAAAGACAAATTTAATTAGAACAACAAATCTAAAACTGATCTAAGCTGGCTAATCTTCAAGAGGCAGCAGAAAAGAGGCGATAGTGATCGAGTGGCGGTGAAGAGGCAGCAGTGGACGGACTATTTCTCTTCTCTCCTCTATGTCTGACTATAATGAAACCAAGAAGGAAGGGATTAGGGTTTCGTATTATAAATCTTTGGTAGCGGCTAGGCATTGGAGGCGGAGAGGGGAGTGGGCTATGGCATTGGAGGTGGCTAGCGTTTGGATTTGGAGATTCGGTTTAAGGACTGAGACCGTGAGAGTTTGAGAGAGGCAAGTAGAGAACTGAGACTGAGTCCCATGACCACGGACAGGAGCTTTCACTATGAACTCTAAGACTGAATCCGAAATGAAAAACCATTAGAGATATGGAGAATTGTCACCGTTGGATTTTGTTGATATTTTTGAATTCTAAATTTATTACCGTTGATTCAATTTTGTGTTATTATATTTGTGCCACACGTGGCACAGCCCACACACTGAAATCAATCTTCGGTTTTTACTCTCCTAGATTCACTACAACCTATTACATCAAGACTATTACATCAATTACATGTATTTACTCAAAAAGAAAAACTATTTAGCATTGCTCGTAAATATAACCTTTCTTTTTTTTTAATAATAACGATTCCAATTTTTTATTTGGTAAAAAAAAATCAAAAAGTTAAAAGGAGAAGACAAAATTTAAATATATAATATGATGAGAGATTTTGTCAAACCAATCAGTTATGCCATTTTAAATAATTACAGCTGAAATGGGAAAAATTAAATCTGAATTCCTTAGTTTTTGATTAACCTTTTAGGTGGTGACTACCAAAACACACTAATAGACCCACATAAAATAAAATGAAAAGCACAAATCTTTTTTTTCTTCTTCCTCATCTGCATTTTCCTTCTTCTTCTTTTCCGTTTTGTAACAGAACAATCACAAAAAAAAAACCTAGCTTCGTTGAGTTGCCATAAGGCATTGGTACTCCGTCAGTAAGCCAACAGAGGTAGAGACATGGTGATGACAGGGGCAGCTGGAGAAAGTCTTGAGACCGGAGACCAGAGAGAGCTTGAAAAGTGAGAAGTGAAAGTGGAAACTAAAGGCAGGAAGAGATCTGTGAACTAGCTGCATCAACAAGGACTGCTCACTCTCTGCTTTTGGGTTCCTAATCTAATTTTAGCCCGTGTTTTAGACTTAGCCTTTATTTTACTACTCGTTTCCCTGTCTGACTTGTGAGATATTTTGTACTGTATTGGGCTGTTTGAACTTTCCTGTAGGCCCCTTTCTTTGTTTAATACATGTTTAGTTGGTAAAAAAAAAAAAAGACAAGAAGAGAGAGATCCGGAATTTTTTTGAGTTGATGTTTTTATTTTGCGTGCAAGTCTCATCCTAAAGTGCAAGCAAGCTGTATACAACCTGCCTAGGGTCTAATGAAATGAAAAATTGCTTCTATATACGGTAAAATCCCACCAATTTTCACAAACTATGCCAAGTTTTTTTTTTTTGTCTTTTTCAATTAGTGTCCAACACTCAGGAATTGGCTGGCAGCCACTACACTTCCCCCATGTGAAGTGTTTGACACGTGGCTGCCACATTATCTTTCATTTGGTTTGTAAATTTTTTTAAACTTATTTGATTTTTTTTTTTTTTTTTTTGATTTGATTGCTTCTTTATACGGTAAAATCCCACCAATTTTCACAAATTTTACTCACTGCCTTTGTACTGTCAATGTAAATGTTATTGTAGAGTAAAAATATGCACAAAACACAATGCATATAGTTATAAAAAGTGTACAATATTATACATATTTACATGAAATAAAAGTGTACAATGTTTGCTTAAAAAATTAAAATTCCTGGATATCAAATTAAAATTTTTTTAATCAACAAATTTAAGTAGTGGTCTATCATTAACATAAAGCTTATTTGAATCAATTTTAAATTTTAATCGTTTCTTTATAATATTCTTGTTGTTGATGTCACTCACTCAGTTAGGGTTGTTTCTTTTCTTATATTAATATTAATATTGAAAAGTGGAATTGACATTAGAAAATACCAACCAAAGATGCTCCCAGCAATTTCTTTATATGTAATGTGCTTCTTGACCACGTCAGTGGTACATTATCATAGGAGGTCGCACAGTAGAGGAAACGCTTCAAGGAGGAGGTCAGTATTGTCATGTCTGAAGGAATGGAAGCTACCACCATATTTATTGCACCCCACCAAACCCTCTAACTGTATTTATGTGAAGAAGACCCTTGAACAATGTTATCTAG
The DNA here is from genome assembly GCA_023055345.1 of Quercus wislizeni. Lineage (NCBI taxonomy): Eukaryota > Viridiplantae > Streptophyta > Magnoliopsida > Fagales > Fagaceae > Quercus > Quercus wislizeni. The sequence goes on from JALGQJ010000003.1 coordinate 2,527,303, forward strand.
GTAGCCGCAACTCACGGAAGGTTTAAGGAAACGTTTGATGGGACAAGCACTCGAGGGTGGCCTACGTGATCAACAAATGGAGAGCCAAGATCAATAGAAAAAGGCTATATAACGTAAGAAACCCTCCAGAGGAAAGGGAGGATCTGAGAATTGGTGGAGAAAATACTGTAGCATGGTAAGAACTAGAATTATAATAAAGTCTAGAATTATAATGGCCCACTCTCTACAAATTCATTGTGTTGTGTTATTTGGGTCTTAATCCTATTACTTCTTGGGCTTATGACCGAAACCATGCACTTACACGCGTGCTTAGATAAAAAAATGGTTTTGATTTTAGAGGGGGAAAATGTATAAAATGCATGAATGATTTTTTACATAGTATAAAAAATGGTTAATTCATGAAGGTATTCTACACCAGATGAGTGATTTCCAAGGAATTCAAGTAACACATGTTCGAAGACAAGGAAATTGCTCAACACATCTCTTGGTTTAGCATGCTAAAGGTATTAATGATTATATAACTTGAATAGAAGAAAATCCTATATTTATTGAATTAGCTTTGATTCAAGATATAATGAATTTATCTTCTCTTTAATAAAGTCATGATATAAAAAAAAAAAAAAATTACGTGGCCATTATAAAAAGGGAAAATTTGTGAAGACCACTAGGTCTATTACTACCAGCAATATTTGAGATTTTGCTAGACAAACAATAAGACAATTACAACTATTTGGCACATTCTAATCCTAAACGTTTTAAATATAGGATAGAAGAAAATCCTATGTTTATTGAATCGGCTTTAATTCAAAATATAATGAATTTATCTTCTCCTTAATAAAGTTATGATATTCTTATAAAAAAGAAAAATTACAGGGCCATAATAAAAAGGGAAAATTTGTGAAGACCACTAGGTCCACTACTACAAGTAATCTCTGAGATTCTGCTAGAAAAACAACAAGACAAGTACAACTTTTTGGCACATTCTAATTCTAAACGTTTTAAACATTTCTTAGCTAAAAACCTTAATCAAGATTTGGCCTTAAAAAAAAAAAATTCTTAAAACCAAAACAAATTTGCGTTATGTACAACAAAAAACCTCAAAAGGAAAAAAAAAAATGAAAAGAAAAAAAATGAACAAAGATACTTGAACAATAAACTATAAGTTCATTTGAAATATTAATAAAATTATTAATTATTATTGTTTAGTTGTTTCATAAATTTATTTATTTTTTATAAACTATAATTTGTTGTATTGCTGTTTTATTAATTATTAAATTATTAATTATTGTTTAGTCTAATATAATTTAATTTGTTTGACTTCTATAATGTATTAGTTAATTAAATTATTAATTATTAGTGTTTAGTTGTTTTATTAATTTTTCCCCATGTCTCTCTCATTAATTTTTTTGCCTAACATGTCTTTCTCTCACTTGTAGAAAATCTACCACCTATCTTCAAAAATAATTATATTTTTCATTTCATTAGACCCTAGGCAGGTTGTAAACAGCTTGCTTGCACTTTAGGATGAGACTTGCACGCAAAATAAAAACATCAACTCAAAAAAATCCGGATCTCTCTCTTCTTGTCTTCTTTTTTTTTTTTTTTTTTTTTTTTTTACCAACTAAACATGTATTAAACAAAGAAAGGTGCCTACAGGAAAGTTCAAACAGCCCAATATGAGACTTGCACGCAAAATAAAAACATCAACTCCAAAAAATACGGATCTCTCTCTTCTTGTCTTTTTTTTTTTTTTTTTTTTACCAACTAAACATGTATTAAACAAAGAAAGGGGCCTACAGGAAAGTTCAAACAGACTTCCACTTTCACTTCTCACTTTTCAAGCTCTCTCTGGTCTCTGGTCTCAAGACTTTCTCCAGCTGCCCCTGTCATCACCATGTCTCTACCTCTGTTGGCTTACTGACGGAGTACCAATGCCTTAAGGCAACTCAACGAAGCTAGGTTTTTTTTTTGTGATTGTTCTGTTACAAAAATTTTTTTTTTCCAGATTCTCTGTTACAATTTTTTTTTTAGATTTTAGTTCAAAATTTGTTTGGCATAAAAATTTTGAGAGTGTCTTTGATAGGACTTGAGGGTGTTCCTATTTTTTTTTTTTTAAAGATAAACAAATAAAAAAAATTTAAATTAAAAATTGATACATTAATTTTTTTTATGCAGTTGTTGATGAGACTATGTGCCGTTTGTCACAATTTAATTTAATTTTAAAAAATATACTTTTTATTTTCTTATATTAAATTTAAAGCTTTGCATTTTCTTAGCTGCAGTTTACTTAACTTATTTTTTTATCTCAGCAAAATTCTATATCAAACATACTATAATTCATTTAAACAATCTAAGTGCATACTTAACTTAGTAAAAGTCATCATGTTGTGTTCTGTACAGCTCCTGGGCCGGGCTTCTTATTGTCCATTTGTCAAAACAGCTACAAGTGCATTGTCTTTCTCTGGGCCATCCTGTGTTCTGTAAAGCTCTTGGGCCGGGCTTCTTACTGTCCATTTGTTATTTTGTTTAATCTGCTTCTACCACTTAAGTAAACAAAGAACCCAATTCCCCTTTCCCTCTGAAGTTTTTCACCTTTCCCTCTAAAACCCCCAACTCGCGCCAACTGAAAACACGCAGCGCGGCAAGACCAAATTCTGAACTCCTCACGCCAACTCACTTTCTCTCCATTCTCCCAATCACTTTCCTGCTCCTTCTTCTTCTTCTTCTATCTTTCCCTCTTACACTTACACACCACCACCACCACCACCTTCGTCTCTCGCTATTGCTTCTCTCTCCAAACGACGCCGTTTCCATTTCTCCGCCGACTGCGGCAGGCCCGTCGTCTCCACTTTCTCCAGCATCGGTGTTACCAACTCTCTCCCAGTGAGTCTTTTATGATTTCAGAGAAAGTAGTTATTGGACCCGAGGGTTTTTCTTTTGCATTTGTTTATTTCTTTATTTGTCACAGTTAAAATTGGAAAGGGTTTTATTTTATTTTTATTTTTATATTAATATAATATGGTTTTCATTGTGTCTGCTTAAGAAATGTCTGAACTTGAACTTACCGAACATGAATGAATACATAATATAATACATATATCTCAATATCTGTGTCTGCCATTAATTTCTACTATAAATTTTATATGGTGCTGTTGAAAATTTTTATTCAGACAGAGATTCAGCCATTAATAACTTATATGGTGGTACAACCTGAAAGAATTAGAATAATATTGTTAGATTAAATGATTAAATTCACATTTTTCTAAGAATTAATGCCTTTGGGACAACTAGCAGTTTAAAAAATATAAAACAACCACGTCAGTGATCAATTTCAATTATCAATTATTTATTTATTTATTGAATTTTTGGCTTACAACAAGTGCAGGAGAGGGATTGAACCTAGATTCACAATGCCACCAAACCCCAAGGCTCCTGTGTACCAACGAATTTGCTTTTTTTTTTTTTTTTTCAATAAAGTTTTTATTTACTGATCAAAAAAGAAAAAAAGTATAACTTTTGATTGAATTGAATGGCCAATCCACTTGCTTGATTGGATCAGTTGTGTTTGCAAATATTCACTCATGTTCATTTGTAAGATTTAGATGCTGTATTTTGTCTTCCTAATTATATTATATTTTATATCTCTACCTTCATATATAATTTTACTATGTTGTTTTATTTTATATCTGTTTTGGGATTATAACATGAATTCTAAATTCATGGTTTAGTGTCAATTATTTACAAATAATTGATTTTTCAGATGGGAGGAGATTTTTGTATCAATTAGGCTCAAAATTTGGATTAGTGATATCCAAAAATTTTAGTGGTATAGGCAATTTATTTGTGAGAATTTTGTGCCACTTGCAAGATGGAATTTTAGTGAAGCACTCAAACCCTGCTACAAAATAGTACCTTCACCTTATTCTGTTCTTGTGAAGTTTAGCATTTTCTGCTTAGTTACATTGTTGACATGTAACCGCTACTACATTTGTTGAATTTTAAAATTTTTAATGGATAATTTTTCAGGCTTTTGCTTTCACTTCCTCTGGGAGAACGTATCAAGAAACTGCTCTGCAAGGTTTGTTGCTAGCTACTACTTAACACTACAAGCATGAATATTGTAATGATAATGTATTGGCACTTGCAAAGGAATGGGCACTTGTGTGTGTGTAATGATAATGTTGGACCTTTCTTGTAAGTCAGTATTCAAAATAAAATTTTGAATCTTTTTATCTTTTAAATCCTTGGTTTAGCTATCCAATAAACGGTTATGTAACCAAATTTAAGATTAAATGCCATCTGCTATATAAGACCAAATTTAACTGTGCAATAGATGCAGTCAACCAGATTTAAGCTTTTATGATCTTGACTGGAATAACACATGCTATCAAATCAAGTACAATGTTCATGGTCCCTTTATAAATAATTGCCTTGTTTGTGATGTAAGGATTTTTGCTTTTCTTACTGACGTTTGGTTCACAATATATGGTTCATTCCTGGGATACAAATATGTAAAGCAAGAGGAAGAGCAAGAAAGTATGGTTTTGAAATTATCTTAGGGTTGAGACTATGGAAAGCATCTACACGTTTATATTATAAATAATTTTTCACTTTATTTTTTTGCAATAGAATGAAATAAATAAATCTATGTATCTAACTTATCAAAAGAAATATCGTATCTCAATGGCAATAAGTCCAATTCTCTAGTCCATTAGTGTTTTGTAATTCATAATGGGCACTAATGAAAAAAAGTGTTTTGTAATTCATAATGGGCGCCAATAAAAACACACTGAGTAGAACCATAGAAGATATTGCTAAATATGATGAGCTAATTCATTGATTTTAGCAATATCTACGTATTTTTTTATGTATTGATGTATGATTATCATTGTGTTTGGTGGGGATTTTTATATTGGTCTGTGGCATAGTGTTATGTGTCTTAGCCTTCTCGGCCTCTATATTGGGTATACAGGTATTAAACTTCTTGGCCTTCTTTTGAGTTGAATAAACATGGTTTTCCAACACTCTTTTGAAGTAGCTAATGGTTCCTAGGACCATCCACTAGTTCTTTTAAATTTACTTTCAATTCAGTCTTGAATTCAATACCTTTTGTGGGCTACACAATCAGGAATACGAAACTACTATTACATGGATGCTGTTAGAGTGAATCTTAGTAGTAAAAGCACCAACTTCTTTTTCCTTCTTCCATTAAAGGTTCTATATAACCTTTGACATAGGACATGCTTTACAAAGATTGTTATGTTTTATATGCACCCTGACTTGATTTAGTGGAAGTTCAAGAAGAAAACACACGTGGTTTTGTGGTTTGAATCAATATTTGAGCTTGTATGAGACCTGTATTGCTTGTATGGTGTTGCTTCTTACAAGATGGTTGAAGCATAAACGTTGATTTTCTTTGCAATTTGCAGGTCTTAATATTGTTTGTAGAACATTTGTTGAAGAAGTGGTAAAGAGTGGTTTTTGTTCCAATCCGGTATGAAACTTAGCTCATGTTTGTTTGATTTATGAATATTTACTATCTGCACTATCAATGTTAGTTATGATTAATACAATGCTTTAAATGGTGTAGATAAAATGACGGTTGATAAATCTTGGATGCATCTTCCCACTAGATCTTGCATTGAGTATATTAATGGAGTTGAAAACTTCCTTGAGTATGCATTTAAACATTCAACAGATGGAGATATGATAATCAACTGTCCGTGTATTGATTGTAGCAACAGGTATCGTAGGACTCGTGAGGAGGTCCAATATCATCTTTTATTTAGGGGTATAAGGAGAGATTATACTACTTGGTACCTTCATGGGGAAGGTGATAGTGAAGAGGAAAGTGATAGTGAAGTAGAAGGTGATGATGATGATGGTATGCTATATGGTGATATGTTTGATATGATCAAAGATGCTTATCCACAAGTGGTGCATGGCAAGGACTCAAGTGGAAATGAACCACAAGAGCCAAATGGAGATGCAAAGAAATTTTATAGATTGTTGGAAGAGGTTAAACAGCCTTTGTATCCAGATTGTGAAAAGTATTCAAGTTTGTCCTTCACAGTCAAGTTATTGCACATAAAGTGCATATCATCATGGAGCAACAAGTCCTTTAGTATGTTGATGGAGTTGTTAAAGGATGCATTTCCTATGTGTGAGAGACTACCTAACTCGAATTATGAGGCAAAAAAGATTGTCAATGATCTAGGCCTTCATTATGAGAAGATAGATGTATGCAAAGATGATTGTGTACTTTATTATAAGGAGTATTCAGAAGCAACTCAATGTCCAGTTTGTAAACTTTCAAGATGGCAGCCAAATAAGGGTGGTAAAGGGAAAAATAAAAAGGTACCATGGAAGGTTTTGCGATATTTTCCACTTAAATCAAGGCTACAACGATTGTTTATGTCAACAAAAACTGCTGCGGATATGAAATGGCACCATGAAAAACGTGTTAATGATGGAGTGTTACGACATCCGGCAGATTGTGAAGCTTGGAAAAAATTTGACCAAATTCATGAGTCATTCGCAATGGATCCTCGTAATGTTAGGCTTGGACTAGCTACAGATGGGTTTAACCCATTTGGAAATATGAGTATTAAATACAGTGTCTGGCCTATTATCTTGTTTCCATATAATCTTCCTCCTTGGATGTGCATGAAGGAGCCTTACTCATTGATGTCATTACTTATACCAGGTCCAAAGGGTCCTGGGAATGACATTGATGTATTCTTGAGGCCATTGATTGATGAGCTGAAAGAATTGTGGGAAGATGGGGTGTGTACATATGATGCTTCAACAAAGGAGAACTTTCAGATGAGAGCAGCAGTGCTGTGGACTATCCATGACTTTCCTGCATATGCTGTTATTTCCGGTTGGAGTACAAAGGGAAATTTGGCGTGTCCTTGTTGTCATAATGAGACTACTCATTGCAGGTTACGAAATGGATATAAGATATGTTATATGGGACATCGTCGTTTTTTGGCCTTAGACCACAAATGGCGTAATAAGAAGTCACAATTTAATGGTAAAAAAGAAAGGAAGACAGCTCCCAAACGGTTATCTGGTGATGATGTGTTAAAACAAATTCGTCCATTAAAGCCAATTATATTTGGGAAAGGCCAGAAAAAGCAGACTCTAGAAGGGCATGGGCAGTTTCATAATTGGAAGAAGCATAGCATTTTTTTTGAATTGCCATATTGGAGAACACTTTTGTTACGTCACAATTTAGATGTGATGCATGTTGAAAAAAATATATTTGACAGTGTGATTGGGACAATTATGAATATTAAAGATAAGACGAAGGATTCTTTAAGCACTCGTCTTGATTTAAAAGAAATGGGCATACGACATACGCTCCACCCCATAGAGGTTAATGGAAAGATAGAGCTACCTCCAGCTTGCTATACATTGTCAAATGATGAGAAAAGGGCCATATGCTTATGGCTAAAAAATATTAAATTTCCAGATGGCTACTCTGCAAATTTATCTCGATGTGTGAATATTGAGGAGAGAAAAATTTCTGGTATGAAGACTCATGATTGTCATGTTTTCCTAGAAAGATTACTCCCACTTGCAGTGCGTGACTTTTTACCCAAAAAAGTATCTGATGCTTTGACTGAGTTAAGCAATTTTTTTAAAGAATTGTGTTCTAAAGTGTTACGAGTGGATGATTTGGATCGTCTTGAAACCCAAATTGCAATAACCCTCTGTAAATTAGAACAAATTTTTCCACCTTCTTTCTTTGATGTAATGGTTCACTTGGCCATTCACCTATCTTGGGAAGCTAAAGTTGCAGGTCCAGTGCAATACAGATGGATGTATCCAGTTGAGAGGTAAAATTTACAAAATTTCATTATAATCTAAATTACAATTGCACACTAGTATTTTATTTTTGATAAAATTTCATGTTATGCCTTCAAATATAGGTATTTGCGCAAGCTTAAGAATTATGTCCGTAATAAGGCACACGCAGAAGGGTCCATTGCAGAAAAGTATTTAGCGGATGAATGTCTAACATTTTGTTCACGCTATTTACATGGAATAGAAACCAAATTTAATTGGGTAGAGCGAAATTATGATGGAGGTACTTGCGCATGTGCAAATACCTCTCAATTGTCCATATTCTCAACACCTGGACGACATTTAGGGAAAGCAATAAGGTGTGAGTTGAATGATGATCTTCACAATGCAGCAACATTTTATGTTCTTCAAAATTGTGTCGACGCTGATCAATTTGTTGAGTAAGATGATCTTCACAAAAATTACTTTTTTGATATTCTCATGATATGATATTAAAACTGATTAGGATATTTAACTGTGTGCAGAGAACATAAGAACATCCTTACAAATGAAGGTGTTCTCGACATTGACAGGGTGCATAGACAAGAATTTATTGCGTGGTTTGAAAAAAGAGTATGATGGTAGTTTATTTTGAAAATGTATGTTTGTTTATATTTTAACTACTACAACTTGAGTTTAACCTTATTTAGGTTTTATTGTAGATCACCGACTTATATAATACAAGAAAAGTTGATGGGCACATGCTTTCGTTGGCTCGGGGTCCTGAGAAAAGGGCTATTTTTTATCGTGGTTACAATGTTAATGGGTTCAGATTTCATACAAATCAGTGTGATGAAAGTAAAAGAACACAAAATAATGGAGTTATGGTGAGAGGGGAGGATCAAAGTTGCAATGTGCCTTATTATGGACAACTAACAGACATTGTTGAACTTCAATATACTGAAGGGAACAAAGTTGTGTTGTTTAAATGTGATTGGTATGATGTATCTCGTGAAGAAATTGGTTATAAGAGAGATCGGCACGGAACCACTATTGTTAATACATCACGAAAGTTGAAAACCGTAGAGCCATTTGTATTAGCATGTCAAGCAACTCAAGTTTACTATATTAATGGAATAAAAGATCCCACATGGAATGTTGTGATTGAAACCAAACCACGAAACCTTTATGAAATGCCATCAGATGAAGAAGAGCCATACCAAGAAGAAGAAAATTTACATTGTAATGCAAATGTGCTGCAAGAAGAAAATGAGGATGATGATATAAATTGGAGAAGGAGTGGTGTTGAGAATATGATAATCGAGTGACTTCAAAGGCTTACAGCCTCCATTCCATCACTGTATTTGACTTCATCCAGATTAGTTATCCATGTGCATAATACAAAGGATGCTTATTGACATAGAAATTTAGTCACAGACAAGGTACGAGCAGTTATCCCTCTTGCTCTCTTTCTTAATTCTCTAAGGATATTATCCTAGTATAGAATGCTCTCATTGACCCCATCGAGTTTAATATATGATTATACTATCTATTTTGACTTTGTCTGATCTTGAACCATGACTTGCCAGGTCATTTGCTCAGTTATCCCATTCATATCACTAAAAAAGGAGAGGTTAAAGTGCTACCTGGGATAGAATTCTCTCCAGACACAAGGGCTAAAGTTCTTGGATCCAAGTCTAAATTACTGCCTCCAATTCTCAACACTTAATTGCCTTGCACTGATTTTAAAACTGAGCTTTATTTTCTGTTCATCTTATTTCCTAGTACTGAGTGATTGGCATTCACTTATTGCTATATGTGTTGTGGATATGTAAATAACATTTTTACTATAGTCTAGTTCATGCAACTTTCCAAAGAAGTGATCATGTAGTTCTTGTAGTAGTTAATTACACAGATAGAAAATGATGGATAAATTAGAATTATGAAGTTCAAAGTCAAGCTGAGTCCGAAGGTTTCAAAGAATTTGAGCAAACCATTTATAAGTTGGTGGCCTAATTGAAAATCAGAGATGAAAAACAAGATTTATGAATTTTAATAGGCATAATTTTGAATACAAATTTTCTATCACTCTATATTTCACCAATAATTATAATCTTGGAATTTTAAAATAACTCTCATCTCTAAAGAAAATTAATATTTTCATGATTATTTGCGAAGGCCAATTGTGGCCCTTGCAAATAATTTAGTATTAGTGAGGGTATATTTTTAACTCACACAAAAAATAAACTTTTTGCGAGGAATTTTTATTGTCCTTCGGAAATAATTTGGTGGGAATATTTCCCTCCAAAATTTTTTACATTTTAATGATTATTTGTAAAGGCCGATCCTAGCCTTCGCAAATAATTTAGTATTAGTGACGGCTTTTTTTAAACCGTCACAAATAATGCACTTTTTACGAGAGATTTTTAATTGTCCCTCGCAAATAATATGGAGGTAAAATTTCCCTCCAAAATATTAGCATTTGTGATGATTATAACACATAATTGCGACAGCTTTTTTTGTTGGTCACAAATATTTCACATTTTATCAAGTATTTGCGAGGGCTTTATTTTGCCATCACAAATAAGATTTTTTGAGAGGGCTTTTTGGGTCCGTCATAAATTCTTGGTCGCTAATAGGCATTTTTTTTGTAGTGAATCCTCTAAAAAACTATGAATTTTTACTGCTAATGGACAGTTTATATCATCAATAAACTATAAATTATTCCTATAAAAATTATAAATTATAAATTGATATTATATCCAATTTACAAATTTATACAATTCAACCTCAATTCTATATAAGTATTTTTTTAGACAAGTGCACATATAAAAAATAATATTATATATAGTTATAAAGTGTCTCAGTTTTACAAACTTAATCACAAACATATTATTATATTTCAGCTTGGTTTGTGTAATAGTCAAGTTTAAACCTAGGATGGAGTTCGAATTGTTTATTAAACATTTGTGTAATAGTCAAGTTTAAACTTGGAATGGAGTTTGAATTGTTAATTAAACAAACAAACATAAACAAGCATTCTCTTGAATTAAGCTCGAGTTGTTTATAAATTGCTTGGTTCATTTATAGTCCTAGGTGTCCTAGCCTTTGGTTGAACCATTACACTCCTTGCCAATTGTGATGGGCCTTTTTGAGATGTTGGGCTAGGTTGCCTCCTACTGTACTAGGTCCAAGTGTTCTTGATAAAAGAGTTGGGACTGGTCTAATTGTAACCTACCTTGGTCCGGCTTGTGCACAAACCATGTCCTGTTTGGCAAAACTTTGGTCACATGCCCATGGCAGACGGAGTTGCTATGGAAGAGTTATTGACAAGCAGATGTAATAATAATAAAAGAAATCACGTTTGCCGTTAGACAGAATAAATAAAGGATCCTTAATTAAAATGAAGACCACAACGACAAGAAATGCCCTGTAAATGAAATGGCAGAAGTAAGTAGGGAAGAAATGAGTTATCAAAGAAGGAAAAGATCAATCTGCCATGCTAAGTTATGTTACAGGAGTAAGACCAAGGAGGGAATCATTTCCTTAATGTGAATAATCTCTCAGGAAGATCCTACTGTAGAAATTAATCACTTTGAAGGAAACAGGCCTGAATGGCTTGTACCCAACAGAATCCTTTGCCTCTAACAGAGAGTAGGCCTTTAGTGAGAGAGAATGGTTTAACCTATTGGTGCATGCCTGCCATTCTATGATCTCTGTTTTTGTTATTTCTTCTATCAATGCTTACCTATCTAGTAATGTTGTGATTCTCTTCTAGTGGTTACTATTGCCGTGAGTCTGATCCTTTCTATTGTGCACGGCAAGGATCCTTTATATACTGTTTGCCATGATTGGCTTTTACCATTTTAGCTTTTAACCACCTTTGTCTGGTCTGGGTGTCCTTGCTAACCACCATTGGTTTGTCAATTGTCCAACCACCATCACTTACTTGTGCTAGCTGCCCCACTTCCCATCATCAGACAAATAAAATTATTTTGTTTGCTTGTTCACTGTGGCATTCTTATCCACTATGATGTGGGTGTTCTCTCTTCCCATCTCTCATGGCATGCACCTAGTGATTCCAGCTCATCCTTACTTCTTTTGGGTAGTATGTCATCCCAGTAGGACATTTCTCCCAAAAGAACCTGAGCGGAAACCTTAGAATAGGCTTTCCCCTCTCCCCACCGCCAGACCATACCCTCTTTTACCTCTAACCCTTGACCCACCACTTCCTATATTGGCTGGGTATAGGCTGGTGATGTTTGGGCCTTATGCATGTTCCATTCTTGAGTACGTCCAAAACTTGTCTACTGCTTATGCGTTCGCAATGGTTTGGAGGCTAGTCTATGCATTCTGCCGCTCATCCTTGACTCATTATGGCGTGAACTACTTTCTAATTTCTCATTCCTTACAGCTTTCTTTTTTCAAGGGCTGGGCCTTGCCCAATTGTGAGCTTTCCCTTCTTGAGCTCATTCTTTGCTCTTTCCATTATCCTGCTGCCACTTTCTACCACACCATTTTGTTGTTCCTATCGTGGTGTTATTTGACCCGTGCTTGTTGGGCCTTTTTGGGTCTACTGCTTATTCTTTTCCCAATGACTCAATATGGTCATTAATTTTATACTCATGCTACTTTGGACTTTTCTTGACCCATTTTATTGCTTGTGGTCTCTTTTATCCCATTTCTTTCTCTTGAGCATCCTTGGCCCATTTGCTTTCCTTGGGCATCCTTGGCCCATTTTCCAATTCTACATACCTATGGGCTTTTACTAACTTTCTTGGGCTTCCCTAGCCCAATTACCTTATTCCTCATTCTTAGGGCTTATGGGCTTCCCATCAACCCTTTACTTTTTTACTTCATTACTTCGGACCGGCTGTGGCCCATTCTTACTTTGCTACATCACATAATGCCCATGGGTTTACTATCTCTCTCTAGGCTCTTTTAGATCCGTCTACTTTCCTCAAGGTCCACTTGTATACTTAATGGGCCTGTGAACCATTGTTTTTGACATCCAAGCTTAATGGTTTTTCTAGCCATCCACTAACTCTTCTCTACCCATATTGTTGGGCTTCTTCTTGCTATTGGGCCTTAAAATGAGCATCAACACCAATTAGACTACTTTGAAATGTTGAGAATCTATAGCACAGTCTATGGTGGATTAAACCCGAGACATCCAAGTTTACGTCATACCCCAAACCTGGAGTTTGAATTGTTTATTAAACAAACAAACATAAATAAGCATTCTCTTGAATTAAGCTCGAGCTGTTTATAAATTGCTTGGTTCATTTATAGTCCTATGTGTCCTAGCCTTTGGTTGAACTATTACACTCCTTGCCCATTAGACAACTTCGAAACCTTGAGAATCTATAGTGTGGTCTATAGTGGATTAAACCTGGGACATCCAGGTTTACGTCATACCCCAGACTAATGAACCAACCACCTAAATATCCTTGTGGGGGTATAAGTAAGGAGTCAACTTCATACCAAAGACCATTCTAGTTTAATTAGAGAAATACAATAATTCAATACCAATGGATACCGGTTATCATTTTGAGGTTACCGTCAATATTATGAGCATTAAAGTTTCCCTATTTGTTTTGTCCGCTCCACATTAGTTTACCATTACCTGTTTTTTGTTTTCACCTTTTTATCTTTTTTCTCATTCACAAATGTTTCTTATCTCTTTTCCCTTCCAGATTATTCTTCTTTCTTCCTTATTTCTTCACACCTACCGCTCTGTCTCTCGATGTCCTCGTCAAGGAGTATCTCGTTTACCATATCCTCATGAATGTTGTTAGAGATAAAATGGTCCAAAGTGTTAAAGTCATTGTAGGTTAATGTACTTATAAAGAAATAAAAATAATCATAATCCTTCACGAGTAGACGTAATGCAAGTACTACGATCTAAGTTTATTCTAGACTTAACAAAGGATTATATATATACACTATTGTCAACGTAAACAGTCAAGCCAATTCACTTTTTTTTCTTTTTTTTTTTTTTCTCACTCACAATATCAACAACAATTCTAACAGATATAAATAAAATAATAATAATTAAACACTTAAAATAAACAATTATGATCATAACAAATTCCATATCAAAAGATACTGTCAAGGAACCTAAATGATATAATATAAATAGGCCATGTAAAAAGTCTACAGAGATTAGATGGTGTGACATTGATACAAACCTTGCCAATTCTTGAAAATACTCCAGTGACGAGTACTACTTTGTCAGACACTTTCTCACTATATATGGATCTTTTTAAGAAAGAAAGAAACTTGAGTAAAAGAAATGGTGGCATGAAAAAAGGGAATGCAATGAGCACCAAGAAAGGTATTGCAATGTTCAAGAACTTAAGTAGCAAATCCATATCTTTGCTGTGATGGATAGAGAGTGACAATAGAGAAATTGAAGATATGAGGATATATGGTCTTATCTTTGTCAGGTTGTTAATTACATGTTTGAGCCTTAAATTCAAAGGGAGGGGGTCCGTTTGGATACAGTTGAAAACTGAAAACTGAAACTGAAAACTGAAAAATACTGTAGCAAAATAATTTTTAAATGTGTAAATTGTACCGTGAAACCCATTTTTAATGAAAAAATTACTGAAAAGTGAAAGTTGTGGGTTTATAAATAGTGCATGATATGCATTGATTCGCTGAAAAAATAGAAAAGTCAAAGTTTGTGGCTACTATTTATTGAACAGTACATGAACAGTAGCCACAGACTCACAAACACATGCCAAAAAAAAAAAAAAAGGAAAAACCCACCCTAGAACTAGAAGTAGATAGAGCTGTCAAATCTTCTTTAAACTCCATAAAGGCTTAGCTATATTACCAAAGGAGTGAGGTTTTAGGGCTAAATAGGATCAATGATATTGACATATCTTTGGATAGCATAGGATGAAAGACAAAATAAAAATTGACATCCTTCAAAATTTTCAGGCAAGATTACAAAATTTTAAATTTTAAGAAGGAAAAATATATTTCAACAAAAGATTTATGTAATTATTTTGCAGGGAAAAAAAACAGCATGAAGCCTATCTATAGGAATAAAAAGTTGGTTATATACTTTATTCCAAACTCCAAATAGAACAATTAAGGTCAAGGCATTTATAGTGAAATGATATGGTTGGTATAGAATAACTGTCAACAACCAACAACTCATCTAATATGGTGTGATGACTTCCAACAACGTTATGTACTTCATGCGCAGGTATTTATTTAATAGGTGAAAATCACATTTTCGTTTCTATATTTTCATGCGGCTCCTGCTTTGGTTTATATCTTTTATTTGCTTTTAGTCTATATTTAAAAACACGCCATCCATTTTAGCCCTTTTCGTTAGTGTCCTAACAGCAAAATCCTAGTTGACAGACGAAACTATTAAAATAAAAATAAAAAATTTTATTTTGACATTAAAAATTGCCACATTAGCATCTAAATTAAAAAAAAATTTAATTTAATAATTTTAACTAAATAAAAAAATTAAAAACAGAAATGAAAACCAAAAATTATATTAATTGAGATCTAAGTGTCTTGAACAAGAACAATAATAACACAAACCCAAATCTAAGAACACATTATTAAAATCCAAAAATGACAAACCCACAAACACAAACACAACCCCAGTAACTGATCTTCCTTGTAAACCAAACACCAAAGCAACAAACAAAAACCCAGCAACTGATTTTTCTTGTCAACCAAACACAAAAACAACAAACACAAACCCAAACATCAGTAAGAATACAAACAACAATGGCGAACCCCAGTTTGTAATTTCTTCTACCTTTCACTTTTTTTCTTCTCATCCTCCATTTCCTTTTCTCTCAAGCTTTGAAAAACCCAGATTTGGAACCTCTCTTGGCGTTCAAAGCATGTATAGATAAAGCAAACAAACTTACAACTTGGAACTCCACCACCAACCCATGTACCTGGACAGGCGTCTCGTGCCTCCACGACCGAGTCTCGTGACTCGTCCTTGAAGACCTCGATCTCCAGGGCTCATTCGAGTCGCCCACCGCTCTGACTCAGCTCCGAGTTCTCAGCCTCAAGCAAAACCGTCTCTCAGGTCCCATTCCTGACCTCTCCAACCTCACGGCTCTTAAGCTCCTCTTCCTCTCTCACAATGAATTCTCCGGCGAGTTCTCGCCGTTAATGCCGACTCTTTTCCAACTTACCATTTCGATCTGTCGTACAATAATTTTTCCAGCGAGGTTCCAGTATCGGTCAACGGTTTGGCCCACCTCCTGACGCTCCTGCTCGAGGAGAATCGGTTTTCCAGTTCTATTTTCGGTCTGAACCTCTCGCATCTGCATGACTTCAACATCTCCGATAACCGCTTCTCCGGTGAAATACAATGGGTTACTCAATATGTTTTTGATAAACACTGATTGGGCTTATTTACTTATTTCCCCATATAAAAAAAAAAAAAAAAAAAAAAAATTCTTTTATAATAAGGTGTTTTCAGCTGATATTGTGTTTGGTTGCCAACAAAACAATGATTGGGTTTGTGTTCTTGTCTGTATTTACTCAAAATAAAGCTAGATCTCAATTTATATTATTTATGGTTTTTCCTTTTTTTTTTCATTTAGTTAAAATTCATAAATTAATTTTTTGTTTTTAAAAGATTATGTGACATTTTTAAAATGCTAAATAATATATTATATTATTATTTTAATGCTAACATCAGTATTTAGTGGGCAAGCAATGCACTCCGTCTGTCACCTAAGACTTTGCCGTTAGGACATTGACGGAAATGACTAAAATAAATGGCGTTTTTCTAAATAGAAACTAAAAGTGGTGAAAATAAAAGATAGAGATCAAAGTGAGAATCGTGTGAAGATATAGGGACGAAAATGTGGTTTTCACCTATTTAATATATCAAAATGATATTTTAATTTTGAGCTGAAAATTTATACCCAAAAAAGAAAGAAAGAAAAAGAAATTCTAGTTAGAGCATAATCATAAATCTCTTTATATAGTACAATATAGGGTCTATTTGGATTGAGCTTATTTTTATTGAAACTAAAAACACCGTAGAGAAATAATTTTTAAATATGTAAATAGTGCTATGGAACCCATTTTTAATAAAAAAGTTGCTAAAAAGTCATTTGTGGGACCCATAAACAGTATACGGATGTACTGTTCACAGTTGACAAAGTCAACTATTGCAAGCTGAACCCAAAAAAAAAAAAAAAAACACAAGGAAGAAATGCAGATTTTAGAATAATTGCAATCCAAACGGTCAAATACTTTTTATTTGCACAAATAATAATAAAGCCTTCCAGATCCAGTCTAAATCATAGCTAGCTCTCCATTAATTCTGCTTAGAATTTATTGGCTTAAAACACTAATGTTTCAGCTAGCGGTCCTTGTTTTGACGAGTGCATGGGCGATTGACTAACATTGAGTGCATACACCACTCAAAAACTTCAGGACATAAGACCCTCATCCAAAATCCCACCCTCGTCCAAGATGGCTTAGTCAAGTACATGTCTCCCTTGCAAGTGCTGTCCACAATTGCTTTGGCACACCTCTCTGTTGACTCAACTGGCATCCAAGGCATTTCAATCTAAGCAAATATCACCATTCAGAAAAGAAGAAAAAAAAAAATCAATCAATTTTGTTTTGAGAGACTATAAGTTACATAATGGCTAAGTTATGAGTGGAAATTACATATAAGTTCTTCCCTCTTTATGCAGCCAAAAAAAGGAAAAAAAAGAAAGAAGCTATGTTAGAAATATTATAAATTTTATTACATAAGTCTTATAGAAAAAAGTTATTAAGATATTTACTATAATATTATTTAAATGGTATCGATTATATTCATCGTCATGTTCGTTTATTAGTATTTTAAAGAAAATTTGTAATTTTTAGCATTTTCGATTATATGTAGTAGAGATTATTACAAGGTAAGGTTCTTGATCAATATATAAGACTATGTAAAGTTTTGTACCGAAGCCATAGGGTCCTATATATGTAAATAAGGTTACTAGAGGTCGAACTTTGGTACGATGGCAAGTGTCTTACACCCAAAGGAATGAGTTCGAGTTCAAGAATCAATCTCTCTAAAAATAATAATTGAAAGTAAAGCTGGTTATTATAACCTCTTTTAAATCTTACAAAAGGTGTAAGTTTTATAAATTGAATATAACATTTTTTATATTGTGGAATTTACATTTAACCCCTGATTTACTGCACAAGATTTAAATTCAGTGTACTTTGCTGATTGGACAAGACATGTTGCTGACAAAATGGTGTCTAGCCAGAATTGGGTGAAAATAGATGGTTTGGATTTTATAAAATGTAGAAGATTAAATCATTTAAATGCAACTTAAAGTCTTAAACAGGATTGGTAAAGGATTAATTTTCAAGTTTCATTTCTTTTAATTCTCAATATACCTTCTGTAAAAATTGGCCTTGCGTCATTTCTGACTCAGTTACTCCAGGAGTTACAATGGTTATTCCAATATCTGGACCAAACTCAGCTCTCAGTGACTCAAAAAAGCATATTTGGGCTGCCTTGCTTGCCTGAAGACATCATTGATTCATAAGTAAGAGAAAATCTTGAAGTGAGCAACTAGTAAGGCATGCCAAGGAGGTTTCGTACGTAGTTCTTACACTGTAGAAGCTTAATCTTGGAAGACTGAGCCATGTTGCAACTGAAGAAATTACAACAATCTTTCCTTTGCTTTTTCTTAGGTGTGGAACTGCATAATGGGTGCTATACACTGAACCCCAGAAATTTATGTCCTAAATTACATAAAACTGGAGTCTGTTAATGCAAGTATGAAACTCAAAACTTAACAAAAAAATTGGGATTATATATTATAGACGTGAATGAAAAATAAGCACTAAAGAACGATTAACTATGCTATTTTTTTTTTCTTCACTATAATCCAATATAGTTACAGAAAGTGGGACAAGACATGTTGGTAGTTATTACCATAATGGAAGCAATGTCAGTTGAATCTTCAAAAAGGTCCACTCTTAGTACTCCAGCGTTGTTCACCAAATGATCCACTGTTGCATAAACCAGTCACATATTGAAATTTTACATTCCAAAATATTTCCACAAATAGTAGGAATATCATTTTTTTGATTTTTTCACAACTTATACATTCCAAAACATTTATTGTTCCAGAAAAGCGTAATAAAACAAACTAGTAGTTGAAAATCATGACTTTGGGCCACAATTTTAGTTGTTTTTGGTGATATATATAAAATTGTGTAAAACAGTTTATGTGCAACAAATTTACTCAAAATAAAAACTCACTATACACTTACATCGCCCAAAGTGGTTCACTGTCTCATTAACAAACTGTTTACATTCTTCATCCTTGGAAACATCTGCACGTATCACAATAACCTCTGGAGATCCTAGTTCTTGTGCTTTATTTGCGACCATTCGAAGACGGTCCTCTCGTCTTGCAACAAGGGCTAAAATAGCACCTCTCCTAGCATACTCATAAGCAATATGCTACAAACTCACATAATAATATAGTAAATTAACTATTGTTTGAGATTTTGTATTTACTATGATTATAACTAATTATTTTCAAATGTGCTAATATCCACAATTTTCTTGTGAATATAGATAAAATGTTGAAACTAAAACATTTAGAAATGATCATTTCTAAGAACCCGAATTATATAATATCAATACATAATATAAAAGGCAGTTAATATCTACAAAGATTAAGAGGTGTGAGATTGATAATTTGCTACAAACCTCGCCAATTCCTGAAGATGCTCCAGTGATGAGTACAACTTTGTTAGCCACGTTCTCACTGCATATATTTCTTTTTAAAGAAAACAGATACTTGAGGAAAAGAAATGGTGGTAATAAGAAAAGGATGACAGTAAGAGTTAAGGGAAGGAGTACAATGTTCAATAACTTTTGAAGCAAATCCATAACAGAGAGAGAGAGAGAGAGAGAGAGAGAGAGAGAGAGGAATTGAATATATGATGATAAGTCTATAAGTCTATGGTATGAGATTTTTTTTTTTTTTTTTTTTGGCGATACATACAGTGCTCCAAATTAACTATAAGACAAACAGGGGACATTATTGATTCAAAGTTTCAAACGTATAGGTTTGAAACTCTGAATCAATGATGTCCCTTGTTTGTCTTATGGTTAATTTGGAGCTAGCACTGTTCGACTCCATAGTTAGGCAATCGCATCTCGTGAAGGTTTCAGTATCGTTGATTCGCAAATTGCAAGCACAAAAATCGAAATCCCACCGCATAAATCAAACTTTTATAAAAAATATATATGGTTGAAATTTCGGATGGAAAATTCTTATTTCACTATTCAATTTAGTAGATAATTTGGTAATTTATTTTGAAATTGAAAATTCTTATTTCAGTATTAAAATTGGTATAAAAAAAAATAAACTGCCACAATTGTAATTTCAATATTGATCATTAGGTTTTGTGTAATGGAAGGATAACAAGAAAGCAAAAATGGATTTTGATTCACAGCCAACTATTTTATTTTTTATTCATGGCAAACTATAATGTTGATAGGATAATAGGAAACTACTCTGATCATTGGTAATGACCTAATGATGGGGCCACTGATCCCTTCATTCCATCAGAAATAATTTTAAAATAACTTTCACTCGCAGCCTTGACGCAGGGTAGTACAGTTAAAGTTAAGGGAAGGAGTACAATGTTCAATAACTTTTGAAGCAAATCCATAACAGAGAGAGAGACAGAGAGAGAGAGAGGAATTGAATATATGATGATAAGTCTATAAGTCTAGAGAGAGAGGAATTGAACATACAGTGCTCCAAATTAACTATAAGACAAACAGGGAACATCATTGATTCAAAGTTTATTGTTTTTTTTTTTTTTTGAGAAGTCATTGATTCAAAGTTTCAAACCTATAGAAATTAACTATAAGACAAACAGGGGACATCATTGATTCAAAGTTTCAAACCAAACTTTGAATCAATGATGTCCCCTGTTTGTCTTATAGTTAATTTGGAGCACTGTCCCACTTCATAGTAAGGCAATCGCATCTTGTGAAGGGTTCAGTATCGTTGATTCGCAAATTGCAAGCACAAAAATCCAAATCCCAACGGATAAATCAAACTCCTATAAAAAAATGGTTGAAATTTCGGATGGAATGAAGGGATCAGTGGCCCCATCATTAGGCCATTACCAATGATCAGAGTAGTTTCCTATTATCCTATCAATATTATAGTTTGCTGTGAATAAAAAAATAAAATAGTTGGCTGTGAATCAAAATCCATTATTGCTTTCAATTTCAATATAAATTACCAAATTATCTACAAAAGTGAATAAAAAAATTCAATTAAACTAATGAAATTTTAAAAAACGTGAATAATTCAAAACTTTAATAGATTCAAGAACACATTTTATAATATAAAAAATGAATTTGAGAGAAACAAAATACCTTCTCTATAACTACTAGACTAAATAGACAATTCTTTTTTTAAGAGCATAACTAGACTAACTCATATATATTATTGAGAGCCATCTCCTATTTTATAAGATAATGTTATTAAAATATTATATATATATATATATATATATATATATATATATATATATATATATAGTATAGTATAGAGATATTTTTAAATTTTTGGGAGATGAAGCCATGGCCCCCAACTCATGGATACAACAAATTTTTCAATTAAAAAAAAATTGAGAAAAAAAACAAAATACATTTTCTCTAATTACCAAACTGTGGGGACAATTTTTGCCTAGACCAAGTGTTGCACTTGTAGTCATTTTTAGCTTGGAGAGTCCCACATTGGAAGGAAAGTCTTCCTCTTCATGCCATATAAGGGATGACCGATGGTGATAGAGTACCACTAGTTTGGTCAAGAGAGAGTTAAGGAAAACAAAAGTAAGCTCTTGTTGTAAAATGTATTCCAATGTTTCTTATGTTTGATGTAAAAAAGTTGTTTAATCTAATAATATCCCTCAGTTTGTTGTAAGGGGGCTATTATTGGTTGGGATGTGTAGATGGTTTGGACTATTAGGAGAGGAACACTACACAGAGGAATGACTAAGATAGAGGGTGTAAGAAGATTATGGAAACTGGTTAATTAAGTAGATTACTAACAACATATAAAAGAAAACATGGAAATGTGGAATAGAGCACAGTACAAGATACAACAAACTGAGGGATATTATTAGATTAAACAACTTTTTTACATCAGACATAAGAAACATTGGAATACATTTTACAACAAGAGCTTGCTTTTGTTTTCCTTAACTCTCTCTTACCTTCTTCAGACTTACAAGAGTCCTATTTATAGACCTTAAAAGTTGCTGATAATGTACAAGATTCTACAATATTCATATCAGGACAAGTAGGGGCTGTCCTTATGGATTAACAAGTGTCAAGAGCATAGTGGAATTGTTGGATTGCAATCTTCCTCCGGATATGCTTGCCATGGGATAAGAGTAATGATAGAGTCCTTGAGTGCTAGGCTAGCAATAAGTGTCAAGTGAGGTGGGGGCATATTTGCACTGGTGATTTTATTCAAGTATCATTCTGACAGGGATAAGATACAGTACTGTTGGGAGCATTACGTCTGAAGATGTTTTTTTTTTTTCCCCTCTTAGAGTCTTTATAGAATCCTATTTGCCATAGTCTCTTGGTGGACGTTTAAGCCTGGAGTAGGTGTTTTAGTCCTGTTAGGTCTTTGGTAAATAGTTCTTGTCATAGGAAACTATCATGGCAAGCTCATGTTCGGAAGTAATTTATACCACTAAACCTACCTTTGACCTTTCTCTTCGTAAGTCTACTGCTAATAGGTTAGACTATTTGTATGAAATTTCTCACGTGCCTGAAGATAGTAAAATTCCTATTTGATACAGGAGCAGCAGCAACAATCCTTCACCCCAGAATTTTACCTCAAACTAGTGGTACTCTATCACCATTGGTCATCCCTTATATGGCATGAAGAGGAAGGCTTTCCTTCCAATGTGGGACTCTCCAAGCCAAAAATGACTGCAAGTGCAATACTTGGTCTAGGCAAAAATTGTCCCCACAATAAAAGAATCCTTTTAATGTAGAGACAATTTTTTGCTTCAAAAGCCAAGGACTAGACCATGTTGGAACCTTAGGCAATTTTGTTGTCCCACATAGGAAGGAAAGCCTTCCTCTTTCTACCTTATAAGACATGAACCAAGTGTGGTTGGAGAGTAGCCAAATGGGGTACAATTCTAGGGGCCTTTGACATCAAATACATGCCCCGTACCTTCATAAAAAGACAAGTTCTCGCAGACTTGGTGGCCGAATTCACCAAACCCCCAATAGAAGAGTTGGAATCAACAGAAAACATGGATGAAAAATTGGTTGGCACGATCTCCCAATATGGCATTCCGGCCTGGGAAGTATATGTTGATGGGGCATCGAATTAGAAGGGCTTGGGAATTGGGCTAGTACTGTTATCCCCTGAGAATGTCATCATTGAAAAATCTTTGAGATTGAATTTTTTGGCTACGAATAATGAGGCCGAGTATGCAACTTTGTTGATAGGAATGACCATGGTTCAAAGAATGGGTGGAAAGTCAGTAAAAGTTTTCTCGGACTCAAGGCTCGTCGTCGGCCAAGTAAAAGGGGAATTCGAGGCAAAAGATGAAAGGATGCAGGGGTACCTAAGTCAAGTTAAATGTCTACGGTCAAAGTTTGATTCTTTTGACTTGCTACATATCCCTAGAAATGGTAATGCACATGCTGGCTATTTAGCTATGCTTGCAACTTCCTCGGCGCAAGATTTGCCTCGAGTTATTCTTGTTAAGGACTTGTACAAACCCACAGAGACAATAAGAGAGACAGCTCAAATCCATCAGATTAGAGCAGGGTCGAGTTGGATGGACTCCATAATACAATTCTTGAAATAGGATATTCTGCCTGAAGAAAGAATAGAAGCTGATAAAGTACGAAGGAAGGCCACTAGGTACTAGTTATCCGAGAACCAGAAGCTATACAAACGTTCATTTTCAGGACCTTATTTGTTATGTGTTCATCCTGAGTTGACTAAATCGCTTCTGGAAGAGTTGCATGAAGGAATCTGTGGAAGCCATACTGGTGGTAGGTCCCTAGCACATAGAGCTATTATCCAAGACTATTGGTGGCCAAATATGCAGAGAGAGACTCTGGAATATGTCAGAAAGTGTGATCAATGCCAACGGTTTGCGCCGAGCATACACTAACCAAGGGGAATTCTTAATCTGCTATCTAGCCCATAGCCATTTGCTCAATGGGGCTTGGACATTGTGGGACCATTCCCTAAAGCAGTGGGAAATAAGAAATATCTCCTGGTCGGCATAGATTATTTTACAAAGTGGGTTGAAGCGGAACCTCTAGCTAACATTAGAAACGTGGATGTGAAAAGATTCATTTGGAAAAACATTGTCACTCGGTTTGGAGTTCCTCATGTGCTCATCTCGGACAACGACCTTCAGTTCGATAGCAAAGTACTTAATGACGCTTCGCGAATTCCGAAGAGTCAGAAGCAATGGCGAAATGACTAAAATAACGTCCCTATGTGCGTAAATTTGAATGTCTTTACAGTTTTAACCACGGTTACATTGGCAAGTCAAAATTCTATTTTTTCTCCTCGAGTAAAAGAGAAAAATTAAAATTTTGAAGGGCTATTGTGGGGGCAAAAGTTTGAATTTGTATATTAAGCCTTAAGCCCTATTTGCTAATGGGGATGCAAATGACTGGGGAGGCCCCAAAATAGATAGTCGCGTAAGGAAATGGTGAAGGCTGAGGTCCGAGGAGGGTAACCTCCTCGGACCAGACGAATATCAGTCGAGCAAACATCCAGGTGACTTGGGCAATCTTCCAAGAGACTCCAACAATGAGGATAGACTTCAGGCACGTACAAAGAAGATAAGGATACAGAAATATCTTAGGGAAAAGCTGCCACCACCGCATTAAATGCACTGTAGCAACTTTCCTAGCCGCATTAATGTGAAGAAGACCTCTAAACAATGGTCTCAACCACTACCATTCATAGAGAGCCAGAGAAGATGCTTGATAAGACACATACTTGAGTGCAAGGTTGGATGATGAATAACTGTACGATGGAGATGACTTGGAAAACTCTATATAATGTGAAAGATCCTCCATAAGAGTGAGATTGGAAAAACAGGGAAGAAAAATTAGAAAGAGAACTACTATAGCACAGTGTTGAACTATCTTTCAGAAATAACAACTTGATTATTAAACTATCTCCTCATACGTACATTCCATCCATAATCACATATAGTTTTCTGCTCAGTTACACTTGAAATCTGAGCTAACTGTTAATCAATCCGCTAAAAGCCCAGGTCTTTCACCCACTATCTACAAATTTATTGTATTGAGCTCATTGGGCTTATAACCCAATTCTTCTAGATTTGGGCTACAAATTGTGACCCTACATAAACTAACTGGACAACTCTTTTTTTAAGAGTACCATTAAACTAACTCATATATTAGTAAAGGCCAGCTCCTATTTTGTAGGCTAAATTATTAAATTGTTAAATACTTATATATAATATAGAGAAATTTTCAATAATTTTGGGAGGACAGTGTATGTAGCTCTGCCCATGACCACTAGCAGGATATTTGGAGGCAGTGACCGGTTGGGGAGAGAGGCAAGGACTGGAAGTGGGTGTAAATGTATAGGCTGAAGTGTGCGTGTGAGACTTATGGTTATGACTTGTGAGTGTTTTAAAAAAAGACAACTTAAATATAGTTATTTAAGTGTTATACTATAAATTTCTTTTACTAGAGTTGATTACATGATTTTATTGATTTACTATAACAAAAACAAATTTCTTATCGACCAACTCAACCCAGCAAACCAAAAATAAAAACTTCGCACAATGTTAACGTGCCATGTATGCGCCTATTCATATTATCTTTTTTTGAGTGAGTTTCAAATTATGATATTCGCTCCTGATGATAATTCTTTATTATCAGACTAAGACACCAATTAGTTTTTTGTGTAGATTCATATTATCTTTTTTTGAGTAAATTTCAATCTATGTCGTTTGCTACTGATAATAACTCTTTATTATTAAACCAAGATATCGATAAGTTTTTGGTATAGACAAGAATTAAACCTTAGATCTTTTATTCAACCATCAAAAACTTTATTAGTTGAACTAACTCGAATTCACTATTCATATTATCTGGTTTGTACATAACTCTTTTTTATGCCCTGAATCCAGGATTATTAATTATCTTTAAGTCAAGCATAATCAATAACCCTTCGTAAACCAATTTCTTTTACATATTTATAGAGATCATTTGTATATGTATGAGAAATAGGCATATATAATATACATGTAATATAGAGTTCTTACAAATACAATCTTTGTTCTTTCCCTTTCTCTCTTAATCTTAAGAGACAAAATAAAAACCAAACAGGTGGGGTACTACACACAAGTTACACAACCTACAAGCACGCAGATGATAAAACACACATAAATAAAGAGATTGATTTCACTAGATTCAACCCCCTAGAACATAAAACAACCTTCATTTTAGTCAGTCTTGATCTCAAGGTTGTCGATTGTAGATGGATAAATAATGTTCTTGGCACCCGAGAGATCCAATATCTTCTTGCTGGGAGCTTCCTTGTGTGAAGTCCCTAGCCTATTGATATACATTAATCGATAACTCCACTTGATCACCTCAGGGAAAAACACCTTCCAAAAATAGGTGACCCTGAACCAAGCTGGCTCTGTCAAATACATCTCTCCCTTGCAAGCACTATTCACTATTACCTTTGCACACCCTTGTACTGTCCTAACAGGTATTGTGCTTACTTGTACCTACTCATAAAGCATTGCCAATTAATCAGATGACATGGTATAGATAAAGCATTGAGCACATCTAGAAACCTACACCAAGATTTGGGTTAGGTTCAATATATTCCTAGTGTAATTTTTGTCAATATTAAGATTTGGGTTAGGTTCAATATATTCATAGTATAATTTTTGTCAATATTACATTATTTTGAATGAAGTATTTTGACAAGTACAATATTGGATTAAACATTGCCTTTTATACTCTCTTAATGTAAGAAAATATAAAGATGATCAAGTTTCAATTACTCTTTCCTCCATAAAATGTTTAAATTTAACTTTTTTTATATTTTAGAACTATACACAACATATAAATTTATTGATCGAATTATAAATAACTTTTGATTAACATGAAATTTGGGACAAAGGGGCTAAGAACAATAAAAAAATATAATGCTGAGATTTTGAAAATACTAGTCCATAGTTATCAAGTGGTGTAATATTTATAATATAAAAAAAGTACATAGATATAACTTAATGAGAGGAATAACTAATGAGCCAATAACTTACATCTCTCAAGTCTTGATCAACTTCCATTTTTCCTTCCTTCAATAAGAACTTGCCTTGGGCCATTTCAGACTCTATGAACCCAGGTGTCACAATTGTGATTTTGATCTCAGGCCCAACCTCAACTCACAATGTCTCGAAGAAGCTTACTATTGCTGCACTGCTTGCCTAAGGTGACAATGTATAAGAATTCATCTCTAATAGAAAATAATTGGGAACCACATATACATCATATTAGTTACATTGTAGAAAGTAGAAATTCATCCTAGGTGTAGGCAACCATGAAGATGAAGCAAGGACTATTATCTTGCCTCTACTTTCTCTGAGGTGTGGAAGTGCAAAACGGGTGGTATGTACTGAACCCCAAAAGTTTATATCCTGCAAGGAAAAAAATATTAGACATTTCAACTTTGTATTAGATTAGACTTTGATGTCTTCCTTACATTAATTAACTCCTCTTTCTTTTGGTTTTTTTTCCAAACTCTTTGCTGTATACTTGTACAAGTCACTTGTTTAAAAAGTAAAAACCCGACCATAGGAAACTGACAAATAACACTAATAAGTCATGGTATTGTATCAATCGATCATACCTATAGTTATGAAAAATTTTGCTTCTTAATATTACTAGACAAATAACATGCTTGGACAGTCATTTTTTCTTTTCTTTTAACAATTTTTTGGTAAATTATGCATAAAATTGTCAATTACCATTACGGTTTTAAAGTTAGGTGATATCAGTTGCATCTTCAAACAGGCAGGCCGAAGCAATCCCAGCATTATTCACCAGATGATCCACTGCATCAAAGAATCATCATGCAACAAACTTATAATACAAATAAAAATCCTTAATGTTAATGTTTATACTTCATTCTATACTCCACTAATTACGACCATAAAATACTATTTTAGAAACACATGCAATAAATAAATCAAATTAAGTTGATAAGCTTAATTAACCATTTGGGCTTACATCTGCCAAAGTGACTCATGGTTTCATCAACAATTCGCTTACAGTCCTCAACCTTGGATACATCTGCACTAATTATAAGAACATCAGGGGAGCCATATTCTTGAGCTTGATCAGCCACTTCTTGGAGAGCGTTTTCCCTTCGGGCAATAAGGGCTAGTTAAGCCCCGCTCCTAGCATATTCATAAGCTAAATGATGCAGTGTACATAAACCAATAATTTTTATTAAAAAAAAAATTAATGAAGACATAAATCAATATTATATATATCAAATAAATTAAACGTTCTATATGACTGAGAAAAAAAAAAGTATTTCAATGAATGCAAAATGAATGAAAAGAAACAAATCTTGAATCATTAAATTTGTGTTCCTAAATTTCTTTTAGAATATGACACGATAAGATTTGAATATATGACATCAACTTTATAAAGTTAATCATCAATATCCTAAGTTACTAATTTGCTTGTTATCATTAAGTTAATCATCAACCTCAAGATAATTACGTCAATATCCTAATGTACTAATTTGCTCTTTATCGTTAAGTTAAGATGTGGACAGTTTCTTTTTGGTGTAGGCAGAATTCGATCAATTCTGCAATAATTATTCTTTATTAATATACTAAGAAATTAATTTTTTGTTTAATTATTATTACATCTAAGATACAAAATTATTTATTTTTTGTGCAAAGAAGATTCGATCTTATATCTTATTCTAGAATAAAAGACTTTATCATTTTGAATTACCTAAATTCCATATGTGTCGTCTCACAATTGTATAATTCTGATCAATATTTGTAGTTTATTGCTATAGGTATTAATTATTAGGTGAATTGTCTAGAATTATTAGGGTAATTTCATCTTGAAATTATATTTATCCATCTTGAAATAATAATTAGAGTTAATCTCATCATCAACTTTTAGAAATTGACTATTATAATTTTCATATCTATTTAAATTACTAATAATACTGCAAAATTTAATTCACTCATTTCAAAAAAGATTAATAAGATTTTAAAAACGCCATAGTAAAATAACCCCAGAACCCTATAATAAACTTTGGAAAATAAATAAATAAATAGCAAAATCCATGTTCTACCACAACTATTTTCAAGATGCATTTGGCTTGTTAGGTTTTAGATCCCTGTAAACTAGATTGTTTAATCTAATTAATTAACCAAGTGAATACTTAGGTTTATTATTCAGATCTAAGTTAAAACAAAATAATCATATCATGCAAAGCAACGGAAATATTAAAAAACACAACAATATGATAATTTAGGAAAACCAAACCGGTAAAAAACCTGAGGAAAATTTAATTAATCTAGTTATCCTCAAGGTAAAAAGCAAATCCACTATAGAGAGAATCGAAGTTTACAATAAAACTTAGACCACTAACATCCTATTGCTACCACATGTAGAACTTACTGACACGACCACATGCAAGCTTCGAATCCACAAACTCTTTCTCTATTAGGCCTTTGCAACACAAGCACCCACACTTGTGATAAAAACATAAACTCTCCTATTTGTGACTCCAAGACTACCCTTAAAGGTTTAGATCATAAGTTATTGTTGATTTTCATGCAGTAACTTCAGATCTACCGGTTCTAAAGATATGAGAGTGATATCCAGTAGTGACTTTAATAGAGGAAGGCATAGAACCATTTAGATCTCATAAGAGCACCTCCAAAGTTATAATAAAACATGCCTAGGGATTCCTTTATATACTAGGAGAAGTAGACCTGAAACCCTAATCCTTTTTGGGCTTGAACTGCTATTTGGGCTTAATTAAAATTCTGTAGATACGACTCTAAATCAGTCAAGCCTATCTCTTGATTGGTCGAACCAAGCAAATTCTAAAATCTTTTTTTTTGCAGCTTACTTGTTCTTGAATCTTGACTTGAATCACCTTGAGCATTGTCTAATAATACCTATAGACTTTAAGATCTATATCTAGACAAGTTTGTGTTCACGATTTGTCAATCGTTCTAAACTTTTAGGATCTAACATGGCTTATTATTACCTCACCACTGCTTGAGGAAGCACTAGTTATGAGCATGACTTTTCCAGACAAACTTTCTTTGAAAATAGAGCTTAGGGAGGAGAGGAAGAGCTTGTAAAAATAGGTTGGTGGTAAGAGAAGACAGATAGAGAAGAAGGTGAATGGAGGAGCTACTATGTTCAGGAACTTGTTAATAAGATCCATTGCTTTTGCTTTGTTAAAACTTAAAAAAGAGTAGAGAAAGAGAAACAGACGTACTTAATTTGATGTGAAGGAGTGTTAGGACATATGTGGAACATGTTGAGAACATATGTCATATAGAATTGGCTAATCCTTTGATAAAACGCACTTTACTTGTAATTGGATAGATCTAGGATGTGTTTAATACTTTAAAGAATAAGAATTCAAGTCTAAGTATTGAATCCATGCAAATATGTCCAAAAATTAAGTGAAGAAGTGCTGTTTATTAAATCTCGATGGATAGCTCGACAGATGTTTCTATCGTGATTTAATATTTGAAGCTCAATAGATAGCTCGATAGATGTATCTATCGAGAATTATAAAATTCAGATTTTCAGATCTGTTTTTCACGCATATCCAAGCTATGTGTTTAGGATTTCTTTTCTCACAACCCTAAACATATATAAAGATTATTTTAAGGGCCGTCATAAGGTTATTACACTTGTTGTTACATGCATATTGTGACCGGAGACAATCTGCCCTAGTTCATCTTTCTCTTGAAAAAGCTATTACGTTTGTACGTTGTAGGGTTTTGTGACCAACGAGTTTCTTGATCTTCATCATGTGGATGAATTGAAAAACTTTGCAGTCAACATCTTTTTCAAGTTGGTGTGTTAATCATGTACTTGAATCTGTGCATCGATTGGTTAGTCACGTACTTGAAGTCGTGCATTGAAAGAAAAGATTGTCACTACATTACAAGTCCAATTGTATATTGAGGTAAGGGTTCAACTGTAGGTTGATATAAAGTACTCGGATTCCTTTACTTGTAACTGCTTGTTTTGATAATAGTGGATTATCGGGAGTGGTGACCTTAAATTCACCCGGTAGGGTTTTGTCTCAATGGTTTTCCTCATTCGTAAATAAATCACCCGTGTCAAATTTAATTTCCTACATTTAGTTATTTGGTAATTTGTTTGTGCTACCACGTTTATTGCATGTTAAATTGACTTAATTAATTCATTTAGCTAATTAATTGGTCAATTTACTCAAAGGGTTAATACATTCTTGGTCTATCAAGGTATAAACCATTTAGACTTTTATAGTATATGCTAAGAGTAAAGCTCTTGAAGATGATGGAGATCGAGTAAAAAGGTATAGTGACACCATTGCATGGCATGGTTACTACACATAGTTGAAACGATATCCATGACTTTTGCCGCTTCTTTTTTTATTTTTCATTTTTTTTAATATATATATTTGCACAATAATTTTGGTTCCTTTACAAGGTAGTATTTTTTTCTTAAATAAATAGAGTTTTTTTTTTTTTTCGAGAGTTTCAACTTATAAAGTTCGTTTTCATAATTATTTTTTATTATCAAATCAAGATACTAATTGATTTTTGATATAAATGAGATATCAAACTTCAAATCTCTTATTTGATCACAAAAAATTTTACTAATTGAGCTAATTGAAACTCACCAAAAAAGAGAATTTGAACCTTTTGCAGCATTTTCTTATATATATATATATATATATGACTCGGAAAAACTGTTCAGTAGGGGCCTTTAATTTACAGAGGTTTACAGTCTAATATACAATAACGATTATATATATATACATATATATATATATATATATATATATATATATAACTCGGAAAAACTGTTCAGTAGGGGCCTTTAATTTACAGAGGTTTACAGTCTAATATACAATAACGATAATAGAGTAGGACAATACAATGAATTCAAGTATTCAGAAAAATAAATTACCTTTTCTAAATAAAAAAATTCTGGAAAAAATAAAAACAATCAAGTAGGATATATATATATATATATATATATATATATATATATATTGTTGATATTTTTTTTCTTTTTAAATATCAAGAAATATATATTAACCAATAAAGCTTTAAGACTCTAAATTATTAATATATCCTAATAATAAATAATAAAATAGTCCTCTGTCTTCTTTTCCACTTTTTGTTTCTTAATTTTTTGGTTGAAAATTTTTCTTCTCTTGGTTAACCAAGAGAAGAAAAAAAAATTTGCCGCTTTAAAATCGGCGGAATTCGTGTTCATGTTAAGACTCAAAATATGGTACATTACATGGTGGTGGGGGAGAAAAACTACAATAAAAAATATATACTAAAAAAGAAATTAGTGAAATGGGATATTGAACGCATAGGCGTCGATAGCTTTTCATTTTGTGCTAAATGCGAATTTGATATTTTGGATGCAACTTTTTTTCTTTTAAATTTGTAACATTTTTGTTTATATATAATTTTTTAAAGTATCATTCTTTTTAACCATACTTTAACAAATAAGCCAATCAGCATATAAGATACTTTTTCCCATTAAAAAAAAACATATAAGTGACTTTTCTTTCCAGGGACCTATCATGTGAACCATACTTTAAACAATTTTTAACCATGAGTAATCTTAATTACCATCAGGATTTCTTTATAAATAAATAAAAAATTTAACAGAATAAGCCTAGAATAGGGGATATTAATTGGTCACTCTTCAAATATATGCTGTTAAGCATGGATGACATATTTTATTTTTAAGTCTTGTTAATGGACGTACTTAAGTCATTTATTAATAGATTATTTTAAGAATGTTTTAATATTATATTTATGAAAAATATAAAAATACTGTCAAAAAAGTTAGTTTTCTTTTTCTTTTCTCATAAAAATTTTAAAAATATATTTTCTAAACTATAACTCTTAAGTCATTTATTAACATTTTCCTTTACTTTAAAGTACATAATTAATTACTTTTCCAAAAAAAAAAAAAAAAAGTACATAACTAGAAGATAATTAATTTCCTTCTCAAGGAAGAATTCTCTTTCAAACTGGAAGTCATTGACAAGAGATCTTGTCTATTTGCTTAATAGACTTAGTGATCTCAAATAACAAGATACGTTCATCTTAAACCTATAGCTAGAATACATAGAAAGTATGTCATTCTCCCTTACAGTACAATTTGGCCTTATATATTCAAGTTACTCTCTCACAAACAAATATCCTTCACTCTTTAGAGTTGTTCCATTTTTACTCTGCCAAACTATGGGTCGACGTAACTGATTTTCTTTTCTTTCAAACTTTGGTATAAAAAAACAAGTGGTGTGTGACAGCGGTTGGTGAAAACCCACATTGGGACAAAGGATTTTTATTCCTAGCTCATTCTTTATTCGCTACTAAATAGGAGAAGACTATCTTCAAGCTGCCTTTGCTTATTGACCCTTGCAATGAAATCATCGGCCCTTTTGCTCAACTCCTCAGCAGGCAAAGCAAAGTCTTTGTTCCCATCCAAATCGTCGTTTTCTTCAGCCAATCCTATCTCTTTAATGTCCTCTCCATCTTCACCAGTCCTCTTCATCACATTTTCTTCAACATATTTCACTGTTGTTGTTCCCTCTGCCTTGACTTCAATGGTTGGACTCTGAAGGCTCCGACTCATGTTAATATACTCATCACAAGCTGAAGAAGGGTCTGAAGAAAATATTTTGGATTCTCCTATAAGGACACCAACAATGAGATTGCCTACTATGAACATAAACTTGTAGCTCAAGAAAACCGAACGGATTTTGGGGAGAGACACAAAGAGAAAGACCTTCATGGAAGAAGATAGGGAGGGAAACCAAAAAGGGCTAGAACAAAATAAACTACAAGTTATTGCTGTCAAAGAATAAAGCAATAGATTGTCTAGAAGTTGATTGCCTTTGTATTTCTTGATGGCCCTGATATTTTGTGTCTTGATAGGAACCATTGTGGAGTAGTAGCTAAGTCTACAAGAGAAATTGACTGGGGTTTTAAGGTGGGTTTAGAGGTGAGTCTTCTACTTGGTGAAAGGCTGAACATGGAGCATAACAAACGCAGGATTATATAGTGTGGGAAAGGAAATCGGTTTGGGCATATAGGATTCTTCACATGCTTACTTTTTTTCTATATTGTATGAGATGCCTTTTAGTAAAGCTATGGGTGTGAGAGAGATTTATCAGTGTTTATTGGGTACTTTTGTTTTTAGGCTGCTTCTGCTTTCCACTACTTGAAGGTTTTGATTCCTTTATTGTTACTTATTCCAGAACACTATATATAAAGGTCACAAGTGTTTACATATTTTTTCTTCTTGTTCTTATATTTATATTAAAAAGTGATTATGCTGTTTCAAAATATCAGTTTTATAGGTGATATTGCGAGAATTAGGTATTGTTAACTACATGAGCACTAAAACTATGTATCATTTTATATTGTGCTGATCAGCACATAGCTTGGTGCAACTCAGCTTTAGAGCAAAAATAGCTGATTACAAATCACATGGTATATTGAGGACATGAAATTTATATGATGATAATCATCACTAGTTGAAAACGATACATTCATTGGTGAGAGAAGTGGCAATGTGGCATATTACATATACCACAATATTAAAGATGAATTCCACTTAAAAAGTATTTATATCTTCTTTTACTTTATGTGGTGCTCAATGGAATTGTGGCGGGTTGGTTAAAGAAGTTGCTTAGCTTTTCCATGCATAATTCATAACTAAAAGGAAAGATTATTGAGTGGAAAAGAAAAAAGAAAAAAAGAAAAGTCAAGCTAAATAAGAGACATGAGAAGTTGGGTTTAAAGTCATTGTCAGAAAAGAAGCTTTGGAGCTATGGTTTAGTTGACCCCAAATTTATGGTTTAGTTTGGAGCTGTTATATACAGCTCCAAACTAATTAAGTTGCATCTTTTTAAAAGATGCCACTTTAAAGTAATAGACTAGACAATCTTTTTTATAATTTCAGATTTTGCAAATCATTCAATTATGGTGGTAGTAGTACCATAATCACAATAATTTTGTACAAACACGTCCTACATTTGTTAGCAATAAACTGATAAAACCGGACAGGAAGTACTGAACTATTGATGCAAATATGCAATGAGATAGCGATAAGAAGGAGAACAAGACTATTTCAAAAGATAAGGAGAAAAAATCTCTCTCTCTATATATATATATATAAAACGCCTTAATGCTAGAGGAAAACCTTGAATACACAAGGCCAATAAATTAAAGAAAAGAAAACAAGTTTAAAAATAATTAATTAATTAATTACTAAACTTGATGCCAATGAAAGCTAAAAAAAAAAAAAAGAAAAAAAAAAGAGAAAGTGTCATATAAAATTACTGCAAACCCTAAAAAAACATTTCAGGATTAAACCAACGTTTACAAAAAAATAACCATAAATAATTTATTATTAAATTGGAGGCCGAAATGAAGGAATTTTAATGAAAACCGGCATAAGTCACAACCTTAAGATCATGAATTTTAATCCTCACATCAATTTCCTTTAGATTGCTAAATTTTAAGCAATTTTGCATTATGGAAGATTTCTATTGGTATTTTTACCTTCTATATTGTTGCAACTTAAGATTCTCTGCTGAAGGAAAACTTGAACTGCGTATTCTACATCAAATTACAAATAGTAAGTCATCAACAAGACTGCTTTAACATGCAATTCCACACTTATGTAGGGAAGCAAGCAAATGATTAATATCATCTTCCATTTTATCCAAATTTATTAATATCGATCAGCGATCTGAAATGTGGTCAATCAATAAATTTTTAAGACTAGAAAAAGCCATTGCACTTAGTTACAAGCTTAAAAGTTAAAACCATAATTTTAATGCATATTTTGCTCTTCACTTTAAACTTTTACATTAAAAATGTAAATTTAGTTCCCTTGACTCAAGCACGATTTCTTTTTTATTAGTCTCAAATTTTATCGCAGTAACAAGAGTCATTATAATTCTGACAACTAGAAGATTAGAGAGCCTTCATTATGATAACTCTTATACTTGACGCATACACAATATATGTCAGCAGTTCATTATGTTTGATATAGCAAATTAGCAACCAAAATTTTTATTACCAACAAGTGTAGAATAAGTTACGTCTCAACTACCAACCACACACTCTTAGCTCAATAGTCACTCCACAAGTATAAGTGTTTGTGAGGTGTGTGGAACAAGGGTCGGAGTTCAAATCTCCAAAAGAAAACTTCATACACACACACATATATATACTTAAATTAGGTTAAAACATAATTTCTATCTTGTAAAAAAGAAAAAAAAAATTACTCTCAACTAAGTGATTTAGGTAGCTTATAAATTAAGTAGGGGTAGTGCTAAGCCTCTTTAGATATTTTGTAGTGAAGATGGTTTTTAATGTGGTTTCTGGCTAAGGTGATACTGTATTAATATTACCAGTATTGACTTGGTACAATTTGGAGTTGGCGAATGCCACAACTCCCTTCTCCCCCTTTCCTTTCCCCTCTATAGAAGAAAAAGATAACTTTAAAGATGTTAAAGAAAAATCAGTCTCAATATATGAATATATTATTTGGTATCTGATCTTCTTGACTATGTGTAAAGATAGAGAGAATGGACAATTTGCTTTTTTGAAAATGAATATTTATAAATTCCCTCTAAAGAGATCCCTCACAATTTGTTGTTTGGGTGTATGCGTTTACAACTGCTCTGTTATAAACAAAGTGGTGTTACAACTATCACAAATTTTATTAGGTAACTCTTATAAATTGTTATATCAATTTTTTTAATATAATTAGATAATACAATTAGGGAAGTAATAAAGAACATGACTTTAGATAAAATATAATTAAGGAAAATGTACATCCAAGTTACCCTAATTAATATGTTAATGATTCATAGTCAATCCCAAAAATTTGGGACTAAAGCTTGTTGATAATTCAATCGATAGATGGGGATGAGAGGATTTGAATCTTATATGTTTTTGTTAAAAACGCCATGAGATATAGTTAAGTTACAAAGCTCTTAATGATATATCAACTTTTTATAGTAAAAAGATATATAAACTTTTTTATTGGAAAATTGATAGTAAATTTAATATTTTTCTATAAATTCACAACTATCACTATTGGGAATGGAAAATAAGGTTGTGTAGCTTACCTGTTTTATAAGTTTTATCACTTTGAACTCAAATTGCAAGAATCCAAATGCCTCATCTTTCAAGATATGTTCTTTGTTTTATTTTATTTATTTAGTAGTTTGTTGTGGTATTTCTTTTCATTAATTAATCAACAACTTGACATGTGGAAGATGGAACGAACGATTAGAGTGTGAAGGTACGTAACTTTACTTAATTAATATTATAGCACTTCTCAATATATATATATATATATATAATATAGCCTTCCAAGATGTGAGCATTGATTTCTGAAATAGATCAAACTTCCAAAAGAAAAGTTTGATAATCAAATTAGGCCTCGAATGCATATTTTGGTGCTTTAAAAGCATGCACTTAAACACTATAAAATAATGCTTTCTCGACTTTTTGAAGAACCGACACACATCTTTTTAAGTATATGGATGAATATGTATGAACATTGTGATTGATCCTCGTGCAATGCATGTGTACGTTCATGTACGCTACAGTACAAACAATAAGGTAAACAAAGAAAGAAAAAAAAAAAGGAAAATTACAGGCAAGTTCTGCTGATATAAAGGTATTAGATGCCAATTCCAATCGAATTTTGAAGCCTACAACATGAACCATAAAGGAATAAATACGTTGTTTACAGGATTTTGCCCATGCAGTTAGTATAATATTTTATATATATATATATATATATATATATATATATATATATATATATATATGTTTGATTCGAAATTATGTGAGTATAGATACTTTTGATACCTTATACTAAAAGGACAATGTTACAGATATATCACTGTAAGTAAAGGTTATTAAAATTGCTTTTTGTTCAATAATAAAGTAAGATAAAGTAGAGAAAAGAATATGACAATTTATTTATATCCTTAGTTTAGGATTAAAGTACAATATCATAATATCCTGACTCAGTGTCGAAGGAGGAGCCAGACAACACTTTATGTGGCGATAGGTGAGTGAAATTTTGAAGAAATGATGAAATCGCAACAAAGATTTTGATGGAAATTGGAAAGGAACCGCAACAAAAACTTCAAAGGAAACTGAATAGGGAAAGATCATTTTAACTTGACAAGTACCTTGCTGAGAAAGAGAAATCTGAATTTGGCTCTGGCTAATTGATGGTTAGCGAAGGAAAGCTCCAATGGTCAAGTCAGTAAATTAGTGGATGGTGTGGAAGTAAGAATATAGAAAAGTAACATTTTAAAGACTTGTTGACTTTGTTTAAGGAATGAAAGGGTATTTATAGAGTATGGAGAGATATTTTTGTTGAGAAATAGCCAAAATAACTACGCGTAAGACTTGCTAAATGGTTGTTTTCTCAAGTTATTGAGGGGATATGTGTCAAGCAGGAACCCTAATATGCAAGTGGACAAGGCAAGTAGTCCAATAACATTAAATGCAATGGCTGGCTGTTGAGGCACAATAACTACTTATGTGAAGGGTATCAATGGATATTTCTTCTGGGGACAATCATACTGGGTGCATGATCAATCAAAAAATAAGGGATCCATAGACTAGTAGCCATGTTATCTTGAGATAGGTACTTAATTGTTGCATTCCTCTATACTCGGCTACTTGGCCATTGTGATTGGACATGTTCTTTGGTATTTGGTCAGTTGTTTGGCCATTGTGATTACCCACTGAATTCGGCCATGGTCCTCGTACAATTTGTATTCTTTATGGGATAAATGAAACACCCCCCCACAAAAAATCGCATTTCTTCTTTCTTACTTAATAAAAATATAAAAATTGTTAGGCATGTGGATTGACTATATGACTATATATTGCTTCCATAGGAGTTAATATATACATTTTTAAGATCGACTTAAAATTACTATATAAACTTCATTGTCTTTTCTTTTAACTTCACCACATAAATGATGGGATGGTTGACCTCTCTCTCATAAGGGACAAGATATCTTATGCATCCAATATATACATTCTCTCTCTCATAAGTTAAAATTACATTGTTTAAACTAATTAGATAGAATGATTTTTCGTTTATGAATAGAATGATATTATAAATATAAATTTATAATATCATAGATATTCAAATCGAATCTTATACTCTAAACTAGTTCAAGAGCTCATTATTATATTTGAACTTGACTTGTTCAATTATTGAGCCTAAACCTATATATGCTTGAACTTCACTTGAATATTAAGCAACTCAATTTATTTGCCGCTCTATTTTTTAAAATATCATATACTTTACTTTGGGAACAAATTCATGACAATTACAAACTACTGTTTTTCAAAATTGCTTTGTAGTATTAGAGGCCTGCTAACTCAATGGGCCGTAATGACACCTTTCATTAACCAGGTCTAATCTTCTTCCAACACCTCTTTTTGGAAGAGGCCCTGAACTACTGGACATATCCTAGCGGCATTTTGGAAGGCCGCCAAGTACTATGGCCCACTTTCTCTATCAAAGCCTTTCTTAGGAATCTACAACTTATGGTTCAAAAAATATATGGTAAAATATAATTTTTGTATATCATTTTCATCCTTAAACTTTTGTAAACGTTTGTTTTTCATCCTGAACTTTTAAGAGTTTCCTTTTTATCTTTAAACTTTTTAAAATATTTTATTTTTTATCATTTTTTCTATGTTCGTTAATTTATATCCTATGTGGTTTCATAAAATGATGATGTGGTATTTGACTTGAACCAAATTATTTTATTTATAAAATTATGAACAAATGACAAAGAGTTATTGGCACACATGGATTAAATATTGACTGATGTGGCATTTAAAAAAAAAAAAAATCAGCTCATATTTATGTTAACAATTTATTAGGATTTAAAATAAAAACTTGAAACACCAAAACATAAATAAATAAATAATTCCAATACAAGCTGTCCATCTCCAGCGAAGCGACGTTCAACCAAAACTTCCTAGATCTTTCATTCGTTTTTGATGTTTTGATGGTTTTTGTCGTTTGTAGCATTTTCTCCTTTTATTTTATGATTATGTTTCGGATATTTAAGGTGTTATATATTGTGAGGACTAAGGAGTGAATAAAGAAAGGGGATATTTTCTCATTTTTGAAAAAACTCCATAAGCGTGGCTAAGAAACCCAGTAGTACTTCTTCCTTGTCATCATCATCGTCTCCTTCTTCTTACTTTAGTGCTTGTCATCATTGCAAAATAGGATGAATGCTTGGATGGTTTTAATTGATGAGGACATGGGTGGGTGGTGCATGGTTTCCAGAGAATAGAGCTTGAATTAGTGCCAACATCGTGATCAGATGAGAGGGGTTAAATTAGGGATTTACTTTAAAT
Organism: Quercus wislizeni; assembly: GCA_023055345.1. Classification (NCBI taxonomy): domain Eukaryota; kingdom Viridiplantae; phylum Streptophyta; class Magnoliopsida; order Fagales; family Fagaceae; genus Quercus; species Quercus wislizeni. The sequence continues at coordinate 2,567,881 of JALGQJ010000003.1, forward strand.
TTTGATAAATTATTAAATTAAAATCTGACCTATTAGTTTTTATTTTATTTTAATTTATGTATGTCAACAACTCTTTGCCACGTGATTATAATTTTATAAATAAAATAATTTGGTCTAAGTCAGATACCACATCATCACTCTATTAAACCACATAGAATATAAATTAACGGACATAGACGGAATGATAATAAGTAAAATGTTTTGAAAAGTTTAAGAATGAAAGATGAACTTTTATAAAAGTTTAAGGATGAAAATGATGTTTTATTTATCACAACAATCTTATGCCCAAATAATGCTCTAAATTACTTGCCTGAAATATTGTCAATTATGTTTGAGACTATGAGGTACCTAACATAGAATAATTCGATATTTACTATAAACAAACAAAATTGGAGAATTTAAACATAAATGTCTTAATTTGAAATGCTAAAAAGTATCAGATAAAATATTGGTTAAATTAGAAAGTTAGTTTATCTAATTTAAGAAAAACACAAAATCTCTCTCTAATAAATTTTTTTTCTTTTTTTTTTTTTGTTCTTTTTATAATTCAAATAGTTATAAGGATTTAAACTTAGATGCTCTGTTGAAAATTTCCAAGTTGAATTACATGACTTTTGATAGAATTTTTTTTTTTCTTTTTAATAATAAACTTGAATATTTTCATTAAAAACACCATAAAATATTAATTGAGTTAGAAGATTCTTGATAACTTTAGAGTTAATCTCAAATTCTGTTCTTTCTTTTTCATTTCTTTTCTTATCTTAGAATTAACCAAATGCTACATTTAATTGGGAGGATAGAAAATTTATTGAAAAGAAAGTGACAAATAGAAAATTTATTGGAAAGAAAGTGACACCCATAACGGTTATAAACCGAAAGTGAGGTTGATATTTTTGTAGTGGGTTATTATGGGACCCGTTGTACACGTCACAAACATCACACAATCAAAGGTTTCAACAAGTCCATGATGGCTTAAGTGAGTCTGCTTTCGATTTCATAATAAAAATATAAGAAAGTCATAGAAGCCTTTGGATGTTACAACATTACAAACTTGTACAAAGAGTAAAATATACTCAAAACGGCAAAAGAGGAAAAGTATATATAAAAGTGAAAGGTTGAAGAAGAAGATCCACAGAAAGCAGCAACGAAGATGGTTCATATATATCTATAAGACTATAATATCTCATGCTTGTCTTTTCTTCTTCAATATGCGTCATGCTCTCCCTGTCCATCCACATTCACAAAATCCCATAAAAATTAGAAGACAAATAAAAAAAAAATTTCTAAAGAAAAATCCACACCTCAAAAGATGTAGCTTGAGAGACTATAATGTTTTCACATTTTTTTCTAATCATAAGAATGAAGAACATGCTTGCAAATAACATTTTTGGGATTGAAATTTTGAAAATGGTAAAAGGGTCACACTCACTTTCTTGGGGGTGATGAAATCCACAAACTTGTGCTTGCCCTTGTTGACAGTAGGGGACGTGTGGTGTGGTTGATCTTTCACCCCTCTATATTTCCTTATTTGTTCCCTCACATATCTCTCATATAAGAAAGCTGCGCCCTTGAACTGTGGTAGAACCAGCCATGCCACGAACATAAGCTTCACATCATACCATATTGGTAACCTACAATACAATTCAAACCCAGAAAGGCTTACTTAATGAAACTAATACTATACAGTAACATATTTTACGATGCAATAATTATAATCATTATGAAATTTCATATAGATTCTCACCACTCTAAAGCGGGTTGGAGAACCATCTCCATGAGAGTGAGGAATGAGTATATGATCCAATAAGCAAGCCACTGCTCATCATCCAGTTTTCCTGTGCTCTCTATGGCCACCACTGATGCATATCTGTGATATATTCAACCATGCATAATCAATAAGAAGTAAGAACCAATTTTAATCCCAAAAACTTTAGGATTTTTTTATTAAGTTTCAATAATACCAACCAAGTCTTGTCCCAAAATTTTAGGATCTATTTTAAATACTTATTTATTATCCATGCAAATTGACCCCACCAAAAAAAATATTCATTTCGTAATATAATTAGTTTCTTTAAGGAGAAAAGCACAAAACACAATATGGAAAGCTAAAATGAAATACTATCAAATTTTAAGTATTTATACTCACAAGGGGTACAGCAATGTTACCACCGGCCTGCATGAATCATCAAAAATATTGGAAATCAGATAATTAAATAACAAAAAAATATTGTCAAACACCACTGAAAATTACAAAATACATTTCACTTCACATAAAAAAGATAAAATTTTATATTTAAAACTTTGAATGATATGTAGATCCAAGATCCAAATTAAAAAACAAAACCATAATATTATTCCTGAAAACACAAGCTCAATATATATAGATTGTGACATAAAATAATGCTTACTTACCCAGAAACTGAATGAACCTGAGTGACGAAAGTCCAGAATTTCCCCATTATTCTCTTCTTCAAGTGTGAAAGCAAGAAACAAAGCAAAGTGAAAGCAAAGTATTTGTTGGTGAGTAAAGTGAAGAAGGTGTTGTGGTGGTGGTGAAAGATCAATGTCAAATGAGAAAAACAGTACTCAGACAGAGAGATATTAATAAAGACAAATCAGGTGGCAAAAAAGTCGGTAATGTTCGGACTATGGAAGCGTTAGTTATATATATCAGAAAGTGATTGGGGGACACGTGGCATGATAAGAGAGAGTATCGGATTCTGCCTTAGACGCGTCGAACTAGCATCTAGCTAAGATCTCGCAACTAGCACCGTCCAGATAGGTTTTATATATATATATATATATATATATATATATTTATACACATTAAAAGCTTAATTATTTATTAAATGCTGGTCCTGCTATTTTTAATTAAATTTTAATCACCCTTTATGATGGCATTGTTCTTTTCCTCGAGCACAAGCCTCGTGTTCGCTGTTTTTGATGTACAAAGGTCGGCAACACACTAACACGTGCCGTCGAATAGGCAGGCCTGGTGATGAGTATGACTGTAGCTCAATATATTGTAGAAAAACCAAGACAAGTGCTTAGAAATTAGAAAAGGGTACATGGTGACTACTGGCTTGTTGATTACGGTGACGGATGTATGAATTTTTTTTTGGAATGGATATTAAGAAATGTAAATTATATAAAATTTAATAAAGAAATAATTTGAATATATCAACATTACAAAAAAAAAAAAACGCAAATATATGATATATTACTTTTTTTTTTTTTTACTAACAAAGAGAATAAGAAAAAAAATAAAAGACTAATAAAAGATAAAATGCAAATTGAAAATGTTGATATAAGAATAATAAAGTGACCACAACAATTTTATAACAAATCTTATACAACAAGTTGTTAGTGTGTTATTAGTAGGTAAAACATGTCGATATTGAACCCGAATTAGAGTAACAGCTTACTACATAAGATTTATTGTGAAATTATTGTAAAAATATTGTGAATGTAGTATTACTCTTATATTTATTAAACTCAGATTCTTATGAATCTCAAGTAAAAGTGTTTAAAATTTTTATTAGGGTGGTCAAAATAGGGTAATTTAGTAAATAATATATTTTTTAAAAGTATATATATACAATTTTTCAAGCCAGGGTGGTCACAAAAAATATTAATTTAAAATAAATTTTTATATAAATTTTTTTTTGCATGTATAAATTTTTTTTTTTTTTGACAAGTGAGAACCACCCTCACGTACAAGTAGAGCTGCCAGTGATTGATTACAATAAGATTATGTTCTTAAATGGACATAACTTTTTAGACCATTTTTTCAACAGTTTGTTGAGATAAGTGTGAAATGTTAACGGATGTTTTAAAATTCATTTGATAATGAACCATTTTTAGAAATTTTGTATTGGAAAAGAATAAAATAATTAACTTTTTCAACAGTTGTTTATATTTTCTATGAAAGTGGTATACAAATTTTTCTAAAATAGTTCTTGAACAAATGCTCTAAAGTTATTCGTTAACAGAACTCATAAACAATTGCTTTTGTATGAATTTATCGCTTTTTTTATACAACTCATATTGAACTACTTTAGTAAATTGTGAAAAAATAAAATAAAAATTGTGACAAAAACTGTATATCTAAACTTATTGTACTAACACATGTATATAAAATAGGTATCTCTAACTAAAAAGAGAGTAAATAAATAGGCAGGCCTGGTGGTGAGTAGCTCATACATTGGATACAATTGTTTTCGTACCATTTGTTAGGGGTTGGGCCTGACAAGCCCAAAAGAATTTTCATTTATGTCCAAATAAGTCTTTAGGCGTTCTCTCTTGAGTCTATAAGGATCAAACAAATTTCGGGCTCTTTTTGGAAGTATTCACTAGAACCCAATCCTCCTAGGATCGAGTACCAAATACTTAGGACAAGCAAAATGAGGGCAAAATGACCCATTACCATCAATTTTGGAAATAATTTGTCCAAAAACACTGTTTCCGAACAATATAGGGATCTACCACTTTTTCTGGTACTCGAGCTTGGTGAGCTCGAATACCATATTTTTTTAATCCACCTCTGTTGACATGGAAATTTTATTTAAAAAAAAAAAAAAAAAAATTGGCCATTTAGTACTCGAGTTTGGTGGGCTCGAGTACTGTTCATGGTACCCGAGTCCATCAAACTCGAGTACTCCACCTAGTGCATAAAGCTACGTTAAAAGGAAATCTTTTATAATTACCAGAGCCATCAACTCTGACTTTACGTGTCTTACTTCCTTTGGCCACATTGCTGACGATGCCAGAACCTTGGCTTTATGTTTTAATTCCTTTTCTTTTATACATGTTAAAAGGAGTGGTAATGCTGTGGCCGACAAATTGGCAAAGCTAGCCAAGTACTCCCACAGTAAGGTTTGGTATGATGACATACCCCATGATGTGAAAAAACTTGTACTGGTGGACAAAAGTTTCTGTCAAGTTTGAATGAAGTGTTGGCTTGTTTCTCAAAAAAAAAAAAAAAAAAAAACGGATAGGTACATCCCATAAAAAACTGATATTAATTTATTTATTTATATCATTCAATAAATTTTTATTAAATTATTTATTATTATTTTTTAATGTATATGACTACGAGGCTACGAGCTGTGTAGCTCACTTTTTTTTCTTTTTTTTTTTTAATAAAAAAATATCTGCTGCTTTAGTTACCTTATCAACTTATCGACCTTTAGGTTTTAGCTGGGTTTTAATCAGAAATTAAAGGGTTTTTTTTTTTTTCCCTCTTTTTTTAAAGAAGATTGAGAATAAGTAAATAAGTCGTATTTATCTTTTGGGAAAAGATTTATATATGTTTTTTTTTTTTTCCTTTTCAATTAAAAAGGGATAGCCCGTGATGCGTATGGGCAGGTCGTTGCAGCGTTGTGCAGCAAACTCATGGCTCCTTTAGGGGCAATTGAGACGGAAGCAAAGGCATTAGAAGCTGGAATGCAGTTTGCTAGGGACGTTGGGATTCAGGAGTTCATTCTAGAGAGTGATTCTTTGGTGCTTATTTGCTCACTACTGGGGCTGTGCACCTCCATCTTCAGTGGCTCCGGTGGTTCAAGGTTTATAATTTTTTATAAACGTGGAGAGAGAGAGAGAGAGAGAGAGAGAGAGAGAGAGAGAGAGAGAGAGAGAGAGAGGATATTTTTGAAAGAAGGGTGTGGGGTTGGAAATGTGATAATGATATAAACATTTGGGTTTGGAACTTTGGTTTGGTTGATCGTTTGTTGGGTGTGTTGCTTTTGAATTTATTTATTTATTGATGATTAGTTCGTCTTCTGTTCTTGCAATTTGCAAGGATGCAGCTGGAGTCGCAGGTATTATTCTTCTATTACTCTCTTTGTATTTTCTGGGTTTTTCTTTCCATTGTGATAACTTAACTGAATTATTGGTTTTGGGAATTTTTCTTTTCTTTTGGCTTTAAACCAAAGAGAGTCACATTAAAACAACAGCAACAAAGCCTTTTTTCCCAAAACAAAGATAACACACCATTTTTCTATGGAATCCATCGGTTCCTGTTCTACCTGCTTCAAATTTTTTTGGTTTTTATTTTTTATTTTTTTTAATTACATGAACAAAGACCAAGTTTTAATTTTTTGGAATTGGGAATTCCTATCATTAAGAAACGTATTGTTCTAATGGCTTTAGTTCTAGTTTTTTCTTGCATTCTTAACATAAATTGAAGAATAGGAATATCGATATTCATTAGACATTTTGTTAAGAAACTCATCGAACCTTCTTGGGGTTTTGTTGAAAGATGAATAAAGCGGTTGATAATTTCAGAAGAATCTTTTAAGAGCTGCCCGTAGTTGTGGGACTGCACATTATGTTTTCTCTTATTAGCATAATCCAAATATTTAATGTCAATATTATTCCCAATATTGAAAATTTTAACGTAGCTTTATGTACTAGGTGGAGTACTCGAGTTTGATGGACTCGGGTACCATGAACAATACTCGAGCCCACCAAACTCGAGTACTAAATGGCCAATTTTTTTTTTTTTTAATTAAAATTTCCATGTCAGCAGGGGTGGATTAAAAAAACATGGTACTCGAGCTCACCAAGCTCGAGTACCAGAAAAAGTGGTAGATCCCTATATTGTTCGGAAACAGTGTTTCTGGACAAATTATTTTCAAAATTGATGGTAATGGGCCATTTTGCCCGCAAAATGATACACAATAGTCACCCACCTCAAGATGACATTGCTTCCGACTTATATAATATCTTCTGGTTTGTCACATTGTACAAACGAAACAAACATCCTTAAAAGAAGTGATGCTCTGAACAATTGAATTACAATCCCAAAACACGGATCAATTTTTGATATAATCAAATTACATATTTTTATTTAAGATCTTTTATACACACACACACACACATATATATATATATATATATATAATGTATCTGATCACAGAGCACCACTAACCTTCTTCATATTAGCATTTAATACATCTCACCAGTTACATTGTATTTAATGTTATTGGACATGTTCCATACACTTGCTATTTAGGGGTTGTTGCCTTTACACACATTCTCTTAACCAACTTAAGAAAACAACCATCTAACAAGCCTACAACCTAAATTTAGGGGGATTTCTCACTAAATCTAGTTTTGCCTTTCTAGCTTAATACACAATCATTCCACCTTACAAGGTTGTTAGGTTCTAAGACTTTAGGAACTAATGTATTAGAACTTCAATTTGTATATGTTGGTAAACCATAATAAAAACATTTAGTCTAGTTTATACTTGCTCAAAGTTTGGCTTAAATTAAGTTTGAAATCAAGTAATTGCATGAAATTACTATTCAATTTCTGCAAAGCTCGATCAATCGGAAATTAGATTCGATCGATTAAAAGTCACAGATCAGCAAAATCAGCAAATGTAAAAATGCCATAACTTATCCATTTAAAAGCCCAAATCGCAATCCATTTCTTCCAATATTTAAAGGACATCATAAGCTAACCCTAGAAAGGGTTTTTCAGAGTTTTTTAGAGAGATTAAAGTGTAGCTCATGCCTCTTTTGTAGATCTAGGGTTTTGAACCCAAAAGCTCTCTAAAGTCTTTAATGTGTTGTGTGTTGAATCTCTTGTGAGATCTAGAGGTGTTTACCTTCATACACACTTAGGGTTATCAAGATCAAGATTCATGTCAAGAACTTAGTGATCGCTTCAGTTGCTGCATAAAGAACTTAAAGAAGATCTGAAACCTTTGAGTGGAGTCTCAAAGTCAAAAATAGGAGTACTTGTGTTTGCAGTGGATCAAGGAAAGAAGTAGTCTATGAACTTAGAGCTGTTTCGTGGTCGTGGTAGTAAGTTTGCTACACAAGATAGCAATAGGATGTTAGTGGTCTAAGTTCTATTGTAAAAACTTTAATTATTTCATAGTGGATCTGTTTTACCTTGAGAATAGATAGGTTAAATTCTCCCCAGATTTTTTACCGATTTGGTTTTCCTAGGTTATCATACCGTGTGTTCTTTATATTTCTGCATTACTTACATGATATGATTTGATTGTGTTAACCTATATCTGAATAATTCATCTAAGTAATCACTTGGCTAAATAACTAGGTTAAACAACTTGTGTTTTAAGGGGTCTAAAAACGTACAAGTGGTATCAGAGCGGGTTAGCTCTTGCGTTTTAGATATTTTGATTTAAGAGTTGATCCTTGACCTCTGCTATCATAGATAATTTGAATTGTCTTTCTGCTCATGTTTGTGACAATTTGAATAAAGAAGATGCTATTGCTTCTATTGATCTTATTGATGCTTATGAAACTCTTCATAAGAAATTATCTAAATCATTGAAAATTGCTAAGAAATTTAAGGAATAGTTAAAATTGGCTAATCCTGAAAAAGAGGAATTGATTGTGAGATTGGATGAATCTAATAGAAAGAATGAATTTTTGAGAAATCAAATTTCCTCTCAAGATGAGAAGATGAAAAGTTTGGAATAAGAGTTAGTTGAATCTAAAGCTAAAATTGAAAATTTGACTAGTACCAAGTCTGATGTTGATAACAGAAGTGTTTCTGTTTCTCTTAAACCTAAAACTGAGAAAGTTTATATCCCTCATTTCAAGGTAAAAGTTCTGATGTAGATGTTGAAGTTTCTAAACCTATGTCTAAACCTACTGTTAGAGAGCATAATAAATCTGTTTTTATGCCTACTTGTCACCTTTGTGGTATTGTTGGTCATATTAGACCAAATTTTTTTTTGTTAAGGCAAAAACCAAAATCTGAGTCTAGATTTGTTGTTAGGAATACTAATATTCATAAATTTATTCTTATTTGTCACTTTTGTGGTGTCTTTAGTCACATTTGTTCTAATTGTCATAAATTGAAATTTAAAAATTTTGTATTTCAATCTAGGATATGTGATGATATTTCTCCTGCCATAAGTCCATACAAATTGTTTCATATTCTTTTGAAAAATTTAAGCTTGTTGGCTTGTGAAAAGAATTTGCGGAATTTCAGTTTTTCTCAGAAGATTGGTATAATCCCTCAAATACATTCTGTTTCTCATGGATATTCACCTACAAAACCAAAGACCCATGCTATATGAGTGAGAAAATATTCTCTAAGGTGAGTGTTGTTTACTTGTCCTTCATTTAATTCTTTCAATTAATTGTGGACATGTTTTCTTTTAGTTTTTGGTTGTTTTATTTTCTTAGGTTGTTTTGGTTTCCCCCCTAAAAAATAAAAAATAAAAATAAAAATAAAATCCAAAAACATTGAAAAATTTCAAAAAGAAAAAAAATATTTTATTTTGTGTCTTGTTTTATTTATTTTGAGGATTACATGAGTTATGTTATCTCTCTCTTGATTTAGAACATGCTTGACATTGTGGAGAAACTTGAATAGTATGTGTTATATAAATGCTAAGTTATTTCTGATTTTGTGTGAGTATGTAATAGTTTGTACATATACTCATGGGTTAATTAAGAAATTGATATTTTTTGTTTGTGTATCATGCATAACTTTGCATTGTTCATTTAGCATAATGTGTGCTTTTTGTTTTTGGTCATAAATTTTTTTAAACCAAAAAGATTTTTGTGTTTTGTATTACATATCATGGATTTGTAATCAAGGTTGGCCATATTGTTTGTACATAACATGCTTGTGTACCTTATTTAGCTTGGATGAGCTTATTTTACTACACTTTGTTAGTTTTAACTATGTAGTGGATGTTGTGTGGGAGTTGTTTATAGTTTTTGATCACTTGATCTTGATTTTGAAGATTACATGTTTTTTATTGTTAGGATTTGAACTTAATGAGAAAGGCATAAATAACCATCTTATCACTGTTTACTAGCTAATCATGAACACCTTAGTGCATATCGTATGATTTTGTGCTCGAAAAAGTGTAACACATGCACAAAAAGAACATAAGGTGTAGTATCGGATTAATAATAAAATTGGTGTGTACATTATTAGGCTATAATAGAGATGACACAAAGATATAAAATTGATGTGTATATTATCTAGCTTAAATAACAATTTTGCAATGAAATAAAAATTGTGTATACATTATGAGGCAAAATAAAAAAGAAACTTACATGATTGCAAGCTTGTTTTCTATGAGATGTGAGAGTTATATGACGTAACTCTTTAGGTGATAGTCTCTTTCAAATTTATGTGATAAATTTTATAGAAATTGTGATTGATTACTATCTACATATCACCTCACATGTATCTCATGCTCTTACTAATTGCACACACATCACAAGCAATTCTTTGCTAAGCTTTGTACATGAGATTGTGTGTAAACTAGTGTGGCCATCTAAGACTATGTTTTCTAAGATGTTTGATGCAAAATATGTTTAAGGGTTGGTAAAAATTGTGTTTTTGATGACTAAAAACCTTGTTTTGAAGTTCTAAGTTGAAAACTCATGTTTTTGAAAACATTTAAACTCATTTTTATGCATTTCATTCATGAAATTCCTTGGTTTGAATAGTGTAAGGACCAGTTTTGGCTTGAACCCAGAACAAGAATGGACCCAGGCTCAAAAAGTCCGAACAATAAATTTGTAGAGAATGGAAGAAAAAGCTAGTATGAATATAGGATAAAGATATTGATATACAGTGTTAAATGGAAAGAGTCGCACATGCATATATACAAAAAGTATCATCGGACATGATCTGTCAGTATGATCGATAATAAAGAATTCTTCCTTTTTACTGTTGTATTTCTTCTACCTTTTTTTCTCTTTTTCTCTCTTCTATTTCTTTTTCCGTCCCCCTTTTCTTTGAATCTTCTTTCGTGTTATATACTACTGTTTTTGCACCATTTCCTCCATCCACGTGTGAGTCAGGTGTTGGAGTCTTTTTTTTCTGTTCTCCCTCGCCTCTCCTTGAACCTTCTACTATTAGCTGTAAGGCTGCTTGTTTACTATTCAGGCATCACCTCCACATTAATGCGGCCAGAGAGTTAGCTGGGCAGCATTTAATGCGGGGGTGACAGTACTTCCTGATATTTGTTTTTCCTCATCCTTATCCTTTATCTGATATTTTCCTATCCCCTTTGTTGCACAGTCCTTCTGAAACGTTACCTTAAGGGACTGAGAAGTCTACTAGCCACCTCGGACAGAGGTTCCGAGGTGGTCATTATCTTCGGACACAGTTAAATTCTATATAGGTATTTTTTACCTCTTTTTAGGGTATAGTTTTCATCTCTTCCTTTGCTAGTCGTCCTCGGATACTCTCTTATCCTCAGACTGGGTATTGGGCCATAGGCCCAGCCCTTTCCAATACAGATTGTACCTATGGGATCAATTGGCCCCCACAATAGCCCCTTAAAATCTTGCTTTTCGACTCCTCGGGAGAAAAGGAGGATTTTGATATCTTCGTCTGATCTCCCCTATGGCTTTGCATTGTTAGGTCAAATCATAACAATACGTGTCTACCCTCCTGGGACTCACCCCTGACGCTTCAGTGCCTCGGGCATGCCTTCATTTAATTTTGGCAACTCCTTTGTCCCCCACGTTCAACGGTTGGATGAGAATCCAACGGCGGATAAGCTGTTTGGGAATTTGAGCGGGCGAATTCCCGCTCATAATTTCTGCATCACTATAAATAATCTTTCAAATCAGTTTCTTTTCACTTTAAACGATTGCGCTATTCTAGAGCCCTTATTCTGAACCTAATATTTCTTTTCTTTCTCTCACTCCTCTGCGCGTTCACAAATACTAAACTCTTGTCCGAGGACCATTTCACACACTTGTAAGTCTTCCTGTACTACTTTCAATTTTCATTCCCCTTCTTCTTTTTTTGCGAAATTTCCCTTATAGCACTTCTTAGAAAATGGGTAGGTTTAAGGAATTAGTAGACACCGAGGAGGGGATGAGGAGTTTTAGGTCTAAATACAACATCCCCCCACATGTGGGCGTTAGATACGCAGCACAGGGTGAGTGGTTTGACGATAGGAAAACGAACGAGGTGGTCATCCCTATGATTGCTTTCATAGAATGAGGTATGACCATTCCTATGGGTACCCTTACTAGGAATTACCTTAGGTACTTTAGGCTGTCTCCTACACAATGTGCACCGAATATGTTTAGGGTGTTAGGGAGTATAGAAGCCTTGAACGAAAGGATAAACCTAAACCTCACACACCACGATATAAATTGAATTTACAACCTACAACACCTAAAGGGGCAGGGATATTATTTAAAATCCAGGCAATCTGAGGTTAGGTTGATCCAGTGTCTCCCTATATCTAACAAGGGACTAAAGGAGGATTTTTTAATCTTCTCTAGGCAATGGCACGATGGCTTACCTTGCCCAGTGAAAGAGGGTGAACCAGGTGGGAAACTAACTGTTAGTTCTAACATTTAACCTTGCATAATTTTCGTACTCCCATTGCTGTTTGCCATTACTGAAATGAGTACTCCTTGCTTTTATTTACATTGCAGATCCCAGAGTTACTACGCCTTCACTCCGCTTAGTTAACAAGGCGAGCTTGGATAGGGTTCTTCGAGCCGAGATTTACGTCAACGAGTCAAACGGTCAGCTAAGGGCGGCACACCTCATCCTCAGCTACAACCCCATATCGCGCGCATTCCAAGTTCCATCGTGCATGATAAGGGCTAAGGATCCTCGGCTTCACAGAATCAGTGTTGCCTACGAAGGGTTTGTAGTCCCTCAAGGCGTTCCTCTCCCCAGCTACTCCCTACTCACAGGACCACTACCCGTTGCCAGCCATGCAGTAGCAGCAACGTCTTCCCCCTCCCCCCCCAAATTTTCCAAGTAGAGGAGGAAGAGGAAGTTGAACGAGAGGAAGAAGGTTTTGTTGACCTCACCTCGCTCACAGATGACTACGAAGTCTTTAATCAATCCTCTCCATCACCAAACGTACCTGAAAACATGGGTATTCAGAGGAAACCCCAACGCAGCCTTCAAGAATTGCTGGAGAACCAGCCAGGAAGGGGGGAAGCTGGGAAGTCTGCTCAACCCAAACTTCCTCCTGTCCCACCTAAATCTCCTCCCCGTGCTCCTCAGCCGCCTCCACCCTCCAGGTTCGAACAAGCTGCCCTTAAGAGGAGAAGGGAACCAAAGGGCAAGGAGACGCTGGAACCTTGGAGACCTCGTTCTTCCACTGAAGAAGAGGCACACAGGCCAACTAAGCAATAGAATACCAGCCAGGCCCCCAGCCGAAGATCAGAAAGGAGTGATGTTCAAATGCCCGAGCCCTGAGCATGGCTCCCAGCCCCAATGCTCAGAGGTGAGCCCATGACTGATGACGCATCCATCAGGGACTATAACGGGGGCATAGGTTGCCACGTTGCCTCTGTACTGGAAGAAACCCTCTTACTCCCCAAGGACATGGTAGAGTTAAGAGGACTAAGAAAGAATGAAGTCTTCCTTCAAACTAACGGTTTTTGGGCATGGTATGTATTTGTCTTCTCAAAGATATTTATTTATTATTATTATTTTTTATTATTATTTATTTTTCTATTTTTTTATTTTTTTACTTGATATAACACTTATTCCCTTTTCTCTTTAAAAGGCCGTTCAGAGTACTTTTAGAATGGAGGAGATGTACCACTCTGTCTCACAACAGCTGGATGAAGAAAGATAAAGAAGGAGTACCGCTGTGCAGACGTTATCCATTGCTGAAAACAGCAATGCTGATCTCAAGCAGAAGCTAAAGGCTGAGGAACAGGCTAGGAAGAGTGCAAAGGCTGCCTTGAAGGGTGCTAAGACGCAGGCCAAGAGCCAAAGGAAGAAGGAAGCTGACAAACGAGGCCAAGGAACAATTGGCTGCGTCCCAGGAGCAAGCGGCAGCTTTGAAGCAGCAACTAGAGGAGGCCAAAAAACTTAAAGAACAGGCTGAAAAGGCAAGGTTGCATGCTGAGGTGGACAAGGCTAAAGCCGAAAGAGAGAGAGATGAGGTTGAGCAGCATGGCTACGACGTCGGCGTAGCCGAGATCGAGGATGCTCTCCGAGCAGAGTTCCCTGCGGTGTGCCGGGCTTACTGTGCTCAGACCTGGGAAAAAGCTCTCAATCAAGCTGGGATTGAAGCTTCTTCCGAGCTAAGGAGACTTGAAATGATCATCTTTCCTCCAGCCTTGCAAATCCCTAAGCAGACAGAAATAGCCCCTCCTGTGCCCCAACCAGTCAAAAAAGCCCTACTTCAACATCCTCCCTCCATTGGTCAGCAGGGACAGGGTAGAGAATAAGAGACCCAAAAGGGACCCTCCTTAGATAAGGTGACTGAAGCCCCTCAACCAGGGACAGCTTCTCAAGACTTTGAGAAGCAACTAGCTTTAGTCACTTTACCTGCGCAGGGATCTCTTAAGGGTAAGGAGAAAAAGACCCCCCCAAGTGGCTGACCAAGCTCCCAAGCCCAAGTCTCAGATAAAGTTGAAACCTTAAGTTTTGTACTAGTTTTTATGATACTCACAATGATTGTATATATTTTTATTTTTATTATTATTATTTTTTTTTTTATTGAAGTACAAACTTTGGTAGTATATGAGGCATCATTTTCTTCTTTGATCCTAGTGATATTTGTCAGTAATATTGTTTCGCTTAAATGTATGGTCTTCGTTTTTTCTCATTTCTTATCCTTTCCTCCACATAGATTATTAAAAACTAAAGTATATTGACAAAACGCATTATCAAACCTTGTTAAAAATATATCTCCTTGTTTTTTAACCAAGCTCTTTAATAAATCTTACAACATCCAAGAAATATCTCAACACTTACATAATAAGCAAAACGTCAATATATTGAAATATACTAACTTTTAACTAACAATTATGAGGCTAACCTATGACTTACAAAATAAGCCAAAACTTGGCTTAAAAAGCAACAATTTCCCTTAAGGATCACGTCCTAAAAGTTTTAGTGCAACTTATATTTTATTGAATGTATCTCTTGGTATGGCAAGAATGGCTGTTCTTACAATGGTTATGGTCTGAGGACTTGATACAAAGGACTTTTCCCTTTCATATTCCAAGAAATGTTCTGGAACACTAACTCCCAGCAAGCTTATGGTATGTGGACCTAGTACAGATCCGCCTCTATTTAATACTCCAAAGATACCATAAGATATTAATCTCTACTAAGTTTGTGGTCCGAGGATCGGACATAACTTAGATTTTGTTTAATATTTCAATAGATGCCATAGGATATTAATTTCCACTAAACTTGTGGTCCTTTCTGTTTAATATTTCAATAGATGCCATAGGATATTAATTTCCACTAAGCTTGTGGTTCGAGGACCTAACATAACTTAGTTTCTGTTTAATATTTCAATAGATGCCATAGGATATTAATTTCCACTAAGCTTGTGGTCCGAGGACCTAACATAACTTAGTTTCTATTTAATATTTCAATAGATGCCATAGGATATTAATTTCCACTAAGCTTATGGTCCAAGGACCTAACATAACTTAGTTTCTGTTTAATATCTCAATAGATGCCAAAGGATATTAATTTCCACTAAGTTTGTGGTCCGGGGACCTAACATAACTTAGTTTCTGTTTAATATTTCAATAGATGCCATAGGATATTAATTTCCACTAAGTTTGTGGTCCGAGGACCTAACATAACTTAGTTTCTGTTTAATATTTCAATAGATGCTAGATCATTCTCAACACACAATTAAGATGAATGGAAGCAAAAAACATAATATTACATTTCTTATCAATAATAATAATACATTTTCAGGTTATTTACATTCCAGGGATGAAGTACAGTTCTTTTATGTAAATCTTCTAAGTAGTACGCACCTACTCCTGCCACTGACGTAATGCGATATGGTCCTTTCCAGTTAGGCCCCAATTTTTCCCAAGCAGGGTTTTTAGTGTTCCAACAACTTTCCTTAACACCAAGTCTCCTGGGGCCAACGGCCTTAGCTTTACACTCATATCGTAGCCTTGCTTCAGCTTGTGTTGATAATAGGCCAACTGCACCCTAGCATTTTCACGACGTTCTTCAATCAGATCCAAATTCCTTCTTAATAGTTCGTTATTTCCATCCGAGGTGAATGCGCTAGACCTCATGGTGGGGAAACCGTTCTCCAGAAGGATTACAGCTTCAGCCCCATACGTCATTGAGAAGGGGGTCTCTCCAGTGGACCTCCGATGTGTTGTCCTGTATGTCCAAAGAACGTGTGGTAACTCTTCAACCCATCTTCCTTTGGCGTCATCTAACCTCTTTTTAAGTCCGTTCATGATGACCTTATTAACAGCCTCAACTTGTCCATTTCCTTGCGGATAGGCTGGAGTGGAATTTCTGTTTTTTATACCTAGATCAGAACAGTATTTCCTAAAAGCTTTGCTATCAAATTGAAGGCCTTTATCCGAGATGAGAACGTTAGGAACCCCAAATCGTGTAACAATATTTTTCCAGATGAACCTTTTAACATCCACATCACTGATATTAGCTAGAGGCTCAGCTTCGACCCACTTAGTGAAGTAATCTGTGCAGACCATGAGGTATTTTTTGTTTCCCACTGCCTTGGGGAAAGGTCTCACAATATCTAGACCCCATTGAGCAAAAGGCCATGGACTAGAAAGAGGGTTGAGAACCCCTCCAGGCTGGTGAATATTGGGTGCATACCTTTGGCACTGATCGCATTTCTTGACATATTCCTGCGCCTTTTTTTGCATGTTTGGCCACCAATACCCTTGGGTATGAGCTCTGTGAGACAGTGATCTTCCTCCTATATGACTTCCACAAACCCCTTCAGGCAATTCCTCCAAAAGTGATTTTGACGCCTCTGGGTGCACACACAGCAAATAAAGTCCAGAGAAAAAGCGCTTATATAATTTTCTATCCTCGGAGAGCCAGAACCGAGGAGCTTTCCTTCGTACTTTATCAGCTTCAGATTTTTCTTCAGGTAGTACGTCCTTTTCCAGGAATAGTGATATAGAATCCATCCAGCTCGGACCCAGTGTGATCTGATGGATCCAAGAAGCACCATGATGCACCGAAGTTTGCGTATATAGGTCTTCCACCAACACTACTCAAGGAAAATCCTGAGCCGAGGACGTGGCAAGGGTGGCCAATGAATCCGCATGTGTGTTCCCACTTCTAGGAACATGAGACAAGTCAAAAACCTCAAACTTTTCTTGTATACTCCTGACTTGACCTAAGTATTCCTGTATTCTTGAATCTCGTGCCTCTAGGTCACCCCTTACTTGTCCCACAACCAGTTTTGAGTCTGAAAAGACCCTTACTGCCTTTCCCCCCATTTTCTAAACCATCATCGTCCCCCTCAGCAAAGTTTCGTACTCTGCCTCATTATTCGTAGCTGAGAAATTCAGTCTTAAGGATTTCTCAATAGTAATTATAATGACCAGTTTTGGCTTGAACCTAGAACAGGAATGGACCCAAGCCCAAAAAGCCTGAACAATAAATTTGTAGAGAGTGGGAGAAAAAGCTAGTCTGAATCTAGGATAAAGATATTGATATACAGTGTTAAATGGAAAGAGTCACACATGCATACATACAAGAAGTATCCTCGGACATGACCTGTCAGTATGATCGATAATGAAGAACTCTTCCTTTTTACTGTTGTATTTCTTCTACCTTTTTCTCTCTTTTTCTCTCTTCTATTTCTTTTTCCGTCTCCCTTAGCAAAGCTTCGTACTCTGCCTCATTATTCGTAGTTGAGA
Source organism: Quercus wislizeni (assembly GCA_023055345.1). Classification (NCBI taxonomy): domain Eukaryota; kingdom Viridiplantae; phylum Streptophyta; class Magnoliopsida; order Fagales; family Fagaceae; genus Quercus; species Quercus wislizeni. The sequence goes on from JALGQJ010000003.1 coordinate 2,585,508, forward strand.
AATTCAGTCTTAAGGATTTCTCAATAGTAATCTTTTCAGGCGACACCATAACTAGCCCCACTCCTGATCCCCATTGATTAGCTACTCCGTCAACATACAATTCCCAAGGCGGTAAGCCTTGAACAGAGGCCACGTCAACCAACCTTTCACCCACTGTTTCACTTCCCATTTCCACCTCTTCAGGACATTCAGCAAATTCGGCCACCAGATCAGCGAGTACCTGCCCCTTTATAGAAGTACGAGGCATGTACTTTATATCGAAAGCCCCTAAAATCGTACCCCACTTGGATACTCTCCCTGTATAATCAACGCTCCTAAGCACTGACTTGAGGAAAAGTTAAGTTAGCACGACCACAGTATACGCTTGGAAGTAATGGGGAAGCTTCCTTGTAGCATGGACCACAGCCAATATTGCCTTTTCTAGTGGCAAGTAGCGCACCTCGGCCTCGTTAAATGACTTGCTCACATAATAAACTGGCCGTTGTATACCATTGTCCACCCGTATGAGCACAAGGCTTATGGCATGTAGAGCAACAGGGATGTAGGCAAAGAGAATTTCGTCCACCACTGGGCTAGACATTCTCCCTCGCCTCTCCTTGAACCTTTTACTCTTAGCTGTAAGACTGCTTGTTTACTGTTCAGGTATCACCTCCACATTAATGCGGCCAGAGAGTTAGCTGGGCAGCATTTAATGCGGGGGTGACAGTACTTCTTGATATTTGTTTTTCCTCATCCTTATCCTTTATTTGATATTTTCCTATCCCCTTTGTTGCAAAGTCCTTCTGAAACGTTACCTTAAGGGACTGAGAAGTCTACTGGCCACCTCGGACAGAGGTTCCGAGGTGGTCATTATTCTCGGACACGGTTAAATTCTATATAGGTATTTTTTACCTCTTTTTAGGGTATAGTTTTCATCTCTTCCTTTGCTGGTCGTCCTCGGATACTCTCTTATCCTCGGACTAGGTATTGGGTCATAGGCCCAGCCCTTTCCAATGCAGATTGTACCTATGGGATCAATTGGCCCCCACAAATAGTTTCTGTATAATCTTCTACAATTTTTCAAAAATTCAATTTTCTAGAATTTCGATCGATCGAGTGTGATTTTCGATCAGTCGAAAATTTCTAGGTTTTTGAAGCTTGCTTCTGCCTGACTCAATTGGTATTTGATCAATACTTGACCGATCAAAACTAAAAAATTTTCAGTTTCTAAGTTTTTGACCAAATTTTTTTTCATGCATCATTTATGTTAAGGATTCACATGCATTGCACTATTTTTTGTATCCATCTTGCAGTTTTGCAATCATATCTCTCATTGTTTTCAAACCTAACATGCATACACTTTGCTAAATTAGGTACTCAACTTGATTTAAAAATTGATTTATTAATTTTTGAGTTCTTTACATTTTCGTATATATTTTTTATGTGTGAACTAAGGAAAATTTTTTTTGAGATATGATGGATAATCAATGTGCAAATATTTTCTCTACTTGATTTGAGTTCAGACACCATCTGTTTATGGGTCACATAGTGTCAAGTTTGCATTTATCAAAATAGAGAATATTTGTGTTCATGTGTATCCTTAACTTAGTTTTTAAATTTGGTTTATGTGTCTTTATTTTCCCCACCTCCTAAATTTTCCCCAAAACTGTTTTTCCCAAAACTTGTTTTGTTTTTCCTATTTTTATAGGGGGAGAAATTTGTTTTTAAAATCTAACAAGTGTTCATGAAGGGAGTTGTTGCTCTTCATTTATTTCCTCATTCTCTATTTTCTCTTGACATTTGTTGCGTATGTTTTCTGTTTAATTTTTGTTTGAGTTGTCTTTGTCAATACGTGACAAAAATGGGGAGATTTAGATGAAATGTGGGAATATGTGGGAATCCTATTTGTTTTGTTTAGGGGGAGTTGAAATGGTTTTTGAAAAGGGGAAAAATAAAAATTTTTGATGTATCTAACTTAGGGGGAGAGTTAGTTTGCATATTAGTTATTTGCTTTAGTTTGTTTATTTTGATTTACTTGTATTTTCCACACATGCGTTTATGTGTTTGTTGAGTGTTTCAGGAACTTACATGTTAATTCAATCATGACTATTGTCTACATTGGCAATTGATAGACAGTGGTTTTGGTTGAATTGTATTTAAGGCTGTTTATTTTGAATGGGCTACTTTTAACTTTGAGAATTTTATTTTTCTATAATGTGTTTTGTCACAGATTGCCAAAAGAGGAGATTGTTAGGTTCTAAGACTTTAGGAACTAATGTATTAGAACTTTAATTTGTATATGTTGGTAAACTATAATCAAAACATTTAGTCTAGGTTTAGACTTGCTCAAAATTTGGTTTAAATTAAGTTTGAAATCGAGTAATTGCAGGAAATTACTATTCAATTTTTGCAAGGCTCGATCAATCGAAAATTAGATTCAATTGATAGAAAGTCGCAGATCAGCAAAAATCAGCAAACTTAAAAACGCCATAACTTATCCGTTTAAAGCTCAAATCACGATCCGTTTTTCCAGTATTTAAAGGATATCATAAGCTAACCCTAGAGAGAGTTTTTCAGAGTTTTATAAAGAGATTAGAGTGCAACTTGTGCCTCTTTTGTAGATCTAGGGTTTTGTACCCAAAAGCTCTCTAAAGTCTTTAATGTGCTATGTGTTGAATCTCTTGTGAGATCTAGAGGTGTTTACCTTCATACACACTTAGGGTTATCAAGATCAAAATTCATGTCAAGAACTTGGTGATCACTTCAGTTGCTGCATAAAGAACTTAAAGAAGATCTTAAACCTTTTGAGTGGAGTCTCAAAGTCATAAGTGAGAGTACTTGTGTTTGCAGTGGAGCAAGGAAATAAGTAATTCGTGGACTCGGAGCTATCACGTGATCGTGGTAGTAAGTTTTCTACACGAGGTAGCAATCAAGGAAGTCAATTTCATACCGTACCGGCCAATATATACCATACCGGCCAGTAAACCGATGCAAATACCCCCTCTGTTTCATACCGGAAAAAATACCAGTCGTACCGGCTAATATCGGTCATTTCGGGCAGAAAGTAAAAACTAGATGATACAAAAAGCTTCTTAAAAAAAAAAAAAAAAAAAAAAGTTACCAAATGGCTCACGTCGCCTTCAGGCTCAGCACCACTTTGTTGGTCGTTGTTAACATTTAGCTGGTTTTCCCTTCGTCTTCCTCCTTCAGCTTCGTCTATTCACTTCTCTTCTTTTTTTTCTTTTCCTTTTTTCTCTTCTTCTTATCTGTTGTTTAGACTATAACTACACCCCCCTTGGTCCTTTTGTTTTGTGTGGTTCTTGTAGTCTTATTTTGTGTGTACTGACACCACACGTGTAGACATTGATATTTGAGTTGATGAGTATCAAGCACTGGTAGCAAATCAAAGGACCTACTAGCTAGAATTTTAAGTTGTATTTTATTGGTTTATGTCTTGTCTACGGGCTCAGGCCTACTAGCTAGAATTTTGAGTTGTATTTTATTGGTTTATGTCTTGTCCAAGGCATAGGCTAGCTTATCAGTCTAGTACAGCCCATGTACCCTATTATACTTATATTACTTTTCCTCTAATAAAATGATTTTTCCTTTTTGATGTCAAAAAAAAAAAATTGAAATTTCAATGACATCTTTTATTTCAAATTTTCAACTATTGTCACTCACTAGTTTTATATTTTTATTAATTAATAGGCTGATATGTGAGCTAGAGATAAACCATAAGTGAAATATTATATGCTTATAAATTTAAATTTAAGTGCTCATAATAAATTATTATTATGTGAACTTTAACTGCTAAACATATAAATATAAATATATGCTCCAGAATAGAGATTTTGTGTGTGTGTGTGTGTGTATTAAATATATAAAATAGCGATAAACCCGAAATGGTACACCGATACCTGGAATATATCGTACCAGTGGCCAATAAGATGACTTTCTTAGTAGCAATAAGATGTTAGTAGACTAAGTTCTATTGTAAAAACTTCAATTTTTTCATAGTGGATCTGTTTTACCCTGAGGATAGTTAGGTTAAATCCTCCTCAGGTTTTTTACCAGTTTGGTTTTCCTAGGTTATGATATCGTGTGTTCTTTATATTTCCGCATTACTTACATAATATGATTTGATTGTGTTAACCTAGATATGAATAATTTATCTAAGTAATCACTTGGCTAAATAACTAGGTTAGACAACTTGTGTTTTAAGGGGTCTAAAAATGTACAAAGGTTTTAAGCTCCAAATGTTGTTATTGTGCCACTTTCATTTCTACAACTAGGTGTGGTTTGGATAGGAATTATTGTGTCTGCGTTTTTCTCTTCTTTTTTTTCTTTTTTTTTCTCACGCGTTTCAGCTTTTTTAGGAGACAAGAATCGCTATTCATGCACTGTTCATCACTGTTGAAAATACTGTTCACGCACTAAAAAATATTAAAAATGAATCTTACAGTACTATTCACACATTTAAAAATTATTTTGCTACAATGTTTTCAGTTTTCAATTTCAGCAAAAATAAGTTGTATCTAAACGGACCCCTAGTTTATTAATTTAACCATCGAAGTCTGCTTAACCAACCATCACTAGTTGGTCTTAATTGGATTGAGATTACTCTTTCCTAGCAAGCTACTCTTCTGCTTTATTATGAGTTACCTATGCTTGGTCCAAATCAAATTATTTATTACGATTTTGTTGCATTTTTAAATTTTCCCCCCTAAAATCGTTTTCACTTGTTACGAAGGCAGGTTATAATTGAAACAATATTACTTTTGTATTCACTCATCATAAGTTGGGGCTCCTTTTGTGTGTGTGTGTGTCTGTGTATGTGTTTTTTTTTTTTTTTTTTTTTTAGAGAAAAAAAAAAAAAGCCATGGCATATTATATCCAAATTAGAGGGGGAGGGGAAGGGGGAGAAGAAGTGAAATTGTTTGAATTCCTATGCTTCTTTTCTTATAGAACATTGCATGGGGTCTAAAGCAACCTTGGAATGGGCCATCCAAGTGAGCAATATGATTGGTTGGCCGCATGGCATGAGCTACCTCTGAACTCTAAAGGGGCTAATTAGACGGCCAAAATGGCCCAATACCATCATTTTTGGAAATTTTTAGCAAGAAAACACTGTTTCGGAAATAATTAGCAAAGTACCACTTTTTCTAGAACTCGAGTTTCAGAAACTCGAGTTCCTCATTAGTTTTCCACCGTGGCACTGCTGAGTTGGATTTATGCGATTAAAAAATTTTTTTTGTGGTACTCGAGTTTGGTAAACTCGAGTACCATTTACACAGTACTCGAGTCTACCAGGCTCGAGTACCTTTTTCTTAAAAAAAAAAAAAAAAATTACACAGTACTCGAGTTTGGGAAACTCGAGTACTGTGTAAATTTTTTGGTGAAGTTTTTTTTTTTTTTTTTTTTTTTTTTGGGGATAATCAAAAAATAAACATAAAGGTAAACTCGAGTACTGTGTAAATTTTTTATTTCTTGTTTGGGGATAATCAAAAAATAAACATAAAGATAAAAATAAGTAGTTTTTTTATGTTTTTATTTATTTAAATAGAGGCATTGTAAAATATAGAGATTTTAATTTCGAAATATGAATTTAATTTCTACATTAATTAAAACTAGTGTATGACCCGCACAATGTGCGGGTTAATTAGTTTTATTTATTTATTTTGAATTAGGATACTCTTATTTGTTATTTATGGTAAAATAAATAAAACTCTCTAATTTATAGGTATGGTATCTTAAAATTTTAAAGAATCTCTATTAATATGGTATTACAATTTTCACTTATTTTATGAAGCTAACAAAATGAAAATGAAGTGACGATAATTATTTTAGAATACCTATCATCACTCACTTGAAGTGTCAATGCTAGGTTTGTAATGCCCTTGATAATAACAGCCTTCAATCTTCTATATGATCCAATCCTTAATACATATTGGGTTACACCTCACCCACATAAGTAATAACCACTAGCCATATACTTAATAACCGCTAACCATATACAAAGTATATGGTAAACTTCATTCTCAAAAAAAAGAAAGTAAACTTAATAAATTTAATATTGTGTTTTATTTTTAGGACCCAATATATAATGATTGTTAATTTTTTAAGTGAAAGAAAAAATAAAAAGAGTGATTAGATTCTTATTAAAAATAAAAGCAAAAAAATTGTCCTAGTGTAAATAAAGATACATATTGGGTATTTTGTGAAGTATGAACCTTCGAAGAATGTTCCTATTCAATTACTTTTACTATTCCCAATCCCATCCATGATTGAGATTTATCTCACCTCTACTATTCCTATAAAATTACTTTTCTTTTCCTCCATATTCTTCTTCAATTCTTTACTTCTTCCTCGTTAGTGAGCCTCTATGAACTCCCATCACATCTTTTTTTTTTCCCCCTTTTCACCATGCTTTTCTGCTAACATTTTTAAGTTTTAGTTTTTTCTTTTTTTAATAATCATTCAGTCTCATGAAACATAGCACATGAAAATATTCTCATATTTCAACTAGCTGTACTAAATCCAACAACTTTCTTGCCATAGTAAATTATTCTTGCAGGGCGAACATTAATTCGAAACTTCTATCACTTTTTGTAGAGAAAAAATGGTTCAAAAGGTAAATATAAATCTATTTAGAGGTTTTGAATGGAAGATGGCCGTTGTAGTTAATTTCGCAACTACCTAAGATCACGTTGTTTCGGATTTCTATTAATTGGCTGAAAGAGTTATGGGCGGTGTTTGTTGATAAAAGTTGGCAGACAATAGTCCGCTTAAGCATTTTTTAAATGTAACGGTTCCTAAAGCATTTTTCTTTCAATGGCGAAGGAGTGCAATGCTTGATTTTTTAAATCCTGAAGACATGAAAGGCACAACGTTTCGCTTTTTATTCCATGCTTTTGACTGGTAGTTTGGCAGATTTTTAAGTGGGATTTTTTCCTACATGTCACAACCTCCTCCTTAATTGCAGGGCAAGGTTTCTGCTATTATATATAGTAGCTAGTCGCTAACCCGGGATTATATAACTCTATCTAGTCATAGTTGGTTAGGCATTGAGTTCTATGAATTTTACCATTTGAATAGAGCTAACCAGACCCTGGAGGTAAAATTTGAGTTGGTATATGGCAAGATAATTCTTTGCCAAAAGCACATAGTTAGAGAAATATCATACCATATCATAAGCTTTTTAGAATCCAGCAGGCAAATCCATCATTGTTCGCTCTCTTTTTTGCAGAAATTATTTTCTGTTCACTATTTAAAAAATTGTTCACTGTTTTCTCATAAAACACCTAGTGAAATCATGTTTTCTAAATTTAAACGTCAAATCTGAATATTTTTTCATGTTTAAATTTCACAATAATCGAATTTGTTTTTCTGCATTGATAAAATCGGTTTCTACGTTAATAAAATTTGCTCTCTACACATCATGTTTACTGTATATTCGAATTTGCTTACTGCATTCATAAAATCTGTTTTTTTTATTAAGTAAAACTGTTCATTGTTTTCTCATAAAAGTATGTACGTTAAATGTATGTACGTTAAATGTATAAATCGTATGAATTTGTTTAGAAATTTGAATTCGTTGAATGTACAAAACTGTGAAAACTCAAGGAAAAATTGTGTATATTAGATGTACAGATAATACGAATTTGTTGAAAAATTTGAATTCGTTGATTGTGTAAAATCGTGAAAATTCAAATGAAAATTGAAGAACATAACAAATTGAGTAAACTTAGGCTCCGTTTGTTTCAACTGAATTTGATTTCCGGAAATCAATTTCCGGAAAATCGCGCATTTGGCTGCGCTGGAAAATTCGGTCAAACTGAAAACATTTTCAGTTTGACCGGAAAATAAGCAAAAAACGACTGAAATTGGATTCAGTCGTTATTTTCGCTTCAAACATTTTCTGGAAACACACACAAGCTCTCACCACGCACACGCACTGCTCTCACCACGCACACGCACAAGCTCATGCCTCTCACCTTGTGCTCTGCTCTCACCACGCACACGCACAAGCTCACGCCTCTCACCTTGTGCTCTGCTCTCACCACGCATACGCACAAGCACAAGCTCTGCTCTCACCACGCACAAGCTCTCACACGCACTGCTCTCCGCTCACGCCTCGACGCAGCCAAGCTCACCAAAGCTCCGATCCGCTCACGCCTCCACGCAGCCAAGATCTCTGAAGCTCCGATTCGCTCACGCCTCGACGCAGCCACTCCAACCCAGCTCCGATCCAGTCGAACCCAGCTCCGATCCAGTCGAACCCGTCGAACCCAGCTCCGATCCAGTCGAACCCAGCTCCGATCCAGTCGAACCCAGCTCCAATCACGAGCGAAGCTCCGATCCGCTCACGCCTCGACCCACACTCCGATCCACTCCACTCCGATCCGCTCCGGCCCACTCCGATCCGGTCCGATCCACTCCGATCCAAGCTCCGATTCAGTCGACGCTCACGATGAGTTTTCTGAACACGTTTCTCACTCCGACCTCATTTTTCTCCGATCCATTTTCCATTTTCATTTTCACTCCGACCCACTGTCATGCTTAGGAATTAATTTTTTTTTTTTTTATATATAAATTTTCCGTAAATATGACTGTAAAAAATGTGGAATTAATTTATTGTATTTTTTTCTCGCATTGGTTGACTGTGGCATTTTTATTTCCTTGATAATGAGTATTGGGTGTATTTGATTTGTTCAGTGGGTTGCAAAAATGAGATGTGGGTACCGTTGCTTTTGGTACAAATTTTGTTGATGTAAAAATAGTTGTTGTGATGAGAGTTGTTGCTGTTCTGTGGCTGTTGCTGTTGCTGTTGCTGTTCTGTGAGTTGTGTATTGTGTATTGCAGCTGCTTGTTGTGTATTGTGTATTGCAGCTGCTTGTTGTGTATTGTGTATTGGAGTTGTGAAATTTGTACTGGAGCTGGTTGTTGTGTATTGTGTATTGGAGTTGTGAATTCTGTATTGGAGCTGGTTAATGTGTATCCTATATTGGAGTTGTATATTCTGTACTGGAACTGGTTGTTGTATACTGTGTATTGGAGTGGCTGTTGTTGTTACAATTGAACATGCTATTAATTAAATATTCTTCAAGAATTTAATTATGTTGGTAGTACAATTATACATAAAAGGAATGCTGTGATTTGTTGATAAATATATTGATTGTGAAAATCAGAATATACTGAAAATTTTGTACTCGTTATTAATGTGGTTTTGATGTTTTCTATAAGTGGCTGTTTGTATTTATTGTGTAATTAATAGCATATTTGTTTACATACCTCTTAAACGACAATGTTTGTGACTTTTTAGATGAAGAAAAAAACCAAATCCGCAATTCTTGCCTCAGTTGCATCTGTCCTCATTGCGGGGGTTACATTGTTAAAGACATTGCGACGTAGACGTAGACAATTGCCTAGGGCGCCTTATGTTAATCATGCAGTTGAGAGAGAGGAATACATAAATAGTGTTCTGCATGGAAGTGAGGGTCATTGTGTGAATCAAATTAGGATGAAGCCTATAGCTTTCCACAACTTATGTCACATCCTCACTGAGGGGGAGTACGTACGCCCGACTGTTCACATGTCTATTACGGAGCAAGTATTTATTTTCTTACACATTATTGGTCATAATGTGAGGTTTCGTGTAATGGGTAGTCGGATCTTTAGATCAACTGAGACTGTTCATAGATATTTCAAGGTCGTCCTTAGGGGGGTCTTGAAATTATATAGATCTCTAATAAGACTGCGTAGCGAAGATACACCCCTAGAGATAAGGAATAGCAGAAGGATCTACCCATATTTTCAGGTAAATATTCCGACTTGTGTATTTTTGTAAATTGTGAATGAACCAAGTGTAATTTTAAATCATTATGTCTGTCGAAAATTAGGATTGTGTTGGAGCAATAGATGGTACACATGTTCGTGCATCTGTGCCACCTGAAATACAAGGCAGATTTCGTGGTCGTAAAGATGGAACCACGCAAAATGTGTTAGCTGCCATTAGTTTTGATTTAAAGTTCACTTATGTATTGGCTGGATGGGAAGGCAGTGCACATGATTCACGTGTGTTAAATGATGCGTTTGCTAGGCCAGGGGGATTTACAATTCCCGAAGGTATTATACGATTACTTCACCTTTTAGGATTATTAGTTTAATAAATATTATGTGTTTTCCTAAGCATAGTTGTGATTTGGTTTTATTTTTTAATATATGTAGGTAAATATTATCTCGGTGATGCTGGGTATGGTAATAAAAATGGTATATTGTCACCTTATCGGAGTGTGCGATATCACTTGAAAGAGTTTAGTGATCGTCCTCCTGAGAATGCGCAAGAATTGTTCAACCTCCGACACTCTTCATTGAGAACTACCATTAAGCAAGGGTTCGGAGTGTTGAAGAAGCGTTTCCGAGTGTTGGATGCAGAACCATTTTGGTCTTTTGAAACCCAAGTGAAAGTGGTTTTAGCATGTTGTGTGGTTCATAATCACATTATGGGTGTTGAACCAAATGACCATATTATGGAAGATGCAATGAACGAAGTAGAGTCTAGTGACCCCCCACGAGAAACACAATCACGTCGGGAGTCCATTGAAGACAGTAGAATGTGGAATGCTAAGAGAGATGAGATATGCCAAGCTATGTGGTCTGATTATACTATGAGTGCAGAGTAGTAACATGTTTAGATTTCTATTGTTGTAATATGTGTTTGTGCTTTATGTGTATTGTAAAGACAATGTATTTATTAGAAACTTGTAGTGGTGTAATGAAAAAGTATTTGCAGCATTACATTGTTATTTTATGGTATTACATTGCCATTTTTAGTGTTAGCATGTTTCATTTTGTTGTGCGCATTTATAAGCGTGGTTGTATGTGTATTGGAGTTGTGTTTGGATAGTTTTTCATATTCCGAGCGTAATTACTAAATGCTACTCTCATTTGTAAATGCTACTCTCACTATACAATTTTCATATGTAGTGATGTCAAAGGATAAAGAAAAAGTGAGCAACAAACAATTCAGGTGGTTGCCGCCTATGCATGAAACAATGCTTAGGATACTTGCACAAGAGGCGCATAAGGGCAATAAGCCCTCAAGCACTTTCAAGGCAGGGTCCTTTGCACTTGTTGCAAAGGAGATAACTGCCCAATTTGGGGTCGAGTGTCACCCATCGTATGTAGAGAATCGGATGCGGACTTTAAGGACTATGTGGTCCACCATTCAAACCATTCGGAAGAAGAGTGGTTTTGGTTGGGATGACAACCTCAAAATGATAACATGCGACCCAAAGACTTATCAAGAAGAAGTCATGGTATGGCTTCGAACTATACTTTATGCAACTGTATAATTTCTTTATGTAATTGTGTTGGTTGAGAAACTCACTTGCAAAAGATCATAAATATTGAATTGAATATTGCATTTATGAGTGCAGTGATTATTGCATTGTTATTATACTGCTTGTTCCTCCCTTACAGGCGCATAGAAAGCATGCCGAATTTCTGAACAAAAAAATTGACATATATGATGAACTAGCCATAGTTGTCGGGAAGGACACTGCCACAGGAGGCTTCTCTAAGTCTTATGTGGATCTTGAGCATGAGCCACATAATGCCGATGAAAGTGCTGAATATGTCGCAGACAATGTGGAAGAAGATGTAGTCGAAAAAGGGAAGAATACTGTTGAGTCATCCACAACAGGGTCGGGAATTTCCAAGTCCCGGAAAAGAAAGCATTCAGTTTCTAATGCTGATGAAAGTGTCCTGACTGATCTATCTGATCAGTTGAAGGAAATAGCGGTGGCTTTGAAAGAAATCAACCGAGGCCCAGTTGATTACACAGCTCTTTATAATGAGGTGATGACTATGATGGCAAATGGGTATAGCGAAGATATGCTCGCTACTGCGTTTGACCATCTATGTGAGAATGAAAAGACAGCACGAGGATTTCTAGCAAAGAATGCTAGGCTAAGGAAGCTGTGGTTGGATAGTTTTTTGTTCACGCAACTTTGAGTATTTATGTATTTTATGTTGACTATGACCGTAGCTTTAGGAGTTAATTGGAGTTGTAGTACTAGTATTGACGTATTTGTATTATTCAGATACCATATGTAGGTATCATTTTTGTACACCGTGGAGGTGTAATGGCAAACACTAGAACGATTGATGCGACTATTTTTATTTGAATGAATATGGGTATATTCGAAGTATTATTTTTGATGTTGAAGTGGATGAGAATTTTTGTACTGTTACAGATGTGTTTAGGCAATGCAGATGCTTGAATTTGTATGAATATTTATGTATTGTTACAGGTTTATTTAGGTAATGCTGCACAAACCAAACATGAGAAATGATGTTCTGTAAAAAAATGAATTTCATTTTTCGGAAAATATTTTCCGGAAACAAACGCTGGAAATGATTTTCCGTAAATCTCATTTCCGTAAAACGAATTCCGGAAACAAACACCAGAATCTCATTTCTGTAAAACGAATTCCGTGCGCAGCCAAACACCTGAATACATTTTCCTTTCCGGAAAATAGCATTTCCGGAAAATTTTTTATTTTCCGGAAATGCTTTTACGCAACCAAACACAGCCTTAATGGAAAATTAATTACATTAGATGTACGGATCATCCAAATTTGTTTCCAAATTTGAAGTCATCAAATGTACAAAATCGTGAAAATTCAATTTAAAACTATGTACTAATGTACTAATCATCCTGATTTGATGAAAAATATGTTTCCCTTTTTTTTTTATGTTTTTATTTATTTAAATAGAAGCATTATAAAATATAGAGATTTTAATTTCGAAATATGAATTTAATTTCTACATTAATTAAAATTGTTCATTGTTTTCTCATAAAAATTGTTTATTGTTTTCTGTACTAATCATCCTGATTTTGAACATTTGACGACTTTAAATTTGGAAACAAATTTGGATGATCTGTACATCTAATGTAATTAATTTTCCATTAAGTTTACTCAATTTGTTATGTTCTTCAATTTTCATTTGAATTTTCATGATTTTACACAATCAACAAATTCAAATTTTTCAACAAATTCGTACTATCTGTACATCTAATATACACAATTTTCCCTTGAGTTTTCACAGTATGTACATCTGACGTACATACTTTTCCATTGAATTTTCATTATTTTGTACTTTCAACAAAATCAAATTTCTCAACAAGTCTAGACTATCTGTACATCTTATGTACACCTTCACGATTTGGTACGTTCATTGATTTTCCATCGGTTTCTAGAATTTCAACGTTCAACTAATTCGAACTTTTTTATAAATTCGAATTTTTCGAGGCATTTACCATTAGGTGATTTATACAAATCATTCATTTTTCTTTCATGGAGTTTGTCCATTATTCATATGGTTACATATTGAAAAAAACACAAAAACCATTTAAGTGCAATAATTACGCCAATGCTAAAAACCGTTTATGCAGAAAACAGTGAACAATTTTTATGAGAAAGCAGTGAATAGTTTTACTTAATACAAAAAACAGATTTTATGAATGCAATAAGCAAATTCGAATATACAGTAAACATGATGTGTAGAGAGCAAATTTTATTAACGTAGAAACCGATTTTATCAATGCAGAAAAACAAATTCGATTATTGTGAAATTTAAACATGAAAAAAAATTCAGATTTGGCGTTTAAATTTAGAAAACACGATTTCACTAGGTGTTTTATGAGAAAACAGTGAACAATTTTTTAAATAGTGAACAGAAAATAATTTCTGCAAAAAAGAGAGCGAACACTGATGGATTTGCCTGCTGGATTCTAAAAAGCTTATGATATGGTATGGTATTTCTCTAACTATGTGCTTTTGGCAAAGAATTATCTTGCCATATACCACCTCAAATTTTACCTCCAGGGTCTGGTTAGCTCTATTCAAATGGTAAAATTCATAGAACTCAATGCCTAACCAACTACGACTAGATAGAGTTATATAATCCTGGGTTAGCGACTAGCTACTATATATAATAGCAGAAACCTTGCCCTGCAATTAAGGAGGAGGTTGTGACATGTAGGAAAAAATCCCACTTAAAAATCTTCCACACTACCAGTCAAAAGCATGGAATAAAAAGCGAAACGTTGTGCCTTTCATGTCTTCAGGATTTAAAAAATCAAGCATTGCACTCCTTCGCCATTGAAAGAAAAATGCTTTAGGAACCGTTACATTTAAAAAATGCTTAAGCGGACTATTGTCTGCCAACTTTTATCAACAAACACCGCCCATAACTCTTTCAGCCAATTAATAGAAATCCGAAACAACGTGATCTTAGGTAGTTGCGAAATTAACTACAACGGCCATCTTCCATTCAAAACCTCTAAACAGATTTATATTTACCTTTTGAACCATTTTTTCCCTACAAAAAGTGATAGAAGTTTCGAATTAATGTTCGCTCTGCAAGAATAATTTACTATGGCAAGAAAGTTGTTGGATTTAGTACAGCTAGTTGAAATGTGAGAATATTTTCATGTGCTATTTTTCATGAGATTGAATGATTATTAAAAAAAGAAAAAACTTAAACTTAAAAATGTTAGCAGAAAAGCATGGTGAAAAGGGAAAAAAAAAAGATGTGATGGGAGTTCATAGAGGCTCACTAACGAGGAAGAAGTAAAGAATTGAAGAATAATATGGAGGAAAAGAAAAGTAACTTTATAGGAATAGTAGAGATGAGATAAATCTCAATCATGGATGGGATTGGGAATAGTAAAAGTAATTGAATAGGAACATTCTTCGAAGGTTCATACTTCACAAAATACCCAATATGTATCTTTATTTACACTAGGACAATTTTTTTGCTTTTATTTTTAATAAGAATCTAATCACTCTTTTTATTTTTTCTTTCACTTAAAAAATTAACAATCATTATATATTGGGTCCTAAAAATAAAACACAATATTAAATTTATTAAGTTTACTTTCTTTTTTTTGAGAATGAAGTTTACCATATACTTTGTATATGGTTAACAGTTATTAAGTATATGGTTAGTGGTTATTACTTATGTGGGTGAGGTGTAACCCAATATGTATTAAGGATTGGATCATATAGAAGATTAAAGGCTGTTATTATCAAGGGCATTACAAACCTAGCATTGACACTTCAAATGAGTGATGATAGGTATTCTAAAATAATTATCGTCACTTCATTTTCATTTTGTTAGCTTCATAAAATAAGTGAAAATTGTAATACCATATTAATAGAGCTTCTTTAAAATTTTAAGATACCATACCTATAAATTAGAGAGTTTTATTTATTTTACTATAAATAACAAATAAGAGTATCCTAATTCAAAATAAATAAATAAAACTAATTAACCCGCACATTGTGCGGGTCATACACTAGTTTTAATTAATGTAGAAATTAAATTCATATTTTGAAATTAAAATCTCTATATTTTACAATGCCTCTATTTAAATAAATAAAAATATAAAAAAGCTACTTATTTTTATCTTTATGTTTATTTTTTGATTATCCCCAAACAAGAAAAAAAAATTTACACAGTACTCGAGTTTACCTTTATGTTTATTTTTTGATTATCCCCAAACAAAAAAAAAAAAAAAAAAAAAAAATTCACCAAAAAATTTACACAATACTCGAGTTTACCAAACTCGAGTACTGTGTAAATTTTTTTTTTTTTTTTTTATTAAGAAAAAGGTACTCGAGCCTGGTAGACTCGAGTACTGTGTAAATGGTACTCGAGTTTACCAAGCTCGAGTACCACAAAAAAATTTTTAATTGCATAAATCCAACTCAGCAGTGCCACGGTGGAAAACTAATGAGGAACTCGAGTTTCTGAAACTCGAGTTCTAGAAAAAGTGGTATTTTGCTAATTATTTCCGAAACAGTGTTTTCTTGCTAAAAATTTCCAAAAATGGTGGTATTGGGCCATTTTGGCCCTAATTAGACAGTATAATCTTCATATATCCCAGCTAAGGATTGGTTGTTGTTTAATAGAATATTAATGAGAGTAGCCCAAACAACTATAAGCTGTCCGACATAAGCGGGCCCATCTACATTTGTCTATTTCTAAAAGTGGTTCATCCAATGGCCAACTAGACGACCTATGGGTTGAGAGTGACAAGTTCTAAAATTACCCATATTTGAGTTATAGAAGTTAGGAGATTAACACTACGTTAATGCTAGCTTTATCAATGGGTTGTGTTTAGAATAATTTTAAAAATCCAACCAATTTCACTTGCAGATTAGAGATAGCTGCTTAACTAAATTACACTTTTGGTCTACAAGCCAAAAACCTTACTATAATTATTCCACAGTTAATCATTGTGATAGAACAAGCTATTATTCTACAATTACTAGGTACGATCCTCTCTCAAGTTTCAACAATAAAAAGGTGCTGCATTAATTATTGGTAGATAGATGACCTAAAATAAGGTTTACCAACTCTTATTTTCTCACGTATCTGATTCTGAACCACTCTAATCTCTAGAGGCATCCCATTTTCCTAGCACAATGAGTGGTACTCTTAACTAGTTATCAAAATTTTTATCACCCAAATAAGTTACCTATTATTAAACACTTCCATACAAATCCATGCAACAAGACCATTCAAATATCTCTCTACA
The DNA here is from genome assembly GCA_023055345.1 of Quercus wislizeni. Lineage (NCBI taxonomy): Eukaryota > Viridiplantae > Streptophyta > Magnoliopsida > Fagales > Fagaceae > Quercus > Quercus wislizeni. Next base: position 2,602,099 of record JALGQJ010000003.1, read on the forward strand.
TTTGCGTGTGAGCTTTGAGAAAAATATCTATACATTTTCTCCCCCACCCATTAAAGTAGTTGAGCTGCAAATTTCATCTCCATTATTCATTATTCTTCACATAAATGTCTTTAACAAATCGTATAGGTTTCCCTTTCTTCCATTTTGTTATCTTTCTAAATTGGTTACACCTACCAATATATTGAAAATTAAATGTCTTCAAGAAGGTACATGAGACAGAAGCAACACCACCTTATAGTTCTAAACTCATATTTTGCTTCTACTTTTTCACCAAGAAAGTAATGTACAATTAGCCAAGATACATCAATGGCTGCAACGTGCAATGCTATAGTGCACATTCAAGAGCCTTTCTGCAAGGTAGAGAAGAAGAATTTGGGGGTGACCAAGGCAGTTTTTTATCCTCGGAGGAATACAAATTCGATCAAGCTAAAGAAACGAAGCTTCTCCGTGGTAGCGAGTGGTACTGGTCCTCTGAACGTAGATACCATCAATGGAAGAAAGGTGAATGGGACTTATGTGGAAGAGCCTGCAATTATAGGTAATAAGATTAGTGAACCTCACAAAGAAAGTGGTGTTGATGTACCCCTTCATGCAATCTTGCTTGGAAGGTTTGTGGAGGAACGGTTTGTTTATAGACAGACATTCATTATCAGGTCTTATGAGATTGGGCCAGACAAAACTGCCACCATGGAAACACTAATGAATCTCCTTCAGGTTGGTTCATGGTTGCATAAAACTCTTTGTCTATGTGGAAATTGTTCTGGGTCTTGAAAGACATCAAAATGATTTTTGTTTAGAAAAAGGCTAAAGTTACTACCAATTTTACCACAAAAAAATTCACATACTGACATGCTAATGAATGTGATTGGTGTCACTTTAACATTATATTAAGTACTTGTTTAAATTATTTTTTGTGGTTGGTCACACATTAGTTCGTATGGTTTAAGGTTTGCTGATTTGTTGAGTCTATAACTCAATCTTACCTGTTCCATTTCAGTCCAATGGCCAAAATAATGTCCATTTCATATCTGGAATCAAATAAATTGAACTAAAAACTGTACTCATTGAATGTGCTAAATGATGTTATTAATACAGCAATGAGTGCATAGTATTTCGCACTAAACAATATCTGCAATGAGTGCAGGAGACAGCTCTGAATCATGTGACAAGCTCTGGCCTTGCTGGAAATGGCTTTGGTGCTACCCGAGAGATGAGCCTTAGGAAACTAATTTGGGTTGTCACACGTATCCACATTCAAGTGCAGCGATATAGCTCTTGGTATGTATAATCTTCCTATTGTACTACAACAATCTGCCAAGTATGTGGAAATGTCACTTTGGCTTGGATTTACATAGAAGTAACAAGTCAAACAATGGATATATATGTGAGCTAAGATAGTAGTCCTGCTTTATATGTTCATTTAAACTTCTGAAAGGCACTTTACATATACAATCTCAGTCACTTCATCTTTTACCATTGGAACAATTGGCTAGGAACCATGTTTCTTGAAGTAAAAGTCACTAGTTCAAATCTCCATTTTCCCATTCATTGAGGCCAAACTCACTTATCAAAAAAAAAAAAAAAAAAAGGAAAGGAAATGATATTGCACTCCTCAAAACATCATAAGAAGAAATCCTATTAGCTAGAATATATTGCAGAAATATTTAAGGAGATATGATTACAAATCTACATGTACACTCCTCGAAACTCATCATATATAACAAAAAATCACACAAGAAAATCTTGCACAAACGTTTGCTCATGACTAAATCAGTGTCTAATTTATTTTGTGCTTGTTTTACTCTCTACTAAATAATGAACTGAGTTAAAACAAAATGTAGCATCTGCTCATTCATTAGAGATTCTCAGTATTTTTTGTCTGAAAATTTAGTGTTTTAGTTCATTCTTCCACACAAGCTGATGTAAAAATTTTGGAATGTGACAGGGGAGATGTTGTTGAGATTGATACTTGGGTGGATGCTGCTGGAAAAAATGGAATGCGCCGGGATTGGATAATCCGAGATTACCACACCCAAGAGATCATAACTAGGGCATCAAGGTGCAGCATCTTTAGGTTGCAACCCCCTCCACATGTATGATGATGGTCTTTTAAGTACTTAATTCGTTTATCCTATGTTATCTCCATGCAGCACTTGGGTGATCATGAACCAAGAAACAAGAAGGTTATCTAAAATACCTGAACAAGTGAGAGAAGAGGTGATACCATTTTATCTAAACAGACTTGCAATTGCCCCAGAAAAAAATGATAATGAAAAGATTGACAAGCTTACTGATAAAACTGCAGAGAGAATCCGATCAGGTTTAGCTGTAAGTATACTCATTTGATTTGATTAACATTTGGCTTTAAATTATGTTCTTTTATCTAGAGAAACATAAGCTTCATACACTGAATGTACTAGGAGTATAGGACATTATATATTTTGCTTCACAGACATTGATTAGTCTGTTGAATATCATAGCCAAACCCAAAATTTTGGTACTAAAGTTTGATTATTGTCTTCATATTTGGGAATGAATTGTCCTAAATTTTTTCTCTCTTTAAATCCAGCCAAGATGGAGTGACATGGATGCCAATCAGCACGTAAACAATGTGAAATATATCGGATGGATTCTGGAGGTACTATGCAAACACCCTACCCAACAAATTATACGTTGTTAGAATATTATGGTAAATTAAGCAGTTAGGAAATAGTGAATTTAATCATTTAAAAATAATATTCAATCATATGTAGTGATTAGAATTGATTGTTTTGAAAATGTGAAAAAGAAGAAGCAAATGTGATATGAAAGTGATCTCGAAGTAGTGAAAAAGAATATAATCAACTTCATGTAACATTTTGCACCTTATGTGGCTCAGTTTGCTAGCTACATATGACAGTTTGTAAGTTTTTTTTTTTTTGTAATAAATTGATAAAAAAATTTAGCATTTTCCTAAGATATAAAGTACTTTTACAAGTTACAATTTGCCATGTTATTTGCAGAGTGTGCCAATAAATGTCCTAGAAAACTATGATCTCACAAGCATGACTCTTGAGTACCGCCGTGAATGCCGGCAATCAAATTTGCTAGAGTCCTTGACTACTTCGTCAGAAACTCTAGCTGAAGATTCAAATAGTTACAACAATCGCAGACCAGACTTAGAATTCACACATCTGCTTCGAATGCTAGCTGATAAGGCAGAGATAGTGAGGGCAAGAACAAAATGGCATTCTAAAAAAAAACAGCAAGAGTGATATGATCTCATTCATGTGCACCAACTCTCTCTTCATGCTTTTTTTTTTTCATTTTTTGTTCTTTATTTTTCATTTTCCGCATTACGATTTTGTTTCCCATTTGTTGATATATTTTCATTGGTGAAGAGTTTGAACCACCAAAAAAAAAAAAAAAAAATTGATTAGAGGCACTGATTCTTCTAGGCATGAAAGATGAAACATTTACAAAGAACTTGCTATTTCAATCATTTCCTCAGATTACACTGAGAAATTGAACATTATTAATGAAGTTAAAGCAGATTTGTTGTGAAATATCTAGCTTCTTCATCATTATTAATTAATTGTTAATGATAGTCAAAATGGAGCCAAGATGCAAATGTGTTTTCTCATAGTATTTATTTAGTTCTGTGCACAATTTTAACGTGTGTTGCAGATAGCAGCTTGAGATTTCTAGCACAAAATGAAATTGGACTGGGCCTGGGAATATAACAATTTCTGATGTAGCTAGGCCTCAATCCTGAAGAGCCCAAACTTGTAGCCAATTAACAAAATGAACCATGATGTTCTAATTGTCTCTTATCTCATTTAAATGATAAACATTTATGCCTGTTTGGAAGTTAAAAAAAAGAGGGGGAGTAGAGTAGAGAGAGAGAGAGTAATTCAATTACCTCATTTGGAAGTTTTTTAAGAAATGAGGGGGAAGAGTTTGGAGGGATTTGGAGAGGTTTCAATCACCTCTAACCTCTTATTTTTAATTCCCCAAAATTGGAGAGATTTGGAAGGAGAGTAAAATAGATAAATTATTGATTAGATAAATTTTCCAAGTTACCCTTTCTAAATTAATAATAGACCAATGTTGTAAGTCCATTTTCAAATATGAGTAAATTTGTTTATTTTAATTATTTCCTCTCATCTCCATCCTAATTTTTAAAACATCCAAACAAGGGGAATGGCTAATTACTTCATTCCCCCTTACTAATTTAAAAAACATCCAAATAAGGTAAAGGGGAACCATTCCCCTCTACTCTCCTCCCCACTACTCTCTTCCCTCTCTAAACTTCCAAACATGCCATTAAGAGCATTTGCATTGACAATGCAAAATAGAAAAAGATAACAGTTTTACACATTTCAAGCCTCAAAATCATTCACATCAATCAAGTTAAAACTGTGTAAATTTGAAAAGTTACTATAGTAGTTGTGTAAATTTACATTGACACTATTTTTTTTTTTTTTACTACATATTTTGAGATGAAAGAAGAGAGTGGATAGTAAATATTGTGTGTGAAGAAAAAGAAACAATCAAAACAATCAAGAAAATTTGATATTTTAATGTAATATAGTGTAAAATAGATAATCTGATATATAATGTTTTAAAAAGTATGTATAATAGAAAATGTAGGTTATTATGCTAAAATAGGTACATTTTTTTACACAAGCTGACATGAATACTTTAACACTACTTTAACTATTGCTCTTACTAAAAGTGTTTTTATCTATAAGATTTCTTCACGTACACGTATAGTTCTAAAAGGATCAAGGTTATCCATTGATGATATCCATTACATTCCCATATTCTAATTCTTTGTTGGACAACATCAAGTTCTACTTTTTAGTGGATAATGACGAATCGTTAAAATATGATTTTTGTTTTTTTACCTTCTCTGGCTTTTCATAGTTGAACTGTCCATATAGTCCTGCACCAAGTGTAACATTAGGCCAAAAAAAATAAAGCAATATATAGTCCTGCACCAAGTGTAACATGCCCAGCAAAATATACTAGGGCCGGCCCAACCGGTACAGATTTAAGGGTCCACCTTTTCGGCCAAGTGGGTTAGCTTCAAGTCAATCAAGCTTTTCACCTACCTATCAATGGGTGTCGTATAGGGTAGGCCACTCTTTGGGTTTCAATTACTTCCTTGCAAAAGAAAAAGGTCATACTTTTGGGATGGCGATGGTCTGAACACGAAGATGGATGTGACACACGACTTAATCCATATCAAGCCCATTCCAGCTTTCCTTTGATAATGATTGGGCTAAAGTTCTCATAATTTGTGATTGAAAGTTGAAAGTTGAAACCAATTATAATGGAGTGTGTACCGTGTGGTACACTAGAAAGGAAAAAAGAAATAAGGAAAAAGGAAAACTTTATTTACAATAGCTTAGAGACAGTACATTAAATTTCACATTTATATTAAAACACGTAATTGCATTGAATTTAATTGCTTTTGAAAAATTTTTTTTTTTTTTTGGTGCTTTACTAGTTAATGAAATCAGATGGATTAAATTCTATAAAGAAGTGGTGTAAAATCCATATTTTATCCCTTCAATTCCAACATGTCACATCATCTTATCACATATTTAAGAATAAAAACAATCACACTCAATCAATTATAATACCCATTATATAAATCCAACCAAATTGGGAATCTATCGAAATGTTATTAGGTGTGGTAAGATGTATTGAATTTTTTAAGTAAAATGTTAATGTGACAATCACTTATTGGATGATGTAAAACATGGGTTTTACATCTCATCCTTATAGAATTTAATCTCGTTTGAATTTTATTAGAAAACTTAGTGTACTATACTTAAAATGTTATACCCCAAACTTTACCATAAGAAAAATTATGCGTTTTGATTTAAATTTTCGTCTCATTTATAATGTCTCCTCAAAATATTTATTTGCTCAATTGACATTTGACACTCTAGTTTGAAAAAAAAAAAGTTGTATTAATTTGACATATATCACCTAAATTGGGCATTAAATGAGATGAGCATTATGTGTAATTACGAAATTACCATCATTAGTTACAATGATTAAATAATTAAGTGTAAGGATTCACTATTTTCCCAATAACTAAAGTTTTTCTCGTAAAAATAAAATAAAATTAAATAACTTAAGCTTTTTAGAAAATCAATAATTTGTCGCAGTAATACAACAAGTGATCCTAAGTTTAAACTCTATCCCATTTAAAATTGTGTAAAACCCCATATTAGGAATGTGTTAGAATTGTGGCTAAATAATTACATTTATAATTTCTTAGATAGTTTAAACTTTTCAGATAATTCAGCAAATTGATAGTTGCAGGAACATTAAAGATAAAATTTAAAAGATTAGGGTGAAAAAAAAAAGTAATTTTGGGCAAGAATCAAGAAAGTATTGATCATGTGGTAAGTGTTGAGCATCATACTTAAGTGAGTCTATCATTAGTCAGAGTTTATTTATGGATAATTAAAATTGAGGCCCAACCTGGACCTACTTTACCGAAATGGCCAAATTTCAAACCCATGAATTTTCCTTTTGAACAAAGAAAAACCTAGAAGATCGATGATGACAATAATTGAAGGAATTGGTGATGATTAGGAGGTAACTTGAACCTCACATGATGGATACTGGATCAACCACCATATATGTACCATTAATTTTATCCTCAATTAATGTCCCAACTTTCCTCCAAAAAAAAATAATAATAATAATAAAATTAATGTCCCAACTTTGGGTGGCTACAATGGAGGAACTGTACGTACATGTGGGCTTCCTCTTCCTCCACCGTCCACCAAATTATATTTCTCCTGATTCGTCAACGAAAATTGAGAGGAATTTGACGTGAATATCCCGTCAAAGAACTTAATCAATGAGTGAAATGAAGACTCTCAAAAATGCATTAGAACCAAGATAACAATTATAATAATAAAATACAATTAAAGAATCACATCATTACCTTTTTTTTCAATATATTTTTTATTTATAAAGTTTCAACTTATGCGTTCACTGTTCGCTTATGTGATTTTACTTTTTACCATTAGATCAAAACAACAATTGGTTTTTTGTGTAAATGGGGATTGAACCTCAGATTTCTTATTCAACTAAAGACTTTAAGTTAAGCTAACTGAAATCCACAATCACATTGAAGGATTTTTTTTTCCATTTAGCATTATTTTAGCAACAATTTTGTTAGTTAGCATGTTTTTGAAACATTTTAGCAAACTAACATCTCGAGTTTTTTGAACTCGATTTCAATTGACGAAATCACACTCGATTTTGATGCTCTGGAAGGCTAGTGTGGAAATTTTTATGCACCTAGAACTCAAGTCTCACGCACTCAATTTAGTTTTACTGATCTAAGAAACAAAGAAGAAGAACAAAGTAGAAAGAATGAGAAGAAGAAGAAATAATGAAAAGAAGAAAGGACCTACCTCGTGAAGTCACTTGCAAAACCAAACCCACCTACAGCAAAACCAAATCCACCCCTCTGTTGCCATCTCTACTTGCAAAACCAAACCCACCTACAAAAAAATCTTTCTTTCTTCTTCTCCGTGTTCTCTAAATCCAAAGCCTAAATCGAGTGTATTAGACTCGAGATCCACATGTACAAAAAATCCACATCAGCCTCTGGTAGAGCCTAAATCGAGTGTATTAGACTTGATTTCCTTAGTTGAAATCGAGTCTAACAAACTCGAGATGTTAATTTGTTAAAATGTTTCAAAAACATGCTAACTAACGAAATTATTACTAAAATAATGCTAAATGAAAAAAAAAATCCTCTTGTATATATCCATCCACGAAATTCTCATCCTACCACACTTTGAAAAGACACATGACCTAAAATAATTGAGAATTACGTCTCAGTAATGTCCTTTTTTCTCTCATAATATAATACTAAAAACCAAAAATCATGCTAAACAATTATGGTTAGCATAATATTTTTTTAATTATCAAGGCCTTACATCCATTCTTTTATAGTGGAACAAGTTCGAGGTCAGGATTTTTTTGGTTCTTGTATAGCAGACAGATATAAATAAAATAAAATTATGAACATAGATGTATAATATTTTTCCCATCTCAGTATTGCACATATTCCAAAAGATCCCAACCCTAAGAAGCATAATGAGTTATTAAAATAAGAGTTTCCAGTCAGATGGAGTACATAATGCACTAGGTTTTTATGGTCTCGATCACTACTTTTTTTTTTTTTTTCAAATTCAAAAGAAAAATATAAGTTGTCCCTTTTTTATGACAAGATGATTCCAATAAAAGTTATTATAATCTCCAAAGTGATCTGAGTGTGAGACATAGCTACTATATTCATATCTAGCTAGCTAGGAGTGTTTTTGTCTGATCCAATAGTGGTAGATGTTCATATTTTCAGTATAAAAAATGACCTTTCTCCGAGAAGAGATTTTGCTTAATTAATAATTTCCATTTGGATGTGAAAAAAAAAAAGGGATGTTAATTAGGATAAATGTTAATTGATTAAATTAATAATTGACTACAAACTTATTATTTTGAGACATTTTATAATTTATCATTGAATCAAAATCAACCGTCTCAAATTTGAGCCCAATTCTTTCTAAAAAAAAAAATTGAACCCAATCTACTTCACTCTACCACCCATCTAGGTTGTACATCTACTTCAAACAAGTGATAATTTATCAAGATATAAAACAAAGAGAAATGTTATAAGGATATAACTTTTTTTACTAAATTACATTTTTTTACCCTTAAAGTTTGATATTGTTTTTATTTTGGTCCCTTAAATTAGTTTGTGATTTTCATCTTGGTCCGCAAAATTTGGTTCTATTTTCAAAACGATTCTTCAGTCCATCTCTATGATTCATCTGGCCATTAAATGCTAGTAAAACGATGTCTTTTTTTACTCTCTTAATGGTTCTATTTATAACATAAATAGACCTAATGACCATTTAAAAAATATAATCAAATTTGGTGGACCGAAATAGAAATGATCAAACTTACATTTCAAATGAAAACAATTAACCCTACTAAACTTAAAAAATCAAACTATAAATTAGTTAACTATTTTTATAATTTATTAACTGATAAGTGCTTTTTTCCCCCTTTTAGAACAAGGGAAGAGAAAATGCATTATCACAATTCCACTACACGGCATAGTCTCTGAACCATCAAAACTTTAAAGTGATAAGTTGTGATTACAACAGGTGCAATATATTGCATCTCCTTTTGGCCTTTCCTTGTGAACAACACCAGCTTCTAATATCCACAATTCCAGTTGGATGATAATAAGCTATGATTGTTTTTTTCTGTTTTCTACTTTCTTTTTTCTTTGCTACACCAGTGTGAAGTATCTTTTACTAGTAATAAAGTGTACTTTTGCATCATTAGTCGAGTCACATTTCTTTCTGTTCATGTCACGAGTGACTGTATGAAGTTACTACATTCTCACCCTGCCAATCATGAACAGTACTGAGTTCAGCACCCATTGCAGTGATGACTATGTTCCTATATATTCTTGTATTATATATAGCACTACAACCTAAAAGTATATAAAAGGAAAATCTATACAGTATCGATGACAACACAGTACCAGAATCTCAAGTGTACTCAAGCGCAAGACAAGCAGCTAGCTAGTGAAAACAATTATTACCTCTTTTACGTTATCTTTTATGTATTGAGAAAAATATATCCTTTTGTCATCATGGTATTTTGTTTTTTTATTCCTGTTTCTTCATCATTAGGTCATTACAGATTAATTTTATAATTAATCTAACTTTTAGCACAGTAATGAATTTCTTTCTTGCATGATTTAATGCCCTCCGTCCATATGTTAGGTAAAACCTTTTGCATAAAAATGGATTAGGTCTAAATCTTACTTTTCAACCTTGCTCCATCCAAGTTGATATATTTCCATTGAGTTTCAGATTTCGTTAAAAATTGTTTCACTCTCATTATTGTCTTCCTAAAACTTTGGTGCAATTTGGTCTAACTTGATCTATTTCGGTCCATTTGGTGTACTTACTTTTTTTTAGAGAGTTTCAACCTATGGCGTCCGCTCATAATAATAGTTCTTTATTATCAGACTAAGACACCAATCAGTTTTTGATGTAGGTGGGGATTGAACCCCAAATCTCTTATACAACCATCAGATACTTTACCAGCTGAGCTAACTGGAACTCACGTGCACTTACTTAAGAATGAGAAAAGACAAGTTTGAGTTAAAAGCATGAACAATAATCACAATCATTTTTGCATTTAATACTATAAGACAAGGCCCTTCCCTTAGGAAATGTATCCTAAGATCATGTACCCTCAGTTGACCCTAGAGAATAGTGCAAGATCCATTCATGACTTCATGGGTAGGCTGCTCACCCCCAAGGCCACAAGACCCCATAAATTCCCTCAAATCTATAAGTAGGAATATACACACTTGATTCTCGTTACTCTTGAAATTTTTTCATAAAGATTAATTTGTGAATCTCATCATTGACTTGACTTACATGGTAACTTCGACCAATGTCTAATCAGTAAGCTCATTCCTCTTTCTTAATAGGTCCCCGAATCAGCGAGTCCTTAAAGTTCCTAACTCCATTCTAATAAAAGATTCCAAACTCCATTCTAATAAGAATCCTTACTACACTTTTATTTCCTAATTAAGCTATATGCATAGAGTTCAAGTAATAGTCAAATGGTAATGACATATTTTCCAATGCCATATATATACTACCAACCATACTTTCTCATCCTCGTCACAATCTACCCATATATAAAAAAAAATTTAAAAGAACTATATATGCATGAACCCCACTGTGATTCACTTAACAATGTACAAGAAAGATGTGACTTCACAAGTACCGAAGTCACGTTAAAAGTAGTGTTAAAATACTCACTAAATTTGGAACTAGATTTAGGACCAACACATCCAAAATTTTTCCACTGCTCCCATCTACTCTTTTTGGCTAAAGTCCTTTACACTAAAACACAAAAAAGAAGTATTACCTAAATGTTTAATCACTTCAAAACATCTTATCTCTTTGTTTCTTCCTATCTTGCATTGTTATTTGTGTATACTCATCTCTGATTATATATATATATATATATATATATATATATATGAGACTATTAAATATTAGTATTGATACACCATATTGAATATACTAGTATGGATGTGGAAACGAAAGTATAAAGTATAAAACACAATAACACACGAGAGTTACGTGATTCAGCTTAACAGCCTACATCCATGGAGGAAACCCTAAAAAGCTACATCAATAACATATTATAGTGTCGTACAAATCCTGTATTACAATAAATCATAACATATGTATATATAGTAGACTAAATCCTCAACTAATAGACTTCTAGTACAAGTAAGAGACCTGACTTGCACACAAAATAGAATTAGACTTAAACTTATACTAATAGACTAATATATCTCTAAAAGAGACATTACAGGCATCATTATTCATTAACATATCTGATCGTATCCTTTGTATTTTGGTATAGTGAATGACTATACATATAGGATAGGTCCATATTTCTTTAATTAATTTCCATTGTTATATATATATATATATATATATATATATATATATATATATATATTCAAAATGGTCCACAATCGTAGGCTAGATATAGTAGAGAAGACAAAGATACCAGTTACTACCACCACGTGATGACCACAACCTATCATCGTCACTCTACCAATCTGGGTCAAGCTTCTGACACACAGCCGCAACGAAAGTGAAGCTTGCTGGTACCCTACCCTTGCCGTCATGCCTAAACCTTTTCAACCATTGGATTTCAAAACTTTACTACTTGGATACAATAGTGGCTAACTGGGATAACTTCAACCTCAAGACGCAAAGCAAAGCAAAAAGCAATAATACCTTCCTTTTTTCTTCACCATTGAAGCAAAAATATGCTGACATATAATAGAATTGTTTGTTGCAGTTCCTTGCAGCACGTATGTCTCATCTTCTATGAACCAATAGGGTTTTGCCATTTCCAAGCTGTGAGTCCCAATGTATATGTCATACTTGCATGTACGTTGAATATAGTGTAACCGCTTTTTATTCAACGAAAATGATAGATTTGAATTTATAATGTTGGTTTCATAATTATATTATTATTTCTTTTTTTAAGAAGAAGGCTGTAATTTTTATTAAAGAGAATCAGCCATATATTGGCTAGGATTACAACATTAAAATGTGGAGGAATATCTTCTGTCTATATCAAAAGTCAATTAATATGTTTAGTAAAAATATGAGCATAAGAATTATCCTATCTTCTAATATGAAAAAACTGAATAGTAGAAAAATTCTCAACTACGCCTTTAACTTTCTCAATCAAATGACCATAAGATTCAAAAGAGAGAGCCTCACTCTTCGAAGCATTGATGACTATCTTTCAATCTCCCTACAAAATAAGAGAAAACAATCCAATGTCTTGTGCAAGAGTTAAAGCCTTGACAGCTGCTATAACTTCCATAGATGCAACAGAATTTGAGAGGTAAATCTTCTCAGCTAAATGTGAGCTAGTTTTTTATTTTTATAAATAGAATATAAACTTATAACATCTAATTCATGATAATTGGTTCTTAATTATCATCAAGGTTAAGATACCAATTGATTTAATGTGTAAGCGGGATTCGAACCTCAAATCTCTTATTCGATGACAAGATATTTTATTTAGTTGAGATTGGAATCCACAATGTGAGAAAAATTAAAACTTAATCCTTTATTCAATAATAAAAAGTTATTAATTAATTTTTTATTTTTTTAAGATATGACTATTATTAAAAACTTGAACTAACTAAAACCCTAGTATATATATTGACAGTACCAATTGATTGGTTCTTAATTATCATGAAGGCTAAGATACCAACTGATTTAATGTGTAAGCAAGGTTTGAATCTCAAATCTCTTATACGAAAATATATTTTATTAGTTGAGATTGGAAGCCACAATGTGAGAAAAATTAAAAATTAATCCTTTATTTAATAATAAGAAATTATTAATTTATTTTTTATTTTTTTTTAAGATATGTCTGTTAATTAAAAACTTGAACTAACTAAAACCCTAGTATATATATTGACAATTTGACAGTACTTTGGTACTTCGAAAAAGAGGCCGAGCATTTTGGGATGTGATTATGCAATAATTATCTCATATATCACATATACATACATCTCTCTTTTTATAGTATATGCCCTAAATTATATAAAACTTACATTATAAAAATAACAAGGCATATATTTAATGTATGAAATATTAAGGGGGTGTTTGGTACATGCACTTAAAAACTGAAAACATATGTGAAAAAATGTGTAGGTGAAAAAATGTATAAAAATACGTGTAATACTATTTAAAAACTAAAAATATGTGTTTGAGTTGGTGTACCAAACAGGGCGTAAATAACAAGGCAGATATTTAATCTATGAGATATTTTCCGATAAGAATAGTGTCACATGAATACTTTAAGGTTCAAGCACTCACAGCAGTGATGCTATATTACTATATTTTAGCTCCTCAAATCCCAAAATCAGCACCCACCAGTGGAGCTAAATCTATTTTTTTTAACTCCATTGCTACAATGCACATCTATAGATAGATGTGCACGGTTCATGAGAGTTTTAAAAAAAAATATTATTTTATTAAATTTCTCTCTCCTCTTCCATTAAAAAAATATTTTCTCTTTCTTTCTTTTTTTCTCTCTCTCTCTCCGGCTTCTCTTCTTTCTTCCTCTTTCCTTCTCATGTTTTTTTCTCTCCCTCATCTACTCTTTGCTTCGCCGATCTATTCTGGATCTTTATCATCGCCGATCTTCATCGTCATCGCCCACATTGCCGCCCCACGCCGTCGACCCATCTCGCCTAGTCCTCCATCTCACCGCTTACCCAACGCTGACAAGCCTAGTCCTCCATCTCACCGCCGATCCAAACTCCACTGCCGACCTAAGCTTCATCGTCAACCCAAGCTCCACTGGCACCACCTTCATCGAACTCAAGAGCGTCGCGGATTTCGTAGTTGGATTTCGTGGCAGTGGTTGGATTTCGTGGGTTTCTCTAGGTTTCGTGATGGCAATTTGGCTGGGTTTCATGGTGGCTGAGTTTCGTGAGTCAGTGGTAGTGTGGTTGTGTTGGTGGTGATTTGTGTGGTAGTTTTTGGCTAATTTGGATTTTTGGCAGTGGTTGTGGGTGGTTGTTATTGGCTTGCTAATCGTTGTTGGGTGGTTGTGGGCGGTTGTTCTTGGTTGGCCATGTTGGTGGATCGGTTTGTGGTGTTTTTATTGTAGTGAGATAGATTATTTTATTGTAGTAGATATATTATTTTATTATGATATTTATATTATTTTATTATATTAAAAACTAAAATAGATCCACTGCTGCAGCATGTGTGTAGATAAAATAGATAAAATAACTTTTGGTGAAATTAAATTACTAAATTTGTAGCTTACTCTAAACCCATTAAGCGGAAATGTTCACCACCTCTTTTAAAGTCCCAAATCCAGAAGCTCAGTATTCACGCAATGATATAGAGCGTGGGGTGATATACAAATATGCATCAGGCACGGGAAAAGAATATTTCATTGACGTCACAAATATAGACTGACATTAGTGTAAGGTATTATGCCCTCGTTGCAGGAGATAAATGGTTTATCAACTGACATTCATTTTAGCAAATTATAAAATCATAAAAAGATGTTTTAATGGATTATAGAACTAAAGAATTTTTTTAGTAGAAAAAAAAAAAAAAAAGTAACGAGAATATAGCTATAGTAGCACTTTAACTTTTCCCTGACTAAGGCTGAGAGTAGTTAAACTTTTTGAAACTAGGCTTTTTGAAAAAGTTGAGTTTTCAAAAAATATGGTATGAAATTAATTTTTCAAAAAAATTGAATGTTTAATAAAAGCTATTAAAAAGTATTTTTTGAAAAAAATTAAGTGTTTGGCTCGCAATTATAAAAGTGGTGGTTTGAATGGTAAATTATCAAAAAGAACATTGTATATATAAGGGAGTTTATTTCATTTTTAAATCAACTACTTCATAATACTTACTAAAAAAAAAAAAAGCTACTTAATAATAATAAAAAATATATTATTGTCATAATTATTTGTTATTACTATTACTATTATTGGTATTATTTTAATAATGTTAGTTTTTTTTAGCATCAATTATTTGTTATTCTACAAATTTTGAACCAAGTATGTTATCCGTCTTACTTTAATAATGTTATTTATTTTTAATAATATCAATATCACTATTTTAATAATGTTTTTGTCTTATTGAAAATGATGTTATCTGTTCTGGTATGATGGTTTGAAGGGGTTTCAAATGGTAAAGTTGGGTTTTTAATAAAATAAATGGGCAATTTGATAATTGAACCAACAATTCCTGAAAATTGAAGTGGCTTTTTTGCAAGAGCTAGCCAAAGGTCCTTTGGCTTTTTTTGGTCTTGCACTTTTTGAAAAAACAATTTTCTTGCTAAAACAGCTTTTTAATACCCACCAAACACCTAACATTTTGAACTTTGAAGTAAAAAGTGTTTTTTGTCATCTGAAAGTGCAAACAAACAAACATTAAGATCTTTATTATGCATACGATATAGGAGTAGAAGCACCAACAAGTTGCTGGGGTGTAAGGTGAAATTTGAACTCATAACTTAAGTTACGTTAGCTCAAATGCCTTACCACTAGACCACTAACTTGGTTCATAAGCAATGAAAATTCTGTTTAAGCACTTACTGGATCTTTATTTTTTTTTTTTTCAATATTTATGGTTTAATCTTAGCTTGTTACTTTCATCTTACCAACGTAAAATATACCAAACTAGCAAAATGAATTTAAATTTGATAGGCCAAACACAAATTGACCCCTTGTGATCAAATTAATTTATTAATTAACCAAGTTTATTAATTAATCAAATTAACATACAAAGGCGTGGTAGCACAAACAAATCACCAAACAACTAAAGTATGTAGCGGAAATTAAATGACATGGTAATTTGTTTACGAATAGGGAAAACCTAACGGCAAAAACCCCATCAGGTGATTTTCAGGTCACCACTCCCAAAACTCCACTATTATCACAACAAACGATTACAAGTAAAGGAATCTCAAGTACCTTACCAACCTACAGTTGAACTCTTACCCTAATACCCAATTAGACTTGTTCTGTAGTGACAGTTCCCTTTTAATGCACGACTCCCAAGTACGTGACTAACCAATTGTGCGGATCCCAGTACGCAACTTCAATCACCAACTAAGAAGGTTGTTGGCTGCAAAATTCTTCAGTTCATCCACACGATGAAAATCAAGAAGATGCTTGGTCACAAAACCCAAAGGTGCACATACACAGCAACTTCTTCACAAGAATGATGAACTAGGGCAAGAACTTCGTCTCCGGTTACAAATTGATTAAACAGAGTTTTCTCAATGCTTGTGCAACTTGTCAACTTGTTGACGGCTCTTAAAATAATCATTTTATATGTTTAGGGTTAGGAGAAAAGAAGACCTAAACACATAATCACGGATTCCAAGAAATCAGATCAGAATTCTGAATTTCTTAAATCTCAACAGATAAGCTGTCGAGCAGCTATCGAGCCAACTGTCGAGTTTTAATGAATTTGCACTTTTAGCTTGTTTCCTAGAACTACTCAATTACAAGTAAAGTGCGTTTTGTCAAAGGATTAAGCCAATTACATAAAATAAAAACATATGATCCTAACATGTGAAACACATATGTCCTAACAAAATTTAAAATAAATAGGAAGTTATATAAATATTTATACTATTTTGTGATGAAGGGAATGAAATAAATTAGTTGTTCATTTTCAAATAAAGGCGTTTGGAGTTCAAAGTCTTGCCAAGTCAGATGAGCCCAGTGATGAAATGGCATGTTCTGACCCAACCAAAATAAATAAATTTAAAAATTAAAAATAAATAAAATAATAAAAAGAGAGAAGAGAAGGTGACGGGGTATGGCATTATGTGACTAAATGGGCCACTTCCATGCCAGTACACACAATTATATACACATACTTTTTACACTAAATTCATGACTTAAAGTCACCATTTTGATGTAAAAAGTATGTACAATTGTGTGTAATAAACAGTATGAAATAAACACAAACCAATCCCATAAGTTTGTAAGGCTCACATATAATGAGTATTCCACTACATGTAGCGAAAACTTGTTCCATTAGATATATGCAACATAAATACAATATTCCTTTTCCTTCATAATTACCATATATTGCATCTTCAATTTTCAATTTTAAATCCCACACTAGATTTTTTTTTCCTCCGAGCACACCATTTATTGTTACTACACTTCAGTTAAGCCACATTAGCATCCACATCATTATTTTTTTTTCTTTCCAATTTTATTATAATTTTTTTTAACATTTATTTTTTTTAATATTTACACTTCACCAACCTTTCTCCCTCTCTTACATTTTCATCTCTCCACTACCCTCTACATTAATATCATTCTTCCTCTTCCCCTTCATCTTCCTTTATTTTTGTCTCTTCTTATTCACACACTCTTACTATAAATTTGTCACTATCTCTTTCATTCTATATTCTATGCATAGTTTTCCCTCACAAAAAATGTTGTTTCTCTCTCTCTCTCTCTCTCTCTCTCTCTCTCTCTCTCTCTCTCTCTCTCTCAATTTTTTGGTGAATTTTTTATTTTTCTTGCATCTCTGCTTTAGGTCGATAATTTTTTATATTCTTTAAAAATCTACTTTAGATTAATGCAATTTAGTTTTGTTTTTTAAATTGTTGTTGGTGTTGGTTTTTTTTTTTTTTTTTTTTTTTTGGACTGTTATATGTCATGTTATTGCATTATAAAGAATTAAATATAGCATATAAAAATATAATATTATTCTATTGCGTAGCATAATTTTTTATAATGCTCAATTTATATGTTAAACTATGAGACTTTACTAATTTTTGTTTATTTTTTAATCCTTTGTGATGGAAAAAGTACTCTTAATAGTTGCATTAGAAGTACTCTATAATGCCATTTAGTTAGAGAAAAGCAAATGTTAGCCAAACGAAAATAATTGGATGGGTGACAAATTTTAGTTTTTGCAATTTTTTTTTTTTATTATTATTATTATTATAACAATGCATATATAGAAATTTAATTCTTGAATTTTGCTAATAATTTTTTACTTGATAATATGTTTTGGGTGGAATAAATTACAATTTCTGCAAAGAAAATAATCTTAATAAATTATCAACAACAAATTGTTTTCCTAATTGGTCCAATTAATCAATGTTAAGTTTTATTAGTTTTTTAGTTATTTTTTTTGGTGTTTTGGATTGTAAGCAGAAAAAATAAGGTTTGCGAAATTTTTTTTAAAACTTAAAGAATAATTTCAAAATTTTATATTTTTTTTAATGATTCAAAAAATGTTATAAATAACTTTCATTAAAAAATGAATACTTGCCTTTTGAATTTTTGAGAAAAATTGTATTGTCTCCATTTTGGTACGACAAAATTTATATTTGTGATTTATTATTGATCCTATAATAAATAAAAATAATACATTATTTTTTATTAAATTAGTTTAAATTTAAAAAAAATTAATAAAACCATTATAAAAATCATTATCACGCGCAACACGTGGGTTCGCGGCTAATTTCTATAATAAGCACATCATCTTAGCATGTTCGGATGAGCAAATTTTTAAATTTACTTGATTTATTTAGCTCATATACAATTTTTTTTTTAAAAAAAAAATTCAGATACATGCAACTTATTAATTTGGAAGGCTTCATATTGTAATTGTTATAGATTTTGATGGACAATAATCTATCACCCTCATTCTAATAAAACAATGGGACATATAGGCTCATCCACCTAGATGGACAACCATTCAATTAACTGAACCGGAAAAGGAAAGCATAACTGACAAACATATTTAATATATACCATCAAATCGTATCCATTTACCGCATTTTAACAACTCATTTCAATTATAGATTCTACATAATTATATACCATCAACAACATCATTCCATTTGCTAAGATATGCTTTGAGATCGATACCACATTGGTACTCCCAATAAGATTTCCCCCTTGTTACGCATGAGGCAAGATGTTTGGACGAGTAGCTCACCGAAGATTAACATCTTATAATATAAAATTTTGAAGATAATCTCAACATGATTCAAGGACTTTGGGTGACGAAAATGGGAAGAGTATAGCATTGGGACTTCAAAGTATTTTAAGGCATTATTCAATGTATGACGCAAGAAGGGGATCTATTTTCATCTGTGAGCACACAAACAAAAGTGCTGACACCTGCTTGAGCTGACACTGGTATCTCTAAATTAACATAACCACTCTTTCCCGGTCCCAGCACAGTTATAAGAGATAACGTGGTGAGTTTGCGGCGTTGTTAATTTTGGCCATGGTCGTCATCGTCATCATCACTGTCATTATCAGTAAAAGGAAAATAATTTAGGGAAAAAAACATAAAAGGTTGTTCATGAAAATAAGAGCTATTGCCCACCATTGCTACCCACCATCACTGACTCACGTACTGATGCCCCCCTCGTGAAGCCCAATGTGTGGTCAGAGATTTTTACTCTCAAAGCCTAGAGTGTGGTTGAAGTTTTTTTTGCAATGAATAGAGTGCATTTACGGCCTTAATGCATGGTCCCAATAATTATTATTTTTATGAAAAAAAAATTAATTTTTTTACAAATTCTTTTAGAAAATAGATTGATATGATATGATTGAATTCTTTTATATATATATATATATATATATATATATATTATGACATCTACTTCTTTATAATTGCTCTTAACATAAATACCAATCCGTTTTTGTTCTGTTTTTTTTTTTTTTTTTGTGTAAATAGAATTCAATAATAAGAAATTTTACCCATTAGACTAACTAAATTCAAGTAATTGAAATCTTTTCAACAATTAAATTATTATAAATTATAAAAATTAAATCATTTTGTAAGTAAGTCTTGTCTTTTCACTTTTTCATTTCTCATCTCCTATGTTATGTCTTCTGTTTACCTACATTATCTCAAAAAAAAATTTATTTATTTATTTAATGATCGATGATGCATCAATTTATACCAATGAAAGCTATGTATATAGATCACTTCGGAACAATTTTAACTCCAAATATATTTGTAGCATTGTAATGAACATAACTCACCTGATTGAATATTGGTTGCGTTAAATGTGGTTAAATGAGTTATATGTATTGCATATAACAGAGACATATATCACTTTTCTAGTGTGAGTTGAAACCTATTTAAGTCACTTAACATATTTAGAACCAAACTTTCTCCTCTCAGTTTCTGAAATGAACTCAAAGCGGGATTTGGTCCATAATTGATTTTTTTTTTTCTTTTTTTGGGGGAGGGTGGGGCGGTGTGGGTGTTGCGCAAGAAACCAGTTGAAGATGGGGTTCTGGGCTTGACCATATGTTTGTGTAGGAACATTGAATCTCACTTTCCAAGGCTGCGACTATTTGTGTAAATTACAATACGAGGAGTCTCGAAAACATTGAAGACGGTCCAAAACTATATAATAGATGGTTATCTACCTATAAAATGTAATAATTCTGATATTATATATATTCCTGGTTGCAATTTTAGTTTTCACTATTCATCTGTCACTCACTCACTACTTTTACCATCCTTATTCCTTACCTTCCACAACATAGGACCAAAAAAAAAAAAAAAAAAAAAAAAAGGTATAATAATAACTATTTGGCATTATGCTACCTACTTATTTAACGGAAATGCACCTAATAATAAACTCTATTCTCTGGCCAATGATAGGTATTATTTTTCCTTGAACGTTACATAATATGATGCAGCCATGCATTTTTTTTTTTTTTTTTTTTTTATTGACAAGATTTGGTAATCTAGGAGACTAGGACCCTATTTTTTATCATGAGTAATATTATAGACAAAATTGTTTACCATAATGTTTTTTACAATTTATTAAAATGATGATTAATGTAATATTATTTTCACATGCAAGGTTCACAATTATTATTATTTTTATCATTTACCAAATACAATATGCATCCTAAAAGTTGTAAAAATTTTTGTGTTATTAAATTTGTTGTTTCATTACAATTATTACTTCAATAATTTTCAGTTCATTCATGATTGCACACCAAACAACAAGTTATAGACTTTTTTTTTTTTCACTTAGAATAAGAGAGGGCTGATGGTTTTGAATCCAAATTCTCCTCATTTCAGAATCAAAACAATATTATTGCTTTTGACAAACTTCTCTCTTATTCTAACTTGTAAGTTGTAAGTAGGTCTTAATTTTTGTATCTTATAAAATGTGAAGAGACTATAATAATGGTAAAATGTCCCTATCATAATAGATACCCTCATAAATTAAGTGCATTTTTTCCCATAGTCCAAAAGGAAACTCCCCTTTTCTTAAGTAGCAAGTATTTCTTGTTTCAATTGTGCTAATGGCAATGCTATCTCAATTGAACTTTTTGGTGTGTGAAAACTCTTATTTCCACAACCCTATTTGGGTTGCCTTAAGTCTCCATATAGTATCCAGGAAGCTGCACTTGAGTCCTAGACTCTAGTTTCTCATTTTGGGTTGGTCAGAAATGTATAATTTCCAAGAGACTGTTTTGTTCAAAAGTTAGACTCTACTTTCTAAAAGCATTGGAAATCAAGTTTAATAAACTCTAACATTTTGGGTTGGTCAGAAATGTATAATTTCCAAGAGATTGTTTTGGTTCAAAAGTTAAACTTTACTTTCTAAAAGCATTGGAAATCAAGTTTGATAAACTCTAAACAACATCTCAATGGAGGAAAAAAAAAAACACAGAAAACGACTGTGCAATGGGGTAGCAATGTTGACCTACACAAATCAACGGGGACCATATCTTTCCTGAGATTGGAAAAAACACCTTAGTATCACTTCTAAGAAGCTCACATATGGTTTTGTCATTGAGAGGAAACAACGAGTGACTGGCAGAGTAATAGGGACAAGGACGTTTGTATTTTTTAGTTTCTAATATCTACCCCTAACACACTCCATGTCTATTCCTTTGCTTTCATATGCGAATTTTTAAAACACCATTTACAATTTACCACTGTAAACTGCCCATAATAATGACCTTATTTTTATCATTCAATCTGCAAGAAAGTAAAGACAATTTTCAAGAGTTTGAGACTAAACCTCTGTTGTTGATGATATTTTGCACATTCAACCTAATTATCCAAACAATTTTTCGAAATATACATTACAAGAAACATATGCAAATTTAAGTGTTAAATAGATTAAATGTCATTGAAAATACAAAAAGAATAGTATGTTGGCACATAATTTAACTTAATTTTGATGGTAATATATCGAATTATTCAAAGGTTGTATCCAGTATACAAAACTCTCATTTCTGTGAGGTTTGGATAAGGTAATTGACTAATTAGTACGCACATTTACCCTAACAGAGATGATTAAAAAACACTCATTCCCCTACCTTTAAAAAAAATAAAAATAAAAAATCTCTTGAGATGTGGATTTAGGACTTGAATCCAAGACATATCACTTTGAATGAAAGACATTTCTATCGTGAGAAGGGAGGCTATTGTATTGCTTAGGTACAACTATACTTTTACTAACTTATTTTGTAACTCAATGAAAATAACAAACCACACTCAAATAGATAAGAGTAAAACAAAAGGTTTTGTTAAGACAAATAGCAGGTGTGCTTGGGAATGCCCCCCCAAAAAAAAAACTAGTGTATTTCCTGCTGACTCACTATGTTAGTAAAAGACTCCTCAAGGAAATGACAAAAAGATAATTCAGAACTGTACTTTAACGAAGCCAACCATAGAGTTAGATATGGAGAATTAAGTAGTTGGGAAGATCATATATTATAAAAAATGATTAAGAAAACAAAAGGTTCATCTATCTGTATGATTTTTTTATATCCTAGGAAGTACATGCTTGAGTTGGGATTCAAATTCCATTGCATATACTATACTTTATACCCAACAAAATAAAAACATAAACAAAACCTCTAGCTGGAATGATGAACTTAGCATGTGAGGGTCGAATCTCAAGCAGAAGCAATCACACTTTTGGAAAAGGTGACCCTTCCCATAATGTAATTTGTAGCCATGATTAAGTTTGTTCTAACATTGTTGGCACAACCCTCTACATTCTGCTTTCAGCCACAAGTATTTGACATTTAAGGGGCAATGCATGTGCTGGCAGATGTGCTAACATCCTGGTCTGTATCATAGCTTTGAATTATCTCTTGTATTATTCAGACTAATGAGCCCACTCATGAACTAGTTCCAAACTTGCTAGGGCCAAGAAATTTTTTTTTTTTTTTTTTGGAGCACTTTAGTACGTTGTTTATGCAATCAGAAGAAAAAAAAAACCAACAATGTCCAATGCAAGGAACCATAAACACGTATAAGATCCAAAACACATACAACATAAAAAAAAATTGGTTAAGATGATGTTATAGTGTGTATGTATTGAACAAAAAGACAAAAGTGACGTATTATCATTTTTGGTCATGTGTCACGTTCAATGCACTAGAAGACTAAACACAAACCAAATCCTAAATTAACAGGAAAAAAAAAAAAAAAAAAAATCACAAATAACTAGTAGTATTACTACTACATTTATATACTCCAATTGAGAAAGTATCTCTAACGGGCTTATCAGAACCATACCCGTCTAATACAAGATTTTTCCACTTGGATCCCTTTTTATTTCATTTGTGTTTTTGTGGGTTCTCCAGTCGTTTTTGTGGGTTCTCTAGTCTTGGCTGCATGGTTCCCCATACAGTGAATGGGGTGAGTGGGCGTAGGTTAGAGAATCAATAATGACAGAAAAAGGTTTGTCAAAAAATAAAAAAGAAGGAAAAGGTTTCCCAGAAACCGCTCGTGAGAAAATGGTTTCCTCGTAGCTCTGAATTAAATTCAGGATGTAAATTTTGAGGAGGGTGTGGTCTTCCAAAAGTGGAGTCTTTCAAGATTTAGGCGAAAAGTAGAGGTTTTGAGTAACTTATTAGACTAGAACAAAAGAGGAAAAAAAATAAAAGGTTTCAATAGGTGTAAGTTTTTTTTAGAGGAAATGTTACATAAAGGAGGATGCTGAAAAATCATTATAGGAAACAGAACTATCCCAAAAATTGAAGTAAAGTTATTACAAAGTTACAGAAAAACATAGCCAAATGAAAATAGTGAGTTTTTCGAGTCACTCTTTACTTTCTAGTTCCTTCTACATGTTTTCTGAGTAACATACTCTGCAGTGCATAACTTTTTACTTTAATCCAAATTCCCAAAAAAAAAAAAAATTGTTTCGTTGTTTTCCAAATGTTCCCATCAACTTACTCAGGTTATATTATCATTTAACTGTATTATTACAATTATTTAGACCGGATGTTCCCACCAACTAATTTAAAGACAGAGAAAGTCCTTGATTTCAAAAGAATTACTGTCACAATTATTTAGATGCCAAAATTGTGCATCTATCCCCAAGTCAATGTCTTAAATGCGAAATCTAATATCCAATCAATGTCTATTTCCCTTTAATCTTTTCATAATCTCCTAATTCACATCCTAAAACAAACCAAGCATATCTTATCTCTCATGCCATTCATTCCAAGTGGGAAATCTCTTTAATTTCAATTATTTTAAGATGTTTTAATCTTTCTTCTTACATAAATGGTGAATCTCACCAATCATATAAAAAATGAAAATGGAAATACTACGCCACTATGATATGAGAATAGTGCATAATTTTGCTTCAATTAGACTCTCGTTTCCTACTATTCATCTAGAGTCTAGCCCCAGAGAATAAGTTGAACATCCCTCTCTCCTTTTAACTTTTGCCATATCTATTTTGTGGGTGTCACTTCAAGTCAATGTTCCATTCATTTCTTTGATACACACTTAACCCCAAATCCACCCACTACTATAAACAGTGTAAGGGAAGACACATTTCAACCCATTATAATAATAATAATAATAATAGTAATACCTTCTAAGAAGAAATTATATATTTTATTTATTATCTAGATTAAAAATCCTAATAACCTAATTCCCAACCCAATCCCACTCTAGTGGCTCGAATGAACAATCACAAGCTCATGGATACCCAAGCCCTCGTGGCAAAGAAGATACCCCTTCACCTAACTTGAACAATAGTGAGAAATTGTTGGTGAGATATTATCGGTAAAAGAAGAAGGTACCATTTCACCCAACATAAACAGTAATGAGAAATTATCGTAGTGAAAAATTATCAGTAAGGGAATATACAATTTCACCCTACATGGACAATGGTGAGAAATTATCCCTCCTTAATTACTCAAATCCTATATAAAGACCCACATGTAGGATCCATTCACTTTTAAAGAGCCCCAGAAGAATGCACGAAATAATTTCACAATTGGAAGAGCTTTTAAGATTCAACAAGATCTTTCTCCATTTCAAAAATTGTTCATTTCATTTCATTACTCGTTGGTCACTTGTTGGAAGTGGAACAATTGAATTATTATAATACTAACAACCAATCACCCAAAGAAAAGAAGGAAGAATGATAAACAAAATGAAAAAGTTCAAGGTTTCCAATTGGTATATGTTATTATTCTACTATATGCAGTTATTTTTTATTTTGTACTTCATAGAGTATATAACAACTATTAAAAAAAGAAAAAAAGAAAAGAAAGTACAATCTTACAAAATTCTACAGCTTAACTGTAGATCGTACTTTTATAGCAAGAACTACACATTGCACATGTAGAGCACCCATTCACCACCCAATTTTCATTTTCACCCAAAGACAAAGTTTCTCATTTTTTTTTCTTCTTCTTTTTACATGACAGAACAGGCATTTGGGTTCTCATCACTGAAGATCTGAGGTGGGTAGGCATACATTTCCATAGGATACCTTGGTGGATAGTACTGAAATGCATTTGCTTGAAGCTCTATCACCTTGTTAGTCTCTTCTGTAGTGGCTGCTGCTGCTTCTTTTGCCTCAGGCTTTGCTTCTTCTCCTTTACCTTCTTTTTTCTCTTCCTCAGCTTTGGTTTCTTTGTCTCCACCACCACCACCTTCCTTAGCTTTTTTCTCTTCCTTGTTACCATCTTTGGATTCTTCTTTGTCCTTCTTTTCCGGTTCTTGTTTCACAATTACCGCATGCTTTCCAGTCCTCTTGTACACGTATTCCACCAACTTTGGTGGGTCAAACACTCCCTTCACTGTTACCTCTGAACTCTTTAGATCTGGCTCTGCCGACTCAACTCCTAAAAATAAAAATAAAAATGAATTATTGAGAAATTTTTAAAAATGGGATCTATTTAGTATAAGCTCAAAAACACTCAAAATTAAAAATTGGGATTATGGGATTTGAGGGTGAATACCAAAGAGAATGGAATCTTTAAGTGATTTAATTTTAATAATACAATATTAAAAGAAAAGAATGTGGTTGATTTTGAATTAATGGTAAAGAGAATAAACTTTAACCCCAAAAAAAAAAAAAAAAAAGGGTAAAGAGAATAAACTCTTTTTTAATAAGATATTCAAAAGGTTTAACAACAATTAAACAAAAGGGCATGACCGTTGGTTGCCAACGGATTCATATTTCATAATCACAACTTTTTCATTTTTGTTGAGGAAATCATAATCACAACTAAAAGCCAAAATTGCATGAACCTCAAAATTAATTTTTCTTTAAAAAAAAAAAAACTCAAACCTTTCATTCTCAGTATACGTTTCTTAATTTCTTGTGCACAAGCCTCACAATGCATGTGAACCTTTAGCACCACTGTGATAATCTGAGGCTGCCAAACAACAACATAGAAATGAATCACCAACCAAAAACAAATTATTATTAAAAAAATAAATAAATTAAAAAAAATCTTTATTTATTTGGAAAAACAAACAATTTTTTTTTTTTTTTTAACCTCTTCTTTCTTCTCTTCAGGCTTGGGCTTCTCTGCCTCCTCGGACTTTTTCTCCTCCTCGGTCTTTGGTTTTGGGATCGGAGAGATGAGCTCAACTTGCCTATGGCTCTTCCTTTGAACTCTCTCTAAAACCTTCAATGGATCAGCCTTTTCACCTTTCACCACAACCTTTGAAATCTTGCAATCCGTTATAACATCCTCAACACCTAAACCCCACACACACAAAAAACACACACATTTCAATCAAAACCAAGACTTAGAAACAACTGAAAGATACAAACTTTGATAGCGTTTGGCTCAAAATGAACAACAACCCCACTAACCTTCAAAGCCTTTGAGGCAGCGCCGAACCTTGCGGGCACAACCTTCACAATGCATGTAAACTTTGAGCACAATTTCTTGAGGCGGTGGTGGTGCTTCTTCTTTAGCTTCTTTGGATTCCTTTCCATCCTTAGCTGCTTCCTCTTTCTTTCCCTCTGCTGCTGGTTTCTCTTCTGCCTTCTTCTCTTCTTTCTTCTCCTCCTCTGGCTTTTTCTCCTCCATCTTCTTCTCCTCTGGTTTCTTCTCCTCCTAAAACGCAAAAGGTAACAATATTCACAACCCCAACAAACAAATACTATAAATAATGAAAACTTGTCATAAAAATTTTAAAGTCGGCTATGAATCCTCGACAGGTCAGTCAGTGTCAATAACACATAAACACATAAAGCAAGAAAAGCAAAGAAAAGAAAAAAAGGTATGATAAAGACTAAAAAGTTTATAGGGGTTTCAAAGTTTCAAGACCTCTCCCATTTGTTTACCCTCTCTTCTCTTCTTGGGTAATGGAGATTTAGATGATGATGATGATGATGATAAGGCTTTGTATAGCAGCACTTCTTTTTTCTCTAGTGAAATTTTTTGGACTCTTTTTGTAAACAAAACACACTATGAGAGTTTTGGACCATCAGATCTGGATGCTGAATAGGCTCTTTTATGATCATCATCATAACATGACGTGGCTACCTGTAAGGGGCACGTGCAATGGAGCGGGGACATGCTGCAGACAAATGGTGCTTGGAGGTTACATGCTTCTTTTGGAACTTAATGGGTCTTTTTGGGAATTCAACTATAAAAAAATTTGTTATAGCGTGGATATCTATGTACAAAATTTTACTTTTTTTTTTTTCCATAAATTTTTTTTTTTACTTTATTTATTTTTTTTAATAAAAAGTGAGAAATCTTTATTAAGAGAAAATTACAATACATGAAACATCTTTAGCAAATTAAGCAATAGAGGTAAGTATACATATGAATGTGATATGCTATGATTAATTTATAATAAAAATGATATTTGTGATAAATTTAAGTTTGAATGATTGATGTTATTCCAAATTTATAATAAAAATAAAGGCAAGGAATTTCAGTTGATTGTCGATAAGAAGAATGAAAACTGAACAAGCGGGACAGTTGGCAACCATTTGTGAAGTCACGAGTATCTACATCATATTTATAAATAGAAAAAGAATCAATGATGAATAGATAAGATAATAGAAATAAATCTTTATGAACATGATATGTGACTATTGATTTATAATAAAAATGATATTAATGATAAGTTTTGAGTAAAAATGATGGAGGTTACTCCAAATCTATAATCAAAAGGAAAATTCTCTCCACACGAAATGATTTATTGATCTATTTACACATTTTTCTATGCTGTTATGTTAAGGTGGACCCACTTGAATATTATCTCTTTTGAGAATACTACATATTTTTTACACACAAACAGGAGATGGGGAAAGGTTTTTAAAGAAATTTCCACTTGAATATTATCTCATATGCTAGTAAATGAGATATGAAACTTTTGATGAATTTTTCTATAGTAAAACTATAATAAAAATAGTATTAGTGATAAGTTTATGTAAAAATGATAGATGTTGTCCTAATCAAAATTTACTATAAATAGCAACTTGTGAAAATAATTGTGTACTTGATAGTTGACATTATTTTTTTTTCCTTGGTAAAAAAAAAATGATTAGAAGGGGGACCAGTATGTGACATTACTTGGTTAGATTTTTTTTTTTTTGAATAAGTTTACTCGGTTGGATTTAGTAAAATATGATGGTGGTATTATTTAGAATGTCAATATCTTGAATTTGATCAGTTGACCATGGAGTATTTAATCCAATCCAATGAGCAGGAAATCATCGTATTGTAAACTTACTAATTACTAAGTACGAAAAATGTTTGCGTGTGAATTTCTAGGAATTGGATTTGGGATTTGTATTTTTGGTGTATGCCTAGAGATTTTTCTATCGGGATTTTGATCATACACTTTTAACTGTCATTTTTAATGATTCAAACAAAAAAATAAATAAATAAAAGAAAGAAAAATAAAACTGTCATTTTTAATATATGTAGTCGCACAATTAGGAAGTTTAAACATTGCCTCAAAATTTTCTAGGAATCCAAATTCACGTGGCTCAAAACCCTTTTCAAACTGTGGGCTTTAGATCAGTGTGCTGAGATTCAATACTACCTTTTTTTTTTTCTTTTTTCTTTTTTCTTTCTTTTAATGAATAAAAGGGGACTGGAGTGACTATTGTGACTCTTCCCCTAAACGTGACCATAGGAGCACTCCCACTAGAAAATGTTAAATTGAGTCATAGTTACTGTGGTTGAAAGTAATCACAGACCTCACCCTAACCTCACAAGAGAGCTAGTAAATCAAGAGTTAGCTGCAAGAAACAACCCCACTTTCTGTTAGGGTTTAAACGTGAGACCTCAAGATCACACACCTTGACCTCTAGATCGCCTCTCGCGGTGGTCAATACAACCCTTTTATGTACAATAATTTTCTTTACAAATCATGATTGGTGTACCAATTTACTATTTGCTACTTTACTTTCAACAGTGTTAGAGTTCAAGAACTTCAGAGATAAATTGAATCTGGAAAAAAAAAATTATAGATTTTCTATGTAAGAGGTTGAGGAAAAAAAATAGGGAAAAGAAAGAAATAATATCATTCAGTAAAAGTTTTATGATTTTGACCTATGGTTACCTAGTCAGTGGTCTTTTGTCCATTCTTGGAATGTGAATTGTAAAATGGTTATACAGGGCAAAGCATGTGAGTTACCAATTTTGCAGTTTTAGGTGTGTCTTAAACTTCCTCTTTTATTACTTAGCTGTGACTTGCCATGTTAGGAGAACTATAAATGTAAAAACTTTATTGTAGAATGTATTTGCACTGCCATGTATTAAATACAACATTTTGCTTTTCTTGGTCCTGTATTAAATACATGAAAGGGGCTCGTAATTGTCACATTTATTGCATATTAAACAACAGCAGTATGACTAAGGGATCATAATTGCCATGGAACAGTCCATCACCTTTAGATGTTTTTAATAGAGATGTCTTGGATTCAAATTTCTCATCCTTAACAGTCGAATTATAAGAAAAATAAATATTTTTGTATTTTAAAAAAAAATCCTCAAAATTTAGTTATATGTATGTGGTCATTAGCAATCAATCAAGTCCTAGGTTTACCATGTGCTTAGACACTCTATCGCAACTCTAATTAAATCTAGGAAAGAATCTCTCGTGGTTGGCCTACCAAGTCACACATGTAACAAGTCAAACGAGTGAATGTTATGTGTTTATTTTGGGTCTATTTGAGATCTGTTTATTTTATTGAAACTGAAAACTTTTTACTGAAAGTACTGTAGATAAAAGTAAAAGTTAGCATATGTTTTGACACTCTATCGCAACTCTAATTAAATCTAGGAAAGAATCTCTTGTGGTTGGCCTACCAAGTCACCCATGTAACAAGTTAAACGAGTGAATGTTATGTATTTATTTTGGGTCTGTTTGGAATTCGCTTATTTTGTTGAAATTGAAAACTTTTTGTTAAAAGTACTGTAGATAAAGGTAAAAGTTAGTTAAAATATACAATGGGACTCATGAATAGTACCAAAAAGTACAGTGAGGCCCATGAATAATAGCAAAAAAAAACTGAATAGTAAAATAAACAGACAAATTGCATCCATGCCAAACACACACTTTATGTCCCTTTGTGAAAGTAGGTATTTTTTTTACTATTTTGGTTTAGAGCACTTCAAGCACTCCCCCCACACAAAACATACCATATAATTAGAAAGAGAAGCCTCTTGGAGCGAGTCCAAGGCAGTGATTAGAAGTTTTGAACCCAAAACCTTATGAGATACTAGCCTTGTTACACGCGCTTTGCACATGCGATAAGGCTTTTCTTTTGGGGGGGGGTCTAATATCTAATTTTTTATTCATCTCAATTTTTAGATTATGACACAACCCAAAAAATTAAATAAAAGAAATTGGTGAGTTTTGATAAAGTAAAAAATAAAAATAAAAAGCTAGAATGTGGTCTTGAAGGAAATATAAAAAGTTGACTGATTTTTTTTTTTTTTTTTTAATTTGGATAAGTTTGTTTTGAAGACATAGATTATTAGAAAAGTATCCTATTTTGTAGACATTCTAAATGGAGTTTGAGATATATTTTTACCAGATTGTTCTCTAATTTTGTTTCTGTTAAATATAGGATCTAGGGGTATTTTTAAATTACATAAAAGTCCAGTCCAAAAAGAGAAATCCTGTTATAAATAGTTTAGATCAGGGATAATTAGACAACTCCCTTAGGTTCTTGTAAAAGTTAATTCTACTAAAATCTCGTATGGTATTTATTAAGTCACTTGTTACATGGGTTATTTAGGCTGGGTTTGGATAGCGTATGGCGTCTGCATTTGGGCGTTAGGCGTTTCAACAGTGGGTCCTGTGCACTATTCATGGGACCCACAAACCTTTTTTTTCACTAAAACTTTCATTAAAAATAGGTCTCATGGTATTATTCACACATTTAAAAATTATTTTGTTACAGTATTTTTAGTTTTCAGTTTTCAGTAATAAGCGGTATTTAAACACACCCTTAATATGTCGAGATAATTTTGTCTAAAAAAAGAAAAAGAAAAAGAAAACTCCAGACCAAGTGTTGTGGGACAGTTAAAAGTCTGTCTCAAGTGTAATAGCTCCAAAATATATTATTTATAAAATTAGAGCAATTATAGTATTTCTACCCAATTCTTGGTGATAAAACCCACTTTGAAATTAGGGTCTTCAGCCAAATGATTAACATGCCTTCTGATCTAGGCATTGCAGGTTTACTCCCTATCTTCGCACTCCTCACCCAACTTCTATCTTTCAATTTCTAATGAGTAATATTTAGACTCAACGTATATCAAATATAATAAGACAAAGTTTGGTTATAACTCTTATTAAAAAAAATTGACATGACTATATATTTCGAAAAGTTAATTGTTGAGTTGCATTTTTTTTTATGTTCTTAACACACATATTAAATTTCATGTCAATCAAATGTTATTTACTATTCGATTCATAAACTTATTTTTTTATACATAAGTTTATACTACAAAAATTTGAAATTTAAACATTTAATTGATGATATACTTATTGATTTTTTATCTTTTAAAAATTTTGCAAGCATGAATGATATAATAAGAAAATGTAATACAATCGAGGGATTTCTCAAAATTCACATTCAATAAAAAAAAATTACTAAGTGAAGCTGTAATCTTAGACTACAACCAAATTTGTTGTCAAACTTTGTTCTATATAATATATTAAAAAGAATCAAAATCAAGAATTTAAATTTGATTCTAAATGCATTTCAATTTTAAGTCAAATGTCTTTTTGAACTATAATTTGATGCTAGGTGTCCTTAGATTTTTAATACACCCCACTTTCATACCATCTTTCATTCCAATTATACTCTTATTTTGTGTCAATTATATTTACATTCAAATTCATGCATCTAAACCTATAAAATATGTATATTAAAAAAAAAAAGACTTGAATTTATTATGTTCCTGTTTAATTCTATGAATATGTAGAAAAAGCTCCACACACATACATATCTGTGTGTGTGGTTATTTTTAATTAAACCGGTGCATATACATGAGTTATAAGGTTTTATTTATTTATTTATTCTAGATATGATATATTTTTCAACTTATGGTATCTGTTCCATGACAATTGTTATTTATCAATAAGCTAGAATTGATTTTTAATGTAGACAGGATTTGCATCCTAAATCTTTTATTTAATGATAAAAGATTTTATCAATTAAGTTAACTAGAGCTAGACAATGGCAGCTATCAAACTAGAGTTCTTTTTCTTTTCTTTTTTTTCCTTTTGTTTTTAGTGAAAACCCTAGAGTTTAATTACATTAATGATTCTGGGCTTTACAAAGGAAACATGTCCAACGCCACAAAAGTTTCCAGTTTTCTAAACCTTCTCTGATCAGCTCAATGGCATGTTAAGCATGAATTAACAACCTACCCAAAAAGTTCATAAAGTCATATGAAAAACACTACCAAAAATGAAAGGGAACAAAACCGAAATGATTTTGTTGGTGGGTGCATGTGAGCATATATATAGTTGGATACAATTATCACCAAAAGAAAAAGGAAAAATGAATTTGATCTCAAACTTTCAATGCCAGGAGAATTGAAATTAAAATGAAAGAACTTAAGTTCTTAGAAAATTAGCGTAAAAAAAAATTACAATATTGAAAATGGTCATAAAAGATTATCGAGCTTTCTTTTTCATTTTCTTTTTTTTCCATCACTTTCTATATTTTATAGAACTCTTTAAAAAAAATTAAATCAAATAAAAGTCAATTTAACTGATAAAATCTGTTATTATCGACTAAACGATCTAGATTAGGTTTAAATCCTAATGTGAAATAGATTGTTGAAAATTTAGAATAATTAATTTTAAGAAAATGACATGATATGTTGATAAGGCTCTATACTTCTATTGTTACCACATGGCAGTAGCATATGAAAAAAATAGCTCTAAGTAATTTCTAAGAATGGGCAATGTGGTGTAGACTATAATTCCATGATTGATGATATATAAATCTGATAAGGGAAATATATTGAAGAGACATTGTTGGCTCTGAATCACAGGATAAGTTGGCATTGATGTGTTTTTGGTGCCAATTTTGATTTGACTTTGATTTGATATGCAGTGTTGTATTATGTAAATTTATAGAGATGGTTACTTTCTCTACTAAGCTCTAAGATTGGAGGAAATGTTTAAAATCAAATGATCAATACCATGTTATCTCCAATAAAGTGAAATCTCTGCTGAATTTTAATGAAACCTCAATATCTGATAAGATCTTTCGATCAATATCCTTTTCTTAGTACCATTTTCTTTTGTTTTTTCCATCTTGTTCATTGAATCGTGTTAAAAGAATTTTTTTTTTTTTTTTTTTTTTTTTATGTAAGGTCTGATTAATGAGTATCTTTATGACAGTTTTTTTTTTTTTTTTTTTTTTTTTTTTATCTAAGGTCTGATTAATGAGTATCTTTTTGACAGTTTTTTTTTTTTTTTTTTTTGTTTCATAAATTTTTTTTTATAAACATTTCTTAAACCAATATCTCTATGACATTGGTTAACTTTTTCATTTTACATATGCTATTTTCTTTTTGTGTGTAACATAAATGATAGTTCTATTTATTAATGCCCATTTGGGATGTAAATTGGTTTCATTGGCAAAGTTTGATATCAAAATTAGGCCAAATGAATTAATTAATGAAGGAATTGACGTATAAATTATTTTCTCAATATTACGTACCAAATACTCCTAATTCACTCAACTTAAAAACTCAATTCAATCTAAAATTTCTTTTTTCTGAAAACTGAAAATCACAACTCAAAAGCTTTCGTGGTATGCTTAACCAAAAGCATACTATGCATGCTTGTCCATGTCTAGTTTTTAGGTGCCTGTCTTTTTCTTTTTTTCTTTTTTTCATATTGTGTTGATCGATTTTCTTGAATCCCAAGCTACATAAAACCTAATATCAGCATCTACCCAACATGAAAATAACAACCATAATTATATATTAATCTCAGAATATTAAGATTGACGAGGAATTCTCAATAGACTAATCAAGATCAACCAACATAAGAGAATAGATTTATAAACAAACTCTTGGGAATTCCAATTAGAAATGACAATATCATAACCATTACTATAGGTGTACTATTGTGATGATTGAATTTTATCATCATATCTAGAATCATAAATTCAAACCAACCAATAGGTTGGGTTAGGTAAGTTGTGCGACACTTAAGACCACAACCTTTGCACCTTGAAGCAAGGGTTCATTATCATCAAGACAGCAAGCTATTCATATAGTACTTAAAGCTCATTCTTTCATCATATCATGATTGTTCAGTGCACTAATTAACTAATATTAGCATGATTTAAGACACTAACAAAATTTTTTTTAATGTAAGCGTGGGATTTGAACATAAATCCTTTATTCGACTAAAAAACAAACTTTATGAATTGAGCAAATTATAACCCACTTAACTAACTAATATTGAACTTTTTTTTTTTTTAAGAATCAATAATATTGAAGTTTAAAGCTTTAAGTTTTACTTTCAATTACATGGAATATTGGGTTTGAGCAAGTTAATTAACAGCCTTGACTGGTAGCTGTTGATATGCTCTTAAAATGTTGGCAGCACAGGATTACTTTCAGATAACATGTACCAGTTTAAACAAGGAAATTCTAGCACATCCATTATTCCTCCATGGCCCCCGAAAAAGACTACATTTTGCATTTACAATACCAAAATAAACAAACGGTTCAACATTTATACTTGTATTTAAGAGAAAGAATAAAGTTAGCTGGAGTTCCTTTTTCATTTTTTGTTTTTTGAGAAGTATTCTTTGCAGTGATGAAATTTATCCGAATAAAGTGACAAATATAAGTATTCAATGAAAATTTAAATCTTCTGGGATGGCGTATATTATATGTATGGGGTCCATCAAATATATTTTTGTGTGTGTATATATATATATATATATATGTTGTATAATATTTTGTTTTCTATATTACTTTTCCACAGTTGTCTAGTTGGAGTATAAAGTGATTTGTTTCCAATTTGGGGTACGAGTCGTGTCACAAATCATGATTTCATGCTTTTTTTGAATGAGGTGTATATATATATATATATATATAATGGTAGTTCTGGATCAAAAATGGAGTCACTAGTGCAATTGCAGCAGAAGATCTTATTGGCAGTGGGCTTCATTATATGGTAGCAGAAGTGATATCTTTATTTTCTTTAATTGGACCAGAAGACTGGTAAAGTTATTGCAGAATTTTTATAATAATTATCTAGAAATCATGGTAACTTTATTGGCAATGAGGGGCTTACACAGCCTTTATGGATTTTAGTGAGACTTGGTACTGTCTATTATGGCATTCAGGGCATTCAGTATTAACTATTAGGCACACTGCACCATCAAAAGCAATTGTTACTTACCCCCACAGGCTTTATTCCAAAAAATTAATGTTACGAAGGCAATAATTTTTATATATTTCATATATTATCAGGTGTCTTTTGATTCATCGTTAATAAATTATTTTAGGAAAATTTTAACATTATTTTTATTATAAATATAAAAAATTGTCAAATTTTTTTTTTCTTTTTTCAGTAAACGTTTTTAAAAATATTTGTTAAACCAATAACGGTATTACTCCTATCAGAATCTATTATCATTATCATTTTTTCTTTGCATTAAATATCTAAAAAATTGTGAAAAATGTTGTATACTTTTTTTTTTCTTTTTTGAGGAGAAAAATGTTGTATACTTAGTATCCACATGCACGCAGAATTTGATAATAATTTTTTTATATGTTTTGATATGAAAACATTTTCACGTATTTTCATATGGAAGTTTAGTGGTGCACATGGCAAATGAATTATTAACTCACAATACTGTCTCGGAAGACCCATTTTTCTAGACAGGGGAATGGTAATGGGCTTATTATTATATTATGTACTGATAATTATCGTAGAAAGACATTCATCACGTTGCTTTGCTCAGAAAGAATGAACAATCTCTCTCAATATGGCCTACACCATCCATTGCAAAACCATGTTATTTTGGCCTGCAAAACGGAGTTCCATTCTCCTTGTATCATGTGAGTTTGTCTCATATCACCTATGAAAACATTAAACATCACACCTTTGCATTTCTCTCCTTTATATTTGAATCCTCTAGAGCTCTAAATTTTTCTTCTTCTTTTTTGCTGAATAATGACTTTATTGCTCAACCCGAACAGGGGAGAAACAAAAAGATTCAGGCTTGGCTCTATTTCTAATTATGATCTGAATATCAGAAGTTGACAAATTAGAGATGGGAATCAGTCCAGACCAATTTATAAAAGCTGCCCACTGGACTACAAGATGGGCTAAAGAATTGCCCTCTCTAGAAACAAAAGAAAATAATACACTTTCAAAAAACTTTACAATATACAAAATATCATTAATAAGGGAAGGTAATTCAATCTTCTTAATGCTTGATTTAGATGCTACCATGTGTGATGTGTCAATGAAATGTCTTGATCTTTTGATAGTGTTAGAATATAGTAAGAAATTACACATTATAATATAAATACATAGATACAGTAGCTACCCTGATTTTGTAATGCCATGAGCTACTACGGTTTTAGAATTATCATACTGAAGTTTAATATATTTTTATATATACCATATACTTAAGTCTAATGTGAAACCAATTAAACTTTTCCTTATGGATGCAAATCATCAAACTAAATCACTTTAATTTTCTTACTTCCAATCTCTCTACATAATTTTGTTTAAACAACTAAATTCATGAAATTTGACATTAAAGTTATCATCAAGACCCACATGGCAAGATAAGTCATGTTTCTTTTCGGCGTGTGAATGTGAAAACTTTTTTTTTTTTTTTTTTTTTGATAAACTGCAATAATATTCATCAGAAAAAGGAAAACTAACAAGGCCAGACATCTTCCTTACAAGCAAGACCAATACTATCTAGAAGATTGTTTTAACCCAACAAAACAAACAGAGAACAAAAGACTTTGCCAAAAAACAAATATCAAAAACAAGGGCGGATATGGTCAACAACGAGCAATCCATATTGTCAAGAATGGTATCAATGTTGTTCTTTGAATCACTTTCAACAAAGATATTACTCCAGAGTTCTCCTTTAGCTAGCTGCAACGCCCATAGAATCGCTTCAATTTCAACAACAAGGGGGGAGAACTTTGGCATTATCTTGGCCCAAACCTTGAGCATAGCTCCATGTTCATTCCTAGCAACAACTGCCAAAGCCGTGTTGGACAGAAAAATGGTTGCATCGACATTTAGTTTGATAGTGCCTATAGAAGGAGGGGACCATCTAACATTTGAATGAGCAGACATATGGGCTTCAAGAAGGGAGAAGACCAGAGAGCATTC
Source organism: Quercus wislizeni (assembly GCA_023055345.1). Taxonomy (NCBI): domain Eukaryota; kingdom Viridiplantae; phylum Streptophyta; class Magnoliopsida; order Fagales; family Fagaceae; genus Quercus; species Quercus wislizeni. Next base: position 2,640,378 of record JALGQJ010000003.1, read on the forward strand.
CTTTAGCCTTGCACCGATGTTATCAATGGATGCTTGTAGGTTAGTTGATCCCTTAAGATGGAGCATAGCATTTCGAGTATGCCATATCTCTTCCAGGGTGAACACCATGTTGAGTGATACGAGCCAGTGGTCTTGAGCTTGGCATAGGTCTGAAGGAGGGTCTAGGATAAATTTGATAATGTCGTTGGTGGAGCCTAGTTGATTTGACTTAAACCCCATAAAGCAGCAAATCAAATAGCTCTGGCTATTGGGCATCTAAGGAAGAGATGAGGGGCTAATTCCACCTCCATGTTACAGAGAACACATGCGGAATCTAGTATGTCCATGCAACCCATAAGGTTTTCTCTTGTGGGAAGGGCATTAACCGCAACTCTCTAAAGGAACATTTTAATCCTTTCCGGACCTCTGATTTTCCAAAGCTTGGACCAATTCACATTGGATGAAGCTTGCGGAAGAGGAGTAGGCAGTAGCTTTTTGTAAGCCAATTTTACCGAGAACAAACCTTTTGAGTCAAGGATCCACAAAAGTTTGTCTAGTTTAGGCCTGAAAGGAATAGGGGTGGATAAAATGGCTTGGGCAGAAGAAGGGTTGAACATATACCTAACCAAAGAATTCTTCCAAGTATGCAACTCATGGTCAATCAATTGGGAAACCTTCATAGGAGATTGAACAAAGGATTCAACCCTTGGTGATGAGGAAAAATTTTGGATCCAAGGCAGCCACGGGTCCCGCCAAACGTCTACTGACTCTCCATCCTCGATTAGGAAATAGGATCCCTTCCTTACAACTGCTCTTACTTTCTCAGTGGCCTTCCAAATGGGGGATGCATGTCTAGTTGCTTCTACCCGCAACTAGTCATCATTGACCGTATACTTTGTTCTGAGGATCCTCATACATAGACTATCTCTTTTGGATGCTATCATCAATGCCAACTCGGCCAACAAAGCAAAGTTTGTGTTTTTTGCTTTTTTGAAACCCAAACCACCAACATTTCTAGGATGACACAGATCATTCCAAGCCTTCCAAGCTAGGAATCTGCCCTCCCTTTGATTAAGCTTCCACCAAAACCTTCTAGATAGGGAATCTAGCTTATCGCACACTTTATTTGAAATATTGAATGAAGACATAGCGTATGAAGGGATGGATTGTGCCACTGCATTTATTAGTGTCCTCCTCCCTTCCCAAGAAAGGCATTTACTTCTCCATCCCGATAGTTTAGTTTCAAGTTTATCTTGGAGAAAAACTAAGTCTTTGGATGGGGCTCTTGATAGTAGCATTAGGGCTCCTAGGTACACTGCGTCCTTTTTCAGGTTCTTAACTTGGAGGATGATCTTAATGGCCCTCCAATCTTGGCTATGAATGTGCTTTGAAAAGTAAACACCTGATTTGGATCTATTTATAGCTTGCCCGGACCATGTGCAATACTTTTTTAGAGTTCACACCAGATTTGCTGCATCTTTCCTTGAAACCTTAGAGAACAACACAATGTCGTCGACGTACATGACATGAGAAATGGTTGGATCACTAATGCTGGATTTGATGCCAGCAATGTTTTTCTGGCTGAGGTCGTGCTCAATTAATCTAGATAGCACTTCTTGCCCAAGATGAAAAGATATGGCGATAACGAGTTGCCTTGCCTTAGACCCCTACTTGGCTTGAAACAATCAGATTTACCCCCATTTGAACTTTCTCTTTTTGGAATGGAATATTTATGGAATCCCCATGAATAGGATCAAACCTTATTCCATGGTATTTACATGGGATTCCTCTTTCTTATTCTTAATCATGTCCCCAAGAGGGCTTAGTTGATACATGATTTATGTTTCGTCTTTCATTTCCTTTTCATTTGTTTCGATAAATATATCGATTCTTTCTTTTTCTATTGATTCTTTTCTGATTGAGATGTATGGATCCATAGGTCTATGTGTCTATATTGATCCTATTCATGGATTAACGAAAATGTGCAAAAGCTCTATTTGCCTCTGCCATTCTATGAGTCTCTTCCTTTTTACGTATGGCAACACCACTCCCTTTAGCAACATCCACTAATTTGGAACTTAACTTGAAAGCCATATTTTGACCCAGGCAATCTCACTGTTTAAGAAGTAACCATAGAAACGATGGAACCCACTATTTTTTTTTTTATTCATTTCTATTTTATATTTACTACTTTCGAAGGAAACTAAAGATACACAAGTTATGATCCATCCGGTAAAAATTTCATTAAACCCGAGGTGGAGGAGAATAGCTTTAAGAAACCTCCAATTTACCCTATCGTATGCTTTTTGAAGATCTAGCTTGATTGCCATAAGACCTGGCTTGGTCCTTCTAGTCTTGAAACTATGGAGTATTTCCTGGACTATGATTTGGTTCTCTGTTATCCACCTATTTGGTATGAAGGCCGATTAAGTGGGAGAGATGATTTTGTCCAGCATGGGCCTAAGCTTATCCACCAGGAGTTTAGATGTGATTTTATAAACCACATTACATAGGCTGATCGGCCTAAAATGGTTAACAGGGGTGGGATTAGAAATCTTTGGGATGAGAACAATCAAAGAGCAATTTACCTCTTTTGGTAATGAGCCTAAGATAAAGAAGGAAGTAACAGCCTTTACGACATCATTTCCCACCGTAGGCCAAAGTTTTTTGTAGAAAAGCGGCGGAAAACCATCAAGGCCTGGAGCATTAAGATCATGCATCTGAAATAGGGCAGCCTTGATCTCCTCTGGGGAAGGGATACTTTGAAGGCTCTCATTTTCTTCTTCGGTGATGCAAGGAAGAATCAAGTGCTCGAGGTGCTCAGGGAAACAAATTTCTTCTTCTTTAAATTGGTTTATAAAGCTATCTTTGAAATGGGCTTTGATTTGGCTTGTTTCTTGGATCCATGAACTATCCTCATTTTTTATGGCATCTATGTTGTTGCTTCTCCTGCAAATAATGGTGGACAAATGGAAAAACTTGGAGTTCTTATCACTCATCTTAAGCCACAATTCTCTAGATTTTTTCCTCCACAGAACTTCACTTCTGAAGAGCCATTCCAAAAGGCTTGCTTAAAGGTCCCTTTCTATTAGCCTATTTTCATGGGAGGGCTATCTACCTTGGACTTTCTTAATTTTCTTGAGTAATGAATTAATTCTATCCTGACAGCGACCAAACACCTCCTTATTCCATTTGTAGAGGGCTTCTCTAGTGTTGGCTTGCTTTTTATATAGCCTAATAAAGTTCAAGCCTGATACCTTAATCTTCCAAGTGTTTTCTATTACAGCACTGCAACCTTCATCCCTGAGCCAAACTGCCTCAAACCTAAAAGGCCTATAAGCAAAACTATCAATTGGGTTAGTGTCCAGCAGGATTGGGGCATGGTCCGAATTGATCGTACCTAAATGCGTAATAGATGCCATCAAGAAGGCCAACCACCAAGAAATGTTGGCTATCCCCCTATCAAGTCTTCTCTTGATTGAGGCCTTTCCCCATTTACCTCTGGTCCACGTGTATTTGTTCACTGAGTATCCGAGATCAACCGCATTGAGCTCAAACATTAATTCTTTAAGGTAGTTTGTGTTTGAGGATCTACCTTTGCTACCACTAAATTTTTCCTCTTCGTTGAGGATGAAATTGAAATCGCCAATACATGCCCACGACCCCTGGTGGGATTTAAGGAGTGCAAACAAATTCTCCCACACCTTTTTCATTTTTGAGAAATAGGGTGAACCATAAAACCCAACCAATAGCCAATCAGTGCACTAGTTCGCAACTTTGATCGCAATCAAATTTTTACCAAATTTAACCACGTTTATAGGTAAGCCATTCTTCCACATAATATATAAACCACCTGCACTACCCTTGGCCTCAACAACACATTTATTTTCAAACTTAATAGACTTTTTAACAAACTTCATCCTATTTACATCGGCTTTAGTTTCAAAGAGAAAGACCACCTCAGGCCTAGCTCCCTTTATTTGAGCCTGGAGGGCTTGAACCGTTGAGGCGTTGCAGATGCCTCGGCAGTTCCAACCAAGGATCCTCATGGTGAGGTTAGAGGCATGATAAGGCCCGCCTCCTCGGTCGTAGAATCAGGAGAAAAAGAAGGTAGAGATTGAAGTAAAGTTGGCAGTATCATGCACCAGGGGAAAGGATGAGAGATGAGGGATAGATTGGGACTCACCATGGTTTTCTTACTTCTTCCTATACTCCAACATAAAAGACTCCAACTCTGATCTCGAAATGAAAGACACTGTGGTAGGGTCGAAGTACATTGGCTCCGTCGCTTCAACAGCTTGCCACAGTCTTTTTGTGAAAATATTTACCTCAGTTCTAGGTACTTTTCTTTTTTGGTTGATGGCATGAGGTTTGACAAGGGATGGTGGAGTTTCATGGTTTTCTGGAGATGTGTGACCCTCGAACTGTTCTTTTTGGAGGTGGTGAGAGAGTTTTGGTTCAGGTGGATTTATGGGGTTAGGTCAGAATAATTCATATTAAAGGATTTATTGAAGTTGTTTTGTGTTTTTGGGCTAATCGGGTTTGGGCCTAGAGACAGTGGGCCCTCATGTGGTGTTTGATTAGGGTTTGGGCTGGAAGAGGGGCAAACTTGTGGGTTGTGTTGCTGGGCCAAGTTTGGGTTATGGTAAAGGGAAGCTTTCTGGAGCCCAATCCTGACTAGAGTCAGGATGATAAAATTTCTGAAGACTTCGTTGTCGTGACAATCCTCATCAGGAGAGGATTGGGAATGAGTGTTAGGAGCCAGCTGTGCATGATTCATCCCTAGATTCTCGGGAATAGTTCTTTGCACGTCCTTGCCAACAATCCTTTATGTGTTCATGCTAACAGTAGGCGAGCTAACCCTAAGTGTCCACGTGCCCTCCTTTTGGGTGGTCCTACTATATTGGTTTCTTTGGGTGTCCTGTCGTTGATCGTTGCAGGTGGAAAACTGAGTGCTTGAAGATGACAAATTATCTGGTTTTAAGCCTGGACTTGCATTGGGCAAATCATTGAGGATTCCATTAGGTATTTCATCGCTTTCTACTCTAAGCCATGGACCCGCAGCGTTGAACCATATACCCGCTGGGTTGCAGAGGCGAAATAGATCATTTGGGCAGCTCTTCTGATCAAGCTCGATAATGCCACACCGATAACAGATGTCTGATATTTTCTCGTATTTTAACCCAATCAATAAGTCACTTTTGTTTGGCCGAGGAAGGAAAATGCCTGGGATCAAAAGGTTGGATATATCTACTTCCACTCTTACTTTGAGGAATTTTTTCCATGCACCATTTGAGTCACCTATCAAGTCCACTTCCAAAACAAAGCCCACTTTGGATCCAATCTTCCTCAGATTCTCCTCCGTTCTCCAGAGCATTGGAAATCCATGAATCTAAACCCAAATAGAGGAAGCTGAGAAATCTACTTCTTGCCAAGTTTGATCCGAGCTCCACCTCTTTATAACTAAGTGACCCCCCTTGATGGACCAAGGCCTTTTCATGAAAATTTTTTGCAGGTCTACTTCATGGTGGAATATGAACATGAAGACTTCTTTGCCGAGTCTTTTGACTTCCATCGAAAAAACTGGCTTTTGACTTCCATCGGAAAAACTGGCTTCCAGGCCTTTGCAGTGATATCTTTGACCATATTAAAACTGATATTTTTGGGTGATATGATTTTGGCTAGCAGGATGATGTTGGGTGGAATGTTGGTATCTTGGTTTAGAGGGAGCTCTAACCTGATATCCTGCCATGAACATTTTTCTGTCCTAGACACGAGATCAGACACCTCCATGGTGGAGGCTTGAAGCTTTGGATGGTTTGTTTTTGATTGAAAAGGATAGATGTGGGAAGACTATGATGGCAAGGTTTAGGGGTGAGTAGAGTGAAGAGGCGAGATGAAGTGGAGGGTGGGATGGTGGGGGTGGAGGGTAGGGAGACTAGCTCCGAAAAAGGGAAAATGGAAAAGCCGATTATGAAATATTGTGAATGTGGAAACTTGACATAACATTGATGTTGGTTAAACTTTGCAACACTACCAAGTACCAATAAGCAAACAACATTTTGATAGATACAAATTTTTTTTTTTTTTAGAAGATATTTTGTTATATAGCAAACTTTACTACTTCAATCTAAGAAAAATCATTCAAACTACACTTAACTTCAAGAACTTCATAAGAAGTCACTTGATGCACTTGTAGATAATCACTTCCTTGTTTTTGTTTTACTCCTCTATTTATAATTACATGGAAAGGACATCACCTTATATGTAGTATGTAGTAGCAAAATATTCCTATATATGTTCAATATCAATTTCTCCTTAGGCAACTTCATATTTTTTTACCCAAATACAAACAAGAAAAATACATATAAAAGCCGTATAAACAAGCCCTTATAGTGTTAGAATATAGCAAGAAATTATACACTATGATATAAATACATAGATACAGTAGTTACCCTGATTTTGTAATACCACGAGTTACTACAGTTTTAGAGTTATCATACTTAAGTCTAATATATTCCTATATATATTCTATACTTATATCTAATGTGAAACTGATTAAGCTTTTCCTTACGGATGCCAATTCTATCAAACTAAATCACTTTACTTCTCTTATTTCCAATCTCTCTCTACATCATTTTGTTTAAACAACTAAATTCATGAAATTTGGCAAAAGTTATCAAGATCCACATGACAAGATAAGTCATGTTTCCTTTCGGCATGTGAATGTGAAAACTTGACATAACATTGATGTTACTTATAGACTTGCAATACTACCAAGTACTAACAAGCAAACAACATTTTATAAGATACAATTTTTTTTTTTTTTTTAGAAGACATTTTGTTATATAGCAAACTTTATAAACTGCGATATGTTAACTTTTAAATATAAATATAAAAAAGTAATTAAGAAAGTTGATTATTATTATATTTGTTGAGGTAACACCAATTACATTCTTTGTTAGATTAGTTTATGAGTTCTTCAAGACAAAATTGGTAATGCCTTTAAAATATTTTGGAAGCAAATATTAAAAGTAATTTGTTAAATCAATCATTTATTAAATCATTTCCATACACGTGGCTAACAACAAATTGTAATAGACAACCTTTACTTTATTGATTTGTGGTTGATGGACATTGCTTAAGCCACTTTTAGCAAATCACCAATTGGATCCAACTAATTTGATCTTCTAAATCTCAAGGCAGTTTATGTGAACCATATATCTAGTAAAAGCAAAAAAATGATCATAGACTTGCATAGTTGCATTGAAAACACTGTTTGGGCTTCAAGGTTGGGCCAAGTGGAAAACCAGAGGCCATTCATATTGTTGTGGAAGTCCAATCCCCTGGTCCATCTGCCCCATACAAACAAGGCATACCCAAAAAGAATGGTCGGGCATTAATAACCACTAATTAAGTTTCAATAACCTTAAAGCACTGAGAGATCAAACAATTTTCTGGATACAATAAGAATAGAATAGGTAGATCTAGCTACTGTATTCAAAATTATGAACACATAGCTATGTGTAGGTCTTATTGCTTTTTCTTTTTTAACTATCTCCTTTTTTTTCATTTAATATGCTTATTAGTGGCCATGGTTTGCTTTGAGGTTAGTAGTGCTTGGCTGCCCCCACTAGAAAGTGGCAACGTTGCATGGTCAACATTGTAATGTACAATTACTTCAGATTAAAGGGTTTAGTGTTGTACACCAACTTTTTTTACCTAAAAAAAGAGTGTTGTACACCAGCTTTTTAAGATTGAAGAAAAAAAAAGTTTATAACCAAAAAAAAAAAAAAAAGATTATTGCATCATGTGAGTTATTAATTGTTGAACAATGTTAGTTTAGAGAGAAACCCTTTAAACTCCTCATATATCTAATAGTTAGATTGCATGTTTTTAATGTTTTTAACACGCATATCAAATTTTGTTCAAATTGGACAATTTTCTATTCGATCAATAAACTTATTTTTTATGCATAATTTTAGACCACAAAAACTTGAACTTAATCATTTAATTGATGATATAACAATTGATGTTTTATTTTTTTTAAATTTTACAAGCATACAAAATATAATAAGAACAGACAATCGATCCAACGATTAGATTTTTAAAATTTACACACAATAAAAAGATATAGGGGGAGTTTGAATGTGTTTAGAGAGAAACTTTTTCTTAATTATTTGTTACGCTGGTTTTTTGTGCTAAAAAAAATATCTTTCAGGTAAAAAAAATGCCCTTGTCTGTTAAGCTTTACAAAAGAGCTTTAAGCTCCCAAAAGCTGCACAAGGAAAATTCAAATTTGGAACTAAAAGAAGAATTTACAGTTCATCCTTCATAATCTAGAGCTGTAAAATATTATTTGCTACAATTTACCAAGCACTTAAAACACTAAAAAATATTTCAGTTAAAACCTCTAGATAGCAAGAACTCTACCACTTAGATCTAAGAAAAATCATTCAATCTATACACTTAACTTCAAGAAATTCATAAGAAGGCACTCTTCTCTGATTATAGTGTGGCAATCCCAAGCCAAGGATCACTTGATGCACTTGTAGATAATCACTTCCTTGTTTTAGTTTTACTCAAAGCTCTATTTATAATTACATGGAAAGGACATCACCTTATATGTAGTATGTAGTAGTACAATATTCCTATATATATGTATATATATATATATATATATATACATATGTTCAATATCAATTTCTCCTTAGACAACTTCATATTTTTTTTACCCAAATGCAAACAAGAAAGATACAAATAAAAGCCGTATAAACTAGCCTCTATAGTTTTTTGTTCAAGTCGTACTCATATTATAATAGCAATTTAAAGAGACTGAAATGTCAGTCATGTCTCTTAAAAAAGTATAGCAGATCATCGTAAGATTTTTTTTTTTCTTTTTTTTGAGAAAGTGGTAAGATTATTTGATTGGCCATGCATGTGATGATGCCTCGTGGAGCCCTATTTGGTCCCACCAATACTACAATGGTTGGTACTCACACCAACCCAATATTGAGCAAAGAATATATATATATATATATGTGTGTGTGTGTTTTGAATCTTTTGATTAAATGTAAATTTTGAAAATTTAATAATTAGATTTCATATTTTTATTATATTCTTCATATTTGTAAAATTTCAAGAAAATTAAAAATTAATAACTATATTATTAATGACATGTTTATATTTCAAGTTTTTGTGGTAAAAAATTATGCTTAAAAAATAAATTTATTGATCAAATAGTAAATAACACCCGATTTGAACGAAATTTTACATTTGTTTTAAGAACATATAAAACTTACAATCTAATAGTTTGATTTTCAAAATTCACATTTAATTAAAAAAAGTTTGAAAGATTTCTTTCAAAAAATTTTGAAAATCTAATAATTAGATTAGATATTATATATATGTTTTGAGCAAAGAATTGTACTTGGTTTTTGAGACCCGTGTATTCATGTAAAAAATGCATGCACCCTTAAAAAAGCACTTGACCACAAGAAAGTAAAAAACACATTGCAGATTTGACACATGCATGTACAATTACCAATAGTTTAGGGATCCTTAATCTCAAGGACAATATGGTACTGATCTCATGGGCACAGGTTAATAATTCAACAAAGTATATTAAGAAGTTCAATGTATTCAATTAGGGTTTTGACTGAGGAAATATATATGTTGTAAACCCTATTTGTTTCTAATAATGAAAAATTTGGCATCATTCTTGTGAATGTAGACATACTTTTTAACCATGTAAAATTCTATTGTGATGTTTCTCTCCATGTTTTATTCGTTGTTTTTCACTGAAGTGCTAAGATCGGTTATCTTTATCTAATCAAGTAATCAAATTTTGTCTCCAATTATATATATTTGTTCCTGGTGGCCAATAGAGAATCATAGATAATGGATGTAGGACCTGTACCACTGAAAGTGTCTTGTCCTAAATTTACAGTTATATTGTTAGGGGCATTGGTGCATATTTATGTATTGTGTGGACCATCACTCTGGTGTATTCAAGTACTGGCATGAATGAGAATAAATCCCAACATGTTATGGGATAAGATTTCCATGTTATTGGTTGAAAATGAAAATAATAGAGTCCTTTTGCACTGTTTGAAAAAGACCAGTTGGTTGACATATTCTGGAATTAATCTTTATTTGCTAATATGAATATATGATTATTTGAGTTCAGAAAGTCAATTACAAAAGCTCAATTATTCAAAAAATTTCTGGAAATGCTTAATCATTCAAGAAATCCTTGCAAAAGTTTAGTCTTATTTTCAAACAAATAGATATCTTTAATGTGAATCCAAACTGCATAAAATAGACCTTGTATGGCGTAAAGGAAAAGCAAATCAAACTCATTTATATCTTAATTTGATGATAAAAAATAATTATTATGAAACGGATGTCATTACTTCAAGTTTAGCATATCTTTGAAATAAATTCTGATATACTTCAAATTCAATATTGCTAAAATTCTTAAAGTTCTTAATTTATATACTTCGGATGTATTCTTAAAGTTCTTTGTGTGAGCTTGTGCTAAAATTCTCTCTAGATATGCTTTCCAAAAATAATTCTAAAGGTTTTAAGAATACATCTTTGATGCTTGAATTGCAAGACTATTTCCAGAATGTCATTGTAAGTGAATTTTATCAATTCAAAGCGAAAATTGATCAATTGCTTATTTTTCAGCTTAAAGTTATTTGTTTCCGATATTTGTTCAGCAATGACAAGATTACTAATTCTATCGGTTGAAGTCTTGAAGATGATGATTAGGAAAAAGGATAGGCAGCAGATGGGCCAAGGGCCTGGTATCCATCAAATTTCGTTCATGCCTTTAGGCTGGCCTGATTGCAAGCATGTTGGATTCTTATTCTGGTAATACTTATATTTGGACATGAACTTGAAAAAGACCTCTTTGGGCCTAATTGAGGAATTGCTTATATTTGTCAAGAAAATTATGTTTTGTTTAATTGGGTTGGTAGTTGCGATTACAGGTTGGATGTCTAATTGTTCAAACAATAATGATAGTATCTAGCCCGGCCTTTGTTCTAATTCTCTCAAAGACCCTGACCCATTGGAATCGAATTGTGGACTGTAATGGGCTAACTCAAGTTCTGTAATGGGCTCTACTTAGTGACTTCTCTAGGCCTGTTCCTTCTCTTTACTTGACTGGGACTATTGTGGCCTAGTGTTTTTGTTTTGGTACACTTCTGGTTTCTTTACGAAGGAATGTAGGCATTTAGGGATGGCGGGTAGAATGGGGTCGGATCTTTGGTGCCCATCTCTGTCTTATCTCCTTGTTGAAGCGAGACGGTTTAAAGGTATCTTGCCATTTCTAATGAGATTGTTTCAGAATTGATGAGATTGAGATAAGAGAAAAAGAGAAAGGCCTAAAGGGTCCATGAGAGATAGAAGTGTTTTAGTAGATGGCATAGAATATGTATTAAAAATTAAATTATCAATAGAATATATATCAAACAATAAATTGTGTATATAATTAAACTTAATATATATACACACACATTCAGAATTTCAGAGTGAGGTTAAAAAAAATTCAAGATTTCCAAGTGGGTTTCTGTTGCAAAGATGTAGATACCTCAAGTCCAATATCTTGGGCTGTCCATGCAAATGTGAGCTTGGTCCAGTAACAATAATTTAACAAATGGGCCACTTTTGCAAGCAGACCAGTGGTTCTCAACCTTGAGGATCCAATATTGATGGGCCTGCTCAGCCCCAATAATGTTAATGAATCCCATAAGCAAGAATCTTTCAGTCTCAAGGATCTACCGACTACTCAATTTACATGAGAAGAAAATATTAATATGAAATTATGGAATCCTTATAAAAAGTAAAGGTAGGTTCAAATTCCTCTTTTTGATAAAACTTTTTCTTTTAATAGATCTTTTTGATAAACTAATTAAGAAATAAGAATACCATGTCACTTTTTGGTAAGAAAAATAAATCCTTTCACATAAAGAAAACTTAAATAAACAATCAAGTCAAAATAGAAATTTTAAGTAAAATTTGACATTCTTTAATCAAGCATTTAGAATTAACCTAGTGACTTAGGTTCACTCTCTATTTTGAAGTACCTTGTTTCATGAGATACCCTCTCTTCCTAGTGACTTGGGGGTTTAAGACTTAGGAACCCCTTTGGTCCTTGTAACTTGTAAATAGCATAGGTGGACCTTGGGAATTGAGGGTGAGTAACGGTTGAGTGGCTAAACTTGTTTAAAGTTAGCCGCTATTTTTAATTGCTTAGATAGTACTTAGTTTAAGTCTATTTAATTTAAGTACAAATTTATAAAATAAAAAAAATTATAGGCACAATTGTTATTTTATCTAAATTGTTATGCCCAATAAACTAATGAAAATAAATTCTCTCAAACAAGTAGGGAGAGTTTAGTTCGCCGTGATGTTACATTACACCGTAATATTACATTATTGTAATCTTATATTGATATAATCTCCATACAAAAATATAACATTAAATGGTTTAGGAAGGTAATGAGATTAAGATAATGAGATATATTTTATAATTTTAGGTTATGGTAATACTAGAAAAAATAAAATAAATAAAAAATTTTAATGTCACATCATTGTAATGTGGATCATATCAATGACATATTACAGCGAACCAAATGTCCCGTAAAGTATTCATTCAATTCACACTCCCTTCACACTGAGGGTGTTAAAGAATAAAGACAACACTTGGTCTGCATTTACATATGCAAACAATGCATGCTATTATAAGTTTCAAGTCAAACTAGTTAATGGTTTAGATATTCAGTAAAGTCTTTAATCTCTCATTCAAAGAATAGATGCTGCGTATACCTCAGGTAACTTCAAAAGTTGAAAGTAAAAGGCACTTTCTTCCCTAAGACTCTATAAAACACCACATATTGAATGAAAATTTTTCTATTGTTTAATAGGCCTTTGCCTCAAATTAAAGCTAACTCCACGTTTAGCCTATATATTAAAGGCCAAGCTGGGTAATGGAATTTTGGGCATGGTATCATGTATCAAACAAGTCCAAATATTTTTCATTTTTATTGTTTGGTCAATTCAATTGCACTTTCTTATCATAAGTACTATGAAGCAAATACTGCAATTTTTCCTCTAAATTTAGAAATTGATCAATGTCCCCCTTAACTTGGTAATAAACACTTTACCTCATATTTAATTAAAATTTTCGTCATATTTAATGAGATTTTTTTTAATAAAGTATCAAATAGAAATTTTAATTTCCATTAAATTTGATAAAAATATTAAGAATAAAAGATAAAGTGCTTATAACTAATAGTTTTTTTTTTTAAGTTTAAAAAAAAAAAGAAAAAAAAAAGATAGCTTTATTGTCAAATTAGGGGGACATGTACATCAGCATTTATCATGGTATTAAGTACCTGTGAAACTCCTTTAGGGACATGTACATCAGCATACTTCAATTTTTTTTTCAAGAAAGAACATACTAAAAATTTGATATCATTCATAATTAAGGAATGTATCCAAATTGAGAACATTTGCTTAATTCTATAATTAAGGAATACATTGTAATTACACCATAAATAAGGGACTGAAGTGCAATTTTCTTATATTGTTTTTTTTTTTTTTTTTGGATAGATTATATTGTTTTTTAAGTTCTCACAGTCACATCACATTTATCAGTGGGCCTAAATCCTAATTACCGGCCTATTAAATGGAACATCTATGGACCAGCCGAAGGTAGATTTTCCTCAAATCTCTGTCTGACACGTGTACTCTCCCGAGCTCTCATTGGTTCTGCGTTGTTGCACTTGTCACGGAATTTGAATGTGACAAAACATGGAACAGCATAAATCAAAGAAAAACGCTCCCGAGTATATGCGATTTTCATGTGAAAGATGGTATGTGCATTGGACTTTTTTTCTTCTTCTTTTTTTTTTAATATATATACATATATATATATATATATATATGGGAGTATGTGTATCGGACTTGATACAATCCAAACACTTTTCCAAACTTATCATGTGTCTGTGTTGTATCGGGTCTAATTTATAAGTATATTGAACTCAAATTTTGTCCAAAGTATTAATATCATGGAAATAGGTATAACACCTCCCACATTAAGGTGGATCTTAATTTTTTTCGTTTTTCATCGGAAATCTAAGAGTATGACACAAAGAGATGCACCTACGAGAAAAGTCTGCCTCACCAAGCTTGAGTTATATCCTTAAACCTGGTTTATTTATTTATCAAATAAATTTAACTGTAAACCATAACAATGAATAGTTACCTTCCTATAATAAGAATGATCAGTTACTTATGTTGTAATTAAAATTATATTGTTCAAACTAATTGGAAATACTAATTTTAATTTGTGAACTCCCAATCCGCCAGTAGTTGTAATGCGAAAAAATGAAAAATAAAAATTATTTATGAACTTATAAAAATTAAATTTGATATCCTCATATTTGGAATAAATCATAATAATTGTTATACCATAAAATTGATTTTTATTATTATGGAAAATAAATTGAAGAAAATCATTTTATACTTTATGGCTTTATTTATAAATTCAGATCATCCAATCTCAAGTTTCTAAAATTTAAAAAAAAATTAAAAATTTAAAAAAAAAATCCAATCTCAATATAGTCTTATCTTATGAGCTTGATCACGAATTTGTAATTATCCTTAAATTTAATTTAATGTATCAATGAATCAAACATTAAATGTGGGATTGAGTTTAACTTATTTATTGATTAAATAAATATAAATAAGTGTTTTTCTAATCAAGCCTGATCTATTTATTAGCAACTTAATTTCCAAATATGCCTCCTAAAGCTCTTAAGTCTTAACTAAAATCTGCTCAGAACCTACCATCGGTAGGGTTGTACTCTTCTACTATACCTCTTAATTCTTAAACCTTCCACACCTCACCAAGAATTTTCCAATAAAACTTTAACCATAGTACCTCCTATACTTCCATATTTGCCCATAGTAAAAGTAGAAATAATACTAACTAGCAAAGTGTCTTTTTTTTTTTTTTTAATACAGTATAAAGAATAATTATTTATATTATATATAAGAGGATTCCCCTCTTTCAACTGGACTTTTATGTGGTTCAAAAATACCCTCATTAATGAAATGTAACTTCATTTAAAAATAGAGTCATAAATGTCAAATAACAAATTTCATTTTGAATTCCAAAAAAAAATTCCTAAAATTTAGGATTATTTCCCTTCATATTTAAAAAAGAAATTACAGTTATGTTTATCTCTAAAATTTATCATTTTTATTTTTTTTGAAAAAAAAATTTAAAATTATAATAAATGTAAATTATTAACTTTTATCTAAAAAAAATAAAAGAACCTCTGAGCACGCGTTCTCAGAGGCTAGTTACCCCCCACGCTGTTGGTTATATTTGAACCTAATTAATATATATATATATATATATATATATATATATATATATATATATATATAATTAACTAGTTAAATGATGTTATGTGTACATTAAAGGTCAATGGCAAAATACAATAATATTTCGTTTATTTAATTAACAGGTCTGGGAAAGAATTAAATTTGATTTTAGATTGTGATTACAAGTTTCAGTAAAGAGGCAGTGCGATAATAATTACTATATAATTATAATAATTATAATATACCTATGGGTTTTGGAAGTTTATAACATTCTTGCTATCGTTTTTTTTTTTTTTTGGTATGTTACTTTACTTTTAAGAAATCAAGTATTGGGTAATTTTTTTTTCACTTTTTTTTCTTTTGTAAATTTTATATTATTAAGTGGATTATAAATATTTAATATAGTAATTAGTATTTATCCTTCATAATTATAGAATCTTCAACAAATATTTATAGATTAATACATATTACTCTTAAATTAAATATAGTACTCTAAGATTTGAATGTGATCTAATAGTATTTTAGAACTTAACAATTCGATAAGCTTTCTCAACGAAATTGTGAACTCTATAACTAACATGCATTTAGAATAGTTTCAATGGGGAAAAAAGGCATTTAGAATAGTTTGAAATAAACTATTGCTATTCACAACTGTTTGTGAAAAAATAGAGGGGAGGGGGTTGATGGAGCCATGGAGGCATTTGCCCCCAAATTTTCGTAAACTTCAAAATATCCTAGAGATTTCGGTCTCTCAAAGTAAGTTATCTATATAGAGAAACTAGTTCCTTTGTATTTTCATAGCTAACCTGTAGAATTGCTAGAAATAAACATTTGTTGTTCAGACTCAGAGTCTTTCAAAACATTAAATATATGTTTAGATAATAAATGTTTTTCTTTTTATAACTTTGAACTACTAATGTTTTTATAAGAAGTTTCTCCTCTTTTTTCTTTATTAATGATATTATTTTATATAAAAATTATAGAATTTCAACTTATTGCATCATTTTTGTGATGAAAATATAAAGAAACCCTTATTAGAAGCAACACACCAGCACTTAATTTGGAATTTGCCAAATATTTAACGAGTGTTTCCACATCTAGAATGAGATTGTTTTTTGAGAAAGAATTATATTTAATTTGTATTTGAAACTTCTATTTAATTAGAATTTTGTGTGTAGGTCTTTTCCTCTTATGTCACCACATGGTTTCTAATGGGCTGGTTAAGAGTTTTATAATTTAATTAATACTTCCTAATATTTTTAATGGAGACGTTGAGACTTGAGAACTCAAATTCACCCACACCCATTGTAAGTACTAAATTATCAAAGAAAATGGTTTGGAACATGTGTCTTTATTTTTTGGGGGAGTCCTCAACATACGTGTCTAAATTTTACTAATCAACTAAGAGTTTTTATTTTTATTTATTATAATTTGATAATTACCATGGGAGATAATAGATTTAAATTTTGAATATCTCTGCTGAAGATATCTGGAAACTCAAAGCTTGTTATGAATAAGATGTTATAAGTTCAAAACTTCAAATCATATCTATAAACTCGTTAAAAAACAATCTTACACACACACACTCTCGCGCGCGCTTTGCGCATGCAATAATGCTCTTTTTTTATTTATTTATTTTTTTGGTTTAGTGTTATAATGCTTAAAAGTGATATATAAATAATTGTGTATATTTATTTATTTTTTTAAAGAATGAGGTAAGGTAACTGGAATAATGTTTAAAAATGAGATAAAGAACCGTAAGAAGTTGAAACCCAATGGAACATTTGAATTTATTGATTGGGATAAGAATTGTGATAAGAAAAAAAAAAATTGAGATTTGAACAAAACAAAGATGATATACATTAGTGTGGATGGATGGAGAATTGTGATAATTGTATAGAATTTGGATAACAAAATTTTTGGAATGTTTTAGAAAATTTATAAATAAAAAAAAAAAAAAAAACCATAGAAATTTCTGGATAAGAATGAATAGTTTTTACGTGAAGTAATGGATTTTTTTTTTTTTTTTTTTTGAAGAAGTAATTTTGTATTTTTTTAATAAAGATTTTTTTTTTTGAGAAGCTTTAATAAAGATAATTGAAGTATTTGAATTCAAATAGATAACAAATGCATATAGGAATTAGACATTTGAATACAAATGGATGGTAAGAATAACGGGTTTTTTTCCCTTTTTGTACATGAGATAGTATTAATGTTTTAACATTTTTTGTTGGAAAAAAATTAAACTAAAGGGTATGTTATTTCAAAATTTGTATGAGAATATTTTGGTATACTAAAAATTGAAGACGAAACAGGGGAATCCTCTTATTAATAGTATAGAAGATGATAAATATATGTTCTATAATACCCTTTGCCACTTATTATTTGGTTCTCATAATTCTAAACAACCAAATAATTCTATAAGCTCTTCACAAATGTTAAGGTGACATATTGTAATTAATCTATAACAAAAATAATGTAGATATTGATCTCATATAAAATTCATGTTATACTAGTCCATAACCTACCACTACAAATATTGTGGAAAAAAATATGAAATTTCTTATATTTTTCTATTATTGTTTATTTTCTCACAATGATTTAATATGTAATTTTTTTTTTTTTTTTTTTTGGCTGGATAATTGTTTATTATGGTGGATAGAACCCCACGCTACCGGTTACAAGGGAAACGGATACTGCTAGGCTACAAGGCCCGGTGGTGGTTTAATATGCAATTAATTTCAATTAACACTCTGCCATCAATCTTGATCCTATGGTATGCTAAAAGCCCTTAATTAGCAAATTCCCAAGTCATAGCTGGTTGCTTAGTGTGACCCTATAGTGATCAAGTACTGTACTCACCCAACACAGAAGCCCAACACTTCACATGTTGCGCCCTCAAATGTAACTCCCTCAGTTACCTCATTCTTCATTCACTCCCTCTCTCTTCACCTTCACTCTTTCCTCGTTCCAAAAAGCTCCAATCCCACGCTCCCTTTCACGCTATAAAAACCCATCACATCAAGCTCACTAAAACTCGTACTCAGTCCACAAAAACTCTCACTTCTGCGAGCTCAGTCTGAGAGTGACCAGTCTTGCTGCCATGGCTCACCCGATAACTCCATTGTCACCACCCTTGAAAGACGAGCTAGACATAGTGATCCCCACGATCAGGAACCTGGATTTCTTGGAGATGTGGAGGCCATTCTTGCAGCCATACCACCTCATCATTGTTCAGGATGGTGATCCCACCAAGGTGATCAACGTCCCAGATGGGTTCGACTACGAGCTCTACAATAGGAACGATGTGAACCGGGTTCTGGGCACCAAGGCTAGTTGTATCTCCTTCAAGGACTCTGCCTGTAGATGCTTTGGCTTCTTGGTGTCCAAGAAGAAGTACATCTTCACCATTGATGACGATTGCTTTGTAAGTGTTTGTTTTGTTCTGTTTTTCCTTGTGGGTGTGGTGTAAATTTTTCTAGTCTTCGAATAGTCTTAGATTTGGATGTTTGATGCATAGATTTTTTTTTTTTGGGTGTTTGCAAAAGTCAAACAGTTCTTTGAGGATATTCTTAGGACAAATCTTTGTGAAAAAAGGAAATTTTTAACTCTACAGAAGAGTGTACAGGTTGGATGTCCACCAGCTGCTTCATATGCATGACATCTGTCCAATCCGATCACTGATTAAATTAGTTAGTGCATAGATTGCTAGCTACATCTTATTCTCACAGAACAGAGGCCCTACATGTGGATCTTTTATGTGTCACATTTACTTGAGAGTAGTGTTATACTTATACCCTAGATGTACCAATAATTGTCGAGTCCTTCTACTGTCAAAAAAAAAAGTCATAGAAAAAGCCACGACCCGCCCACGCGGTTTGTAAAATTGTCAAAGGATAGAATCGAAGAAATTAAAAAACATAGTTGATTTCCCAAAAAAAACATAGTTGATTCGTTGGATCCAGCTTTAAAGTGGGACCAGCATTTTATGAGGTCCCACAGACAACTACTAGATTTTTTTTTTCCACATTTTGAGGCCTGGCAAGAAATTTTAATGGATTTTTTAATATTAAATATCATTTAGTAGTTTCATGAGGCTGAATTCTGGTTTCAACTTTTATCCTGTCTAAGTTGTTACCATGAAAATAATTCTGTGGATCAATGTTCTCTATGTTTAATGAAGGAGTAGAAAAAGAAAGAATGAGGTTTTAATACAAACACACCCTACAAAACTTGAAATGTTAAAGCTTGAAAAGGATCACACCAATTTTACTGTACCATAATAATTAATGTGATTAGTACTACACTAAGAGCTTAATAAATAGAAGTTTAATTCTTTGTCTTATAAAATTCACGTCAATTTCTGAGATTTATAGAGTAAATTTGTAGCAGACTTGTATCTTTTTTTAATAATTTGATAGTTATAATAAGGGGAAAGGATTTGAACTCTGATTCTTCTTATGAAATAAACTAGATAATTCTACTGAATTATAAGACTCTTTAACATCATTCTTTAATTATATGACAGCTTTTAATTGCATATATGTTCTTTCTTGGATAGCCTCTATGTGGACCCATCCAGCAGGCTAGTTAGCTAAAGCAGTACACTTTCGATCTAGTGCTAAATGCCATCTAATCTTTTGAATGAGACATTTACCAGTCCCATTATAGTTCCAATTTCATTCACTTCACTTTTGTATTAGTCAAAGAAGTATGGAACAAACTTTTTATTATTGAATTAAAAAATGGACTTACAGGTGTAATCATTGCCCCAGCCCACTTAAACACGAATTAGACATGGTATGAGACCATCCAAATTATCAACCTTGGACACGCAAGGTGAAGTTCTTTGAGGGCTTCCTACCGCTAAGTCACTTTTGCTGGCGGCGGAAGTATGAAACACACAAATCAAACATAATTAAGCATTTTCATGTTTTAGTCAAAACTACCAACCATAGGTTGGTCCAGGACTGTACTTGGATAACATTAGTCCTGTTTATGATGCATTTTCTTTACACATGGGTCTGGATTAGTTTGTTATTAAAAGTTTATTTGCTTATTTGTTGAAATTTGACAAAATTAAGTTTTAAACTCGTAAATGGGGTTTGGCGTATTTTTTTTATATGTTTTTTTATAGTAAATCTTTCTTTTTAAAGAAAAATAATAATAATACTGTAATAATAAGAAGTCTGCATTGTTTTCTGCAAGTGTTTATGTGTTACTGTTCATAAGTGATGCTTCATATTATCTGGATCTAAAGAACTAGTCACAATAAAATGCTAATGCTATATGATTCCAATACGTAAGGTCCATGAGTGATCTTATAAAATATAGTGGAATAAAGCATCAATACTAATTTGATTGAACATAACATTTTATACCTAGTTAGTTGAATGAAATGCTAATTCATTCTTGACACAATAACTTGATATGTATGGCATCATTTTCCTTTTCCTTATCTTGTTTGTGCCATTGAAACTTGGAATAAAATGTGAAAAAAGGTGGCAAAGGATCCAAGCGGGAAAGAGATAAATGCGTTAGCACAACACATACAAAACCTGCTGACACCATCAACACCATTATTCTTCAATACCCTCTATGATCCATATAGGGAAGGAGCTGACTTCGTTCGTGGATACCCCTTTAGCTTGAGAGAGGGAGTGTCTACTGCCATCTCTCATGGGCTTTGGCTCAACATTCCTGACTATGATGCCCCTACTCAGCTTGTCAAGCCTCGTGAGCGCAACACCAGGTTAAGTTTCTTATCACTCTTAGTAAGGCTTGCTGTTGCTTCTTTTATTGGTTTGTCATTGCTAAACTATGATTTTTTTTGTTGTTATTAGTATTATCTCACAAAAGGTTCTGTTTTAATGCATTTGGTAATATGCCATTTTGTATTTTTCTCAATCAACTTTCAACTTGCCGTTATTCTTTTCCTTGGCTGCCAAATAAAGGTAAAGATTATTATCTGATTTTACAATTTTGTAGGGAATGATTCCTTAGTATTGTTGGAATAGACATATTTTAAGTCTATGACTTCTCTTTTATTATGTTTTGGACTTTGGACTATTGCTGCATTTTTTTTCCTAACGTTTTTAAATTCTCTAATAATTTTCAGGACTCTCACTCATTGAATTTTGGTGTGTGTGTGTTTGTAAAAGCTGCTTGTAAACTTCTATGACCTTGAATGACCTATTTCAATCGCCTTCTTTTTTGAATGATCCAAGTCACTGTTAGTGACAGGCTTATCTTACTGTACATCAACTTGCTATTTATTAATTTGATATTTCAAAGCATTGACATGGAACTTAGAGCTCTCTTCAGCCTAATGTTGCCTAATTGTGCATTTATATTAGTTCACACAGGTATGTGGATGCTGTCATGACAATTCCGAAAGGCACACTCTTCCCAATGTGTGGGATGAACCTTGCTTTCGACAGGGAACTGATTGGACCTGCAATGTATTTTGGCCTCATGGGTGATGGCCAACCAATTGGCAGATATGACGATATGTGGGCTGGTTGGTGTGCCAAGGTATCTTCATTCTTTCATCTGAGCGCTTTATAGCATGCCATCTGATGGTTGGAGAAGAATCCTAATTTATTACAGCATTCCCAGTTGATTGCTATAACATCTGGGATGTGGCTAGTAAGCTCAATTTGTAGGATATAGATATTAAATACCAATATCGCCTCTTCCAGACCTCATAGATGGGGGAGTTTTTGTACACTGATACAACCTTTTAATGCCTCTTGAATTTGGTTTTCAGGTGATTTGTGACCATTTGAATCTAGGGGTGAAAACAGGGTTGCCATACATTTGGCACAGCAAGGCAAGCAACCCATTTGTTAATTTGAAGAAGGAATACAAGGGCATATACTGGCAGGAGGAGATCATTCCATTCTTCCAGTCTATCGTTCTCTCAAAAGAGTGCACAACCGTGCAGGAGTGCTATATTGAGCTCTCAAAGAATGTCAAGGAAAAGCTTGGCTCTGTTGATCCTTACTTTCAGAAGCTTGGGGATGCCATGGTTACCTGGATTGAAGCCTGGGAGGAACTCAATCCACCAAAGGAAGCAGCAGCTGCAGCAGAGCCCAAAAGTGTGAAGAAGGAAGAGCCCTCTCCCAAATCAAAGTAGACAGCATTTAATTCACTCTCATTGTTGTTGTATTATTTCATTCTGCTTTACCATCTTTTCCTTGTAAACTTTGGTTCCTAGTTCTTGTTTTATTTATCTGTGTTGCTGGTTTATTACTTTGTACCTCTATGTTTTTTGTATCAATTAGAGTGTTGTTATCCTCACCAAATGAGGAGATGAGGTTCTTTCAATCAGTGTTGTTTGATTTAATGGAAGTAAAAAATGAGAGTTTCATGTATTGGATACTACCTTTTATAATAGGATTAGCATGTCAAAGATCATTGAACTATGATATATTTTTTTTTTTAATTTGAATTTCCTTTGCTAAGTTGGGGAGTACTAAAGTGATAGGAGGAGATTTAAATGCAATGCAGCATCATTGTATATCCCCTCTGGTGTCCATAAATCAAATGGTTGAAATTTAACACTTTCGAGTATAGCTAGAGTAATAGAGTATAGTTGACATGGTACTCCAAATCCAAAGAATACAAGATAAAGTGCTTATAACTAATAGTTTTTTTTTTTTTTTTAATAGCTTTATTGTCAAATTAAGGGAATATGTACATCAAAATTTATCATCGTATTAAGTACTAGGCAAACGTTTTTCCAAAAATAAAGTACCTGAGAAACTCCTTTAACATACTTCAAAATTTTTTTTTTTTTTTGAGAGACATGATTCAAATTTACCATGGGAATGTCCTTTTTTATTATTATTATTATTTTTTGAGGAAGATACCATGGCCATGTCCCTAAATGTTCTTAATTTGTCAAATTTAATGGAAATTCAAATTTAATGAATGGACATTGCTTAATTTTATAATTTAGGGACACATTGTAGTTACACCATAATTAAGGGACTGAAGTACAATTTTGCTATATTGTCTTTTAAGTTCTCACATCACATGTATCAGTGGTTCTATGTTGTTGCACTTGTCATGCAATTTAAATGTAACAAAATGTGGAACAACATAAACCAAAGCAAAACGCTCCCGAGTATGTAATTTCATGTGAAACAAGATCCTATGCGTATTGGACTTTTTTCTCTTTTCTTTCGTTGTTGGGGAGGGGGGGATTGAATATGTATTAAAAAAATACAATGTACAAGAGTATTGAATTCAAGTTTTGTTCGACAGTATTAATGTAACAAGGATAGATGTAATGCCTCTAACATTAGGATCTTAAATCCTTCATTTTACATTGAAAATCTAAGCGTATGACACAATTGCACCTATGAGTAAAGTCCGCCTCACCAAGCTTGAGTTATATCCTTATACTTGGTTTATTTATTTTTCGAACAAATTTAAGTGCAAATCCATAAAAATGGTTAGTTACATTTCTGTAAAAAAATGATTAGTTACTTATGTTGTAATTAAAATTATAATGTTCAAATTAATTTGGAAATACTAATTTTATTTTTTGAACTCCCTCTCTGCCACTAGTTGTAAGCCAAACAAATATATATTTATGAACTTTTAAAAATTAAATTTGCGATCCTTATATTTGGAATAAATCATAATAATTCTTAAACAATAAAATGGATTTGTTTTATTATGGAAAATAAATTGAAGACAATGATTTTATACTTTATGGCTTTATTTACAAATTTAGATAATTCAATCTCAAGTTTCTCAACAAAAAAAAAAGAAGGTGCAATCTCAATAAAGTCTTATCTTATGAGCTTGATCACGAATTTGTAATTATCGTTAAATTTAATTTAATTTATCAATGAATCAAACATTAAAAGTGGGATTGAGTTTAACTTATTTATTAATTAAATAAATATAAATAAGTGTTTTTCCAATCAAGCCTGATATATTTATTAGCAACTTAATTTGCTTAGACACCTTACACTCCAAATATGCCTCCTAAAGCTCTTACTAAAATCTGCTCAGAGTCTACCATGGGTAGGGTTGTACTCTTCTACTACCTCTTAATTCTTAAAGTTTTATTGGAATTCAGCAACAACAACAACAAAAATTTGGTTAAAATGCAAAACTGATCCTCTAAATTTTTTCA
This sequence comes from Quercus wislizeni, assembly GCA_023055345.1. Lineage (NCBI taxonomy): Eukaryota > Viridiplantae > Streptophyta > Magnoliopsida > Fagales > Fagaceae > Quercus > Quercus wislizeni. The sequence continues at coordinate 2,664,916 of JALGQJ010000003.1, forward strand.
GATTTCATTTCAGTCCTCTAACTTTTCTTTTATTCATTTCAGTCTTCTAACTTTCAAAATTATTCAATTATGATTTTTCCATCAGCTTTTGTTATATGTTGTGGTTAATTTTTCAATTTTATAAAATTTTCTTCAAATTTTTTAAATTAAAAAAATTCAATTAATGATTGAAAAATATTTTTCAGATTTTTTTTTTTCAAAAAATTTTAACTAAAGTTAACGGAAATGCCTTAATTGAATAAATCTGAAATTTAGAGGACTAAAATAAACGAAAGTAAAGTTAAAGGACTGAAATGAAATATGAAGAAAGTTAGAGGGTTAATTTTGCATTTTAGCCAAAACTTTTTTTTTTTTTTTTTTTTTGTTGCTAAATTCCAATAAAACTTTAACCATAGTACCTCCTATACATCCATATTTGCCCATAGTAAAGGTAACAATAATACCTAACTAGTAAAGTGTCTTCTTTTCAATATAATAATAAAGAATAATTATCATGAATAATATGCTATAAGTTCAAATCATATTTATAAACTTGTTAAAAAACAAACTTATCTATAAAAAGAAGTATATATGTGATAACTATATTTTCTATAATACACTTTGCCACTTATTATTTGGTTCTCATAATTCTAGACAACCAAATAATTTTACAAGTTTTTCGCAAATGTTAAGGTGACAGATTGTAATTAATTTACAACAAAAGTAATGCAAATAATAGTCCCATATAAAAGTCATGTTATACTAGTCATAACCTACCATTACAAATATTGTGGAAACAAATATGAAATTTTTTATATTTGTCTATTATTTTTTACTAGTGTACAACCCGGTGCATATGCACGGGTATAATTAAAAATTATCACAATTAAACGGTTCAAATTATACATTTTTTTAAAGAAGAGGTACAAATTATACATTTTTAAACTATACATCTTTTTAAATTATACATTTTTAAAATATGTAATGGTTTCTCAACTAGCATCTAATTGGATTTGGACCTTTAGATTTATACTCAACAAGCATGCAATCCATGCAAACGCATGGATGCACTTAAAATTAAATAAAATTTTTATTATAAAAATATAAATAATTAGTCAAATTATTTAAAAAAATAGCATGTGACACACATATACATATAGATACATTTAAAATTAAACATAATTTTTATCATAAAAATATAAATAATTAGTCAATTTTTAAAAAAATAAATGTAATTAGTCACGTATTACAATTCTAACCTAAATTTAATAATACTTATGATGATTTTTTTTTTCTATTTTTTAATAAGATAGAACGTGTAGTGATCTTTATTATGAAGTAATTTTTATTAAGTATATGTGATTGGTTTATTTATTTATTTTTATTTATAGTTCATTAATATTAGATTCTTAGTATTTTGCGCTCATTAACTCACTTGGCACAAAAATTAAAAAACTTAAATGGACACATGGCATAAACTTAAGTGGATAATTATGGTGCCCACATAAATTTAGACACATGACGCAAAATTGAATTCTAATTGAACTTTCTCTAAGTTTTATCTATTAATACACACACACACACACACACATAGATAATTCACTTGACACAAAAATTAAAAATTAAATGGGACACATGGCACAAAGTTGGATTTTCTCTCAAGTTTGACTTTTAATATATATAAATTTTTTCATAATGATTTAATATGCAATTAATTTCATACTAACACTTTGCCATCAATTTTGATCTTATGGTATCCTGTACTCACCCAACACTTCACATGTGCCCTCAGATGTAACTCCCTCAATTACCTTATTCTTCATTCTCTCTCTCTCTCTCTCTCTCTCTCTCTCTCCAAAAAGCACCAATCCCACGCTCCTTTTTACACTATAAAAACCATCCCATCATGTTAACTAAAACTCGTAATCAGTACACAAAACTCTCACTTCTGCGAGTTCAATCTAAAAGCGACTAGTCTTACCACCATGGCTCACCCAATAACTCCATTGTCACTGTTACGATCCAAATCCATAGACTATGAATTCAGATACATGGCTAACTTGCTAATCTTACAAAACTCAACAAACATAATTAATTTAAAATTTGAATAAAACTCCAAACAAACAATGCTCTTAATAAACCTCTTACAATATCTAAAATCCACAATTTAAAAATAATCTCCAAATACTATAAAATCTTAAGCGGAATAAAAATAACTAAAAATCCTTTAAGGCTTCAAGCATTATTGACGTCGACTAAAAACTCTTACGCTCTACCTTGCACCTTACGAAGTAATCCAAGTGTTTTGTTTCCCAACTAAACTTTAATCTGAAAATGGTAATTGATGGGTAAGCCACACATCTAGTAAGCAATTATTCACAATACACAACAGGATAAAGTCAAGCAAAGCATGAGTATTTTGATTTTCACAAACTCATTCAATGATATCAAAAATAATTATTCCAAAACATATAATAAATCACTTAATACATATGTACTCACATCTTAAAATAATTAGAAAAACACATACATATAATTGATCAAAGCACAGTGTTACATATACACATCATATATTCTCACATACAATCCTGTGAACGGATACCAATATCTAACCCCTGTTGGTGAGGGATCAACACATATTCTCACATACAATCCTATGAGCAGATTTACACATATATTTGATCAATTCTAAAAACACTTATTTTGAGTCACATATCACAAAACAAAATATATACAAAATAGAATAATTTTCTTAATATTAACAATTATTCTAGATATAAAGACATATCAAATATCACAATATTGAATTGAAACAGAATCAAATGATGCTTGACTCTCTTAGGGAACGAATAGGAACTGAGGAGTTTATATAAATATTTTAAAATTCTTGAGTAAGTCTGAATGCTCAATTTGCTAAAAGAAAACATCTTAAATACCATTTGGAAAAGAAGAATATGACTTTGAAATCACTTGGTTTTAAACAAACTTAAAGGACAAGAACCATTTTAGAAAACTTATCTTGAAACTCAATTCCTTTTTGAAAATAATTTTGTTTAGACATCATCTTTTAAATGAGATTTAGATGTTCAAAACTTTATTTAAAATTCAAAGTTTCTCTTTAAAATGTTATTTAAAAGTTGAAGTTTCTCTTTAAATGACATAAAAAAATGCTTTTGATAAACTTTAGAAATTATAAGCTTAAAAACATAACTTTTGAAAACTTTTGATTTCTAAGAACCTAATGGACAAAACGTGTGCATATTATGCATAATTACTTACAACACTTGAATCACTCTGAAAGTCCAGCTGAAACAATCTTCAAAAAGTCTCAAAACACTCTTAAATAGGACCTATAATCAATCATGGAAATATACTTAATATCCTCTACAAAATATAAAGCTTATAGGACTATACAAATAGACTCACTAGGATTATACTTTGCTAAACTAATAACACTTTCAACACTAAATTATCATTTCTCTAACCAATGGTATTCTAATCAATAATACATCCTTGCATTAATCGAAACTCATTTTACCATGAGGAATGTAGCAGCCAACACTTTAGGATTTACTATATAACCCCAATGCAAACGGTGGGCCAAAACCAATATGATTTTGTTCATGAAGTTAACATTTATTGACCCTACGGATTTAATATAAGAATTTTGGTATGAAATCTCAAATCTATCGTTATCCTTTTAAAAAATTGTAGACGTGTTGAACCTAAATGGTTCATTGTGTTTGGGAATAGTCAACACCTAGGAATAGACTATCAAAGCTATCAATAAGAGAAAATAGGACTTTGACAAGATGAGAGCTAGCTAGTGAAACACATGTGGGGTCGGGTGCAAATTGTCCAACAACTCAAAATTAACATTATGGTATAGATCAGCAGCCCAAAAGCTCTTATAATCCTATGAAAATGATGCAAGCCTTAGTCATGGATTTAATAATTTCAACTTTTGTTCTAGAATCCAAACTATGGCAACCTAGGATTCAAGAATTATTGAAATAGTGTAAATCGTAATCTAAGAAACAATCAATTCAACAATCTACGCATCATTAAATTTTTCCATGATTAAATTCTAACTCCTTAATTCTTTATTTTTAACCATGAGAAATCAAACCTTGAACAATTTGATTGCCTCTTCAATTGTATGTGCTCTAAACTCCCAAAAAAAAAAAATAATAATACACCTCCTATCCTTCTTAGTGCTGAAACCCTTCTTATGAAACCCTAATTTATCTTTTCCTCCACCTTATATTTAACACGTCAGAGATGTGGGCTTAGTGGGGTAGTGGGCTGGAGTTTAAAACCCACTTTCAGTCTCCTAAAGGCCTATAAAACATCTTCCTCTTTTATTTATTTATTTATTATTTTAACTGCCACACAAAATTGTATGCACTAAACCTTTAATTTTCTCACTTATTTTAGTAACACCACAAAATTGTCTACTCTCATCTTACTGTGCACACACATATAGTAGCTCAACTCTATATTAATAATAATGATGACGGTGATGATCATAAAATCAAATTGGGGTATTACAGTCACCACCCTTGAAAGACGAGCTAGACATAGTGATCCATACGATCAAGAACCTAGATATCTTGGAGATGTGGAGGCCATTCTTGTAGCCATACCACCTCATCATCATTCAGGGATGGTGATCCCTACAAGGTCATCAACGTCCTGGATGGGTTCGACTATGAGCTTTACAATAGGAACGATATGGACCAAGTTCTAGGTCCCAAGGCTAGATGTATCTCCTTCATGGGCTCTGCCCGTAGATGCTTTGGCTTCTTGGTGCCCAAGAAGAAGTACATCTTCACCATTGATGATAATTGCTTTGTAAGTGTTTGTTTTGTTTTGTTTTTCCTTGTGCGTGTGTGAAAATTTTACTAGTCTTAGTCCTAGTCTTAGATTTGGATATTTGATGCATAGTTTTTTGTTTTTTGTTTTTTGTTTTTTTGGTGCAAAAGTTAAATAGATCTTTGAAGATATACCTAGGACAAATCTATCGGTATATCTATATATAAAAAGCGTCAATAGGCAAAGCTACAGTAGAAAAGTAACAATAGTTTTGGTTTATTCAATTCAAACTGTTTTAGGATATTGCCTACTGAACATACTTTTTATTTACGTATGAGTTGTTTGCCTAAAAGAATAAAATATTTTTACAACAAATTGTCACAATAGTTTCACAATTGTTGAGGTGTTAATTCTTTATAATAAAGGTATTATAAAAAAAAAGTGCGACATTTACAATATTTTTCACAACACTTTCATAACAAATCATAGGTGGTAAATTGTTATTAGTTTTAGTTTAAATTTACCAATGAAATTACTTTTTTGCTTACCAATAACAACCTGTAACAACCTACTACTTTATGATTTGTTGTGAAAATGTTATAGATATAGCATTTCTCTTATGAAAATATTAAGACATTTTGTTATTGTTATAATATTTTCACAATTACTAAAGTGTCAATTCTTTACAAGTCAAAATAAAATATAACAAAATTATAAAGGTATTAGAAAAATGTTGTACCATTATGTTGTGTTTCTAGATTTTTTTTTTTTTTTTTTTTTTGGGTTTAGTTAACTTTTTTAAGCCAAAATTCATTATTTCACATATAGTTTTCTTAGGTTGACTTTTTGTATTTTTTATTGTACTTTTATCTTTACACACTATTTTAAGTAAAAACACATAGTTTTACACACACACACACAAAATAAAAATAAAAAACTTAGGATAAAATATTTTTCATCCTTTATGTTTGGGGTAGTTCACAATTCTTCCTTAAATTTTAAAATCAAGCAATTTTTTTCTTAATATTTTGGAAAAGAGCAAATATGTCATATTATTATTCTTTTAGTTAAACTCTAATGAAAGCTTATGATTCTTAAAATATTACATTGTGTAATATCTAAAATACTTCCACTAAATTTTAACATCCTTTTTCACGTATTTTGAGTTTTAAATAGTGGTAATGCTTAGAAATTTGGAATAATAATGTAAGGTGTTTTATTTATTACCTAGAGAATATTGATTTTCTAGGTTTAAATATTCGAAACTTATAATTTATTTAATGAAAAATTCGATGACACATGCTTTTTGTTATCTTTTTTTTTTTAAATTTCTTTTCTTACCTAAAATCGGTGTTTATTAAATACTAAGTAAACTAAATATTGTACCTAGACTTATGTAGAATGATAAAGAAGAAAAATGATAAAGAAGAAAGTATGAATGACAAAAATTTTCATTGTGTATGGTTAAAGGTATTTGATTAAGAGTTTCAATTGTAGCATATGACATTATTCATTACAAAAATTTAAATATTGTGACATATCTTAGCAAAAATCAGTTGCTTATTGTTGGAAGACGATGATATTCGTTAACATTCTTAAAAGTTTTTAGTGAGTAGATATTGTCTTTAGTAAATAAGTATTAAGAAACTATTATAGTAAAATAAATATTTATAAATTCAATAGTTACCATAACTTTACATGTGATAAAAATTCTTATACGAATGAAATTAATTTTATATGTCATACATTTTTTATGTATATAGTTTCATATTTCTTCAAAAAGAAGTTTTATCTTAGTTTTTTTACTTAATGAGGGAAAATGCCCTTGTCGCGATCCTAACTAATCTTTGTGAAAAAAAGGGAATTTTTAACTCTACAGAAGAGTGTACAGGTTGGATGTCACCAGCTTCATATGCATGACATCTGTCCAATCCGATCACTGATTAAATTAGTTGGTGCATAGATTGCTAGCTATATCTTATTCTCACAGAACAGACGCCGTACATGTGGATCTTTTATGTGTCACATTAAAAAACATAGTTGATTCGTTGGATCCAGCTTCAAAGTGGGACCAGCATTTTATGAGGTCCCACAGACAATTGAGACAACTATCAGATTTTTTTTTTTTTTTTTTTTTTCTCTCAGTTAGAAACAAATACACCTGTTTAATACATTTTGAGGCCTAACTCAGCAATATATATATATATATATATATATATATATATATATATTTTTTAGGCCACGAGAAATTTTTATGTATTTTTTTAATATTAAATATCATTTAATAATTTCGTGAGGCTGAATTCTGGTTTCAACTTTCATCCTGTCTAAGTTGTTACCATTAATGTTCTCAATGTTTAATGAGGGAGTAGAAACAAACACACAAGGAAAAAAAAAAAAAAAAAAAGGTTTTAACACTAACACACGCTACAAAACTTGAAATGTTAAAGTTTGAAAAGGATCAAACCAATTTTACCGTACCATAATAATTAAGGTGATTAGTACTACACTAACAGCTTAGTAAATAGAAGTTTAATTCTTTGTCCTATAAAATTCATATCAATTTCTGAGATTTATAGAGTAAATTTGTAGCAGACTTGTATCCTTTTTTTTTTTTAATAATTTGATAGTTATAACAAGGGGAAAGGATTTTTTTCTCTGATTCTCCTTATGAAATAAACTAGATAATGCTACTGAATTATAAAACTCTTTAATATCATTAATTAATTATATGACGGCTTTTGATTGCATATATTGTTAGGGTCATATTTTCTATGTAATTGGCTTATTCTTTGACAAAACGCACTTTACTTGTAAATTGAGTTGATACATATCAAGTGGTTGTATTAAAGACATGAAGATAAATCCAAGAAACAAGTGAAGAAAATCTATTTTACTGAAACTCACAGATAGCTCAAGGAGGCATCTATCGAGATTTATTGGGCAAGCTTGACACCAACTCGACACTAGCTCGATCTATCGAGCTTTAGGAATTCAGAATTTCTAGATCTAAATTTCGGCCCATTTTAATATATTTGTTTAGGGTTTCTTTTCTCATAACCCTAGATATATATAAGGTTTATTTTAAGAGCCGTCACATACAAACGTAGAGACCAAGAATTTATTTTCCTCTATGAGAAGATACTGCATTTGTATGCCATAAAATTTTGTAACCAAGTGCTTCTTAATCTTTATCGTTTATAAAGTGAATAACTTTGCAGCCAACAAAAATAATTAAAGTTACTAGAATTAGTCACGTACTGGGATCTGTGCAAAAGGTTAGTCACATATTAGAGATTTGTGCTTCAAAGGAAAAAATGCTACTACAAGATCAAGTCCAATTGAGTATTGGAGTGAAAGTTCAACTGTAGGTTAGTATTTTAGAATAAGCCAAGATAGTGGTAAGATTCATACTTATAACCACTTGATTATTAATTAGTAGATTCTTGGGAGTGGTGACCTTAAATTCACTCGGTAGGGTTTTTGCCTTGCAAAAGATTTTCCTCATTTGTCAATAAATCACCATGTCAATTTGATTTTCACTGCATTTAGTTTATTTGGTGATTTATTGGTGCCTCCACAATTTGCATGTAATTTGACTTAATAAATCAACTTGGGTAATTGAATTAATTTACCCAACATATATGTTCTTTCATAGATAGCCTCTATGTGGACCCATCCAGCAGTCCAGTTAGCTAAGGTAGCACACTTTCAATCTTGTGCTAAATGCCTTCTAATCTTTTGAATGAGACATTTACTAGTCCCATTATAGTTCCAATTTTATTCAATTCACTTTCGTATTAGTCAAGGAAGTATGGAACACACTTTTTGTTATTGAATAAAAAAAGGGACTTATAGGTGTGGTAATTGTTCGAGCCCACTTAAACCCAAATTAGACATGATGTGAGACCATCCAAACTATCAACCTTGGACACGCAAGACAAAGTGCTTTGAGTGCTTCCTACTACTAAGTACTTTTGCCGGTGGCGGAAGCATGAAACACACAAATCAAACATAATTAAGAATTTTCATGTTTTGGTCAAAACTACCAACCATAGGTTGGTCCAGGACTGTACTTGGATAATATTAGTCCTGTTTATGATGCATTTTCTTTACACGCATGTCTGGATTAGTTTGTTATTAAAAGTTTATTTGCTTACTTGTTGAAATTTGACAAAATTACAGTTTATACTCGTAAATGAGGTTTGGCGTATTCTATTTTATGTTTTTGATAGGAAATCTTTTTTCTTTTCTTTAAATAATAATAATAAGAAGTCTGCATTGTTATCTGCAAGTGTTTATGTGTTACTGTTCATGAGTCATGCTTCATATTATCTGGATCTAAAGAACTAATCACAATATGATATATTGATCATATCATTGTAGCAACTGAATTTTTTTTTTTTTTTTGGCATACATAAACAAGCAAAAAAAGGAAAAACCAATCTGATTGTAAGTTGTGAAGCAATAACAAAAAAACTGCAAATAAATGGAAGGGTGAGAGAAAGAGAGAAAAAGAATACTAATACTATATGATTCCAATATGTAAGGTCTATGAGCGATCTTATAAAGGATTGCATAATAAAGCATCAAAACTAATTTGATTGAACATAACATTTATTTATACCTATTTAGTTTAATAAAATGCTAATTCATTCTTGACACAATAATTTGATATGTTTGGCACCATTTTCCTTTTTCCTTATCTTGTTTGTGTCATTGAAACTTGGAATAAATGTGAAAAAAGGTGGCGAAGGATCCGAGCGGGAAAGAGATAAATGCGTTAGCACAACACATACAGAACCTGCTGACACCATCAACACCATTATTCTTCAATACCCTCTATGATCCATATAGGGAAGGAGCTGACTTCGTTCGTGGATACCCCTTTAGCTTGAGAGGAGTGTCTACTGCCATCTCTCATGGTTTTGGCTCAACATTCCTGAATATGATTCCCCTACTCAGCTTGTCAAGCCTCGTGAGCGCAACACCAGGTTAAGTTTCTTATCACTCTTAGCAAGGTTGCTTCTTATATTGGTTTGTCATTGCGGAAGTATGATTTATATTTATTTTTTGGTTGTTATCAGTATTATATCACAAAAGGTTCTGTTTTAATGCATTTGGTAATATATATGCTATATTGTATTTTTCTCAATCAACTTTCAACTTGATGTTATTCTTTTCCTTGGCTGCCAAATAGAGGTGAAGATTATTATCTGACTTTAAAATTTGTAGGGAATGATTCCTTAGTATTGTTGGAATAGAGATATTTTAAGTCTATGACTTTTCTTTTATTATGGTTTGGACTTTGGATTATTGCTGCATTTTTTTTCCTGAAGTTTTTAAGTTCTCTAATAATTTCCAGGACTCTCACTCATTGAATTTTGGTGTGCGTGTATGTTTGTAAAAGCTGCTTGTAAACTTGTATGACCTATTTCAATCACCTTCTTTTGAATGATTCAAGTCACAATTAGTGACTCACTGATCTTACTGTACATCAACTTGCTATTTATAAATAGGATTTTTTTTTATAGTGGGAATCAAACTCATTTCATAAGTTAAAATTCTTAATCAAGTCTGAGTAATTTGTCTATTCCAGTCATTGAATTTAATATTTCAAAGCATTGACATGGAACTTAGAGCCCTCTTCAGCTTAATGTTGCCTAATTGTGCATTAATATTAGTTCACACAGGTATGTGGATGCTGTCATGACAATCCCGAAAGGCACCCTCTTCCCGATGAGTGGGATGAACCTTGCTTTCGACAGAGAACTGATTGGGCCTGCAATGTATTTTGGCCTCATGGATTATGGCCAACCATTTGGAAGATATGACGATATGTGGGCTGGTTGGTGTGCCAAGGTTGAAGAATTATCCTAATTTATTACAGCATTCCCAGTTGATTGCTGTAACATCTAAGATGTGGCTAGTGAGCTCAATTTGTAGGATATAGATATTTAATACCAATCGCCTCTCCCAGGCCTTGCAGAAGGGGGAGTTTTTGTACACCGATATGACCTTTTAATGCCTTTTGAATTTGGTTTTCAGGTGATTTGTGACCATTTGAATCTAGGGGTGAAGACAGGGTTGCTATACATTTGGCATAGCAAGGCAAGCAACCCATTTGTTAATTTGAAGAAGGAATACAAGGGCATATACTTGCAGGAGGAGATCATTCCATTCTTCCAGTCTATCGTTTTCTCAAAAAAGTGCACAACCGTGCAGGAATGCTACGTTGAGCTCTCAAAAGTTGGTCAAAGTAAAGCTTGGCTATGTTAGTCATTACTTTCAGCAGCTTGGGGATGCCATGCTTACCTGGATTGAAGCCTGGGTGGAACTCAATCCGCCAAAAGAATCATCAGCTGCTGCAGAGCCCAAAAGTTTGAAGAAGGAAGAGCCCTCTCCCAAATCAACGTAGACAGTATTTAATTCCCTCTCATTGTTGTAGTATTATTTCATTCTGCTTTACCATCTTTTCCTTGTAAACTTTGGTTCCTATTTCCTTATTTTTATTTATCAGTGTTGCTGGTGTATTACTTTGTACCTCTATGTTTTTTGTATCAATTAGAGTGCTGTTATCCTCACCAAATGAGGACATGAGGTTCTTTCAATTAGTGTCGTTTGATTTAATGGAAGTAAATATGATAGTTCTGTGCATTGGATACTACCTTTTACATAATAGGATTAGCATGTTAGAGATCATTAAAACGTGATTTTTTTTTTTTTTTCTATTTAATTTCCTTTGCTAAGGTGGGGAGGACTAAAGTGATAAGAGGAGATGAAAATGCAGTGCAGCATCATACCCTTTGGTGTCCATAAATCAAATGATTGAAATTAAACACTTTTGAGTATAGCTGGAGTATAGTGACTATAGTTGGCATGGTACTCCAAACTATTTACTATTGGACAATGAACTTTTTCACATGGTTTTTGACTTTATGTCATATTTTGTATTAAGTAACTTATTTTTATTGGTGTGGAATATAATGTCACTATATTCTTTAGATGTCTTATCATTTGATTTAAAGAAAGTAAAAAATGGGAGTTTTGTGTACTGGATATTACCTCTTACATAATACGCTTACATAATAGGATCGGCATGTCAAAGATCATCGAACTATGAATTTCTTCTTCTTTTTTTAATTTGAATTTCCTTTGATAAGGTAGGTAGTACTAAAATGATAGGAGAAGATGAAAATGCATTGTAGCATCATTGTAAATACCCTTTGGTGTCGATTAATCAAATGGTTGAAATTTAACACTTTTGAGTATAGTTGTGGTATAGTTGACATGGTACTCCAAACCATTTAATATTGGATAATGAACTTTTTTACATGGTTTTTGACTTTATGTCATGTTTTTGTATTAAATGACCGTTTGAATTGGCATTTCACATGTTTCACATCTGCGTTTCCTTCTTCTTTTTTCTTCTTTTTTTACCACGCCTCTTGCACTGTTCATGGGATATGAACAGTGCATTAAGGCAAATGAACAGTATTTTGTGAGTGTGAATAGTAACCAGAAATTATTTTTTTTATTTTTTTTCAGTTTTCAATTTTCAGCAAAATAAATATTATCCAAACACACCCTAAATAACTTATTTTTATTGGTGGAGAATATCATGTCACCATACCCAAAAACCTAATAGTCTCTCTTGACATAAAGGTGTAAGGTTACTATTGCAAAAGCAGACTTATATTACACGGAGCCAAAAGAAATATGGAGCATGAGAAACATAATTTTTATGGCTATGCACATGTGGTTTTGTGTAGCAATTTTTTAAACAAAAAGTGTTTACTAGCTTATCAAATTGCAACTTTATGATATTTACCCCAAAGCTTGAAATTTTCCAATTCACTTTAGAGATAGGTTGGTGACAATAATTATCTCATATTTACTGCATATGACATCGTTTCTTACAATATTTGGACGCCATAATGCATATACTGGATGCACAAAATACCTTCTAGATAAGTGGAGATGTTTAAGTTGGCTCATATGTTTTCACTACAATACTTGCTACATTCCACCGAAAGATCACATTTTTTTCTCCTTTTGTCTTCATCAAGCATTTCTATTTGTCATGTGTACTACGCAACTTTCTCATGTAATGTGAACCGTTGCCTATCCATTTCATTTCAAATATTCCATTTCTTTCACACGTGCCTCACTTCTACTTTGAAATAGTGTCATTGTCACATAGTAGATTGAGCACAGCTTGGCTTCAAATGCAGGACTTTTATTAAGAATATACCATAGTCCTTTTCTTTTTAAGGTTGACCAGATAAAGACAACCTTAAGTTAGGCAGAAACACCATCTCAAGTCAACTGTGCAAACCTTCATACACTTCAATCAGGGTTTAGAACACATTACCTATGTAATGTAACCAATTGAGCTAAGCAATCAGCGTATTGTGTCTGTTTAGTATTGTTGCAATAGAACATTGATTGAAAAATTTAGCATTTTGAGCGTGTGGAAAATTATAATGAATAGTGATTTAAAGTTATAGATTTATAAGATATGATCCATTAACTTTTTTTTTTCCTTAAAAATTCAAAATTTTCATCTTTAAGGCCCTTTTGAAAAAAGTTTCTTTCCAACTCTTATATCTTTTTACTAGATGTAAAATTTGAAAATCTAACCATTGGATTACACTTTATTTATATTCTTAACATTCTTATCAATTCTTGTCAAACTTTGTTCAAATAAGATGTTATTTACTATACAATCAATAAACTTATTTTTTACGCATACTTTTATACCACAAAAACTTAAAATTTAAACATTTAATTAATGACATAGCTATTAATATATGATCTTTTTAAAATTTTACAAGTATGAATAATATAATAAAGTAATACAATCTAACAATTAGATTTTCAAAATCCACGTCTCCAAAATCAAAACCAGACAGGCTTTTATATTTAAAAAAAATGCAATAATACCGTTCATTTTTGGTAATCCTTATCTAACAATGCTACTCTATTCCTATCAGTACTTTGCGTGTAGTTTACGCCAAACATTGTCTGTCTTATTCACGATGGATATACGTCCTTGTTCACATTAGCTAAGCTCCTTTGCCCCAAATTTCTTCACAGCCGCCCACCAAAATTCCACATTTTTCTTTCTTATATCAATCTCATAAAAAAAGTAAAACACGCTCTTCATTCCCTTTTCATCTTTGTTTTCTACCTAACAAAAGTGAATAAAGTGGTATTAAGTTCTTGGAACTATTCTACATGGCTCCAATGCAAAACAACCAAAAGTTAATACTAGGTTCTTCTAGTTCATCAGCAGCTTCTACTTCCTCATTAAACATAGAGAATTTTAATTCTCAGAATTTTTTTCATGGTGCCAACAAGAAGGACAAAATGGAAGCAGAAACCAGAATTCAACTTCATGAAGCTAATAACATTTCTGAGAGGGGAGAAAAAGTTACAAAAGGAGACAAGAAGATCAAAAGGCACAGATTTGCATTTCAAACAAGGAGCCATGTTGATATACTCGATGATGGGTACCGGTGGAGGAAATATGGGCAAAAGGCAGTGAAGAATAGTAAATTTCCGAGGTTTGTTATCTTTTTTTTAATCATCTTTTAGTTCTCTTGGCTTTAAATTGTGGTTATATATAGATGGTTATGATCAAAATTATACCTAGTATAACTCTGTGATGTTGCCTCATTTCATTTTTTATTATATTAATATCTTTATAATTTTATCATTAGATTCCATATTCTTTTTGTTTGTAAGACATACGCCAAATTTCATGTCTATTGAAATATCTGAAGTTATGAATATTTGAAATATAAATATTTTATGATTAGCTTCATCATTCTCTGTGATTCCACTTGATGGAAAACTCTCATTAAGTAAAGAAAGATGGTTTAGCTTGATTGTTCCTTCTTCCAATCAGAATTTAAGCACAATTGTTTATGTGACCATGCATGGCCCGTGTACCTTTTGCATGATTGCATGTATCTAAGTAAGCATAATACATTCTTGTCTCATGATGGGTTTTAAATCGGAAATTGGGAATCATTCTCATGTTGAGTCTTTCATCTAATACAGTATTTAGGACTGATACAAGATAGGTCTGTGTAGTTTCATTCGATTCTCCAACCCCAACTGAGTAGTTTAGGTTTGAAAACAGTGGTTTAACCATTGATGTCTAAGTTGCTCACTTAGTTATGGAGCATAAGGTTCTACAACAACGAACAAAGCTTTAGTCTCAAAATTTTGAGGTCAGCTATAAATCCTCAACATATTAGTTAAGGTCGATCATATGTATTCTTTTCTCCCATATTACTCTATCGAAGATTCTAAAATCATATACTCTGTTACTCTCTTAATTGACATGTCTTTTTTTTTAGTCTCTTCTACTAATGTAATTTTTGGTCTTTCTCTATATTATTACATTCCCTTAATTTGGATAAACTCGCTCTTTCTTACTGTGCATTAGTTACTCTCCTTTGCACAACCAAAACATCATAAGCGGCTCTCCATTATCTTTTCATCAATAGGGGCTACTCCTATTTCTAGGCGAATTTTCTCATTTCAAATCTTATTTTTCCGTGTATTTTCACTTATCCATCTTAACATTCTCATTTTAGCCATACTCATTTTATGGAGCACAAGGTCCTTAGAGCTGAAAATTAGGATTCATGCAAAGGAGGCTAGTACCATTTAACGTGTAGAACTTATACCTTAACCATTTTTTTAACTCATTGAGAGATTCATTTTTGTGAGGGGAAATAGTAGATGCAGATACATGATTATCTTGGGTAGTACTGGGATAAAGCCCCCATTCATTGAATCTGATTGCTCCAAAAGAAGCATTCTTTATAATTATGTTCGACAAAATTAGTTAACTTTTCTTCTTATCGAGAAGTTATATTTCAATTAGTACTAACTTATTTTATAATAATTGGTTGAAAAGTGAGCTCATAGGTTCAAGACCCACTTAGCGAGCGAGTGTATAACTTACCACTAAAAAAATTAACTTGTCTACTTTTGCTTAATTGACTTAAATGAGCAGAATTTGCTTATCTTCAATTTTTTTTTTTTTTTTTTTTTGAGAAAAATTTTCATTTTATCTTTGTTACATCGTTGTCAACAAAAATTCACAGAATTGGACACTAGTATACTAAGGCCCCATTTCGTTTGTTGTCATCTTCACGGTGGATCACGCCTATCTCTAAACTTTTTTTCTTTTTTTTTGTGAGAATCACCTATCTCTAAGCTCAAATGAGATCTTTTAAGTCTTTTTATTTTATTTGTTAACTTTCAGCCAAAAAAAAAGAAATATTAACCAGTATACTTTATTCATAGCTTATAACTTATAACAAATACAAATCCTCCGTCTTACTATTTGTGTTCCACTCTATATTTCATCAATTACAATTTGTTATATATTTATTTGACTTTTCTTATATAATAACTAAAGTTAAAAATGAAAAAATAAAATCAATCAATCAATCTCATGGCATACCGTGATTTTGGTGAAACATAGAATGAAACACAGAAAGTGGGATAAAAAATTTGTATTCGCTTATAACCAAAATCTAGACTACAAATCAACCAACGAAAGAAAATTGCAATTGTCAAGACTATAGATAAAATCCATTATATATATATATATATATATATGAAAAAGGCAAATGCATTATAAAATGTACAATTCTTATCATAATCAAGAACTTTGTCACTAGTTAGTAGCTCGACCTGAAATCATTCATGATGTGCTCAACATGCTAGCATCTCAGTGAGCTTGATTTGCATTGTTGGCCTACTTCCACAACCATTCCTTATCTCTTAAATTGCTTCCATTCATTCTTAAACTCCTCTCCAACTATTATGGTCTTGTTTTTTGCATAGCAAACCTCTACTGTGTGTTACCATTTTAGTGAGAATTGATACACAACCTGGTTGTTTTTTTCCATTCTTTCATGAGGAACCTTTATAATGCATGACAAATTTTCAAAAACAACACTATTATCTTGCAGAAAATGAACTGATTTTGTGTCATTTTGTTTCCAGGAGTTACTACAGGTGTACTCATAAAGGCTGCAATGTCAAGAAGCAAATCCAACGCCTTTCCAAAGATGAAGAGATTGTGGTGACAACCTATGAAGGGATGCATTCACATCCACTAGAGAAGACTACTGATAGCTTTGAACAGATCTTGCAACAGTTACAAACACCAGCTCCCTCATGAAGTACGCCATGTCAAAAACCATTGCAGAGTGTCTCAATGCACACAATTTCTAATTAATGTACTGTTCTACAAATATGTTCAAGTATATGCATAGCATGCAATATGAGATGAATATGGAAAGCAACCGATCTTATTTGTAAATAATTTATCCTAAACATGAAATTGAAACTTTTGAAGAAAAGAAACATCAATTCATCAACATCTATTTGAAAATAATAAAGGATTGATAGAGACAATTGTTTGTTACTAGCACCCAAACTGGTTCAAATCATAAAATATCAAAATGAGGGAGGGAGAGAGACATTTCATGTTGGAACTAGGATCATCTCGTGTTCATCTCTATATCCACCAAAGCTCCTCATTGGAACAATGCAAATTGCATACACAATTGAAGCAACAGCAAGCCAACCCATCACAACCATCCACCTTCTCCCATTACCACTTCCACCATAAGAATCTCTTCTCATCTCCACACTTGCCACCACTTTCTTTTCCTCCTCCACTACTACCTCTCCTTTCACATATTCATCACGCAGAGAAAAAGAAGACAATGAAGACAACGACGAAGATGAAGAACAACAGCACTGAAAACAAAGAGGCAATACATTGCTGATCATCCCACCAGTTTCATTTTCATGATCATGATCATCATCAGAATCACAAAAGGACATTGATCTCACTTCACTCTCTTGAGCCAAACCATTACATATCTTCTCCTTCCATCCAAAACCCGTCTCAGTTTCACTCTCATCCGCCTCAAAAAGCCGCCGCCCTTTCAACCTTCCACTCTCAATGACTGCTTTTCTTTCTCTACGTATCTCTTCCATTACCAAATCATTGGTCCTCACTTTCCATGCTCCTTCTGGAGGAGACGGTCTTTGTTGAAGTGAAGACATGAGGCTTCTTGGAGAGCTGTCTAGCCTTTGAAGAGATTTAGCCATGTGGTTAGAGTTTGTTGAATATCTTCGTTGGGTTCTTGGGTGAGACTGATTGTAGGAATGCCAATTTTGTTGTAAAACCATGAACTGGTGCTGCAGTTTATCTTGTTCTCTTTTCTTTTCTATATGATAGCCTTTCATGGTGGGGTCCCTTTCTCCTTTTTTGCTCATTTGATCATGGCTTGTGCTTCGTGTGGTTTTTGAATGGGAGAAGAGAGAGAGAGGCTAATTTTGATTTGAAAGTGTAGAGATTATAGCGGGATAAGAACAACCACCCATGTTTTGATTTTATATTTTGAATTTTGTTTTGAAGAAGTTGGGATAAATAAGAATCTACATTAGTTACAATTAAACTTAAAAAAAAAAAAAAAAAAAAAGAGGTTACACGCTTCAATCCACCACACTATCAGTCTATGAGATTTATGGGATGTTTCATAGTCATGGGCATAGAGTAATTTACAACAGTTGACAAGATATGTTGTAATTTTTCTATAATAAAAATAATGTCAATAATAAAATCATGTTAAAGAAATATGACATCAATTACAACTTATCACTTGGGAAAGAAAATCCTTCCACTTAAATTCTCTAATTCTCTCTAATTTTTAGCAATGAGAGACATATCTAGCATTTAAAAAATTCAATGGTTTAACAATCCCCATTTAAACCACACAAAATCAAGTAATGATGTGAATCACAAATCTGGCTAAAAATTGGAAAAAATGAAGAGGATCTTCTCTCCTTAATAAATTATGATTTTTTTTTTTAAAATCTCTGTGGCATCTCTTACTCCTTTAGTAATGTATAAATTTCAAATTTGGACCATCAAGCAGGTCTTAATTTATAGATAAGATTTATCTTAAAAGCATGACTAGCAATCTTTAAAGTTTTCCCCTTTTTTTCTTCCTAGGATCTGATGAATGATTATTACTTTTGCTTTATTTTTTTTTATGGGAATTACATTTGCTTTTAATTCTCTGTCGTTGGTGATGAATCACTTATTGTTGTTTTACCTGTGGTTCTCCACTTATCAGAACCTCATATGCTGAAGTGAACAACTGAACTAATGCAGAAGACAATAATGAGTTATACCCTTTTCTTCGTCATGATAAAATCAAAAAATTATAAATTGACTACGACCCAAATTATTAGATTTCCAAATGATGTAGCTTTAATCGGAGGGAGGCACTGTAGTGCATATACCAGGCATGCATATATACCACATGGTCCTGGCAGCTATAATGGTAATTGTCTTCCTTTTTATCTCCCTTTTAACTTTACAGGACAGACTAAATGCCTATTCCCTACCACCCATGATCACAAAAGAGTAATGTACCCATGGGGGGACTCTCTAGTATATAATAAATCACATCATCAATAACTATTATACCTGATATTCAACATGGGATACCGCAATTACATAAAGAAACTACCACCTTTCTTGGCATAGGTGTAGGACCAAGCTTATTTGCTAACTATTATTCTACAACTTATTGAAGTGATCAATTGACTGGAAGTGATCAATTGACTGTGAATAGTGGGTTCGCATGATTAATGATCACTTTCGCATAAACTCACCACTCATAGTCAACAAACCACTCATAGTCAACAACTTCAACAAGTTCTGGCAAAATTACGTGGTTAATACTGATTTATTGGATTTACAGTCATGCAGCAAATAATAACAACTGTGCACTGTGGCTTCCTGAATAAGTTCTTTGTTTATTTGAAAGAGCTTTATGGTCAAAAACATCATCATGTGCTTCGGCACCACAATCCTTCTTAGTTCCCGTGCTTTTTCCTCTTTTTTTTTTCTTTTTTTTCTTTTTTTTTCCTTTCATAACTCATTATTGTTTGCAACTTTGTACTTTAAAATAAGAGCATTACGATACTAAACTTGAGTTAATTTCCAGGTGTCGCCTCCACTTCATGTCAGCTCCATTCAAGAGTAGTAAAGTTTTCTCAACAAGCACGGAAAATTGTATAGAAAGCAAAAAAAAAGTGGGCTTTTTAGCATGCATACGCTAAAGAATCCTTTTTCCGTTTCTTACTAATACTAAAGATGAAAACACATATAACTCAATAGTCAGACATGAATAACAATGAATGAACAAGAACATGACAATTCCAACCAGCATGCATCATAACTTAAGATTCAATAGCAATGTGGCAAATTCCAGTTGCAGAAATATTGGTCTCTCTCTAACAAGCTAGTGTTATCTTAACTTCAATATTAGGAACAATAATATATCCATTGCGGGTCAGCTTCTTGTTGTCAGGTCAGCTTCTTCTTGTCAAAATTCTTTAATTTCCTACACAGAACTTACGACTGATTCCTCATGTCAATCCTCTATTTCAAAAGCTACCCTCGGAAAGGCTGCTCAGCTTCCACTTTTTGGGTTTGAAATTGAAATGTCCTCTATTATCCCTTTCCCATCCACAGCATCAAAGAAGAAGAAATTTTTTAGAGGGTCCCCTTTGCCTGATATTGCTTTGATAACCTCCTAATAAGTTCAACACTAAACTATGTCAAAATAATGTCTTAAATGTTAAAAACATGACAACAAAGTGGTTCGATATGGCACCTGTCCAAGGATTCCCCCAATGACAGCACAAACTGGAGGGAATTCTCTTGTACCCGTTACCAATCTTTCAAGAAGTGGATCAGGAATATGAGATTCATTCAATGACTGCCACAATATCATGCAAGCAGGAGTTAGAAGATGAACAACACAATCATAAAACATAAGCAAAAAATTCCAAATACCATACATTTGCCTCACAAAGCTCCTTTTTCAGCTTCAGAACACCAGGAAGATCTGCAATCAAAACGTCTCCTGGATGGCACCCCTCAGCCTCAAACTTTTCTATCACTGGAACAAGAGAGAGGATGATTTAGTAATTATTCTATTGATATAGATGATTTGGAACCTATTACATTCAATCTTAAAAAGTACAAATGAAATCAAAAAAGGCATATTAAATTTGTCACTAGAAAACGCCAAAAGCAGCCTTCGACTTCTTATCCAAAGTGTTCAAACTTACTTAAGTAATGGTAGAAGGAGCAGGTATAGCGGATGAATTGGTAGTATCTTGTGAAAGTAGGAAATTAGCAGCATTTTTTTGGAAAAAAAAGGGAACTGGGAAGGAAGGGGGGGGGGGGGGGGGTTCCATTATTAAGAAGCTATAACTATACGATTTACCCAACCTCTCATAGCAAAGTATAGCTTTGACACTCTCCTTGGCAGAGCTCTCCAAGGCACTGAAATTGCTTCCTGCAATGAAACTAATGCGTCAAGATTCTTTAATGAATCTTAAAGAAACCAAAGCCGTTGCACACATTGTGTTGCCATGGCACTCAAAAGGGAAGGTTTGGGTTAGGGATTTAATTCTTCCAGCTAAATCCCTCTCCCTGCCTCCAAACTAAAAACGATTTGGGTAAATAAGAGCCCGTTTGGATTGGATTTTTTGATAACTCAATTCTCTGTTTCCATAACTCATAACTCAAAAATGGTGGGACCCATAACAAAAAGTTTGTTTGGCAAACAATAACTCTGTTTCCATCACTCAATTCTCTGATTTTTGAGTTATGAGTTATGGAAACTGAAAACAACTTTTTGCTGTTTTCAGTTTTCATAACTCATAACTCATTGGCAATATTGTAATTAAACACACATAGGGGACCCACAGCCGCAACTTTTGACCACCTTTTGACTTTTTTTTTTTTTTTTTTCTGGGTTGGCGTTGGCTGTTCGTTTTTTTTTTTTTTTTTTTTTTTAATATTAGCTTTGGTGAGTTGGGTCCTAAAAAAAAAAAAAAAAAAACTATACCGGCTAACAGGTGTGGGACCCATGAATAGTGTGAAAAAATTGAGTGATGAAAATAAAAGTGATGTTGCCAAATGAGTGTGAAAAAATGAGTGATGAGTGATGAGTGATGAAAAAAGCTTACCCAAACAGGCTCTAAAGCTCATTGAAAGAGTGGGGATGAAGAAAAGAGTATGTGGTATGGAAAAAAGACTAATTAAACTCAACATCTTTAGAAAGAACCATGAGTATCCAAGTCATACCTCAAAACTAGGATATTGCAGTTTGCATTCAACAGTCTCCTCAAGGTCTTTCTGCAAACAAATAAAAACAACACCAAATATAGGAATGCTTTCATCAAGCATGATATCTGAATATGATTAAATAACTAAGATGCTTAACAGCTAAAACATACAAATATTAGTCAGAAATTTATAATGCAAGAGTCAAAGCATAGACATTTGAGAACCCTTGGATGAGCTATCTACCATTCCAGAGCCATAATAGTGCCATAGAGACTTTTGAAATTAATACAGCAAATAAGGTTCCACTTTGCATTCAACTATGGCTTGACTACGCAAAACTTTAACATGCAAAATTAGTCATTAATCTAAACATTCTAGAATCCACATGTAGAAGCATTTTCACTATGGATGTGGAAATATTTTCACAGAAGAGTTAATGCAATCACAATAAGATATCAACTAGTGATATGGGACAACTGCAACATATAACACGAGGTACAAAATTTACATGGATGGGGAAATATTTTCACAGAAGAGTTAACACAATCACAATAAGATATCAACTAGTGATATCAAACAACTGCAACATATAACACGAGGTACAAAATTTACATGAAGTAAGATAATCACCTTTGAATATATATGGTCTTGCAGATCAACAAATATTTCACCAGAAGAGTCTCTACAGTCAACTGTATAGAATGCTATATGCTTTGATAACTTCCGGCATTTCTCATTGACCGATTTCTGCAGCCAAGAAAAATCAAACATGTCAGAAGAAACTTATATAGAGAGAGTAAAACATTTACAACCTTCAACCACATTAAGGAAAACAAGTTTGTATTGTACTTTTGTCGCAAGTGAGCAACAACTGACAACAACAACATCATATTTATTGAAGAACTCCCCATCAAAGCCTGACACATCACCTGCAAGATTGAAAATTTGGATTTAATCAAATCTTTTCCCCCTGACTTGCACCAGAAAATATAGATTATTAGCAACTTAAGTAATGTAACACGGCCAGCTTTGGTAAATAAATTGCACTCATAAATATAACATCAGCAAATTCAACAGAACATGATAAAAAGATACAGAACAAATGGGGCAAACCTTTTTCAACTGAAACACGAACCATCGGATTGAAATCTTTCAAGGAATCACAACAAAGCTCGGCGAGCGTTTTCCCACGATACACATTCTCATCAGGAGGTATCAAAAAATTAGAAGAAAAAAGTGCTTCATCAGTCGCTACCCGATCATCCACCAATGTCAAACTACCAACCCCTGCTAGAACAATGTTCTTGCAAAACTACCCACAAAAAAAAGAGCTTACATAAATCAACACCAAACAATAATTACCATAATAATTGAAATGAGTAAATAATAATGAATATACCAACATTTAGCAATACATATAATAAATTACCGACTGTCTCAAATCATTAGGAAATGGTAAACATAATCATTAAACCATAATTATAAATGCCACTCCCCTATGTATAGGCCCAGACTCCTTAATTAGTAGAACCTAGGAAGCTCGGACACGAACACAAGTATGGGTACAGAGACGGGTACGACATGACAATACAAGCAACTTCAGAAGAATTATAACCTGACATGACAGGTATGACAGGTACTGGATACAACACCGCACCCACAATGAAGTGGCTGTGCTTCCTAGAAGTAGTGTAGAACCCAAGACATGATTTATTTTTTAATAATTTTTGAAATGAGAGATAACCCATGACCACTATGATTCTGTAATAAATTACCGATTATCCAAAAGTTTAAACTATCACCGTCAATAATCAATTAACCATTACTCTAACAACACAAAAATAAAAATAAAAATAAAAATCAATAAATTAAGATTTACCTCAGCAACAGTCCCTTTCATTCCACATACTAATATATGAGATTTGCTCAATCTAAAACAAGCAAATAAAGTAAAATTGTTAGTTAAAAAATTAAAATTTGCAACTTCATAATATGACTAAACAAAATTATGAAATTAATAGGAATTACTATTACTAGCTCATGCTCATGCATTATATATCACATTATTGAATTATTAAAATAAAATTTAAATTTAAATTTAAAAAAAAATAATAATAATCAAACCAGAGCTAGCTAAAAACGAACTCAATGAATAAATAACAAAATGAAAAACGAAATTTTGGAAAGAAAAACAATAATTTACCTTCTTTGAGCATCAGCGCCCCAAACCCTAATTTGGCGATCGTAGAGTGCAGTCTCTTGCTCAGTCAACTCTTCTCCGTCCATTCCTAGCTGTAACCTGTTTTACAAACCCTAATTCAAAGCGCAGAGAGAAAGAGAGAAACCCTAGAAAAGCTCGAAGTGCTGCGTTTTATGAATAGTGAAGAAGAAGAAAGCAAAGCAAATAGGAGCTCACGATTTTTTGCTTTTTTATCTTTGAAATGAAACTGAGAGGGCTTGTTTTTAAGATTTAATTTTTTTTTTTTTTTTTTTGGGGGGGGTGGTGCGGGGGTGGTTGTTTCTAATTTGAGTTGGGCCCAATGGATGGGCCTTGTTTAAGGGCTAATCCATTTATGTTTGAGATGCTTTGGGTTTAGAAACTAACAGGCCTGAATTCATGGTCCTAATTTGGATCTAGCCCAATTGAAGGGTATGTATTATTAGGCAAAATTTTAGCATAATCAACTTCTATTCTTGTGTATCAAAAATAAATAAATAAAAAACTTCATTTCTTGTTTTTACATTGTTATGGTGCATTTGGATATTGCTTATTTTGTTGAAAACTGAAAATAATAAAAATAATAATTTCCAATTACTGTTAACTTTTTAAATTATTATTCATTTGCCTAAATGCACTGTTCATGTCCCATGAACAATGCAAGAGGCACTGGTCAAAAAAAGAATGAAAACTCAAATGCAATCATGAAACGCATATCCAAACGCTTACTTAAAGTAGCATGTTATGCTTGACGTTTTTATTATGGTTGATGTACGATAAAAATAAAAAAATTTTAAAAAAAATTGTGAGTAATTAGACCTCAAAGAAAGTGATACTACACTAATTGTAAAGATTATGTGAGTATTGGACTTAAGTAAAAGTGATATTAAATTAATCATTTTTTTTTTTTATTGTGAAAAAAAATTGTCTTTAATATTGTGAAAAAAAAAATTTGTGTCTTTAATATTAATTTATTGTAAAGATGCTCTCTATTACTTTTTTTTTTTTTTTTTTTTTTTAAGTCAAGATGTTCTCTATCAACGGTCCAACAATTATTATTTTTTCACTTCTTTTTAAGTGAAAGGTGACAAGGAGGTACAAAAAAGAAATTGCCATTTTCTATATTCTCCTTTAATCTAAATCTCTTAATCTTGAGTAACTTTGCATAATTTAAACTTCAAGAATCCTTAATATGATAAGAAAGGAAAACATTGACGTTTTAAGTAGATTTAATTTCACCGATTATTTGAATCAATCTATTTTATGGTTTAAACTAAATATTATAAATCTAAAAGTATGAGTATTAATATGTTCAATTTTGAATAATGTAACACCATGAATATGGTTAGATACAAGAAATAAAATCTTATTAGTAAAATAGAGTTTCTATGTCACTTAAAATAAGATCTTACATGCCCTCTATTTCACTTGAAATAAATTGAATTTTATCTTTGTTGTTATATATATATATTGAGATAGTTACAATATGCTAGTAACTTCACCGTTCGAACATTTCTTCTCTAAACTCCCAATCACTTTATGCATGAGAATGTGTCAATTAAATTACAAAGCTCTTGGCTTATTACATTCATTATGAACAAGAAATAAAATCTTATTAGTAAAATAGAGTTTCTATGTCACTTAAAATAAGATCTTACAAGCCCTCTATTTCACTTGAAATAAATTGAATTTTATCTTTGTTGTTATATATATACATATATATATATATATATATATATATATATTTTTTTTTTTTTTTTTTTTTTGAGATAGTTACAATATGCTAGTAACTTCACAGTTCGAACATTTCTTCCCTAACTCCCAATCACTTTATGCATGAGAATGTATCAATTAAATTACAAAGCTTACATTCATTATGAACAAGAAGAAAGACAAAGACACACGAGACTTTTATAGTACCTAGAGAACATTGAAGCAAGTGAAATGTTTGCTGAGTGAATAAGCCGAGTCTTTGCCTCCTCAACGGTCCACAATAAAGCCTTTAATCCTACAAAAACTTTTACTAGTGAAAAACACAAAAGATATTGACCATAGAAAATACTAATTTGAAGCAACAAATTAGGGTAAATGCATCAACTGAGAATCATAGGGCTGACCCAACTTAGAATAACATTTCTAGTTGAACTGAGCTATATAATTAAAGTGCTTACCCATATGTCATTTAAGTTTTCAGTAGGTGGGAAATAATTGCTTACCAGGATCTTGATGTTTATTTTGCTTTGTGTTTCTCTTCATGGTCTCTAGTCTTGCATGACCTTGCTGCTTAGACTTCAAATTGTTCAAGTCAGAACTTTGAGTCTTTCTTCTCTTACCATGGATTCAAATTTCAATATAGGTTCTGCTTAAGAAAATACGATAAGGCAATTCATGTACGTATAAGGGAAATAATCTAGGAGTCACTTAGAATTGAGAAGTGCAACAGACAGACCTGAATACAACTTCTCAGGAAATATTCAAAGGACCTAATGCATTAACAATTAAGGTTAATAATGATTATTAATGGAACATGTATTTGTCAAAGTTAATGTTGATTGAATCCTATAGAGACAAACTTCCTTCACATTCCTTCATGGTCATTGATACACATAAACCTATTTATCAAAATGTACACAGATAAACCCCAAGCACATGTCCATGCACATGTTAACGAAAAAGAAGGCAATAATTATCTTATACATCTAATTCAATGCATATTATATATATATATATGAATCATATATCGCTCTCACAACATGTAACTTTCACTCAATTATAAATCAACACTTCACAAAAGGTAATGATTATATAAGACAAAGATGTATAAGATACCTTCTCCTTTCCGTCATGTAAGAAAGTTTGAAGATTCAACAAGATGTTGTCGTTATTCCCTTTCTCTTTGGGGGTCCTGTTTTGGTTTCCCTAGAATGTAACACTTGTCGGTGCAAAAGTTTAACACTTACCAAAACTTATTGACCTTGACTTTCAAGGAGAAGCAGCCTTTTTGTGGGGGTGAAACAGGTGGCAATTAATGACTATTGTACTCTAGTTTGTAGCAGAATTAGAGGCAGAGCAAGTGAGTGGATTGAGTTAGAGTTTGGTCTGCAATAGCTTACCATAGGGAATAGTGTAATGGCATGTTGCTACTGTTGATTTGTATCGTTTGTGTGCAGTTTTGTCTTGTAGGGCTTAGCAGAGAGGGAGAGAGAGAGGGGGGGGAGGGGTTGTCGAGCCAAAAGAAATTTAACACCTAGCCCCTTTTATTTCGTACTGATAGATTTGTTTTCTTTTTAATTTTATCTTTTGATATTATCTCTTGACTATTGAGATTTCATTATCACAAAAGTACAAGTAATATCTTGTTTTATTTTATCAAACTTAAATTTCAATAATCAATAGTGTTAGGAGCTCAAATTCTTTAAGTAAAATTCATTATTATTCATAAAAAAAAGTGTACAAGTAATAAAATTAGGAAATAAACTATAATTTGATATGATTTTTGAGTTGAACCCTAAAATTTAGATGCACAAATAAAATGCTTACTATATGGCTTAAAATGATACTATAATTTAATCATTTTACAAGTTTAACAAAAATTGACATAAATTTTACTTGAAGTTAATCTAGTTATTAAAAATTATTCAAAGAGCACTATAAATGAAATTTTGACTATAACAAAAACAACCACATGACTTAATTATATGTGTGCACGCATATGCAATAAGTCTATCTTATAGGTATATTGAGAGATATAAATGATAATAAAACATGCACTCTTAAGTCAAGCTCAAGCTGTTTTCTTAACTAACAAGAGAGGAGAGAAATTGTTGTTAACTAGTATCTAGATACTGTAATCAAGTAGAGTTAGAAATTTTTCTTAAGGGGCAAGGTTTTGGATTCAAATAATAACCTAAAGAATATGTATATATATTCTTGTCACAATCCAAAAAATGGCAATGAATGTAACACTTTGCTGATGAAGTTAAAAAAATTAATCAAAATTCATTCATTTTCATCACTTTCAAGGAAATGGCAATATTTTTTGTGGGTGTAACTAATGGAAATTAATTATTTCAGTTGGTGGTAGAAGAGCAAGAGCCCAGAAGAAGCAAATGGAGCTGACAGAGTTTTGTCTACAAGTGCATAAGAAGATTGCGAGAGATAAGAGTAATGGCAGGTTGCAATAGTTAGTATGTATGAGAAAAGATTCTATGCAGTTTGTTTGTCTTTCTGTGCAAGAGGTGATAAAATTGGCCTAAGCCACAAGGTTGCTATAGTTTTTAAATTACAGTAAAGAAGTCGGTGATAAAAATAGGCCTAAAGGCATAAAGTTATTATACCTTTATTAGACACAAAGTCTCAAACAATAATAACTTATTAATAATATAATAATATAAGTATAATGTATAGTAAAAGAAAGTAAAAATGGTGTGAAATAGCATGCATGATGGATGAATTACATGTAATTTTAAATTAATTCAGTTGATTTCAAACGTTTCAAATTCAAAATAAATTATGTTTTCAAAAATATTTTACTGCAAATTATATATATAATAGCCATTACATGTGATATGTTGTTAATAGAAAATCTTTAAATAAAAAGACACTTGGTGTAAATAAATATCCATATATAATAATGTCTATTAGGCTAAAAAGAAAGAAATAACTGATAATAGACTGATCGAAATTTTAAGAGGATCGATCCAATCAGAAGCTGAAGTTCAAGTTGTAGTAGCAGGAATTTGCTTCTACAAGTACAAGTACATCTATAGATTAGGAGGGTTTGCAAGTGTATTATAACACAACTATCTTTTCTAATGAATTCATTTCTTAGGCTAGGCCCCGAACAATTTTTTTCCCGTTGTAGGTTTTTCTTTCCTAAACACATGTTGTGCTTAGGATTTTCTTTGATTTATGTTCCTCCATGCAACAAGTAATTGGCTAACTAATGAATTGGACCTAATTAATCAATTGCTTAAAATTGGTAGATAGGGGTTTTAGACTTTTCGGTGCCTAAATTTGTGTTTTCCAACCCAACTCACATTAGGAAGATTTATTTTACAATTAAAATTTTGTTTTGTGCACACCATTTAGTTTGTAGATGAAATTAATATTCACAATTTATCCGGTTAATGAATGTCCTTAATGAACACATTAATCATCAATTTTAGAAAACTTTTTATGAAAAATTGAAATAACCGTCAAAAAATTTAATAACTTTTTCATCTTTTCATAAAAGATTTTTTAAAAGAGAAGTGCTACATCCACAATATTTTCACAATACTTTCATAACAAATCATAGGTAGTAAGTTGTTATTGTTTCTAATTGAATCCACAACTTAAATTACTTTTTTGCCTACCCATAATAACCAATAACAACTTACCACTTAAGATTTGTTGTGAAAATATTATGAATATCGCATTCCTTTTTCTAAAATAGTTTACTAATATATGTCGTAAAGCCCTTTAAAATATGAGTTGTGTTAACAGGCACAATAAGGTGCCTATTAACACCAAACTTTGTGTCAAAATTTTTGTTTTTATATCAATATTTTGTCAGCTTTATAAGTTTTATATAATTTCTCTTATTTATCTAATTTTTTATTAAATAAGGTCCACATTATTATAACTTTAAGAAGTACAGCACTACGGTACTCGTTAACATTTACCTTAAATTATATATAACTTTTATCTTTTATAGGATTTTAAGAAGGGTTGTATTAACGGGCACCTTAACAATATAGTTATCGACAATTTTTCAGTTTTTTGAGTAACTTTGGATAGTTTTTGGTAATTTTATTATCTCTTTGGATAATTTTTTGACAACTTTTTTTTTAATTAAGTGAGACCAAAAAAAAAAAAAAAGAAAGGTTAACCAGCACCTAACATTCCCTATTAAGAATATATCAAAACCAGGGGCGGTGCATACCTTCCCTTTCTGGCTTTCCTCTCCGCACTGTTAGTATCAATGTCAGTGACGTAAAAAGACTATCTATCCACGCAGATGCATCATCGAGTTTGGACTTTGGATCCAGCAAAATTGACAAGTGCGTTCCTGTTATAAAGCTGTTAAGAGTACCTGTCATAGCCTCCAAGTCCAAGTTTTTCTTTCTTGAATATCCGTGAATCAAATTGACCAATGTGTTCCTGTTAAACCTGCTACACTTGCTCTCGTAGCTTCCAAGTTTTTCAAGGACAGGTACGATGGTAGGAACCGTTTTTTTCTTACCTCAATTTGTCTCCTCCTATTGTAGTATCAGTGTCCGTTAGAAGCTTTTTCATGTTTGCTTTTTTACTTTTTCTTTTTGTCTCAATTTTTTTTTTTTTTTTATAAAAATAAGTGTAAGAGTGTCCACGGAGCTATTTTTTTAGTTATTCGATATTATAAAAATCTATTTTATCTACTCATTTTACAAAAAAAATTCAGCAAATAGTGGATCTATTTTAATTTTTAACACAATAAAATAATATATCTCACTACTAAAAAAAAACCACAAACCGATCAATCGCATAATCCACAATCATTGCCAACCAAGCAGGGGCGTAGCCAGGAATGAACACTTGGGGGGCCCGGGTTGTAACAGAAATATACTAAATATAATTCTTAAGTCTATTGGATACAAAATTATCAACTTTCATATATCATCATATACTTGAACATGTTGGGAATTCAACCGAAATTTCAAACATGTGAGAAACAAAAAAATAGAGAAAAGAAAACGCCAAAAGAAAAACAATCACACGCACAAGACAGTATTTACGCGGTTCGGCAATTTGCCTACGTCCACAGAGTTGCAGGGATTTCACTATTATAAAAGAAAATTACAATGTGCAGTTACAGTGTATTTCTTTCTCAAAAACAACAAGAAGACAAAACCCTAATCACAAAAAAAAAAACGGCTTTTATATCCTCCGCACAGGATTCAAAATGGGCTACAAAAACGAGCCAAAAATTTTTTGTCGGCCCAAGCCTCCGCTCCATGGATTAAACCTTAGTAAATCTCTCATTCTTCGGGTCAGGTTGGGTCATCAACCGGATCAAATCATGCCTGATGACGATTTTTCATGGAATAAAATTCATCCATTATCATCTCTATAGTGAAATTCCCTGCAATTTCCTTCTCTATATAAACTATCATATTATCTGCCAAAAACTCATCCTCTATTCTATTGCGAAGTCTTGTTTTTAACAACTTCATAGCTGAGAAAGCTCATTCTGTAGTTGCTGTAGAAACTGGAAGGGTCAACACAAGACGAATAAGTCTATCAATCAAAAAATAGATATTAGACTTTCCTGAAATTTGTAATCCCCTACATAGCTCAGAAATTGTACTCATATTCTGAAAATCTGGATGTTTTATCATATCAAGCTCATAATGTTGCAATTGAGACTCCAAAAGTTCTTGTTCATGTTCAGTGAAATCTTGAGGATAATATTTCTTAACCAAATTGCATATATGAACAATTTTGAATAATCTAAAATCATCATTGGGATTTAAAGCTGAACTAAGAATGACAAGTTCTGTAGTTAGCTCAGAAAATCTACTTTTCAATTCTTGCAATTGAAAGTCTATTGCAACTGTAAATATGCCAATTCTAAAATGACGTTCCATTGTTAAATCGTCATCTTGACGACGATATCTACCTCGACCTTTAGTGTAATGAGCATTCATATTAGGAATATCAATTTCATGTTGCTCACAGAATGATATAACACTAGCAAGTAAAGGCTCCCATCCATCATCTCTCAACTCTTGAATAAGTGATTTTGTAGTTGAAACTAAATGCATGGCATTTAAAAGGTCTTGAGAATGTTGTTGCAAAGCTTGACAAAGAGCATTAGTAATTCCCATTATCTCTTTCATCAAATGCAAGATTAAAATAAATTCAAATGATGTTAATACCTGATAAGCTCCCTCGGCATCACCGCATTGTTTATAGTTAGCCCCTTCCTCAGAGATAGTGTTAATAACTTTGCAAGTAGCATCAAACATTTTAATCAAACTATAAATAGATTGAAAATGGGATCCCCACCTAGTATCTACAGCTCGTTGCAAAGTACCAATCTGGTTTGCACCTCTTCCAGTCTCAATTTCATTAGAAGCAATCATATTCTCAACTTATTCTACTTGAGCATGTTGCAATTCATCATTACGCTTACTAGAAGCAACAACAATACTGATAATATTAACCAAATGATCAAAAAATTGATGAACATCTTTTACTTCTCTAGATGCTGTAACTAGAGCTAATTGCAACCTATGAGTCATACAATGTACATAATAAGCATATGGACAATCCTTAAGAAAAAGAGCTTGTAATCCATTCCATTCACCACACATGTTACTAGCCCCATCATATCCTTGACCTCGAATATTTTCAATGTGGAGGTTGTAATGAGAAAGGACGGCACATATCTCATTCTTTAAAGTCAATGCAGTAGTGTCTCTAACATGCACAATATGAAAGAAACGCTCTTTAATGAAACCTTTTTTATCAACAAACCTCAAAATGATAGCCATTTGCTCTCTCTTCGACTCATCCCGGGCTTCATCAACAAGAATGCAAAATTTTGCATCCCCAATTTCTTTACGAATAGCATTTCGCACATTACTAGCAAGAATATGCAAAATCTCCTTTTGAATTGTGGGTGATGTATATTTGGCATTTCCTAGAGCATTTTCCAAAACAACACTAGCTACTTTGTTATTGAAAGTTGATGTGAATTTTATCAATTTAATAAAATTACCCCTATTTTTTGAATCAAGGCTTTCATCATGACCTCTAAAAGCACAAGCTTGGAATGCTAGCCATCGAGCACACTCTACTGAGGTTTTGAGCCGCAACCGATTATTCTTTAATTCTTTTGACGTTTGTTTCTCAATTAGCTTGTCAATATGTCGTGAATAGTTCTTTAAATCCTCGCAACATTTCACAACAATTTTATGTGGGGAGTTTGGTTCTTTCCCAACATGACGAACTAAAGGACAATTCATTCCATCTTTCACCTTTTTCCAATTATTAAAACCTGTTGAAATGAATGCATCTGATCCGGGACGACCTATTGGTTTCTTACTAAAAAGGTAGCAAGGTAGACAATATATCGCATCCGTTGAAGGTGAGTATTCCAACCAATCCTTATGTGAATTAAACCATGAAGGTTGAAATCGACGACGATGAGTATCATCATTGTATGGATAATTTATATCTTCAGGTTGATATGGACTTTTTTCGATATAAGCTCGTCGGATTTCATCTTGTTTGTCGATAGGAAATTCACATATTTGTTTACGTGATCCTGGATCACGATCTATCTCTTCAAATTGAAGTTTTGGACATTTGGAGGGATGTTCATCAGGCATTGAAGTATTAACATTTGTTTCTACAGCCACAGGTGTCCTAATTTCTAAATTGCTAACATCTTGTTTCTTAAAGAATGCATCAATTGTTTTTCGTTTGCTCATAATTCTTTTAGTTTTAAGAATATGACTCAAAAATTAACTTGAAAAAAATTTAAAAAAATAAAATTTTAATTAGAAATTTTTACTTAATTATATGAATGTTATTCATACTTAAGAAAAAAATAAAATCTCCACTATAATTTAAACAGTCAACCCATTTTTAATACAACTTTAATTAATAATAACCCCTCAAACAAAAATAAAAATAATTTAATTAATTTGTCTTTTATAATGTATTGGTTAATTTAATTATATAGCTTTAATTATTGTTGTTTAGCGTAACAATAAACTATATTGCTTTAATTTTTTGTCATTAATTATACAATTAACTAATTATAGTATAATAATGATACTGTAACTAATTAACTATCTATTGTATCCATTAGCTAATGGACCGCAACTAAAATAATATTTGTGGGGGAGTAAAAACTTGAGCCTTTGCATTGGGCTTAAGTCCCACACTTTAATAATAATACGTCCGAAGAGAAGAAATCATGAGGAAGCCCTGTAACTGATAATAGAGCATATAAATATCCAAGGCTGTTGGTCCGAGAGGGTCATCCTCCTCGGATCTGACATATGTCAGTGAAGTGAGCTTCGTCTTACCATAGTCCACCTTCCAGGAAGCTCCAGCGACGAAGATAGACTACAAATGTACAGGGAAGGGATAAGAATACAGAAATATCTAAGGAAAAAGCTGCTACCACCGCATTAAATGCATTACAGCAGCTTTCCTGGCCGCATTAATGTGTAGAAGACCTCTGAACAGTGTTTTCAACCACTTTTACTCCCAGAAAATCAAAAAGCTGTGGGAAGGGAGACAGAAACTCAAGTACGAACCTAGATAGTAGACAAGTTGACGGTGGGATTGAATAAATGAGGACTATATAATGGAATAAAGCCTCTAGAAGAAGGAGATCGGAAGATATTAAGGAAAAACATTGAGGAAGAATCACTGTAGCATTAGGAAGAACACCATCAGAAATAACCAATTTATCACGAATTTACTCCTCGGATACCACTTGAAATCACCAATTTACCCAAGAATTTACTCCTCGGACTTGAGCTTATCATTTGATTATGTGTTTTATTCTTCTCGGACAAACTCTTAGCTTCCATTAATTGTTGTAAAACCCATCACCAGCCCAATTCTTTCACCCACTCTCTTATAAATTCATTGTACTGGGCTTATTGGGCCCATATCCTATTCTATCTGGGTTTGGGCTACGATTTGTGACCTTACAATTGGCGTCGTTTGTGGGAAGAATTAGCGCTAGTAAAGTTTACAACAGTTATGGCGGGTTCAGGACCACAGCAGATCAGTCCACCTCATGCAGAATCAGTGAACATTAATCAACAAGGCGAGCTCCACAACCTTGAACAGGGAAATCACGTAGATAACCAGCGATAGGGCAGCTCGCAGACGATCCATGCTGGTAGAAACGGCTATCAACGAAGGAGTCACATAGTGCAAGAGCACGCTGATGAAAAGGATTTGCAACGAGAAATAGAAGACTTAAAAAAGAAACTTCGTCGAGCACAACGAAAGCAAACCCCTTCAAACTCTGATGTTTCTTCCAACGATGAAGGAGAGGACAGTTACAGGGAATGCTCAGAAACTCCACCCAGTGAATCCTATTCTTATGAAGAGGAACAGTCTCACAAAAGGAGGAGAAAAGGTTCGTCTGGAAGGGGAGTGGGAACTAAGGTCATGAAGAAAGCTCTGAGCCAAATTTCCAAGTCCCCCTTTACTCGGGGAATAGAAAAGGCAAAGCTTCCCAGACGTTTTCACCAACCTACGTTCTCCATGTACAACGGACGTACCGATCCTATAGAACATGTAAGCCAATTCAAACAAAAGATGGCGGTCCACTCTCAGGACGAAGCTTTGTTGTGTAGAGTGTTTCCCTCCAGCCTAGGACCGATGCCGATGAGATGGTTCGATGGGTTGAGGACTAATTCCATCAGCTCCTTCAAGAAACTTACTCAATCATTCTGTTCCCGGTTTATTACATGTAGTAGGGTTCCTCAACCCCTAGATTCTCTATTGTCAATGACAATGAGGGAAGGAGAATCTGTGAAGTCATATGCCGAAAGGTATTGGGAGATGTTCAATGAGATTGATGGGGACTTTGATGAAGTCGCTATCAGAACCTTCAAGGTCGGTCTTCCCTCCGAACATGGTCTGAGAAAATCCTTGACAGGTAAACCGGTCACCAGTTTGCGACAACTAATGGATAGAGTGGATAAGTATAAAAGGATAGAAGATGATCAATAACAGCAACAACAGGGAAAAGGGAAAACTAAGCTTGTCCCTCAAGAAAGGAGAGAATTTAGGCTGGACAGATACAATAATAACCGGCCGAGAAGGGATTATACTGAGCAGTAGATATCAAGTAACAATCAGGTAGTCGGAGCTGTATTCCGAGAGCCCATGCATCAAGTCCTAGAAAAGGTTAAAAACGAGCCCTTCTTCAAATGGCCCAATAAGATGATGGGAAACCCTGAAAAGAGAAACCGAAATCTCTATTGTCAATACCATCGAGACCATGGTCACATTACCGAGGACTGCAGAAGTTTATGGGATCACCTGGACCAACTTGTCCGAGAAGGTAAATTGAAACAGTTGTTGCATCATTCCAGTAGTTTGGGTGGTCAAACTGATACTCGACCGGAAAGGGAGAATCCCTCACGACCCCCTCTTGGAACTATCAACGTTATTTTTGCGATGCCTGGCAGAACGGGGTCGTGCCCCTCTAGAGTAATGTCCGTGGCTCGTCTGTTTCCCGAGAATGACTGCTACGAGCCGAAAAAAGCTAAAATAGATCGGTCCCTAGTAATGGGATTCTTGGACGAGGATAAAATTGGAACTATTCAGCCTCATGATGATGCTCTAATGATCATTCTCTGAATTTGAGGCTATGATGTAAAGAGAGTGATGGTGGATCAAGGCAGTGCAGCCGAGATCATGTATCCTGATCTCTTCAAGGGGCTGAATTTAGAAACTGAAGATCTGACACCTTACAATTCCCCTATAGTAAGTTTTGAGGGGAAGGTTATTATCCCGAAGGGACAGGTCAAACTACCAGTGCAAACCGGATCGGAGACAGTGGAGGTCGATTTTATCGTAATAGATGCATACTCCCCTTACACAGCAATTGTTGCTAGACCTTGGCTTCATACTTTAGGAGCAGTCTCTTCCACCCTACATCAGAAAATCAAATACCCATCCGAAGGCAAAATAGAAGAAATACTGGGTGATCAGACCATGGCGCGACAGTGCATGATAGCAGCCATCCGACACAAGCCTGAAGTAGAATCTGAGACTCATAGAGCGGAGTTATAGCAGTTAAAACCCCCAATGTTACCTAGTGGTGGGACGTCCGATGAGGTGAAATGTGAAGATCTTGTGAAAGTCACAATAGGAGACGACCCAGAGAAGTTTTTCCAAGTCGGATCCCAACTACCTCAGCAAGAGAATGAGGAACTGGTAGAGTTCCTTAAATGAAACATCGACGTCTTTGCCTGGAATGCTTATGAGGCTCCAGGAGTGGATCCAGACTTCATTTGCCACCACTTGAATGTTAATCCGTTAACGGCTCCTAAGAAGCAGCTCCCTCGTCGTCCATCTAAAGAGCATGCAGAATCAGTCCGTCAGGAAGTGACGAAACTCAAACAGGCTGGGGCTATCAAGGAGGTCTTCTATCCTGAATGGTTGGCAAACACTGTAGTGGTCAAGAAAAATAGTGGGAAGTGGCGAGTGTGTGTTGATTTCACAGATTTGAATAAAGCTTGTCCTAAAGATCCATTCCCCATGCCCAAGATCGATCAGCTGGTAGACGCCACTGTCGGCCATCCCCGGATGAGCTTCTTGGACGCGTTTCAGGGTTATCATCAGATACCTTTGGCCTTGGACGATCAAGAAAAAACTGCTTTTGTTACTCCAGTTGGGAATTACCACTACAAAGTGATGTCATTTGGCTTGAAGAATGCAGGTTCCACCTATCTGAGAATGATGACGAGGATGTTCGAATCATTACTGGGAAAGAATATGGAGATTTATATAGATGATATGGTGGTGAAGAGCAAAAAGGTGTTGGAGCACCTTGGAGACCTTCAAGTTGTCTTTGAAATTCTCAGAAGCTATAAACTACGTTTAAATGCTTCCAAATGCTCATTTGGTGTAGGATCGGGCAAATTCTTGGGTTACATGGTTACTCACAGGGGAATCGAAGTTAATCCCGACCAGATTAAAGCCATCACCAATATGCGAACCCCTCGGAACCAAAAAGAAGTGCAAAAACTAACTGGAATGGCCGCCGCTTTGAATAGATTCATATCTCGATCAGCAAATAGATGCCGACCTTTCTTCCTATTGATCAACAAATGGAAGGACTTTGAATGGACGGCAAAGTGTGACGTAGCCTTTCAGCAACTCAAGGACTATCTAGCTCGGCCGCCGGTCATGTCTAGTCCTGAGCCAGACGAGGTTCTTTTTGCCTATATTGCTGTGGCTTCCCATGCAGTAAGCTTGGTGTTGATACGGGTAGATAATGGCGTACAGCGGCCAGTGTACTACGTGAGTAAATCGTTGCACGAAGCGGAAGTGCGTTATCTACCACTGGAAAAAGCTATACTGGCAGTGGTGCTTGGCACGCGCAAGTTGCCTCACTATTTCCAAGCGCATACAGTGGTTGTTCTTACACAACTCCAATAAAAACCATACTCAGAAGTGCAGATTACACGGGAAGGATAGCCAAGTGGGATACGATTCTAGGAGCTTTTGATATCAAGTACATGCCTCGCACCTCCGTGAAGGGACAGGTACTCGCCGACTTGGTGGCAGAATTCACCGAACCTGAAGCGGATGAATTATTAGCACAGAGAGATAAGGATGAAAAATTGGTGGGTACAATCTCCCAATACTGCCCTCCGACATGGGAAGTTCATGTAGACGGAGCATCAAACCAAAAAGGTGCGGGGGTTGGATTAGTACCGACGTCTTCCGAGATGGTTATCATTGAGAAGTCTCTGAGGTTAGACTTTCCTGCTACGAATAACGAAGCGGAGTATGAAGCTCTATTAGAGGGAATGACTATGGTCCAAAGGATGGGAGGAAAGTCCATAAAACTCTTCTCGGACTCAAGGCTGATTGTCGGTCAAGTAAAAGGGGAATTCGAAGCCAAGGATGAAAGAATGCGGGGATATCTTAGTCAAGTTAAGATTATGCAAACAAAATTTGAATCCTTTATCTTGCTACATATCCCAAGAAGTGGCAACGCACATGCGGACTCTTTGGCCATGCTTGCAACTTCCTCGGCACAGAACCTGCCTCGAATAATCCTTGTTGAGGACCTGCATCGACCCTCGGCAACAGTGAACATGGTTCAAATCAACCAAGTGAGAGTGGGGCCAAGTTGGATGGATCCTATCATGCAATCCTTAAAGGAAGATATTTTGCCCAAGGAGAAAATCGAGGCTGACAAAATACAAAAGAAAGCTACTAGTTATTGGCTGTCGGAGAACAGCAAGCTATATAGGCGTTCCTTTTCGGGGCCTTATTTGCTATGTGTTCATCCTGACCAAACCGAATTACTCCTGGAAGAGATGCATGAAGGAATCTGTGGAAGTCATACTGGAGGCAGATCCTTAGCTCATAGGGCCATTTCTCAAGGTTATTGGTGGCCGAACATGCAGAGAGAAGCTTTGGAATATGTTAAAAAGTGTGATCAATGCCAGCGGTACTCACCGAGTATACACCAACCAGGGGGAGTCCTTAATCCATTATCTAGCCCATGGCCTTTCGCTCAATGGGGCTTAGATATCGTCAGACCGTTTCCTAAAACTGTGGGAAACAAAAAATATCTCATAGTAGGCACAGACTATTTTACGAAGTGGGTTGAAGCAGAACCTCTAGCCAATATCCGAGATGTGGATGCAAAAAGATTCGTCTGGAAAAGCATTGTTACTCGGTTTGGCGTTCCTCATATACTCATCTCAGATAATGGACTCCAGTTTGATAGCAAAATGTTCAGAAATTATTGTGGCTGGAGATTACTAACAGGTATTCTACTCCAGCTTACCCTCAAGGGAATGGACAAGCTGAAGTTGTGAATAAGGTCATACTAAGTGGATTGAAGAAAAGATTGGATGATGCGAAAGGCAAATGGGTGGAAGAACTTCCACATGTACTCTGGACGTACAGAACCACGCCTCGTAGGTCCACCGGAGAGACCCCTTTTTCAATGACTTACGGAGCTGAAGCTGTCATCCCTTTGGAGTCTGGGTTCCCGTCGACGAGAACCAGCTCATTCAATCCAAAAGACAACGATGAACACCTAGCAAGAGGTCTAGACCTGATTGACAAAAAGAGAGAGAACGCAATGGTTCAATTGGCCCATTATCAGCAGAAACTGAAGCAAGGTTATGATGCCCACGTAAGGACAAGACCTTTGGCCCCTGGTGACCTGGTTCTACGCAAAGTTGTAGGCTCGGCAAGAAACCCGGCGTGGGGAAAATTGGGGCCGAATTGGGAAGGACCATATCGTATCACCTCCAACGCTGGTATTGGAGCATATTTCTTAGAAGACCTGGACGGACTTGTAGTACCCCGCCCTTGGAATGTCAATAACTTAAAAAGGTATTATTATTGATAAATGTGTATTTGATCAATATTTGTTCTTTGTGTGAAATGTGTATAACATTCCTGCAGTTCTATTAAATGTTTAAACTTAAATCCAATCATGCATGAGTCCTTAGACCGGATGATTTGGGTTAGTTAACATTCTTGCCGTTCTATTAAATGTTTAAACTTAAATCCAATCATGCATGAGTCCTCGGATCAGATGATTTGGGTTAGTTAACATTCCTGCAGTTCTATTAAGTGTTTAAACTTAAATCCAATCATGCCTGAAGTCCTCGGACCATATGATTTCGATTAGTTAACACTATCCCAGTTCTATTAAGTGTTTAAACTTAAATCCAATCATGCCTGAAGTCCCCGGACCAGATGATTTGGATTAGTTAACACTCTTCTAGTGCTTTCAAGTGTTTAAACTTAAATCCGATCACGCATTATGTCCTCAGACCAGCTGATTTGGGTTAGTTAACACTCACTCAATCCCATCAAATGTTTAAACTTAAACTCAATCATGACTGGAGTCCTCGGACCAGATGATTTGAGTTAGTTAACACTTGTTCTAAGTTCCTTTAAGTATTCAAATATAAACTTAAGCATATGATTTAAAGTTCCTGTTTGGTTTGGTTATATTTATTGTGGCCTTGCTACTATTAAAAATGTTTAATTGGTTTATATATTAACCCAAGTTCCAGAACTTTTTAATTGAATTAGTCTTCTAACATTCTTTATTTGCCTAATATAGCCATGCGTATAACACAAGTAAAAAAAAAATGAATGATGAAATGACAGCAGAAGAGTTCACCATTATTTGTCATAACATTTAAAACAAAAGGAGTGTATCTTCATTAATAATGAAAACAAAGTACAAGTCTTTAAAAAAATATATATACACGAAAACAGTAAACAAAGAAAACAAACGCAATACCAAAACTAATGTCCTAAGTTTTTGTCTAGGGAACTTGGGGGTCAGCAACTGGCTTGGACTGAGAAATGGCAGCATCTGAAGCTTTGCCTTTGCCCTTATCCTGGTTCTTGTCCTCGCCCTGGGGAGCCACAACTTTTTCTCCTTGGCCAGTACCTTGGCGGGAATCTGTTGGGACTTCCACAGGAGCAGGAAGGGCTTGATCTGCTGCAGGAGCTTCAGACACTTGAGCTGGTTGCTCTGGGGGAGAAAAGCCAGAACCTGGGAGCTCTTGGATGTCGGAATCATAGTATATGCTCTCAGGTCGTCTTAGGCTTGAATCAGCGGGGACCCCAGCGGCATCAAGGGCTTTACCCCAAGTGATGTCGCAATAGTCCCTGGCAACGGCAGAAAATTCCTCAGTAAGCCTACTTTGAGTCTCCTGCGCCCCCAGAGCATACGAAGCCTGCTTCTCGGCCCTAGCTGCCTCCTTTAGTAGTTGGGCAGCTTCCCTGGCCTTGCGGAGCTCTTCGCGGAGATCTTTCACCATCTGATTTTCTGTTGCCAGATTGATTTCGCAGTAGTGTAGCTCCTTACGAAGGCCTTCAGCTTGCTTCTCAGTCGTTTTTAAGCCCGCTTCGGCACTGGCCTTCTCCTGGAAAGCCTGCTTCACCTTGTCAGCTATCTGTGCTTGTTTGTCCTTCAGTGCACCTAGATGAGCCTCCGCAGTCTCTCGGGCATCGTGGGCAGCCCTTATCTCTTCGCGAGAATTCTTCACCCACTCCTCGGCCACGTAAACTTGTTGCGTGACCTAGTATGCATCGTGATAAAGTGGCTTAGGTTAAAAAATAAAAAAAATAAAAAAAATGCAAGTAAACAAAAATGAAAGAAAAATGAGTAGAATTGCTTACCATGGTCAAGTCCCTTTTTAGGGAAAGGAAGAGGTCAGAATGATTAAAACTCCTGTAGGCTGCCATGTCTTGGGGAAGGAGGAGAGGCTGTTGTAGAGCCTCAGCCATCAGGCCTGCATGACCCCCGCGAAAATGCCTAAGTGTGGCATCAATCGCGATGGGGGCACCGTCAACCTCCAATACAGGTGACCAAATTCGCGGAGACCGACGTACTTGGGCTGCCGGGGGCTCCTCTCGGTTGTCCACAGAGTGGGACCTCCTACTCCTTTGGTCCTGCGTTTATCTGGCCTGTTTATTTCCTTTTGAGGGGCCCAACTCCCCCTCCTCAGCAAAGTCTACTGGCCTTTTTCTCCTTAAATCTGGGTTAGGTTTTAGCCCGAGGTCAACAGGGACCTGAGGTGGAGGAGGAGGAGGATTTGCGGGATGTTTTGACTTATTCTTCTCTTGGGGGGATGGCGCCTTATTCCTAGTCCTCATCAGTTCCTTCAGACTTGGACAAGTCTTGGGAGCCATTTCTTCTTTCTCGTCTGATGTATCGGCAATGTAAGTTACCACTTGAGCAGGAGTCTGCACACACGAATGCTCGTCCGCCCCCTCTTCGGCCTCCGATACAAGTATTGTTTCTTCTTCAAATTGGAATATGTCAATCTCTTGTTCAAGGGAGGAAGAGGAAGCTGTGCCTTCTCTGAAGATAGCCTCCCCAAGTGGAACTTCTCGTAACGGTTGGGCAACGATGGGTATCCCCTGTGGGATAGGATGGTCGACAGGGGGAAGATCGTATGGGGCGAGGAAATTTGGCCGAGATACGTCTATGCGCGCTAAACGATGGTCGCCTGCTCAGATGGAATTGCCGACGTCCAGAAACGACCTTGAAATTGGCTCAAAGTCCAAAATTAGGTGAACTGCACGAAGCTGCCCGTCGTCGTTCACAAAAATTTCCGATCTGAGCAAGTAGTTCAGTGCTGGAACGTTGATCAGGCTTAGCTTGGGGTTGGTAAATAATTTATCTGTCAAGCAAACAAATCACACAGTTAAGAGCCTCGGCAATACAAAAGATAACTAAACAAATAGATGTAAATATATTAAAACGATATCTAAGTGCGGTAAAGTAAAACCGAGTACTCCTTAAATCTAATGTTAGAAATCCTAGATCTAAATTGCTCCACCTGGTTTTCCTAGCTTGGTTGGGCAGGATAGGCCATCACTCCCAGGGCCCGACAAGATAAGGTAGTCATCTTTCATCCCCTTGTTAGATTTGGGGAGGCATGAGATCAACTTGACCACGCTGGAACGGGACTTAAGGTAAAACCCTGCCCGAGACTCTATATGGCCTTCATGTAAATGGGCAACGTCATACCAAGTCAATCCTAGCCCTAGATGTCGGTCCAAAAGATCGATTGATCCTAGGACTCTAAAAAAATTGGGAGCACATTGGTGGGGGCAGAGTCTATGGGCACGTAGATAATCCCGTGTAATCCTACCCATGGGGATGGTCATGCCTCCTTCTATGAAGGCAATCATAGGGATTACGACCTCCCCTACTTTTCGGTCAAACTCCACCCTTTCTGTTGTGCAGTGACGTACCACCACCTCCTGAGGAATGTGGTACTTTTCTTTGAATAACTCTATCAAGGCCGGAGTCTTTACTAGACGCTCAAATCTACCCATTGTTATCTTGTGGAGTGTAGAATGGTTAGCCGAGGAGGTTAGCCGAGAAGATAGTAGAAGTTCGAAGAGCGAAACTTACGTGGGGCAGAGTGCGGACTGATCTTCTCGTCTCTGGAGGATCTTTAAAGTCTCTCTT
This sequence comes from Quercus wislizeni, assembly GCA_023055345.1. Taxonomy (NCBI): domain Eukaryota; kingdom Viridiplantae; phylum Streptophyta; class Magnoliopsida; order Fagales; family Fagaceae; genus Quercus; species Quercus wislizeni. The sequence goes on from JALGQJ010000003.1 coordinate 2,708,845, forward strand.
GTGAAGGTATAGTGAATGCTGAGATACGAACGCTCTGAAATTGCAAACTCTGATGAGAAATGAAAAGAATAACGTCTAGAGGCTTTTATAGTTGAAGCGAAAAAGGAAGGAGACACAATCCCGCCCAAATATTGAAGATAAGACCTGAACCGTTGGATTAGTATTCCACCGTTGGATGTCTGGAGCGTAACGCAATCCTAAGCGTTTAATGGTGATTGCGCGAGTTCCCAAGCGTCAGAAGCTCTCGTGAAATGGCAGAAATGACCCTTACACGTGCCTGGGTTTAAGTATCCTTGTGGACTACATTGTAATTACGGATATACATCAAAATTATAATTTTTCTCCTTGGATAAGAGGGAAAAATTAGAATTTTGAGGGGCTATTGTGGGGGAGCAAAAATTTGAGCCTTTGCATTGGGCTTAAGTCCCACACTTTAATAATAATACGTCCAAGGAGAAGAAATCATGAGGAAGCCCCATAACTGATAATAGAGCGTATAAATGTCCAAGGCTGTTGGTCCGAGAGGGTCATCCTCCTCGGATCTGACATATGTCAGTGAAGTGAGCTTCGTCTTACCATAGTCCACCTTCCAGGAAGCTCCAGCGACGAAGATAGACTACAAATGTACAGGGAAGGGATAAGAATACAGAAATATCTAAGGAAAAAGCTGCTACCACCGCATTAAATGCATTACAGCAGCTTTCCTGGCCGCATTAATGTGTAGAAGACCTCTGAACAGTGTTTTCAACCACTTTTACTCCCAGAAAATCAAAAAGCTGTGGGAAGGGAGACAGAAACTCAAGTACGAAGCTAGATAGTAGACAAGTGGACGGTGGGATTGAATAAATGAGGACTATATAATGGAATAAAGCCTCTAGAAGAAGGAGATCGGAAGATATTAAGGAAAAACATTGAGGAAGAATCACTGTAGCATTAGGAAGAACACCATCAGAAATAACCAATTTATCACGAATTTACTCCTCGGATACCACTTGAAATCACCAATTTACCCAAGAATTTACTCCTCGGACTTGAGCTTATCATTTGATTATGTGTTTTATTCTCCTCGGACAAACTCTTAGCTTCCATTAATTGTTGTAAAACCCATCACCAGCCCAATTCTTTCACCCACTCTCTTATAAATTCATTGTACTGGGCTTATTGGGCCCATATCCTATTCTATCTGGGTTTGGGCTATGATTTGTGATCTTACAATATTAATCAATAAAAGTTGGATGGTGAAGTCCTTTAAAAAAAAACAAAAAAAAAAACTGATATTATTTATATTATATGATTGTCAAAAAAAATTTAAATTATTTTTTTCCAAGTTTCAATTCCAAAATTGAAACTTCCAAAATTGAAACTTGGGTAATATGTGAACACACAACACACAAACACACCCACCAACAAGCCCAACCCAACACACAAACACACCCACTGACCCACCAAAAACAAAAACACTTATAACACACAAACACACAACACACAACCCACAAACACACGACACAGAACACACAACACAAACATTGTTGTGGTTGTACAACAGGACCCAATATATATATATATATATATATATATATATATATATTGTTATGAGTGCAGGCGTGTCACACACTCACTGGACAGCCAAATTAAAAAAAAAAAAAAAAAGAGTTAAAGTCAGCCAATCGGCCCAATCAGATTCTCACACACAGACACACTCACTGACTCACAGTTCCACATAAAAAAAATACAAAAAAAAGATGCTGAGGGAGGCCAGACTTATAAGCATATTCCATTCTTTATAACTATAAGCATATTCATAATTCATTCAGTGAGATAAAGACTAAAGAGTAAAGAGAGAAAGAGTTAGAGAGAAAAACCTTGAGGGAGGCCGGACCGTTGGAGGCGGAGGAAGCAACGAGGCTGATGACTGACGAGCACCGCTCACGGCTCACCGGCGCAGAGGCAGAGGCGCAGACAGCAGATGGCAAAGCGATCTACGGCGTCTACGATGTCGATGCGATGTCGATCTGTGATGAGGCCCTCCATTGCGACGACGACGACAACGAGCTCGCTGCGACGACGACGACGGCGACATGACCGTCCGTGGGTTACTAGGTTTGGTTTTGGTTTATGTATTGGAGATTTTTTTTTTTTTTTTTTGATAAACACCTCTGTGCTCTGTCCTCTGTGTTAGTGTGTTTGGTTTGCTGAGTTCTGATTTTGGTTTGCTTTTGTATTGGGTAATGGGGTTTGATCTCTGCCAGCGACGTGATGGGATTTTTGCAGGCACCAGCGATGTGATGGGTTCGATTTCTATTCTCTGTATTTATTTTTTTTTTTTATTGAGAATCCGTGGGCTTGCCGTGAGCGAGCTACCTGAAATGGGCTCGCCGTGGGCTTCGCTTGCCGTGGGCTACTGGGCTTGGACCGCTTGGTTTTGTTATATATATAAATATATATATATATATATATATTTTTTTTTTTTTTCAGATTTTAGTTCAAATTTTTTTTGGGTTTTTTTTTTTTTTGGCTTGAAAATAGAACAGATTATAGATAATTTTTTTTTTTTAATTTGATGGTGTTACTAATTTTTGATTGAGGGCTGGGAGAATTTGTGAGAAATGGGTGGGGGGGCTGGCTGTGAAATGTTGGGGGGGGCCTAATTATTTTTTCTTCATAGTCTAATGGGAAAAAAAAAAATTTGCAGGGGCCACGGCCCCCCCAAGCCACTATGTGGCTCCGCCCCTGCAACCAAGAACAACCACTCACAACCACTGCCAAAAATCCAATATATCCAAGTTTCAATAATATGAAGAAAGAAAGATTTCAACAATCATATCTACATGAACTTCTTTGCCCACTTGATCGAAACCAATAGAAGGGGTTGGATTACAAGGACCCACAATCCATCAATTAAAAATTAAGGAAAACCACAAAGCCTCCAAATGAAAATCAATGGATCCAAGCCTCCAAATGTCTATGAAGCACCCTAACCCATCAGTTTGAAGAAACAAATAACACCGACCAAAAAAAAAAACCCAGTTGCAAAATTCAATCTTTTTTTTGTTTTTGTTTTTGATAATATGCAAAACCCAATCTTGAAAAAAGTAATGTTGTGGTGGAAGAACTGCTCTTGCTTCCATTGCCGATTCTTTGTGATTGTCTCTAAAATTATTTTCTAGGTTTTGCTTTCAAACCCCGTTAACCAGCGCCTGCAGACTAAGGAAAGAAGAGAAGCCGGAGAGAGAGGATAAAAAAAAAGATAAAATATTTGTTTAACGAGAGAAGAGAGATTGTTTAATAAATTTTTTTTTTTTTAGCTTCTTGCTACAGTGTACAACCTTAAATAACTGTGTGCACTATAGCAAGAAGCTAAAAAATTTTAGCTATAGCACCATTGCTGTAGCATGCATTTTAAGTATTAGTGATGCTAAAAATAGCTATATAGCTATTTAGCACCACTATTGCTAGTGCTCTAAGTTTGTTGTCACATATTTAGAGGCTGTTTGGTAGTATATTTTAAATAACAGTTTTCAGCATTTAAACAATATTATATATATTTCCACACACTTTTTTACCCACACATATTTCTAAAAAATACAAACATCGTTACTAGAATAATATTATTAAACGGGCCCTTAATATAAAAATTACAAAAAGTCATATTTTTTTTATCTTATATTTAGCAAAAAGCTTTATTGCCAAATGGACACTCAATAATGTGATGATACACAATAACTTTCACAAATTTTTTTATAGGAATCGAGGTGGAAAATTGTGATTAATATATAATAAAAATAAATTAATAGTAATCCAAATAAAAATAAAATCACAATCTACTCAATTATTAAAAATATTTACAAAATTTATTGTGTGTATAAGATTATTGATATTATAATATAGGGTTGAACATGAACTAAGGTGTTTATAAATAATTCAAATTCAACTTGTGAAATAGTTTATTTATGTTCGTTTGTTTAGCAAAAGCCAAGTTCAAGCCCAACTTTAGACTCAACTATTAAACGAGTCAAGCTTAACCATAATAATGTGTCCATGAATAAGCTTGTGAACGTGTTGCTCCATTTAATTATATATAGTATTATATTATATTTTTATATATATAATAGTCTAAAAGTATACTTATATAGATATGAAATTTGATTTCATAAATTTGTAAATATGTTCTGTAGGGTTACAATTTGTAGCCCAAGCCCAAAAAATCTGGGATACGAGCCCAATGAGCCCTATACAATGAATTTGTAGATAATAGGTTGAAGAATTAGGTATTTATGCATTGAATAACGACTAATATGGATGAAATTCTCGCCTAATGAATCAAATTTCTCTGTTTGAGGAGAACAATGCTAACATAGGTTTGTAGAACAAATTTTTAATGCAACGCTGATTGTTCACGTTCTTCTCCTTTTCAACTTTTCCGTGCCCCCTTCTTATGGAAGATATTTCCCATTATATAGTCCTCTTGAACTATCCTCCCTCTACACTTATTCATCATCTAAGCCACCACTTGAGTAGTTGTCCCATCAGCTTTCTTCTTCAGCTTTTCTGAATGATAATCTCCTTGGAAACACTGTTCAGAGGTCTATTCCACATAAATACGGCCATAATGATAGGTACGGTGCATTTAATGTGGAGATAGCAGCCTTTTTATAGATATTTTGGAGTCTTCCTTCCTCCCAGTATATCTGTGAGGTGTTCGTACGTGGTGGGAACTTCGTGAAGCACTCTTATAATGGTCCGAGTAAGTAATTGAACCGTATTCAATAAATCCGAGGAGAAGTATCTCCTCAGAAAGCTTTCTTATTACTTCCCAAACCCAAAATTTTAGCGAGTAAATCTTGATAGTCTTTAATTTTATATTTTATCTCCTCAGCAAGTCAGGTTTGTGGATATGGATTAGGATTCAACACTTATCAATTTGGGCTCTCACAAGCCGAAAGCCTAATACACATGAATTTTGGGCCTCTGCCCCTACATGTTCGTATGATGACAAATTATTATTTACAATTGATCAATAATATAAACAATCCATTGGTAGTAAAAATTCATAAATTTGTGAAAGAAAAATAAATTTTAGTCATGGTTGTACTATATATGGAAAAAAATTAATTAATTAAGTAATTTGTAAATAAGTTTGAGTTTGTTTGACAAATAAACTAATCGAGTTTAAACATGTAACCTTCTTTGAAGATAAGCTCCGGCATAACTCATGTTCTAAATGAATAAATTTAAACTTTTGATGCTCAGACTTAACTAACCACGTTTATCCGTCCTACAATAAAAGACAAGGTGACTGAAGATAATGGGGTAAAAAGAAAAGAAGTTCATACCTATCCATCTTATATTAAAGGTGAGTATAAGATTGTAAACTATTTCACAATTTTTTTATCACAATTTTGACATTGTAAATTGTGAATGACTGTCTGCCATTTATACATGTATCCATTATTTTTTTTTATCTACTACTCACACTCTATCACATCATAAATATAGAAGAAGAAAAAATTGTGAAATAATTTATGTTACTAAAAAGAGTAATGCTCAGGGCACAATTTTATGCACAACTCACTACGTGAAGAGTTGTGAACGATGAAAGTATTCCCATATGACCTATTATTACATTTTTACCATCTCACAACTTGTTATATAGTGAATTGTAACACAAAATTATGCATAAAATTGTGTCGGGAGCGTTACTCTACTAACAAATTTTCCTTGATATTAATGTTGATTACTACGTAGCCTTGTTTGTTGTTGGTTTTTTCCTACTTCCATGTATTGTCTTGTTATGGAATTTAAAGATGCGGAGAAGAGGACAAACAAAAGTCTCTATTATAGGGATAGAGATGCCGACACACAAAACAATAATACGTTAATATTTGAATGATCTGGGCTTGTAACACGTGTCAAGTAAGATAGTTTTTGTTTTCTTTCATTCTTTTTTGTTCTCTACTGTGTACTCATGACTATTTTGAAGCAGTGGTACATAGGCCCCACTATAAACAATGGCAATTACAGCTGCCAACACTGGTTGTTGCAGATTTAAAAGGTCCTGTCTCTCTTTTCTGTAGCATCTTCTCACAATTTTTACCCACCCGGAAAAAAAAAATGATGAAAGCAAAGTTACAATCAGTGTATCTTGGAATATTCTTCATGTGATACTCCAAATTATGGAAATTGGATTCTTCATGTGATACTCTAACATCATGGAAATTGGTGCAGTTTAGTAACGGTTTTTAAATCATGAAAATTATTATTTAAATATCACAATACGTACTTTTATATATTTTTTCATCCAAACGTATTTCTACAGAACTTAAACAACATTATTAAAAATCTCTTACCATTTGGGCCTTGGATTGTTAGCTTTGCTAGAAAGCTTGGCGCGGTGTCCAGCACCATGGCGGAGCTCTGGGCCTGCCTATCATTGGCTAAGCAATTAAACCTCCTAAACGTTAACATTGAACTGGATGCTGAATTTATTGTGCACTTACTTTCTAACCCCACCACTGTTAATATTATGCTTGAACCTCTCCTTAATGACTTTAGGACCCTGATCAGATCGATGCCTAATTGCTATATAACCCACATCTTTCGGGAGGCAAATAGATGTGTGGACAAGATGGCAAAGATGGGAGCATATCTAGTTACTGACTTTCAAATTTTGTATGAACTATCGACTGTGGTGGGTAATGCACTAGCTTTTGACAAAGTTGAGCTTTTTTGTACTAAACTTGTTGTTTAATGTTATTCATCCTGTCTTTCACCCAATAAATATATATATATATATATATAATAAAAAAATTATGCAAAATTTCAAATCTTAATTTTTTTTATAACAAAAAAAACCCAAAACCCTTTGTAATTTTCTCTTATTAAAATCGATTTGAAATGTGTAGTTTTCAGTAACTTATTTTCATAATATTTATTTAGAGGTAAGTTTTAGTTAACTCAACTAATAAAATCTTTAATAATTAAATAAGATATTTGAGCTTAAATCTCCACCTACACCAAAAATCAATTAATATCTTAGTCTGATAATAAAAAACTATTATCAGGAGCAGACGCCATAGGTTAAAACTCTCTCAAAATATATATATATATATATATATATATATTGAGAGATATAATTTTTGGTAGTTTTTATATTAAATATATGAAAAACCTAAAGATTAACTTAATTTTTTTAATTAAAAAAAAACTTAGACATAAGGTAAAAAAATAAGAGATAAAAACCTTTTTTTCCCCAAACAATCACACACACACACACACACACACATATATATATTTGAGAGAGAGTTTCACGCACAATCACATTTTGTATTGATTATGTATAGATTGTTAAGTCTTTAACACTTAATTTTTTTGGTTTTGAATGTAACACAAAACCTTTGGTGGTACTATTTTGTGTGAAAATAATATATAGGCACATGTTATCATATGATCAGCTCACTATTTATTTTCATAGATATTTAATGGTTTACACGTAAACAATATTGCCTAAACAATATTATAGAGGACTAGACTAAAGTGTTAGACTCAAATTTTAAAGGAAGTTCATGTCTTACATGGAAACCATAAGTAGGTTTTGTATTTTTTTTTCCCTTACCCTTTTTTGCATATTTTTTTAAGCTTAAGCTAGCCATATTAGTTTCTTGTAAAAAAAAACAGAAGAAGAAGAAGCCATTTAATGCAATAATATGGCTAGAAGAAGAAGAAGAAGCCATTTAATGCAATAATATGGCTAGGTTTTTTTTTTTTTTTTTGTAACACATCAGAAGTATTTTGAGTGTATCTAGTAAGTATTCACTTACTAACTAATATAATAATAAATATGATTAGTGTCACATTAATAATATAATAAAAATGTTATAGAATTATTTCTTTTGTTTGTGTTTACAAGTTGATACATATACATATAAGATTTATGAAATAAATTTTGTATTAATTATAGCCCCCACCCTTTTAAAATTGAAATGTATGAGCCTAATATTATTTTATAATTTAATGAGATACTAATAATTTTTTTTATAAATATGATAAAAATTTGAATCTATGTATCTATTTCATAATGATTATTCTTTTTTATTAGGTTAATATAGTAATCAATTTTTAGTAAAAACAAAATTCAAACTCAAAATCTCTTATTCGATGACAATAAACTTTGCCGAGCTAATTAAAACTCGCCTAAAATATCAAATTACGAGTGATCCAATATCATTTTATGAGAGGCGTATCAACCCTATCAAATCTTCTTTTCAATATCTTCTTCTTTCTTTTTTTAATTATTCTTTATCAATGACATCATTTTATCGGGCATTTTTGACAGCACACATCGACCATGGGTTTACGTCATATGTGTACTGTTCACGCGCCACGTTCGACTCCCAAAGTCCACATGCTACGATTAATTGATCAAAGTGTGGACCACAAAATGATCAGTGGCCCAAATTGGTTTCATTGGGTACGAACGAACTTCCTAGTTCCAAATACATAGATCTCTCATCCAATTACAAAGGAAAAAGTTACCAACCAATGCGGCTAGTCAAGTTTCAACTATATATGAATAGAACAACATTGCATACCAGTTTGACATATGCCTATTTATTTTTCTATGGCCTAGAGTTTTTTGGACTCACTCAACATCGAGTAAAAAGAATATATATTTATTTATTAGCTTTTTTACTTCCTAATGAAATAAGATTCATTCGATTTTTCTTTAATGAGTGCATTCACGCACTTATTAATACATTAATTTTTCAACTTTTGAATATATATAACAGTAAAAAAAATTATAATTTAGATATTAGTCAAGAGCCTTGTAATCCAGTGACATGGTTATTCTTTATTAGGAGAATGATTATGATGGTTCAAATCTCCCCATTGTACGGAAAATTATTAGGTACTCCCGGAGTACCATAAATGCATGCTCCCTCCTCTCACATGAATGATGGGCCCCACCATAAATTTAATTAGTGGGACCCACCATTCATGTGAGAGGAGGGAGTAAACATTTATGGTACTCCGGGAGTATACAATAATTTTCCCCATTGTACTATCAAATTATAAAAAAGAAATTAGGATATTAACTCGTTACAATTGTATTGGGTTTAAGTTAATAAGTTCATTATGGGAATAAATTACTAATTTTTTTTTTTTGGGATAAGTCATAAGACATCTATGCAATTATGCATTTGATGAAGCATCGAAAACAATGTTTAGGGATGTCTGCATTTGGTGACAACTTTGAGTTATGGAACTCGCTTCATAGTTAATTCTTTTATAAAAATTCAACTTTATTATCATTATTTAAATATATTGAAAATAATAATTATTTTGTGAAAGGAGAGGTGATTTAAAAAAAGAGCAATTTAATTGATTTAAACACATGATTACTTATACTATATTTATTCTAATTAATTTTAGGATATTAACTCATTATGATTGTATTTTAATTTTGGTTCATACATTCATTGTGAGAATAAAGCAGAAGTTATGGATAAGGCAAAAGACATCTGTGCATTTGATGAACATGGGCAAAAACGTATAGAAAGACTGGAATTTGGTGCCTATACTAAAAGTGTGCCGAGGTTATCTTTTATTTATTTATTTTATGTTACGATAATTATGGGTCTGCTTAGTTAAGTATTTTGGGAGTTTAAAAGAGCGCGTTTTTAAAATCTAAAACTCTACTTAGCACCACAACTCCTCATAGTATTTTTATAAATATTCACTTTAAACTCTTTTTTTAATGATCTTGTTCATTTTAAACTCAAAACACAGTTATTGAATAACTAATACAAACACGTTCAATATATATTCCAAAAAGGAAAATACTAACGAGTGCTCTTAGGGCATTTGATTATTAACTAATGCCCTAAAAACATTCATTAGCATTACCTATTTCAAAAAATACAGGGAAAGAAAAAACAGTATTCCCAGCAGCCGCTATTATAGTTACCAGTTTTTTTTTTTTTTTTGGCTATATATTAGTCACCAGTTGAATGCTCGATTGTACTCATCTCAAAAAGTCTTCAAAAATAGGAACTTTTCAACTAAAGAACAGTGTTCATTAAATAATACAACTAGTTTTTGCAGCCCATTTTGTTTTTTGTTTCAAGGAATGCGACATTAACCATTAATTCGATGCCCGTTGCGTGCAACAATGAGAGTACTAGAAACTAGCCATTCATGACTAGAAAGCACGGTATTCCAGACACCTCCATTAAAGCAGTATAATAAGAAAACTGCATATGGTTTTGTTTTTCTGGGCATATAAAGTACTATAATTTTATGCAAATTGAATCATGTTGTGCCTGTGGAAATTAAATTTGATGTATATAGTAATAGAAGTCATTACCATGTGTTCAAAGTCAATTTGATGATAATTGATTAAAAAAAACTGTTGGAAACTGTTGATTACATATGATTAGTATAGAAGTCATTGCTGTCTTAAATTTCGACATTGGTATAAAAAAACAAAATTGTGTTAGTTGCAGCAAAAACGTGCCCTATGTTATCAAAATAGAATCAATTTAGTATCACCAATTTGTCATCACTAATTAATTTTTAAACTAGTAAAGTATATAATAAGATTAATTTTGGCAAAACAAAAATGGACACTAGAGAATCTTATTATTATAATAATATATATATGATTATTAATTAATTCTGGAAAAAAATGAAAAAAAAAATTATTTCAATTATATAAATAGATACTGTGGGAACTTAAGATGTGCAGGCATGTTTTGCAACTCCTAGGCATGCTTGGCAATGTCCTCGGCTGACCTCGGCATGCTTTGCAACGTCCTAGGCATGCTTGCAACGTCCTTGGCTAACCTCGGCATGCTTTTACAAGGTCCTAGGAGTCCCACATCGAAGAGAAACCCCCCCACTTACTGCCTTATAAGCTGTGAAGCCAAGGGAGTAGTGTACCACCAAGCGGAGGATCAACATGTTCGGTCCTTATGTCCTTGCCCTTTTGTTCTCTCCTCTTCTTATGATTAACTTGTTCGGTCCTAGAGGGCAGAGTTGGCTGAAGAGCGCAAGAAGGAGACCTTGGTGGAGGAGGTGGAAGCTTGGGCTAAGCAAACTTCCCAGATTCTCCTCTTACTGGCTGGCTCTCTAACAATTCCTGCAGGCTTCTTTGGGGTTTTCTCTAGATACCCATCTCGTCTGATAGGTTCTTGGGGGACGAGAGTTGGTTAAATACCTCGAACTCGTCGGTGGACTTAGTCAGGTCCACAAAGCCTTCGTCCTTTTTTTCTTCTTCTTCTTCTTCCTCCCCTTCCTGAAGAATGGGTGAGGTAGATGGTACTCCTGCTGAAAGGGTGGCAACAGTGTGTGGTTGGGTGAATGGTGTACTTGTGGGGAGTGGAATGCCTTTAGGAACCACAAACCCCTCGTATGCAACACTAATGCGATGGAGCCGAGAATCTTTGGCCCTTATCACACACCTGGGGGCTTGGAACACATGGGAGATGGGCGTGTATCCAAGAATTAGGTGTGCTGCTCTCAGTTGGCCGTTAGCTTCGTTGACGTACACCTCGGATTGTAGGATCCTGTCTAAGCTCGCCCTATTGACTAAGCAGAGCGAAGGTGTGGTGGAGTTGGGATCTGCAAAACCATTAAAACCAAGAAAAATACATTTCAGTAATAGTGAAAAACAAGGAAAATGGAAGAATTGCATAAGTTAAAATATAGAACTTAACGGTTAGCGCCCCACTTGGTGTCCCCTCCTTAACTGGACAAGGTAAACCGTCTTGCCATTGCCCAGAAAAAATAAAAAAGTTATCATTTAATCCCTTGTTTGATATAGAGAGGCACTGGATCGACCTTATTTCGGGGTGCCTTAACTTTAGGTAATACCCCTGCCCCTTCAAATTGTGCAGATTGTATATCCAGTTCACATCGTGATGGGTTAGGTTCAGGTTCATCCTCTCATTTAAGGCTTCTAAACTCCCTAACACCCTAAACATATTTAAGGCACACTGTGTGGGAGAAACCCTAAAAAATCTAAGGAAGTTCCTAGTGAGGGTATCCATAGGAATGATCATCCCTCCCTCTATGAAGGCAATCATAGGGATGACCACCTCTCCTGTTTTCCTCTCGTCAAACCATTCCCCCTGCACATCGTACCTAACGCCCACGTTTAGGGGAATGTTGTATTTGATCCTAAAACTCTTCATCCCCTCCTCGGAGTCCACTAAATGCTTGAATCTACCCATTTTTCTAAGAAGTATTTAAAGAAAATTTCCCAAGTCGAAATAAAAACTGAAATGAGTTCAGGGAAATTTACAGCTTTGAAAAGTGGTCATCGGACAAGGTTTTTGTATTTGTAGATGCATGGGAGAGTAAGAGAGAGAGAGAGAGAGATAAATTCAATGTACAAGTTCTAGAATAATGTAACTATTGAAAGTAAAAAATGATTGATTTGAAAGTTTATTTATAAGGGCACGGAAATTGCAAGCGGGAGATTTCCTGCTCGTATACCAAGAGTGTCCATCCACCGTTAGATTCCCATCCTGCTGTTGAACGTGGGGGACAAGGAGTCGTCAAAATTAAATAAAGGCACACATTGAACGCTGAAGCGTCAGAAACTTGCCTTAGGAAGATAAAAACGGGTTCTTGGGACTTCGCTAAACGAAACAGGATCATAGGGGGAGTAGGAAGAGGATATCAAAATCCTCCTTTCCTCCTGAGGAGTAGGAAAGCAAGATTTTGAGGGGCTATTGTGGGAACCAGTTGTCTCTGGGGTACTGTTGAGGTTGTATGGGATGAGCCTACGGCCCAATAACCCAATCCGAGGATACTGACAGGTCCAAGGATGGTTAGTTAAGGTGATAACAGGAGTGGTGTTAACGGAAGAACTAAAAGTTGTTATGGTAATACCCAACCTGTCTGAGGTGAAGAGCTACCTCGGAACTTCTGTCCGAGGTGGTTTGAAACCTTTTTATCCTTCTGAATACCCTTTTGATGTGACCTCATAACAGGGGGTTGAACATTGGATAAGGGGAAGGGAGGAGGAAAACAAATATCTACGAGAACTATTACCTCCACATTTAATGCTTCCCAACTAACTCTCTGGTCGCATTAATGTGGAGGTGATACCTGAACAGTGAATAAGCAGCCTTACAGTTGGTAGTAGAAAGTTCAGGGAGGTATGAGATGGGACAAGGAGAAGCTCCCAGAACCAAATTTACACGTGTGTGGTGAGGATGATACAAAAATCATGGTATATAACATGAGAAGGTGGCCAAAGGAAAAGGGATCGAAAAACTTAAAGCAAAAAAGCAAAAAAAAAAAAAAAAGATTAAGAAGCACATCGCTAAAAGAAGAACTCTGGACTCTGGATTAAATTACTCAAATTGCGCCGATGACGGTTTTTATATCTCATACCCTTAATTGTGCTTCCAAACCACCCATGATCATTACCTCATTTCTAAAATCAGGCTAGTTCTTTTTCCCACGCTCTATAAATTTATTATTTAGGCTTGATGGGCCAAAACTTAATCCCGTTTAGGGTCCAAGCCAAAACTGGTCCTTACAAATCCAAATAAGGATTTGTAATTTGCAAGATTCTCACATATGTTTTTTTTTTGGGGGGTTTAATTTATATTCACAAATCTACTTTTGCTATTGCTTTATGCTAAATGCGTTGCTTCTCTTCTATATCTATATATAAAAAAAAGGGTTGCTTTTCTTTATCAACCGGTGCTTTTCATCTCAATATGCGCAAAATTAAGGTTAGGTTCAACTTTTAGGCAGATGCAGCTTAACAAAGAATGTAGTACTACAAAATTTATTTATGAATTATTCTTATAAAATTGTTTTCACTTCTCACATACTTGTTGATGTACACTCTACACATACAAGGTACATAATTTTCTTATGGAATGTTCATATATATTTTTTTATTAGTGTCCATATTTAAAATGCAAATAAGTAATGTATACGAACGATATATAACAACGAGCGTGAGAATCAACCCTTTCTTAGTATCATTCTAATTTTATCGGATGTGTTAAGTGTATTTTCTTTTTAAATAGCTTTTGATGATGGATGTCTTGAATGAATCCCTAATGGGCGTCTTGTAATCCGTCCCAAGCAGCTATCAGTAGGCATCAACAAGATCGACAACAAAATAATCAGCGTAGATTATGGGTCCCCTGCAGAATTAGATAAAATTTACCGACACAAAAAAATTTGACAACAAAATATGATACTTATTGATATAACAGACTATTAATGGTAGTTTAAAAAGGTAATGTCAGCGATGAGTCGGGATAAAAACTAGTACAAACTTTCCACATCAAGAAACAGCAAAAATATTGTCCATTTTTTTTTGTGTATGTAACATTGCTCGCAAAAATAATCATTAGAGTGGGCAGATAGTCCATCAAAAGTATAAGGCAACTAAAATTAGATTCCAATTCCAATTCCCTTTGAGCTTCAAGATGGGGTTTCAAATTTTGAAGTGTAGCTTTCCCACTCTCTCCCATGGGAGCGTGCACTATGGTTCCCAAAACCCACGTAGTAAAAGAAACCCAAAAAGAAAGACATGCCATGAAATGTGAAACACAATGCCACATGCTTTGTCTTAAGCACCCATCCTTGTACTTCCTTTTTTTTTTTCTTTGGCTTACAAAAGTTGAAAGCAACAACAGCCTGTCCTCCTTCCTTTCTTCAAGACCTACCTACAATACTTTCAAACAAACAAAACCCTAAATGGAAAAAGAAAAAAATATTAAAAAAAAAACTAGAGCTTGCTTAGATAAAACCCAACAAATCTAGCTATATAGACTTATAGCTCCTCACACTTCACTATTATCTTTTCTCTCTCAATATTTCTCTACCCATTTCAATACATTATCCATTCTCTCTTTCTAGGCACAAAAAACCTTCAATTGCATTGTGCTAACAGGTACAGTACTGAATGATTCTCTTTTACAAGTTCTTTTCTTTCTGTATTAACAAAAAAAAAAAAAAAAAAAAAAACTGACTTTGCTACTTTAAAGTTTGTAATGCAATCCTTGTCAGGGAATGAGTGGCTGGAAATAGCAAACAGTCTTCATTTTGCTGTAATTGACTGTAACTGTAAGTACTCTCTCTCTCTCTCACCTCTTTCCTCTTGCTGTTTCTTTATTTGTTATATTACTTCTTTATTTCTGGTTGGTACTTTTCATTTTTAGCTTCCAAAGTCCTTGGAAGTCTCTCTGCTACTCTGCTTCTATTCTTAGCAGTCATTTTTTTAATTAAAAAAAATGTAACTTTCTGATATGTTTTCTTATATTATTACTATTTTTTTGGCTTTTATTTTAACAAAAACAAAAAATTTGTGATGCATTTTAAGGATTCCTATTGTTTCACTTCTAGCTTTCCTTTTACTTTCTACTGTTGGTTTCTTTGAAATTTTACAATTTGAAGGTACCCAATAAAAGATTTATGTAAATTAATGGTTTTTTTAATAAATTTTAAATTTCTATCACAGTGCTTATTCTCTAAAGACTGTAATTTTTAACTTGTTGCTCTTGTTTTGCTTGATGCTGTCATGAAATAATTTCTCTTTAAGGGTGCCTCAAATTCATAGTGAAAAAGAGAAGCTTAAAAGGGTTGTGGGGGTGAATAGAGGTGTTTGGAGAAGTAGAAGAAATCTAGAAGTGACAGTTTTTATGGACTGGAACGTGAAAGCACCTTCTTGGGATTTGTCAGAATTGGAACAAGGAGCATTTCCTAACATAGAAACAGTTAGTGGGTCAAGTAGTTTTGGAGATCATAGAGCCCAAAGGGGAGATTTTTCAGTTGATTTGAAGCTTGGTCAGGTGGGAAGTTCGGGCAATGAGTCAGTGAATAAATGGAAGGAGCCTGGAGTCTCAAAAATGGCATCACCACCTTCAGGGTCATTGAAGAGAGCAAGAGCAGCCAATAATGGAACTCAGCCAGTGTCGTGCCTAGTTGATGGATGCACTTCAGATCTTAGTATTTGCAGGGATTACCATAGGCGCCACAAAGTGTGTGAGCTCCATTCAAAGACTCCACAAGTAACCATCTGTGGTCAGAAGCAAAGATTTTGCCAGCAGTGTAGCAGGTATTAGTTGATTGATGGTATTAGTGCTTTCCTAGTGAAAGTCACATCAGCTATGCTGTTGATTACTTAAATTTGTTTTTAGGAGTGTGTGTTTTGTAGTCCTTTTGCTTATATAACTGTAATATACTATTTCCTAATTGTATAGTCAATAAAAGTGTGTGAAATAATTTCAATAAAATTTGTTTTTAGTGTTCTCTTTCCATGAGTATCTCTGGTCTGTCTTTGTTTTAGAGGTGTAAAATTAAGCAGCCAGATTCTGATAGGAGTATACTTTCTGTGTATAGATATAATAGCTTGATAAGGACTAGCTTAGTATACAGAGAACTTAAGTTTAAGGAAAATATGTGATATCATATGAAAGACTGAAACTATTGACAAGCTATATTTTTCATCTAAATGTCTAGGAGCGGTCTCCCATGTCCGGTCTTTGTGTGATATTGAAGTCTGTATTTTTTTTTTCCTTGACCCTCTTTGACCATTCATTACTTTGGATGGTTCATCTGACTAATCTCATCCCTCTAAAAGAAATTTTGTTTAGTTTTATATGCTCAAAAGTAGTGTTTTTTTTTCTTCATAAAATCCTTGCTGATGACTAGCTCAGATTATTCTTCTCATGTAAGTAAAAATAGGGAGGTGAAAGAGAATATGATTTTACATGGGATAGAATTGCATAAAAGAATACAAGTCACCAACCTTAATTAGTTGATGAAAATCCATAGCTCAGATTCTTTTTCACATTGTTCTTTTCATGAAAGTTAAATTGGGAGGTGAAAGAGAACACGCTTTTAGATTTGATAGAATGGAATGGTATAAAAGAATACACATGATTGACCTGAATTAGGTGCTGAGGATCCATAGTCGACCCTAACTTAATTAGGACTAAGGCTTAGTTGAGTTAAGTATTTTTCTTCTCATGAACATATGAAAGAATTCAATTTTAGATTTAATTGATATCTCTATAATTGATTGTTTCTTAATTTCATATGCAAAGAATCCCCTTATCTTCTGCACCATTACCCCTTGCAAGCCTAGTTTCTAAATAATTCCATCACTCTTTTTGTAGGTTCCATTCACTGGAGGAATTTGATGAAGGGAAGAGAAGCTGCAGGAAACGTCTTGATGGACACAACAGAAGGCGAAGAAAGCCTCAGCCAGAACCCCTGTCTCGATCTGGGAACTTTTTGCCCAATTATCAAGGTTAGCTTTGATGAAGGCTGATTGAACTCATTGTCAGCTATGAATTGGCATGTGCACTGCGCACACACAAACACAAAGCTTTTAGGATGTAATTTTCTCTAAAAGACTAAAACTCTTTATGCTGAATATCCACTAAGCTGAGTGCTTCAATGCCTGCTATGATTGATGGTGAGATTTCATGACTCTAGTGGCCCCTAGAGTCATTTCTAGAGGTCAGTTCAATACGTGTCATTCTTTGGCTTTTCGTACTAGACAAAATTGTGATAACCAAAATTTTTTCAATCTCTACAGTGGCTCTTTTCAAATGGAAATCATTTTAACTGCAGAATTTTTATTGAGGTCATTGAGTCCAACATGAATTAGAAACTTGCGTGCATGTTTAGCATATAACTTTTAATATGTTTACAGTTAGTTACTTCTTCAAAGCTGCTTTAATATCAGTTTACAAATCCAGGTAGCTCTAATCCCAAAACTGATTCTGACTTATTAGAAGCATCCATTTGGATGGAATAGTATTTTTGGAAAAATCACCAAAAAGACTGTAGATACTCCTAATTCTATCAGATCAATAGCTGACTTAAAAATTTTAGGACTAAAGCTTGGTTTTTGTTGTTTCAGGTCCCCAATTCATACAATTCTCTGGTACACATGTATATCCCTCCACCACTGTGATGAGCCCTGCCTGGACTGGAGTTCTCAATACTGCAGCAGATGCTAGGCTTCCTAACCAGCAGCAACAATTACAGTTACTTGATAAACAGAAACTATATCTTGGATCATCCCCTAGCACTAGCAGCTATACAGGAGGAGGGAAGCAACTCTCATTCTTGCAAAATGGCAGCACCACGCTCAACAATCAATTATCTCTTGAGGCTCCTGTCTGCCAGCCGCTTCTGAGGACCATTGCTTCGGAAAGTGATAGGGTTAGGAGCAAAATGTATTGTGACAGGTTAACAGCTCGAGTTCATGACTCGGATTGTGCTCTCTCTCTTCTGTCATCACCTCAGTCACAGTCATCCGGGCTCAATTTGAGCCATGTAATGCATCCTAACTCAGCCTCCCTAGTGCAGCCTTTAGGCCCAAGCCTACATGGTGACAGTACTTTAGAGCCAATGGATTCAGTTCTGGTTTCAAATGGCAGTGGTAATAATGTACATTGCCAGGGAATGTTTCTCATGGGGTCTGATGGATCACAGGGAAATCAAACCCCTCAAAATCTTCCCTTTCATTGGGAATAAATTAAGGTATTACTTTCTTTTACTTTTGTTGCATAATGAACCCAGATTCTCTTGTTGATCTTAAGTATTCTTTTTTTTCATTTTTTTCCTAAAGTTGAGATGGTTGGTTATTGAATTTTTTTCATCTATGAACATAATCACATTACCCTTATGTTTCTCAGAGTAACTATAATGGATTCTGCATTGTGATGTTGTGATGATTTTAAGTAATACTAAAGTTTCCATATTTTTAAATTTCTATGGTTAGTCTTTATGACAGCAACATACTTGGTGAATGCCTCTTACTTTGTTGGTTTTATACTTCAATAGTTCCCTAATGTCACATGGAATTTTAGTGTGCAAAATTTTGTCGACCTTTTTCAATTCTGTAATTTCTTTACCTGCTAATAATTTTTTTAAAGGAGAGAGAGATGTAAAAACTATATATATGCTGCATCTGAACCACCCTTTAGATACAACAACTTGGAGCTTTATGATGTGCTATTCATTTGTGGTGTGAAATTTCTGTTCTATAATGCACTTTTGACTCAACATTTTCCTAGCTCTAAATAGTGGCATATTCCATTATCACATTCATGCGTTAGTCCTTTTATGCTTTCTTGAAGTGCTATCTGATTCTCACTCTTCATGTGAATTTCCTAATGATACTTAGCAACTATCCAAATGATAAAATGTACAAATACTAAGACACTAAATTGTATGTCCAATTGTTCATGTACCTTTTCAGCTTGACTAATAAAGCTGTTGTTTACCTGAAGGACAATGAATCTTGTGGTTTAATGGTATTGGTTGATTTTTTTCTATTAATAAGAAAAAAGAAGCGACATCAATTTTTTGGTACTTAATGATCAAATCAATCTCAATATTCAAAGATGGATGACAGGACTATTTTGAAAACAAATTAAACTTGGTAGAATAAAATGAAAATTTTAGACAATGCATATTAAAAATCATCTTAAATTTTAAGGGCTAAAAATATAATTTAGTCTAAAATAAACTAAGCGTGTGTTTAGATACCGCTTATTATGCTGAAAATTGAAAATAATAAAAAAATAATTTTCAGTTACTGTTCACACAAAAATACTGTTCAGATGCCTTAATGTACTGTTCATGTCTCGTGAACAGTGCAAGAGGAGCTGAAAAAAAAAAAAAAAACATAAAAAAAAAAAAACCAAAAACCAAAAACGCAGACTCCTTGGATGCAAACGCCAATCCAAACAAAGCCTAATTATCTAATCTCATCCAAACAGGTTAAAGAAAACACCAAGACCATTTGCTTGTTCAAATAATCTCAAAGAAAGCACCAACCTGTTCTTCTACGGACGCATACTCTTGCTCATACTTTGACATAATTTATTAATTTACACATCTGTCAATGTATAATTGGATTACATCACTTACATATGGTCCAATCATCGCTCGCCATATGTTTAAGTGTTTAAGTTGTGTCAAAAGTGTATGGTCTTACACTTTTTTAACACCAAAGGATACCCAAAACTCTATTGCCCCTTATGGAAGGTTAGTTCCGATCCAAAATTCCAATGCCATTATAGGAAGGTTAGTTCCATCAGAAACGTGAGGACCTTTTGACCAGAGAGGAAAAAAAGGGGGTAGATTTGATTACTTGTGCTACGGTTAGGTAATAGGTACGCAGCTTGTGACCTGTGAGTGAATGCAATTATGCCTCCATTGATGCATAGCATGCCTTCGTTCAATAATAATGCATTAAAAGAGGTGTGCTTATTAGTTATTATACCCACTATTTGATTTACCTTTTAGTCTACGAATAGTGAGCAGTACGTGAAGTAATTTCCATTGTTTTCTATGTGTAGTTTTGTTTTATTTATTTCGGTGGAAAGCTTTTTCCAAAATTTTTGGTATTTGAAATGATGGAAATAGGGAAAAAATTGGCTTTTGCCCCTTTCAAAAAAATAATCCAGCATTTTGCCCCACTTTCCAAACTAATTAGGGAAATGTCCCTATTTTGAAATTCGACTTTCTCAAAATTGAGTTAAGTCCTATAGTGACATTTTTAAGGAGCCTATAGTGACATTTTAAGGACCTATAGTGGCGTTTTTTAATTCAATCTTCATAAAGTCGAGTTATAGGCAAAAAAAAAGAAAAAAAATTGCATGTAACTCGACTTTAGGAAAATCAAGTTAAAAAACGTCACTATAGGTCCTTAAAACGTCACTATAGAGCTCCATAATTTTTTTTTTTTATAACTCAATTTTGAGAAAATCGAGTTTCAAAAAAGGGACATTTTCCTAATTAATTTGAAAAGTATGACAAAATGCTGGATTGTTTTTTTGAAAGGGGCATTTGCCCATTTTCTCCATGGAAATAGCAATTTTTTCTATATTAGTGCTCAGTATAGTAGGCACCGCCAGCTTTAGAAAACATAAAACCCAAACCGAAAACTTCATTTTAATGTGTAAAAAATATTTAATTTTGACGGTCTATTTTGCCAAGAGCCTTATTGTAATTCAATTAGTTAGTATCTCATAGTGTTTCTAACGAAACCAAGTATTCAAATCTCTCCCCCTAATTATCGAATTATTAATATATATATTTATATATATATATATATATATATATTTTTTTTTTTTTTCAAAAACTAAAAAGTAAAACACTAAACCAAACACCATAGGGAGCAATATTTTTGTTTTTAAAAGCTTAAAACAATTTTTGCTAGGAGCTTTGTAGCAATTGGCACCACCTGATGTTTTCAATGAAGACATTCAAAGTTCAAATCTTCTCACCCCCAATAATCGATGAATTAATAAAAAGAAGAAGCTTAAAACATTTTTTTAAGACATGTTATCTAACATAAGTGGCCAAAATGGGCAAATGCCCTTTTCGCGCAAAATATAAAGCGTTTTGCCCATTTTCCCAAACTAATTAGGGAAATGCCTTTGTTTTAAAACTCAATTTTTGGATAATCGAGTTATAATAAACTGAAAATTAAAAAAAAAAAAACTGGAATTTTAGCTCCATGAACTCGAGTTCCATGCAATTTTTTAAAACCCTATAGTGACATTTTAAACCCTTATAGTGGCGTTTTAAAACATGCAAGTCTTTTTAAAGTTTGATTGCTCCATAGGAAGCTCTATAGTGGCGTTTTAAAACATGCAAGTTTTTTTAAGTTTGATCGCTCCATAGAGAGCCCTATAGTGGTGTTTTAAATCCCTATAATAGCGTTTTTTATGGAATTTGAGCTCCATGAACTCGAGTTCCATGCAATTTTTTTTTTTTTTTTTTTTTTTTTTTTTTTTTTTTTAAGTTTGATCGCCCCATACTCGATTTTCTACAAATTGAGTTTTACATTGAAACTCGATTTTGAAAAAATCGAGTTACAAAAGAGGGGTATTTCCCTAAATTAGTTTGAAAAGGGGGGCAAAATGCTGTATATTTTGCGTGAAAATGGCATTTGCCCATTTTGCCCAACATAAGTAATTATTAAGTATTTTGAGAGTAATGTTCATTCATCTCGTATAATTGTAGGACCAATGATGGAGATATCCATCATTCATGTGAAAGGTGTAAGTAACTAAGTATTGTTTCTAGTGTATTAGTATATAATTTCCCATCAAACATGCACTTTTTGGCACTATTCATGGGTCCACTGTACTATTTCAACTAACTTTTACTTTTATCTACAATACTTTCAGCAATAAGTTTTTAGTTTCAGCAAAATAAGCGGTATCCAAACAGACTCTAAATTTCGAGAATAATTTTTAGAAAATGAAAACTAAAACACTAAAACAAACACTATTGGAAATGAGTTTTGTGTTTAAAATTTAAAAACAAATTTTAAAAAGTATGATCAAACAATACTAATTATTTAGCACTTGAGGAATAATGCTTATTCCTCTCACATATTATCTACAATACTTTCAGCAATAAGTTTTTAGTTTCAGCACAATAAGCGGTATCCAAACAGACCCTAAATTTCGAGAATAATTTTCAAAAAATGAAAACTAAAACACTAAAACAAACACTATTGGAAATGAGTTTTGTGTTTAAAATTTAAAAACAAATTTTAAAAAGTATGATCAAACAATACTAATTATTTAGTACTTGAGGAATAATGCTTATTCCTCTCACATAATATTGGATTCATTAATTAAATTCATGATGGAACTCATTATTTAGGTGAGAGGAGAATGCATTTGCTTCTAGAGTATTTTCTTCATCAAATGGCCGTTACAATTTCATCTTAAATGTGAATCAATGACATATAATCAATCAGCAAATCTCTTCAAGTTGAGGAATACTTATTCATTTAATAATATTGAATACTCCTGTGAATTGAAAACCAAACTGTAGGGTCCCGGTTTGGAGGGTGTCTTTCACTGTAGATGTGAGCAAACCCAAACCCAAACCCAACAGGCTCAATACAATGAATTTGGTAGAGAAGCGGGCTTTAGAACTGGGCCTTTGCGAGGACTTCGTCAACGGTCAGGTAGGATCGTTGGGAACAGGATCATCAACGGCGTAGTTGGGGGGAGGGTCAAAGTTCGTCCTTGGGCCTCGTCCGAGGATGAGTTCTTCTTCTCCTCTTCTGATACTCCACCAATAGAGCTTCCTTGTGTCTTCCAAATTGCCCTCCTCCCTATTCGTGAGATCTCTCTGGTTATATATTCTTTTGCTCCCTTCATCTTGGCCGTCCATCTGTCGATTGCGCAGGTCGCCACTTGAGTGTCTGTCCCATCCAGCGCTTCCCTCAACTTGCTGTGAGTTGCAGTGGATAGCATGGCACTGTTTAGGGGTCATTCCTTCATTAATGCGACCAGACTGCCAGCTGCGGGCATTTAATGCGAAGGTGACGGGCTCTTCTACAATAGCCCTTTCACCATGCTCCCATAGCTGCCCCCCTACACTAGTCCCTTCGTTTGGGGATGACGGGGAGGACTGCGGTGGATGACGTATTGCCCTTTCTTCTCAGGACACCAGTTTGCCGAGGACATGACGTTCCTCGACGATTTCTCCTAGTAGTTTTGGGCCTTCCTCAGTCATTCTCGGACGTTTTCCTCCCCAGCTAGGCCCTTGGACTTATTATTCGAAATGGGCCGGGGCATCCAGATCCTTTGGCCCCACAATAGCCCCTCAAAATCCTGCTGTTCGGAACCTCGGACGGGGAGTAGGGTTTTGATGTCTTCAGACTACCGTACCGGCTTGTTAAGTCCTATCATCTGCTGGCGCTTAAGGCTTTTCACTTGCTTACGACACGTTGCTGGCGCTTCGATATCCTGAGCGTGTCTTCATTAAATTCTGGTGGCTCTGTGTTCCCCACGTTGGACGATGTGATGGCAATCAAATGGCAGGGATTCCTCCAGCCTTTATGGGCACGAAAAACCAAGCAGTTACCTTGATTGGGGGTATAAATACCCATTCGAACGGGTCTGTCATCTTACTTTTGCTTCCAAGAGCTCTTGTGCACATACCTTGAATTTGGTCAAGTGTCCAATTGAACTTACGCCATCTCTCAGCATAAAAAGCCCGCCCGAGGAGCTTTTCCTCATTTATGTAAGTTCTCTCCTCTCTTTAACTACTACTTCCGCCCTTCTAAGTCCCTCCTTGTTCTGTCCTTTTCTTTCTTTCGTCTTCCATTGGATTTTTAGTTGGTTCCAAGGATGGGTAGATTTAAGAAGTTAGTTGAGTCGGAGGAGGCGATGGAGAAATTCGTCGCCGATTATAAGATACCCGACAATGTGGGCTTAAGGTACTGTAAGGAGGGAGACTGGCATATTATGAGGCGAGAGGGTGAGGTGGTGATTCCTATAATCACCTTCCTTGAAGGGGGCATGAGGCTCCCTATGCGCCCTGTGGTGAGAGATTATCTTAGGCACTTTCGACTGGCGCCCATCCAGTGCGCCGTCAATATGTTTAGGATCCTGAGCAGCGTGGACGCCTTAAACGAACAGATGGGGCTGAGGTTGACCCATCATGATGTAAATTGGTGTTATAATCTCCAGTACCTCAAGGGAAAAACCTATTACATGAAGGCGAGGGACGAAAGGGTCCGCCTTATTTAGTGTCTCCCAGAGTCCAGCAAGGGTCTAAACAAGGACTTCCTTATCGTGTTGGGGGTGTGGCACGACGACCTACCCTGCCCGGTTAAGGAGGGGGAGCCAGGTGGGGTATTTTGAGTAGGGAAGGGTCGTTTCTTTGGTGTTGCCATAACGGGCGCTTGTGTGGTTGCTAACGGGGGTACATTTTCTCTTTTTGCAGATCTCCACACCTTCGAGCGCCACCTTCATCTGGTCAACTGGGTGGACTTAGAGACTGCTCTTCGCGCCGAGGTTTTTGTGAACGAAAGCGACCACCAGGTCTGTGCTGCCCACAAGATCCTTGGATACGATCCCATTCAGAGATCCTTCGCGGCGCCGAAGTCCGTAATTAGGGCCAAAGACCCCCGACTCCAATAGATAACAGTTGCGAAGCACGGTTTTTTCCTCCCCGGGGAGTCTTCCGCTCAACGGGCTGCAGAGATCGAGGAAGGTGGGGACGAAGTCCAGGAGCAAGTCATCAAATTAGACTAGTCCGAGGACGAATTTGGCGCATTTGAGCAATTAGATACGCCCGAGGATCCTTTTGGTGACCCAGGCGATCAGAATTTGCCCGAGGCTGATCTCCAAGGGACCTTCTCGCAAACCGACATAGGTTTCAAGAGGAAACTGTCTGCGAGCCTTCGTGATCTGCTCGAGGGCCAGCCGGGGAAAGATGTGCCGGGGAAATCACAGCCAAAGCTTCCCCCTCCTCCCCCCTCCAAGCCCGAACACCCCCAAACCAGGTCATCGTCCGCCCAGCCGCCATCCGCCAGACTCCCCCCCGCCGTCCAGCCGGCTGATCCCAAGAGGAAGAGGTCTGCCAAGGGAAAAGAACCCATGGACGAGGGAAAATCCCGTGCCCCTCATGAGGAGGACGAGGGCCGGCGGGCTTTGAAACAGTTAAGGGTTGCGTCTCCCGATCAGGAGAAGGAAATAGACGTTCAGCCCGAGCCCCAGGCCTGGCTCCCTGCTTCAATGCTCCATGGGGAGCCTCTGATGGACAATGCTTCCCTTAGGGACTTCAATAAAGGCGAGGGCACTTATGTGGCCGACGCCGTGGAGAGGTCCCTGCTACTCCCCGTCGATATGGAGGATCTGAAAAACCTGCGGAGTAAGGAGCTCTTCCTCAGTATGAAGAGGTACCTCGGCATGGTAAGATCTTTGGTACACACAGCCTTTTTGGTTTTAGTTTCCTGGTTCTCTACTTATGCTTTGCTTACTCCTAATGACAAGCCGTTCAAGCTACCTATAGGATGGAGGAAATGGCCTATGACCAGGGCAAGACCCTGGACCTCGAGCGTGAAAAGCGTTTGGACGCCATGCGGACCCTCAAGAACTCCGAGGCCGACCTCCTGAAGGCGAGAGAGGACTTGAAGGAGGTAACCAGGGCCAAGGACAACACTGAAACTGGCCTGGCCGGCGCCCAAAAGCAGGCCGAGGATCAGACAAGGCGCCTGCTAGAGGCCGAGGAGCAGCTTCAGATTGCTAAGGAGCAGATTATCGATCTAAGGAACAAGCTGGCCGAGGTAGAGGGGGCCAAGAATGTGGCCATATGGGCTAGAGATGAGGCTGTGAGGGCCAAGGAGGAGGCAGAGTTTGCCAGGACAGAGGCCAAGTGCTCCAAGGAGAAGGCCGAGGAGGAGGCCTATGACGCGGGGGTGGCAGAGACCGAGGCTGCCCTGAAGGCTCAAGTTCCTAGGGTATGCAGACTTTATTGCTCCCAGGTTTGGGACGAGGTCCTAAAACAGGCTGGTGTTGATGCCTCGTCCGACCTGTGGAAGGCAGAGTGCGTGTTCTATCCCCCTGCTATCAGGGAAGATGCTACCCCCAACTCCGAGGTACGGGATGCTCCAGAAAGGATTGAGGTCGCCAGTCCCAGTGCTGCCACGAAGAAAATCTCCCCCCAGGTGCCTGCTGAAGGGAGTGGTCCTTCTGGGATGGCGGGGGCCGATGAGAGTCAGGATCCTGATGCGCCCAAGGAGACTGCAGGGTCTGTAAGTGGCGATTCGGTTCCCTTTGCCGAGGGCTCCAAAGATCCCAAGATCTCTCCTACTCAGCCTTCCCTGGAGGGGATCGAGGACAAGTCCCTGGCGTAGTCCTGGTTTTTTTTTTTTTAGCAAAGTGTTATGCTGTAATGGGGCTTTTCCCTGAATGAATAAAAACTTTTCTCTTCTTTTCATTTCACTCGTCTTTATTACTTGTTATCAATATTAGTATGGGTTATGCGCCCGAAAATGATAATGTATGTATGCACCATGCCGGCCTTAGAGCCCTGAAACCCTAGAATTCAGAGCTGCGGGGTGTGCACTTAGGCTGGTCTCGCGTTTTGTGCGAACTATTCGTGGGAGTAACTAGTTTTCCCATAGGTTTGAGTCCGAGGACCATGCAATACCTTGGTTCTGTCTAGTACTTAGATATTTTTTGAAGCAACTAGTTTCCCCATAGGTTTGAGTCTGAGGACCATGCAAGACCTTGGTTCTGTCTAGCACTTAGATATTTTTTGAAGCAACTAGTTTCCCCATAGGTTTGAGTCCGAGGACCATGCAATACCTTGGTTCTGTCTAGTACTTAGATATTTTTTGAAGCAACTAGTTTCCCCATAGGTTTGAGTCCGAGGACCATGCAAGACTTTTGTTCTGTCTAGCACTTAGATATTTTTTGAAGCAACTAGTTTCCCTATGGGTTTGAGTCCGAGGACCATGCAAGACCTTGGTTTTGTTTGGCACTTAGATAATTTTTGAAGCAACTAGTTTCCCCATAGGTTTGAGTCCGAGGACCATGCAATACCTTGGTTCTGTCTAGTACTTGTATATTTTTTGAAGTGACTAGTTTCCCCATAGGTTTGAGTCCGAGGACCATACAAGACCTTGGTTCTGTATAGCACTTGGATATTTTTTGAAGTGACTAGTTTCCCCATAGGTTTGAGTCCGAGGACCATGCAAGACCTTGGTTCTGTCTAGCACTTAGATATTTTTTGAAGCAACTAGTTTCCCCATAGGTTTGAGTTCGAGGACCATGCAAGACTTTTGTTCTGTCTGGCACTTAGATATTTTTTGAAGCAACTAGTTTCCCCATGGGTTTGAGTCCGAGGACCATGCAAGACCTTGGTTTTGTCTGGCACTTAGATAATTTTTGAAGCAACTAGTTTCCCCATAGGTTTGAGTCCGAGGACCATGCAAGACCTTGGTTCTGTCTGGCACTTAGATAATTTTTGAAGCAACTAGTTTCCCCATAGGTTTGAGTCCGAGGACCATGCAAGACCTTGGTTCTGTCTAGCACTTAGATAATTTTTGAAGCAACTAGTTTCCCCATAGGTTTGAGTCCGAGGACCATGCAAGACCTTGGTTCTGTCTAGTACTTAGATAATTTTTGAAGGAATTAGTTTCCCCATAGGTTTGAGTCTGAGGACCATGCAAGACCTTGGTTCTGTCTAGCATTTAGATATTTTTTGCTTGGATGACACAAAGCGCGTAGACAGGATAAAAAATGAGTCGGGGTTGGACAAGTGCTCTTCATTAATAATAGTACCTCTTCAGGCTATTTACATTCCAAGGGCAGGGTACGGCTTTTTCATCTAGATCTTCTAAATAGCATGCGCCTATTCCTGCCACTGAAGTAATTCGGAATGGCCCTTCCCAGTTAGGGCCAAGCTTTCCCCAGGTTGGGTCTTTGGTAGCTCCCACGACCTTCCTTAACACTAGGTCGCCTGTTGCTAATGGCCTCAGCTTTACGTTGGCGTCGTAACCGCGCTTGAGTTTCTAGTGGTAATATGCTAAGTGGATCATTGCCCTTTCTCTTCTTTCCTTGACCAGATCTAGGCTCTCCCCTAGCAGATCATCGTTGCTGCTTGGGGTGAAGGAACTTGTTCTCAGCGTTGGGAAGTTTGCTTCCAGGGGGATTACAACCTCGGCCCCATAAGTCATGGCGAAGGGTGTCTCCCCCGTTGAGCATCGCGGCGTCGTGCGGTAGGCCCATAAGACATGTGGGAGTTCCTCTACCCACCTTCCCTTGGTGTCGTCCAGTCTTTTCTTAAGCCCATTGACTATGACCTTGTTGGAGGCTTCGGCCTGTCCGTTCCCCTGAGGATAGGCTGGGGTCGAGTACCGGTTGGTGATCCCCAGTTCACATTAGTATCTCCTGAAGGCCTTGCTGTCGAATTGAAGCCCGTTGTCTGAGATGAGGACCTTAGGGACCCCGAATCGTGTAACGATGTTTCTCCAGACAAACTTTTTCGCATCTACGTCTCTGATGTTAGCCAGTGGCTCCGCTTCGACCCATTTGATGAAGTAATCTGTGCCGACCAGCAGGTACCTCTTATTTCCTACTGCCTTAGGAAAGGGGCCTACAATGTCCAGGCCCTACTGGGTGAATGGCCATGGGCTGGACAAAGGGTTGAGGACTTCGTCTGGTTGATGGATGCTCGGGGCAAACCTCTGGCATTGGTCACATTTCCTAACATACTCCAGAGCTTCCTTTTGCATCCCCGGCCACCAGTAACCCTGGGTAAAGGCTTGGTGCGATAGGGATCTTCCCCCTGTGTGACTACCGCAGATCCCCTCGTGTAGCTCTTCCAGCAGTAACTCTGATGCCTTCGGGTGAACGCACAGCAGGTACGGCCTAGAGTAAGAGCGCCTGTATAGCTTGTGATCCTCGGACAACCAGAATCGAGTGGCGTTTCTTCGTATTTTCTCGTCCTCTGATTTCGCTTCGGGTAGGTTATCGTCTTTGAGGAACACCACTATGGGGTCCATCCAGCTGGGACCTACCCTGGTTTCATGGACACGGGTTGTGTTTTCCGCGACTTTGCTTGCCCTGCCCAGGTGTTCGACGAGGATAATTTGAGGGAGCTGCCTCGCCGAGGAGGTAGCGAGCGTGGCCAACGAGTCTGCGTGGGTGTTGCCACTTCTGGAGATGTGTGACAAGTTAAATAGGTCGAAACCCGGCCAGAGGCGCCTGACCTAATTGAGGTATTCTTGCATTCTCACATCTTTGGCCACCATCTCTCCTGTCACCTGACCCACTACTAGTCTCGAGTCCGAGAACATCTTTACCGCTTTCCCCCCCCCCATTTTCTGCACCATAGCCATCCCCTGCATCAAAGCCTCGTACTCGGCCTCGTTATTCGTAGCCAAGAACCCCAGTCTCAGGGATTTCTCTATACACCCCACTCCGGATCCCCTCTGGTTTGCCGCGCCGTTAACGTACACTTTCCAACACGAGGGTTTCAGCGCGGAGGCCATGCCGATAGGTTTCCCCTCCCTATCGTGTTGTTCGGTTGGCGTTTCTATTGGTGGTTCGGCGAATTCGGCCACTAGGTCTGCCAGGACTTGGCCCTTTATGGAGGTTCGCGGCATATACTTGATGTCGAAAGCTCCCAAAATCATGTTCCACAGGGCGATCCTTCCGGTGTAATCTGCGGTCCGGAGCATAGATTTCAAGGGTAGTTGAGTTAGAACCACTACTGTGTGGGCTTGGAAGTAGTGGGGAAGCTTCCTTAAAGCATGGACTACAGCTAGTATTGCCTTCTCTAGGGGGGAGTATCTGATCTCAGCTTCATGTAGCGATTTGCTTACGTAATAGACCGGCCTTTGGAGACCGTTGTCTTCTCTTATCAGCACCAAGCTCATAGCGTGGGTGGCCACAGCGATATACGCGTATAGGACTTCATCGGCCACAGGACTAGACATGATGGGTGTTGCGACAGATACTCCTTGAGTTGTTGGAAGGCCACGGTGCATTCCTCGGACCATTCGAATCCCTTCCACTTGTTGATCAGGAGGTAGAATGGTCTACATCTATCCGCCGACCTGGAAATGAATCGATTCAGGGCAGCGATCATCCCAGTGAGCTTTTGGACCTCTTTAGCATTCCATGGCGGTTAGGTTGCGAATGGCTTTGATCTGGTCTGGGTTGACCTCGATTCCCCTATGTGTGACCATGTAGCTCAAAAACGTGCCTGATCCCACACCGAAGGAGCACTTGGAAGTGTTCAGGCGCAACTTGTGCCTTCTAAAGACGTCAAAAATGTCGCAGAGGTCTTCCAGGTGTTCAGTGACCACCTTACTCTTCACCACCATGTCGTCGACATAGATTTCGATGTTTTTGCCCAACCGTGGCTCGAACATCCTTGTCATCATCCTTTGATAGGTGGAACCCGCGTTCTTTAGGCTAAATGACATTACTTTGTAGTGGTAGTTCCCAGTGGGTGTGACGAAGGCTGTTTTCTCTTGGTCCTCCAGGGCCAGCGGTATCTGGTGGTAGCCTTGGAAGACGTCCAGGAAGCTCATCCGAGGATGGCCTGCGATGGCGTCCACTAGCTGGTCTATCCGGGGCATGGGGAACGAGTCCTTTGGGCATGCTTTATTTAGGTCCGTACAATCCACACAGACTCGCCACTTTCCGCTTTTCTTCTTGACCACTACAGTGTTGGCTAGCCACTCGGGGTAAAAAAGTTCTTTTATAGCACTGGCGCGCTTAAGTTTCGTCACCTCTTCTCTAATTGCCTCGGCATGCTCCCTGGATGGGCACCGGGGTGACTGCTTCTTGGGGGTAACGGAGGGGTTGACATTGAGATGGTGGCAGATGAAGTCTGGGTCGATCCCTGGGGTGTCACAGGCGTCCCATGCAAACACGTCGATGTTTCCTTTGAGAAACTCGACCAGCTCTTCATTCTCCTGATGAGGCAGCCTGGCCCCTACTTGAAAGAATTTCTCCGTGTCGCTTTCGACGACCACTCTTTCCAGATCTTTGCATTTTGTCTCCTCGGCTGCTATTTCAAGTAGTGGCGCCGAAGCTTTTGATTGCTATAAGTCTTTTTCCTCGGGGGCTGAGGACTCCATCTCGGACCGATGTGAGATGGCTGCCACCATGCACTGCCTTGCCGTGGGTTGGCAGCCTCGGATCTCGAAGACCCGATCTCCTGATGGGAACTTCACCTTCTGGTGCAAGGAGGAGGCAACGGCTCCCAGGGTATGCAGCCAAGGCCTACCAACGATGGCTGTGTACGGAGAGTAAGTGTCGACTACAATAAAGTTCACCTCTACGATCTCGGGGCCAGTCTGGATGGGCAGCCTGATCATGCCCTTCGGAGTGACGAGCTTTCCATCGAAGCTCATTAAGGGGGAGTTGTACGGCATCAAATCCTCTGGTTTTAATTTCAAACCCTTGAAGAGGTCGGGGTACATAATCTCAGCTGCATTGCCCCCATCCACCATCACCCTTTTCATATCGTAGCCCCCGATTTTGAGGGTGACCAGCAGTGCATCGTTATGGGGTTGGGTGGTTCCGACCTTGTCTTCCTCTGAAAAACTTAGGACTGGATGAAGATTCCTTTTGGGCCTCTTCGGCCCTGATCGAGACTCCTCGGCAGGCAGCTGAGCGACAGACAGTACTCGTGAGGGGTAGCCTCCCGTCCTACCAGGAGCGGCTAGGATAGTATTGATCGTTCCCACAGGTGGCCTTAAGGCAGCATCCCTCCAGGGCTCCTGAGGTGCTTGGTTTTGATGACTGCTTGAATGGTGTAGGAGGTGTCTCAACTTTCCTTCTCGGACCACCTGGTCCAGATAATTCCATAAGTTCTTGCAATTTTTCGTGGTGTGTCCATGATCCTAGTGATATTGGCAGTACAGGTTTTGGTTTCGCTTTGTGGACTCCCCCGCCATTTTGTTCGGCCATCTGAAGTATGGTTCATTCTTGATTTTCTCCAGCACCTGGTGCACTGGTTCTCGGAATACAGCCTCGACATTCCGAGCGCTGGTCGTCTTTGGTTGCCCCGCAAAGTCTCTCCTCGGACGACTGTTTGTGTACCGGTCTGACCTGAAATCCCTCCTCTCTTGAGGGATAACCTTCTCCTTCCCTCTGCCTTGCATCTAGTCCTCCTCTACCCGCTTATACTTGTCGATCCAGTCCATCAGCTGGTGCATGCTGGTGGCGGGTTTGCCTGTCAGGGATTTCCTTAGGCCGTGCTCGGCAGGGAGGCTGCTCTTGAATGTGTTGATGGCGACGTCGTCGAAGTTTCCGTCCATTTCATTATACATTTCCCAGTACCTACCCGAGTAAGCTTTCAGGGTCTCTCCGCCGCGCATGGATAGTGATAGCAACGCGCTCAATGGTTGAGGGGCTCTGCTATTTGTGACGAAGCGTGAACCGAAGGCTTGGGTTAGTTGCCTATATGAGTCTATGGAGTTCGCTTTCAGGCCGTTGAACCATCTCATCGCCGCCGGTCCCAAGCTGGACGGGAAAACCTTGCACATCAGCGCTTCATCTTTGGAGTGAATCACCATCCTTTGGTTGAACTGGCTTACGTGCTCCACGGGGTCTGTATTGCCATTGTAAATGGAGAAGGCTGGTTGCTGGAATCGCCGGGGGAGCGTGGCCCCCTCAATACGGCGTGTGAATGGTGACCTGGAGAGCCGGTCTAGGGCCCTGCTCATGGCGTCGTGCCCCATGCCCCTTGGAGAGGGACTTCTACGCTTGCGCTTTTGGTGACGCTCCTCCTCGTGGGAGAAAGTCTCGCTTGGGGGAGTCTTGGATCTTTGCCTGTAGTCGTCGTCATTTTCGTCGTTGAGGGGTGTGTCAGTGTCGAGGGGGGGGATTGTCTTTGTTGTGCAAAGCGCAGCCTTCTCTTCAAGTCATTTATCTCCCGCTGCATGGCTCATTCGTCGTCCCGTTTCTGGGACATGTGACTATCCACGCAGGTGTGGCTTCTGCTGGTTTGCGTGGTATCCACGCTCCCCTCCCGAAACCTTCTGTTCTCCTCGTTCCTGCCATGCTCAGGGTTTGGGAAATTCCCCTACTGTTGGGATTTGGTTGGCTCAGGCTGATAGGGGCCTGCTCCGTGGGGGTCTGATCTCGCCATGCCCGATTATCGTTCTCACTAGCACACAAGTTCTTCCCACAAACGGCGCCAATTGTAGGGTCCCGGTTTGGAGGGTGTCTTTCACTGTAGATGTGAGCGAACCCAAACCCAACAGGCCCAATACAATGAATTTGGTAGAGAAACGGGCTTAAGAACTGGGCCTTTGCGAGGACTTCATCAACGGTCGGGCAGGATCATTAGGGAACAGGATCATCAACGGTGTAGTTGGGGGGAGGGTCAAAGTCCGTCCTTGGGCCTCGTCCGAGGATGAGTTCTTCTTCTCCTCTTCCGATACTCCACCAATAGAGCTTCCTTGTGTCTTCCGAATTGCCCTCCTCCCTATTCGTGAGATCTCTCTAGTTATATATTCTTCTGCTCCCTTCATCTTGGCCGTCTATCTGTCGATTGCGCAGGTCCCATCCAGCGCTTCCCTCAACTTGCTGTGAGTTGCAGTGGACAGCATGGCACTGTTCAAGGGTCATTCCTTCATTAATGCGGCCAAACTGCCAGCTGCAGGCATTTAATGCGGAAGTGATAGGCTCTTCTACAATAGCCCTTTCACCATGCTCCCATAGCTGCCCCCCTATGCTAGTCCCTTCGTTTGGGGACGACGGGGAGGACTGCGGTGGATGGCGTATTGCCCTTTCTTCTCAGGACACCAGTTTGCCGAGGACATGACGTTCCTCGGCAATTTCTCCTAGTAGCTTTGGGCCTTCCTCAGTCATCCTCAGATGTTTTCCTCCTCGGCTGGGCCATTGGGCTTATTATTCGAAATGGGCCGGGACACCCAGATCCTTTGGCCCCACACAAACCATATCTCATAATTTACAAAAATGTCACCACCCTTTTAGAAAACATAATAAAACCCAAGTTGAAAGCTGAAAACATCATTTGATTCATTTTGATGTCTTACAAAGAACTGAACCTCAACATTGTATTTTGGGAGTAATTTTCATAAATTGAAAACTATAACACTAAACCAAACACATGGGAAATAAGAGTTTTTGTTTTTGTTTTTATTTTTAAAAGTTGAAAACAAATTTTAAAATGTGCTATCAAACATAAGTAATTATTTGATACTTTGGGAGTAATGCTCATTTCTCTTATATAATAGTAGGTCTGGTTATTAAATTAGTGATGAGACCCACCATTTACGTGTGAGGAGGAAGCATTACTAGTATACTAATTCTTCATCAAACAAGTGTTCCAATTTCATCAAACAAGCATTTATGTGTGCTATCAAATATGAGTTTTTTAGTACTTCAAGAGTAATGCTAATTTCTTTCATATAATAGTAGGTCTTGTTAATTAAATTTATTATGTGATCGTCATTCATGTGAAAAAGATGAGGCACTACTCGAATAATTTTCTATCAACAATCGTAACTTAAAAAAAAAAAAAAAAGTAAAGCATCAAACGGCCATTACAGTTTCATCTTAAATGCATTTCTTAATTACAAATAAATGACATATGATCAACAACAGATGTTGTAAGCTTATGAGTTATTATCATACTCATGGTGTTGAAAACATTTTTCAAAATGTGCTATCAACATGAGTTTTTTAGTACTCTTAGAGTAGTGCTCATTTCTTTCACATAATAGTAGGTCTTGTTAATTAAATTCATTGTGTGACCCTTCATTCACATCAGAAAGATGAAGCATTGCTTGAATAATTTTCTATTAAGCAATCGCTACTTTTTTTTTAAAGCATCAAACGGTCATTACAATTTCATCTTAAATGCATTTCTTATATGCAAATAAATGAAATGTAATCAACAACAAATCTAGTAAACTTATGATTTATTATCATTTTCATTGTATTGAAAAAATATTTTTTTTTTTAAAATGTGCTATCAAACATGAGTTTTTTAATACTCCTAGAGTAATGCTCATTTATTTTACATAATAGTAGGTCTTGTTAATTAAATTTATTGTGTGACCCTTTGTTCGGGGGCCTTTTTTCGGTGCTCGGTCACGTGTGGTCCGTTGGAAGGGTGACCTTGCTAGGCTCGGGTTGTGTTTGGGGAGTTGCGTCCGGAACTCAACATTGGGCCACGTGGTCCAATAGCTACCAGCGTACTTTTAAGCCTATAAAACCATTAAAACCAAAGTCTAAGAATTATGATAATGGTTGAATAAATATATAATATGCGTTTGATATAATAGCTTTGATTAATAGTTGTAAAGTGGTTGAAATAAAGTAATATGTATTTAAATATGAAGTAATCATGTACTCAATGATGTAAATTTAAGGATATGGAAGTAAAGTCACTTATCTTTGTATGGTTTGTAGCTCTAGCTGTGTAGCATCAATGAGCTGATGGTATTCCAGTAGAATGACTCCAACGGTAGAGAGGCAGTTTACCATGATAACTTTAATATTGAAGGGGAAAAATGGGTGCAACTGGAGGGAGAGAAAGTATGTCCAACTGTGTGTAGAGGTTAGTTAAGCTTGTCCCTCTTATCATGCACTTAAATGAGTTTAAGATTTGATTATTAGTTGTAATAGTAGTTGAAATAAAGTAATATGTATTTAAAGGTGAAGTAATCATGTATGGTTTATAGCATTAGCTGTATAACATCTGTGAGTTGATAGGATTCCAACAAAATGACTTCAGTAGTAGAGAGGCAGTTTGCCATGATAACTTCAATATTGAAGGGGAAAAATGGGTGCAATTAGAGGGAGAGAGAGCATGTCTAGCTGTGTGTAAAGGTTGGTTAAACTGGTCTCTTTCATCATGCACTTAAATGAGTTTCCCTTTGACAATGCTATTTTGGTTGTTGTGAAACTATGAATAGGATTGCCTTCCATGGGAAGGGCTTTTGTAGGATATAATTTGTGCCTTCTAGGGGAAGGGTTTCATGCAAAATAAATTTATGCCTTATATAAGAAAGACTTTGATATAAGGCCTTAGTGCCTTCTAGGAGAAAGACTTTAGTATTAGAAGCTTATGCCTTCTATGAAAAGGGCTTTTATAAGAGAGGTGGAGAAGTGTATTGAGATGTGTTTATCGGCAGCAAAATAGTAGAATTTCAGAGTGAGAGAGTATGAGCGTGGAGTTTAGAAGAGTTTTAGTGTGTTATATGCAATGGTGTAGTAAATGTATATGAGATTGTGTAAAAGAAGTGGAGAAAGAGATGTTTAGAGATATTGGCATCAAGATAGATGCATTTTCAGCATATGGAGAGTGAGAAAATGAGTATAAGAGAGTAATGGTGTTGCAGTGTGTTTAGCAAAACTGCTGGGATTTTTTGCTGGAGGAGGGCTTATGAAGGGCATTTATGAGCTAAGGGCTGAAAAGTTTAGTTCCTAATTTGAAAACTAAAAACTTAGAAGCTCAGAACTTCATTAAGAGTTTAAGAAGATTATTAGAGGAAGAGAGAAGTTTATGAGAGAGTTCTTCCCTATTGGTTGGTGTCCCCTTAAGGTGTTGATGAAGGATTCTGTTTATAGCTGAGTTTAAGGGGGCTTTTTAGCAAATAATCTTAGCTAAAATATGTTCCAATTAGCAATGAATTTTTAGAAAATCCATCTTAAGATTAGGCCAAAGATGGTATGTTTAGCTTTAAGGTATTCTTGCTATTTTCGGTAATAGCTGCTGGGGAAAGAGTAGCAGAAAATGAAAGTACTTTAGCAAGAAAAAGATAGTTACTTTAGTTGGTTTTGGTTTTAAACCAAATATGGAAAAACCAGTAATTTCAAGGTTGCTGGGTCAACTATTACATTTGTTCTGAAAAAATTGTCCTAGCTGTAAAAAAAGGCTATGACAGCTATCATGAGACAGTTATTGCTTGGGGCAAAAGCAAATGAGGTCAGATGTCAGGCTGATAGGATTTGAGCATTAAAAGGCTGCTGATATCACTTTCAGCTAGGTGTCAAGTGTTGAACATACTGCTGGTGTTCAGTTGGAAATGTTTCCTTTTTTGGGTGTTTGTGTTTTTGGTCCAAAGTTCTATTACAACACGTTTTTAGTAAGTAATAGAATGATTGGTTGAAAGTTAATGAAAATTTAGAGATCCAGTTAAAGTCTCATTGTGTTGTGACTTAATCTTGGTGAACAAGAAGAGCATTTAATGCTCTGCTCTAGCAACTGGTAGAGAAATGTTCGGTCTAATTGTGGTAGACAGCAGCTGGATATTAGAGATATCATGAATATTTTATATATATATATATATATATATGGAGATTAAAGATAGCCAATTAGATTAGGCTATGTGTTTGAGTTGGATTTTAGTTGAAAGTAATGTAGTTTATGTAGAATAATATAATGAAATTTCTAAATTTGTATAGGAACAACTGGAGGTTGAATGAATAGTTATTTGTTTAGCATTTAGATGGCTGGAGATATTGAGTGTTTGTCATATGATGAATATTAGGGCCTGTTTGGGTAAGGTTTTTTTATCACTCAATTTCCGTCACTCAATTTCCATCACTCATCACTCATAACTTATAACTTATCACTCATCACTCATTTTTTCACACTCATTTGGCAACATCACTTTTATTTTCATCACTCAATTTTTTCACACTATTCATGGATCCCACATCTGTCAGTCGGTACATTTTTTTTTTTTTTTTTTAATATATTAGCTTCGGTGAGTTGGGTATTGAAAAAAAAAAAAAAAAGTCAAAAGGTGGTCAAAAGTTGCGGCTGTGGGTCCCCTATGTGTGTTTAATTACAATATTGCCATTGAGTTATGAGTTATGGAAACTGAAAACGGCCAAAAATTGTTTTCAGTTTCCATAACTCATAACTCAAAAATCAGAGAATTGAGTGATGGAAACAGAGTTATGAAAACAGAGTTATTGTTTGCCAAACAAATTTTTTGCTATGGGTCCTACCATTTTTGAGTTATGAGTTATGGAAACAGAGAATTGAGTTATCAAAAAACCAATCCAAACGGGCTCTTAAGTTTTAGGAAAAGAGTAATGAGGAATTTTATCATCTTAAGTGCTATGTGATAAGAGATGCTTACCATATGTTACCCGCTACACACAGATTCGTTAGAGTTCAGGGAGTTGGTGAAGACACGCTAAGTAACATGTTTCTTTTATCAACTTTAAACCGTTGGAACTTTACTGAACATACTTCTTGGCCCTCCAAACCACGACACCCAAGGTTTCCCCAAAGAGACTCATGAGCTTGGATCATAAGCCAAAGATAAGATGACATACCTTGGGTTTTGTTGTCATTTTGCGTAAATATGGGCTTTTGTTAAAGAAGCCGCTTGCCATGAGTGTAAGAGAGGTAATATGGGCTATAAGCTTTAATTTATTGCTTAAGCCCGATCCATTGTTGATGTTGATGATTTCATGGGGTTATAATCTCAATTGATGAAGATGAAATATGGACCATGAATCCGCCTTTTGAAGTAAGGATCTTGTGGGCCATGTGAGCCCAATCTATGAGATATAAGTTTATTTTGGGTTTTAAAAAGATTTACAAAAAAAAAAACCAATAATATGTTGATGTGGCATAGGTTGCCAATGAAGTAGTGCCATGTGGGGCGAAAAAAGAGTCCTCAACACCCTTCATTCATGTGAGAAAGATGAAGTATTGTTTGAATAATTTTCTATTAAACCATCATTACTTTTTATTTTAAAGCAAAGCATCAAACGGCAGTTACAGTTTCATCTTAATGGCGAATAAATGACATGTAATTAACAGCAGAACTATTAAGCTTATGAGCTATTATCAACTTCATGGTATTGAAAGCAGTTATTTTTATTTTATTTTTTATTTTTATATTATAGGGTTTCAATTTATGGCGTCTACTTCTAATGATTGTACTCTTTATCATCAAACTAAGATACCAATCGGTTTTTGATTGTGGCGAGAATTGAACCCTAGATCTCTTATTCAACTATCAGAGACTTTTCTAGTTGAGCTAACTAGAACCCACAATAATAGTTTTTAAATATGCTATCAAACGTGAGTTTTTTAGTACTCCGAAAGTGATGCTCATTTCTTTCACATAATAGTAGGTCTTGTTAATTAAATTTATTGTGTGAAAAGATGAAACATTGTTTGAATAATTATCTATTAAACAATCATTAATTTTTTAAAAAAAGTAAAATATCAAACGGTTGTTACAGTTTCATTTTAAATGCATTTCTTAAATGTGAATAAATGACATGTAAATAACAACCGATCTATTAAGCTTATGAGTTATTATCAATTTCATGGTATTGAAAACTGTTTTTTTTTTTTTTTTTTGGATAAAGTTTCAACTTATGACATCCGTGTTTTATGATTGCGCTTTTTATCATCAGACCAAGACACCTATAGGTTTTTGGTGTAGACGGAAATTAAACTCCAGATCTCCAGTTCAACAATTAGAGACTTTACTAGTTAAGCTAACTAAAACCCATGAAAACAACTTTTAAAATGTGCTATCAAACATGAGTTTTTAGTTACTCCGAGAGCATTGCCCATTTCCTTCACATAATAGTTGGTCCTGTTAATTTGATTCATTGTGTGACCCTTCATTCATGTGAGAAAGATGAAGCATTGTTTAAAATAATTTTCTATTAAACAATCATTTTTTTTTAAAGTAAAGTATGAAACGACCGTTACATTTGAAAGATGAAGCACTGGTTGAATAATTTTCTTTAAACCATCATTACTTTTTATTTTTTCTTTTTAAGTAAAGCATGAAATGGCCGTTACGGTTTCATCTTAAATGCATTTATTAAATAAAAATAAATAACATGTAATTAATAACAGATCTAATATGCTTTTGGGTTATTATCAATTTCATGGTATTGAAAACATTTTTTTTAATAGAGTTTTAACTTATGACGTCTGCTTCTAATTATTGCGTTCTTTATCATTAAACCAAGACACTAGTCGGTTTTTGGTGTAAGTTGGGATTCAACTCTAGATCTTTAATTCAACTATCAGAGACTTTACTAGTTGAGTTAACTAGAACCCATGAAAACAGTTTTTAAAATGTGCTATTAAACATGAGTTTTTTAGTACTCCAAGAGTAATACTCATTGAGATTAAATTCTATAAGGACGTGGTGTAAAACTCATGTTTTACCCCTCCAATCCCAACATGCCACATCATCTTATCACATGTTTAAGAATAAACACAATCACACTCAATAAATTCTAATACCCATATATAAATCCAATTAAATTGAGAATTTATTGAGATATTATTAGGTGTGGTAGGAAGTACTAAATTTTAAGTAAAATTTTGATGTGGCAATCACTTATTGGATGGTGTAAAATATGAGTTTTACACCCCATCTTTATAGAATTTAATCTCATACTCATTTCTTTCATATAATAGTAGATCTTGTTAATTAAATTCATTGTGTGACCCTTCATTCACGTGAGAAAGATAAAGCATTGTTTGGATAATTTTCTATTAAACACTATTGCGCTCTTTATCACCAGCTAGGGGTGAAATCGGTTCAGTTCGGATGGTTTTTTTTTTTTGTTTTGACCAACCGAAACTGAAATTTTCGGTTTTTGAAATTTTCAACCGAAACCTACCGAAATAATTGGAAATCAATCGGTTTCGGTGGTATTTCAATTTTCGTCGGTTTCGGTTGGTTTTCGGTTAAGCACATGGGGCTATCGATTTTTCCAAAACTCTAAGTCAACATCACAGTCACAAAAAGAAAATAACAACTCAACATCACATTGGTTTATCGATTTTTCAATAAGAAAATAACAACTCAACATCACAGTCATAGATTCACAAAAAATAGCATTGATTCAATATTAAACAAAACCCAAAATACAAAAAAGAGAGAGGGTTATCAAGAAATTAAAAAGAGAGAAAGTCACCGTGAGAATGAAAAGATCAACTCGCATGGGGAGGACGACATGGGGAGGCCGGCATGTGGAGGTGGCAGCAGAGGCAAATTCGTTTGGAGTGGAGGCTGTGAGGCGTGACAGTGAATATGTGTGGGTTGTGGGGTATATGGAGTAGATGTCGACTGATGGAGGCTGGTGTGTGTGAGAGGGAGTGATGGAGGCTTTGTGTGAGAGATAGTGATGGAGGCGTGAGGCATGAGGCGTGAGGTGTGAAGGAGATGGGGATGACAGATGAGGAAGATGACAGATAAGGGAGATGGAGGCGTGAGGGAGATGAGGGAGATGGAGGCATGTAAGTGAAAGAGGGGTAGGTAAGGTTTTTATTTTCTTTATTTTCAATTAGTTTCTATTTAACTTAATTAATTTAAGTTAATTAGTTTAATTTTAGTTAGTTAATCTAACTTACCTAATGGGCAGTGGGCTTCTTTCAAAAAAGAAAAGGGCAGTGGGCTTTGAGTAATTTTGGCAAGGCCAAGCCCACGTTTACAAACTTTATATTATATATTATATATTTAATATAAAATATAATATAATAATATATTTTGGTTTGGTTCGATCGGTTCAGTGCATTCAAATCTACCACCGAAAACCGAACCGAAATTTTTGGTTTTTTATATAATAAAACCGAAACCGAAATTTTTGCAACGGTTCGGTCGGTTTGAAGTGGTTTTTTTGGTTCGTCGGTTTTTTGCACACCCCTATCACCAGCCCAAGACACTAGTCGGTTTTTGGTGTAGGCAGAGATTGAATCTCAGATCTTTAATTCAACTGTTAAAGACTTTACCAGTTAAACTAACTAGAACCCATGAAAATAGTTTTTAAAATGCGCTATCAAACATGAGTTTTTTAGTACTCCGATATTAATATTCATTTCTTTCACATAATAGTAGGTCTTGTTAATTAAATTTATTGTGTGACCCTTCATTTACATGAGAAAGATTTAGCATTGTTTGAATAATTTTCTATTAAACCCTCGTTACTTTTTTTTTTTTTTTAAAGTAAAGCATGAAACAGCTGTTATAGTTTCATCTTAAATCCATTTCTTAAATGCAAATAAATGACATGCAATTAATAACAGATCTTTTAAGCTTATGAGTAATTATCAATTTCATTGTATTGAAAACATTTTTTTTATATAGAATTTTAACCTATAACGTCTGCTTTTAATGATTGCGCTCTTTATTATCTTATCATTAGACCAAGACACCAGTCGGTTTTCGGTGTAGACAGGGATTGAACTCCAGATTTCTAATTCAACCATTGGAGATTTTACCAGTTGAGCTAACTACAACCCATAAAAACAGTTTTTAAAGTGTGCTATCAAACATGAGTTTTTTAGTACCTTCAAGAATAATGCTAATTTCTTTCATATAACAGTAGGTCTTGTTAATTAAATTCATTATGTGACCGTCACTCACGTTAGAAAGATGAAGCTTTGCTCGAATAATTTTCTATTACACAATCATAATTTTTTTTTTAAATTTATGTAATGCATCAAACGGCCATTACAGTTTCATCTTAAATCATTTCTTAACAACACATCAAGTAAGCTTATGAGTTATTATCATTTTCGTGGTGTTGAAAACATTTTTCAAAATGTGTTATCAAACATGAGTTTTTAAGTACTTCTAGAGTAATGCTCATTTCTTTCATATAATAGAAGATCTTGTTATTCAAATTCATTGTGTGACCCTTCATTCACGTGAGAATGATGAAGCATTGTTTGAATACATTTCTATTAAACAATCTTTATTTTTTCTTTTCTTTTCTTAAAAAAGTAAAGCATCAAACAACCATTACAATTTCATCTTAAATGCATTTCTTAAATGCAAATAAATGACATGTAATCAACAACAAATCTAGTAAGCTTATGAGTTATTATCATTTTCATGGTATTGAAAACATTTTTTTTTTTTAATTTACTATCAAACATGAGTGTTTCAATACTCCTAGAGTAACGCTCATTTGTTTCACATAATCGTAGGTCTTGTTAATTAAATTCATTGTGTGATCCTTCATTCACATCAGAAAGATGAAGCAATGTTTGAATAATTTTCTATTAAACAATCATTACTTTTTTTTTTTAAAGTAATGCATCAAACGGCCTTTACAGTTTCATCTTAAATGCATTTCTTAAATGCGAATAAATGATATGTAATTAACAACTGATCTATTAAGCTTATGAGTTATTATCAATTTCATGCTATTGAAAACTTTTATTTTTTGGTTTGATAGAGTTTCAATCTATATTGTCTACTTTTGATGATTGCGCTCTTTATCATAAGATTAAGACACCAATTAGTTTTTGGTGTATCGGAGATTAAATCTAATTCAACCATCAGGGATTTTACCAGTTGAGTTAACTAGAACCCACAAAAATAGTTTTTAAAATGTGCTATCAAACATGAAATTTTTTGTACTATGAGAGTAATGCTCATTTCTTTCACATAATAGTAGGCCTTGTTAATTAAATTCATTGTGTGAAAAGATGAAACATTGTTTGAAAAATTATCTATTAAAAAATCATTAATTTTTTATAAAGAGTAAAGTATCAAATGGCCATTACAGTTTCATTTTAAATGCATTTCTTAAATGTGAATAAATGACATGTAATTAACAACAAATCTATTAAGCTTGTGAGTTATTATCAATTTCATGGTATTGAAAACAATTTTTTTTTTTTTTGGATAAAGTTTCAACCTATGACATCTGTTTTTGATGATTACGCTTTTATCATTAGACCAAGACACCTATAGGTTTTTAATGTAGGTAGGAATTGAATTCTAGATCTCTAGTTCAACCGTTGGAAACTTTACTAGTTGAGCTAACTAAAACTCACGAAAACAGGTTTTAAAATTTCTTATCAAACATGAGTTTTTAGTTATTCCAAGAGCATTGCTCATTTCTTTCACATAATAGTAGGTCCTGTTAATTTAATTCATTGTGTGACCCATCATTCACGTGAGAAAGACGAAGCATTGTTTGAAATAATTTTCTATTAAACCATCATTACATTTTTTTTTTTTTTTTAGTAAAGCATGAAATGGCCATTACATTTGAAAGATGAAGCATTGTTTGAATAATTTTCTTTAAACCATCATTACTTTTTCTTTTTTTTAAGTAAAGCATGAAACTGTCGTTACAGTTTCATTTTAAATGCATTTATTAAATGAAAATAAATGACATGTAATTAATAATAGATCTATTATGCTCATGAGTTATTATTAATTTCATGGTATTGAAAACAATTTTTATTTATTATAGAATTTTAACTTATGACGTCTGCTTTTGATTATTGCACTCTTTATCATCAGACTAAGACACTAGTCGATTTTTGGTGTAGATAGGGATTAAATCCTAGATCTTTAATTCAACTATCTGAGACTTTATTAGTTAAGCTAACTAAAACCCACGATAACAGTTTTTAAAATGTGCTATCAAACATGAGTTTTTCAGTACTCTGA
The DNA here is from genome assembly GCA_023055345.1 of Quercus wislizeni. Classification (NCBI taxonomy): domain Eukaryota; kingdom Viridiplantae; phylum Streptophyta; class Magnoliopsida; order Fagales; family Fagaceae; genus Quercus; species Quercus wislizeni. The sequence goes on from JALGQJ010000003.1 coordinate 2,753,579, forward strand.
GAGTAATACTCATTTCATTCACATAATAGTAGGTCTTGTTAATTAAATTCATTGTGTGACCCTTCATTTATGTGAGAAAGATGAAGCATTGTTTGAATAATTTTCTATTAAACAATCATTACTTCTTCTTCTTCTTTTTTAAGTAAAGCATGAAACGGCCGTTACAATTTCATCTTAAATGCATTTCTTAAATGCGAATAAATGACATGTAATTAGTAATAAATCTTTTAAACTTATGAGTTATTATCAATTTCACAAGTATAAGTATTTGTTGGGTGTGGAGGGTAAGGGTCAAGGTTCAAGTTTTCAGGAGAGAGTTTCACACATATACACTTAGATTAGGCTAGAGTACAATTTCTATCTTGTATCAAATAAAAAATTATCAATTTCATTAGAGTTTTAACCTATGGCGTCCGCTTTTGATGATTGCGCTCTTTATCATCAGACTAAGACATTTGTCAGTTTTCGGTGTAGGCGGGGACTGAACACTCAATTTCTAATTCAACTATTATAGATTTTACTAGTTGATCTAACTAGAATCACGAAAACAATTTTTAAAATGTGCTATCAAACATGAAATTTTTTGTACTTCAAGAGTAATGCTAATTTCTTTCATATAAAAGTAGGTCTTGTTAATTAAATTCATTATGTGACCGTCATTCATGTGAAAAAAAGGAAGCATTGCTCGAATAATTCTCTATTAAACAATTGTAAGTTTTTTTTTTTTAGTAAAGCATCAGACAACCATTATAGTTTCATCTTTAGTATATTTCTTAACTGCAAATAAATGACATGTGATCAATAATAGATCTAGTAAGCTTATGAGTTATTATCATTTTCATGGTGTTTTCAAAATGTGCTATCAAATATGAGTTTTTTAGTACTCCTAGGGTAATGCTCATTTCTTTCACATAATCGTAGGTCTTGTTAATCAAATTCATTGTGTGACCCTTCATTCACGTGAGAATGATGAAGCATTGCTTGAATACTTTTCTATTAAACAATCGTTACCTTTTTTTTTTTTTTTTTTAAGTAAAGCATCAAACTACCATTACAATTTCATCTTAAATGCAAATAAACAATGTAATGAACAACAGATCTAGTAAGCCAATGAGTTATCATCATTTTCATGGTATTGAAAACATTTTTTTTAAATGTGCTATCAAACATGAGTTTTTCAATACTCCTAGAGTAATGTTCATTTCTTTTACATAATAGTAAGTCTTGTTAATTAAATTCATTGTGTGATTCTTCATTCATGTGAAAAAGATGAAGCATTGTTTGAATAATTTTCTTAAATGCATTCTTAAATGCGAATAAATGATATGTAATTAACAACAAATCTATTAAGCGTATGAGTTATTATCAATTTCATGCTATTGAAAACAATTTTTTTTGGTTTGATAGATTTTCAATTTATGGCGTCTACTTCTGATGATTGCATTCTTTATTATTAGACTAAGACACTAATTGGTTTTTGGTGTAGCAGAGATTGAACCCCAAATCTTTAATTCAACTATTAGAGACTTTAACAGTTAAGCTAATTAGAACCCATAAAAACAATTTTTATAATGTGCTATATCAAACATGAATTTTTTTGTGCTTTGAGAGTAATGCTCATTTCTTTCACATAATATAGGTCTTATTAATTAAATTTATTGTGTGAAAAGATGAAACATTGTTTGAATAATTATCTATTAAACAATCATTAAATTTTTTTTTTTTTTAAAGTAAAGCATCAAACGACCGTTACAGTTTCATTTTAAATGCATTTCTTAAATGTGAATAAATGACATGTAATTAACAACATATTTATTAAGCTTATGAGTTATTATCAATTTCATAGTATTGAATTTTTTAAAAAAATAAAATAAAATTTCAACTTATGGCATCATTTTTTGATAATTGTGCTTTTTATCATCAAACTAAGACACCTGTAGGTTTTTAGTGTAAGCGAGGATTAAATCCCAAATCTCTAATTCAATCATTGGAGATTTTACTATTTAAGCTAGCTAGAACCCATGAAAACAATTTTTAAAATATTCTATCAAACATGATTACTTCGAGAGCATTGCTCATTTTTTTCACATAATAGTAGGTCTTGTTAATTTAATTCATTGTGTGACCTTTCATTCACATGAGAAAGGTGAAGCATTGTTTGAATAATTTTCTATTAAACCATCATCATCATTATTATTATTATTATTATTATTATTATTATTATTATTATTATTTTAAAGTAAAGCATGAAACGGCCTCTACATTTGAAAGATGAAGCATTGTTTGAATAATTTTCTTTAAACCATCATTACTTTTTTTAAAAAATGTAAAGCATGAAACGACCGTTACAATTTCATCTTAAATGCGATTAAATGACATGTAATTAATAATATATCTATTGAGCTTATGAGTTATTATCAATTTCATGGTATTGAAGATAGTTTTTAATTTTTTATTATAGAGTTTTAACCTTTCGCGTCCACTTCTGATGATTGTATTCTTTATCATCAGACCAAGACATCGATCTCTAATTCAACCATAAGAGATTTTACCAGTTGAACTGCCTAGAACCCACGAAGATAGTTTTTAAAATGTGCTATCAAGCATGAGTATTTTAGTACTCTAAAAGTTATACTCATTTCTTTCACATAATAGTAGGTCTTGTTAATTAAATTCATTGTGTAACCTTTCATTACGTGAAAAAGATGAAGCATTGCTTGAATAGTTTTTACTTAAAAAAAAGTAAAGTATCAAACGGCCGTTACAAGTTCATCTTAAATGAATTTCTTAAATGCGAATAAATGACATGTAATTAACAACAGATCTATTAAGTTTATGAGTTATTATCAATTTCATGGTATTGAAATTAGGTTTTTTTGTTTTTTATTTTTATTTTTATTTTAGAGCTTCAACCTATGATATCTACTTCTGATGATTGGGCTCTTTATCATCATATTAAGACACTAATTGGTTTTTGGTGCAAGCAAGGATTGAACCCCAAATCTTTTATTCAATTATCAGAAACTTTATTAGTTGAGCTAATTAGAACCCACGGAATAGTTTTTAAAATGTGCTATCAAATATGAGGTTTTTAGTACTTTGAGAGTAATGCTCATTTCTTTCACATAATAGTAGGCCTTGTTAATTAAATTCATTGTATGACCTTTCATTCACGTGAAAAAGATGAAGCATTGTTTGAATAATTTCTTTTTCTTTTTTTATTAAAAAAAAGTAAAGCATCAAACGGCCGTTACATTTTCTTCTTAAATGCATTTCTTAAATGTAAATAAATGTCATGTAATTAACAACATATTTAAAAAGGTTATGAGTTATTATCATTTTCATGGTAGCAAATACTCCTTGTGAACCAAACCGGAAATGTCAAAACTAGGCCAAATAGACTAGTGGATTTTGAATCCCAATTCTTATAATTTACAAAAATCTCCCCACCCTCTTTAAAAATAAAAAAAAATAAACTCAAGTCTCAAAAACATCAATTTGATGTTTTCAAAAAACAAATCTCAACATTGTATTTTGGGAATAATTGTCAAAAAAAAAAAAAAAAAAAAAACCTAAAACATTGAACCAAACACCATGGGAACTATATTTTTTTGTTTTTGATTTTAATACTAGCTTAAATTAGAATTTTAAATTGTGCATCAAACATGAATAATTATGTTGGACTCTAAGACCACTACTCCTTCACGTCACATAATATTATGCTATGTTAATTAAATTCATAATAAGACTTTCCATTTATGAGAGAGAAATGAGCATTAACACGTGAAATTTTGAATAATTTTCCATCAAAATAACCTTACAATTTCACCTTATATGCATTATTTTTAAATGCAAATCTAAGTAATAAACAAGCAAATCTACAACTCAAGTTGAGAAGTAATGTATCATTGAAGGATTTAGATACTCCCCTTGAATCAAATTTAGAAAAGCTCTAGAACCTGATTTTGTAACCAAATTTGCAATGAATCTCATAGTATCCTAATGATAGTGACTTATTCTAAAGCAATTGGATTATGTCATAATTGTGTGAGTGTAGTAAAGTAAATGACCGATTTTTCTACCCAAAATTGGATTTCATTTTTCATAAAAAAAATTAGTCCACAACAGCACATGCTGACGTGGAAAACACCCAACTATTATAAAAACCCCCCAACACCACACAAAAAAAAGCACACAGACCATAGTACAAACCAAAAAGAACAACCAAAGTACTCTGTCTCTCTGTCTTTGTTTGGTACTAGGAGGAGAGAACTGTGAGAGCTGAGGAGAATAAGAGTGAGTTAGCGAACCGGCCGAAATGTGTCTTACCGGTACAGACTGTGCCGGATTAACCGGAGGAGGAGGGGTTTCTAAAATAAACGATGACGTTTTGCAGAACATTCTAGGGAGGTTGCCAGCCTTAACCTTCGCATCAGCTGCGTGCGTTAGCAAATCCTGGAATCGTGTCTGCAGTCGGTTCCTCACGCGCCCTAAGCTCGCGTCGGCTCTCTCTCTCAACCCCTCTCTGCTCGTAAATACTCCACTCAAAAATAAATTTTATTTTATTTTTCTCATTTTTAATTATTTTTTATATATATTATATTTAATTATGACTTACACTTGGTTTTAATTTTCGTTATTCTTATGGTTTCAATTTTTCCATTGCAATGATATATGTTGGTTCTTTTTCAATTCTCCAAAAAAGAAAGTTAGTCCTCTTTCAATTTATTTATTTTTGTTGAAAAAGTTAACTGATATATAAAATAATATTTTTAGAAACTTTTTATTATGTGACCGTTGCATACCACTTCCACGTTTTTATCTTCACGTTTTTTTTTTTTTTTTTTTTGCATTTGTTGACTTTGGGGACAGATTTTACTGTCGTAAACAGTATAGATACTGTTCATATATGGTATATATACTGTTTACGTATTAAAAAATATTAAAAATAAGTCTTACGATACTATTTACACATTTAAAAATTATTTTACTACAGTATTTTCAGTTTTCAGCAACAGTAAGCTCAATCCAAACAGACCCTATATAAAAAAAAATTGTTACAATTCTTTTTTCTTTATAAATATTTTTCATAAAAATGGCGTCCTTTGGCCACCAGTTTAAAGAATTTTTTTGTTTTGTTTTGTTTTTTTATTATAAAATATTGTTAAGACTCTCAAGTAATATATTTTCATTATGTTTATATTGCCTTTTAAATCCATTTTTCATAAAAATGGTGTCCTAAGGCCATCAGTTAATAGAACTTTTTTTTATTTATATATATATATATATATATTATAAAATATTGTTAAGAATATTAAATCCATAGCAAAAAACGTTATTTTTTATTGGAATCGGAAATGGACGGAAGGACTATATTGAAAATAGATGTAAATTAAGACGCTGAAATGAAAAAAAAAAAAAATTGAAACTATAGGATAGAAATAAAAGCATGTTAAAGTTTAAAAGGAAATAATTAGTTAATTAATTACATGTGTTTAAACTTTAACAGCCCTCAATTCCTCATAATTCACAATTGTGACTCACTGAATTTTTTGTTTTTTTTTGTTTTATAGGAAGCTGTGAAAGAGGTATTTGATAAGGTGCTCTCGGAGCCAATTCGTCCACAATTTGCAATCGCATTCATTGGCGTGCAATTCAACTTGAAAGAGACTCATAGACTTGTATTAAGTTTAACTCTGTTTTAATTAAATATATTTATCATCCAAATTTTGTTTTTTTTTTTTAACTAATTTTTTTTTTTTAATAATGCTTTGTAGATTACAGAAAAGCTAGGCGGTGAGATTCCTATAATTACTAATGCTGCCGGTGGAATCATTGGTGTTGATGCGAAAACTAATGTGCTCAGAGAGGTTTGTGACTGTCTGTCTGTGTGTGTGTGTAATTTTTTTTCATTAATTTGTTTGAAGTACATTAAATATTATTATTGGTATTTAGGGCCGGTTCAATGGTATAAGCCATTGATGCGGCCGCCTAAGGCCCCAAGTGAAAAAAAAGGCCCCTAAATTTTAACCAATAGTATTAATTAAGTCAAAATATTAATCAATAAGTAAAATAATATTTTCTTATCAAATGAAAAACAAATAAAAAAGAAAAATAAATGCTATGTTCACAACATTTTTACAAAAAATCTTAATAGCAGATTGTTAAACGTTGTTATTGACAGCAAAAAAATAATTTTAGTAGTAGGTTCAACTAGAAAATAAGAAGCAACTTAACACCTACGATTTGTTATGAAAAATATTCTAAATGTAGCACTTCTAAAAGAAAAAAGAAAAAAGAAAAAGAAAGAAAGCAATTCAAAAAAATTCACAACATTTTTCACAATAGTCAAGTTAGCAAACTTTTACTAGTTTTCAATTAAATTCACCACTAACATCACTCTTTTACTTACTATTATCAATCTGTCACATCAAAGTTTTGTCAATTTTTTTTGTGTTTATAATTTATAAAAAAAAAAAAAAAATCTACGTGGTTCATGTTGATTAATAGTAATTTTATATATAAAACAAGATAACTAGTTTTCGCCTTAGGACCCCAAATGCATCAAGTCACCCCTGTAATGGTATTAATTTAAGGAAAAAGTTTACTCCAAACTGGTCTGGTCGAAAATTCTTCCAACTCACTACGTGACAATTGACAAGTCTATGCGTACTTTTAGTCATATCACGTGACCTTTTCTAATGAGTCACGTGACTTGTTTAAATGATACATGTGAATGGTTTTATGAAACCCAAAGTATTGAGTTGGAAGAGATTCCTCCAAACTAAGTTGGGAAAAAAAAAATTTGCCCTTAATTTAATTTAAATTATTTTTTTAATGTAGGTGAAGTGGGAATTAGGAGATGAGGATGGTCCTAATTGTGAGGAATATAATACTGTTAGTAATTTAAACCGAGGGATTGTTTTGGTCGTTGGATTTGTACCTGGGCTCAAAGTTGCTGCTGTCCCGCTTATACGGCCTAAAAAGGTATGTAAATTCAGTCTTATATGGTACAATGATATGACAATGCAATTTTTATGTGTGCTTTATACTAGGATGCTCTCAATTTTGTTTTTAAAATGAAAAGTGAACATTTACTAGATGGAAAAAGATCATTCCCCCTATCAAAAAAAAAAAAAAAAAATCCTGTTTCAAATTGGTTCATTTCATGGTTGACATTAAATATTACAAATCTGAACGTTTGTGTCCACTGTTGGATATAAGAAAGAAAATCTTAAACCTGAAATAGACTTGGGGGAAATGGACAGGATTCTAGCTTCATGATTAAGATTTGATTTTTCACAAGTTTATGGGTGAAAATGGATATTTTAAATAATGTGGAGTTATTTCCCGCTATTTTTGAGAGGGAGTATTTGTGAGTCCTACAAATTATTTGGTAGGTTTGTAAACGTATGAAGAAATTGGCTTAGGCATTTCTTTTTCCAATGACAGGGAAATCAAATGGCCATGGTTGACAAGTTTGTGATTGATATCATGAATTATACAGCGTCTGTTTCGGGTTGTACATCTCCCACTGGCATCATAATGTTTGGAGTAAGTATGAGTGTGTGAATTTTAATGGGCTATTAGTTGTTTCACTTCTAAAGAAAATACATGATTTTCATTTCTTAAAGTGGGGTTTAGTTCTTCTGTGTTTCTAACATTTGACATATGTGATGTTTTAGGATCAAACTATTGACATGAAACCCGTTATTGCTAAGATGGGTGAGAACCGAGCTCTTCTTGATTCCATTTCTTTTTTAATACTTTTCGTGGATCGTATTGAAAATTTTGCAATCTTTTCTGTGTCAATGATCAGTTTTCTTAGAGTTGTATGTGTGTATGTATTTATTACTCAAGCACCTGCTGGATCTTGAATTTACGGTCTCACCCTCTTCCTTGTTTTTATAAGGAGAGTATATATCCTTTCAGCTAGGGTCCATTGGCTGTATTGATTTAAGTTTTAGTTAGTAAATAGTAATGTAGTCCGAGATATTTAGATTTTCTTGTGAATTGTAATAGATTCTATTCACATAGCTTCCAAATGATTAAATCTAACTGCTCTAATTGCAGATCATGCTATGCCTGAGGAAACAACCATCGTGGGTGATGCAAGTGGTTCCTTCTTGTTCAGAAGCGGCGATAGCTCTCACAGCTACAGTGGGGATTTGTACTTTTTTGATGCTGTTGCTCTTGTATTTGCAAGGGATAAAGAAAAGTCTCATGGTACTTCATTTTGTTAATAAATTAAGCCCCAAGCTTCTAGTACTTGTTTTGAAATTAAATTTTGTGTTTTTTCCCTCTCATTTTCTGGATCATTAGCTACAATAAGAAACTTTATATTTATCACAAATTCTCTAGTATGATATGATTGTAGTACCTTTAATGTTTCTGATGCTCCATTACGTATTGTCTTCTAATATTTCAAATTTCTTCTTTGACAAAACTATCAACTGGGGGGATTCTGTTCCAATAAGCAGGTATAGGGGAAACTCAGTTCTATGTTACACTGTCAACTGGTGTAATTCCATTTGGTCCTCAACTCACTGCAGTTTCTGTGAGAATGAAAGATGAAGGATGTTCATGGCTCTCTGCCAGCATGGAAGGATATCATGAGATTCTTGGTGGCCAAGATCTTTTAGACAGTATTAATGAAGTGGTATGTTTATTGAGTGTTAACTTGTATATAATTATTTTTATTCACAAAGTATTCTTCTTACACCATCCATTCTTAAATTATATAGTCTACATTTTTTTTTTTTTGGGGATGCACCTTGCCGTCAAATCTGTTACATATAATATAATGTATTTTCACATTTCCTTTTTGATTAGTATAATGTATTTTTCATATTTCATTGTGATATTTGGAAGTTGATAATGATAAGTTGAAAAGCATTAAGTAGTTATTATGTTGTTAAAATGCAATTGGTCTAGTGACCAAAATTTGATTTTCATATGGTCTATTTTTCTAAAATTCAATCTTATTCTCCCTTGTTCTCTATTTTGAGTTACTGCTTAGTTTCTATTTACTTTTTATCTTTTAAAGATCTTTCTTTTCCTCAAATGACAATGGATTTTGTTGCAGATGGATCAAGATGAAATCGATGAGTCTCCTGATTTGTACATCGGGGTCACACAACATAGAGAATTCTCCATTGGGTCAGTCCAATTGAGATCGGCAACATCCTTGGCATTTTATGAAGTTTTAGGGTAAGATATCATTTTTGCCCCCTAATATGTGGTTTACCTCATTTGCATTTGTGATGACTGTTCATTCAAGCTAAAAGGACTGCCCATTGAGCATGTCCATTGACTCAAGTTGCATATCTTGTGTTGGAAATTTTCATGCTAATGTTGAGTCTTTTAAGTCCCACATCAAGTAGTATTGAATATTTGATAAGAGTGAGAAAATTGATATACTTGGTGGGACCCATTAGCTTAGAGCTTATGTCTGTGTCCCAACATGTATATCAAGCCCCGCAGCAACACTTGAATCAGTGCTAAGTTGCACACCACTGGTATATACTCATCTAATGTGCTTCTTCAACTCTTGAATGGTGCACAAAGCTGAGTAGGTAAGTTCACCATGAAGCAATCAGCCAAATACTACCAATTACTTTGTGATAATTAGATGACTTTTACATACTGGTTTTAGTGCTTGAGAAGTTTAAAGTTTGAATGGATTCTGGTCTTGTGGCACATATGGTTTACTAAAAGACACACAAATTTTGGAAGAATGGCCTGTGGTGCGCATCCATAAACAATGAGTTTCTGGAATTTTCATATTTGCATGAGGATTTTTTGTGGTGCATGTCCATAAATGATAATTTCCGGAAATCTTTAAGCAAAATAAAACAATTGTATAAATAATATGGTATTTTCATTTCAAAGAGTATTGGTAACATTTTCCTAGAGAACTTGTATTTTCTTTGAGACAAATGATTACTGATATACCTTTCATTCTTGTCCTTTTCCCCTACAGAAGGTTGAAAAGATTAACGAATCAAAAAACTGATTTCTGGGTTCCTATTGTTTTTAACAGTGGAGATAATCAGTACTTTGTTGTTGATGGCATTGGTATCAAACCTGGTGACTCCTTCCTATTCTACCATTCTGATTCTGAAACTGCATCATCTTCTTGTGCTAATGTCTTTGAAGATCTTGAAGCTTTGAAGACAGGTTCGAATGGCAAAGATCACCGTGACGTAATAGGTGTTGCTGATAATGGTCCAAAGAAAGAAGTATTTGGAGGCTTTATCTTCTCTTGCCATCTTCGTGGTGAGTCATACTTCGGACGCCCTAATGTTGATAGTGATCCGTTCTCTTTGAACTTTCCGAATGTACCACTAGCAGGCTTATTTTGTACTGAGGAAATTGGGCGTGACTCTCCAGGCTCAAGTGCACAAAGGGAGGGTCAAGAGCCATCTTTTGGCCGATGTTGCCTGCATGTTTATAGCACAGTTTATTTAGTGATGTCATATGTTCCTCCACCTTTGGGGCTCTGATCTTGTCCATGTTATTCTCCACAATGGTTGGAACCTTGTGGGAAAAAAATTACTCTACATGAGCTCTTAATGTATGCGTCTATGCAGATTTTGGTTTTGACAAGTAGTAATCTGAATTTGTTTTTCAAGTAAAAGCTGCTGATATTAGTGTATGGACTACAAATATTTTACTAGGAAAACTGTTAGTTTTTATATGCATATTGCCTGGAAAATTTTTCTTCAATTAATGCTATAGAGATTAGAGAAAATTTTGTTTGAGCAATTTAATTTCAATGTGTATGCTGAGTTGCAAAACGACTAATTTGGTCCTAAAAGTTTGGTTTTAGCATTGTTAATAGGTGTACAAGTTAAAATAGCAACTAGCTTTTGGCCTTGCATTCTTTTTCTTTCCTCGTCCTGAAGTACTGTACTTGCAAGCCCCTGCACCATTGGTCTCCATTTCACATTATAAACCATAAAGCATAAGGAATTGAACGCTTATGGGACACCCTCTGTGAGTACAAATTGGATTCATCACATTATTCGTCAAACTAGGTTGTCGGGATGTTTTCTCGACCGAAAGTAAGGTTGTCTTGAAAAGACTTTGACCCCACTTTCTTTTATATATATATATATATATATATATATATATATATATATATATTTTTTTTTTTAAGGTAAAACTTAGATAAAGTATTTTATATGCAATATATAAGGTTCTTTAATTGAATTCAAATGGATTGTTTTGAATTTAAATATTTTTATGGGAGTTTTGAATTTATTTATTTTTAGAAAAGAAACACTATTCTTATCTTATTGGTTAATGTAACAAAGTGTTTGAATGTAATTCATTCTCAAAAAAAAAAAAAAAAAGGTGTTTGAATGTAATTGAGATAACTAATGTACTACATCTCAAGGTACAATATCTAAATTTTAACAAAAAAAGAAAAAAAAAATTAAAGCCATGTTTACGAATAGTATCTTATTGATAAAGAGTAGAATAGTCTTGAAAAGATTGAGACTCCACTTACTTATATATAATTTGTTTTTTAAAAAGTAAAACTTATAGTAAGTAAATTAGGTTTCCAAATTGAATTAATTATCAAAAAAATGGTTTCCCAATTAAATTTAAACCCTTGTTTTTAGAAGCAAATTCATACATTTGTTGTTTTAAATTTAATTATTCTTGAAAAACAGTAACACTATTCTTATGTTATATTATTATTATTTTTAATTAAGTAGATGTAGGACACTATATCATTGTATTTTTGAGTAGTACAATATCTTAGTTTTAGCCTCCAAAAAGAATAAATTGAAGTCATGTTTGCTTTAATTACAGCCACCAGTTTAGTTACCATCTAAATAATTGAGCATTTCTAAGAGAAGGAGAGTAGAGTAGAGCGGGTAATTAACTTTGTTGGAGCTGTGAAGTTGGTAGAAAAAATGAAAGAAGAAAGGGCATGAACCTTACTACTACTATTAGAAGCGGTAGAGAATACTTGGAAAGTCTTATCAGAATCAGTTCTTACTTTGAAATCTGTGAGGGATTACTACAAATCTCGAAGCAAGCAATCTTGGTCAAGCTTTAGCCTTGATTGATACTTGATAGAATGCTTCCATTGACGATTTTAATCACATGTTGGGTACTCATTATTGAAACTCATTATTCAATACAAGTCCAATATTGCAAAGAGAGAAAGTGACCATCTCAAACATGATAAACATGATTTTTATTATTATATGGATCGTTTAGATTTATTTTTAGAATGAAAAATTAAAATAAGTTTTATAAATAGATGAAAATAGTCCAATTAAAATATTAAGTTATGTATAAAGGTTAGATTCTTTTTCTAATGCATGTATTGCTTGTATAATATTAACTAATAATACATTTACATTTGCGTATGTAGAAAGAAGTTGTCCATAACTAAAATTAAAAAATTCCTATTTAAGATCGACTATGTTACAAGAAAGATTAAGTGAATTAGCGATATCACCAATTGAAAAGGAAATCTTAGCGGAACTTAAAAAAAAAAAAAAAAACAAATTAGTAGTAATCTTGCATTTCAAAAGGTAAGAAAAATAGATTTTTAAACAAATAAAAAATCAAAACATAAATTGTAGGGTCACAAATTGCAGCCCAAACCCAAAAGAAATGGGTTATAAGCCCAATACAATAAATTTATAAGAGAGTGGGTGAAAGAACTGGGCTTATAATAGGTTGTCTAATGGTTAATCGAGGTTTCAAGCTTGTCCGAGGAGGAAAAGACACATAATTCAGGATGGAATATATGTCCGAGGAGTAAATTTTTAGATGAATTGGCTATTCCTGAAAGTTAGTTCTTCACTGTGCTACAGTAATCCTGTTCCAATATTTCTCTGTTAGTATTTTTCCGATCCCTCACTTATGGAGGGTTTCCCTAATTATATAGTCCCCTCCAATCCATTTCCACCGTCCACTTGTTTATCATCCAACCCTGCACTCAAGTATCTGTCCTATTGAGCAGTTTTTCTAGTTTTCTGTGAGCGGTAGTGGTTGAAAACACTGTTCAGAGGTCTTCTCCACATTAATGCGGCCAGAAAAGCTGTTGTAGTGCATTTAATGCGGTGGTAGCAGCTTTTCCCCGAGATATTTCCGTGTTCTTATCCCTTCTTTACGCACCTGAAATTTATCTTCGTTGCTGGAATTTCCTGGAAGATTACCTAAGTCAAGCAAAAGCTCACCTGACTGACATTCGTCAGGTCCGAGGAGGATAACCCTCTTGGACCAGTGCCTTCGAACATTTCTCTGCACAACCACCCACTATGGGGCCTTTCCAAACATTTTCTTCTCCTTGGAGGCATTCTTGTTAGTAAATGGGGCTTAAGGCCCAACATAAAAGTTCAAGCCTTTACCCCCCACATAAATATTATTCAATTAATATTTAACATAAGAGAAAAACCCACTAAAATTTTTCACTTTAGGATCCAAAATGTGTTGCGTTAGTCCTAGATTAGGCCCAATTATTGCGGATTGTGAATTTAAGCCAGGCTGTTTAAAGCATAATTGAGGAATTTAACAAAAATGACATCATTTAGAATTTATAAGCTTTTTAAAATTATTTTATTTCAAAATACTCTATGCATATGAAAAAAATCCCCATACCAATGTGACCTTATATTGCATGAAAGACATTTAGCACAGCAATACCATGATTAATATATCATAATTTTGACATTATCATCATGCTATTAGTACAAATAAATCAATTCAATTGAGCCAAAAGTCATAAAAAATAAAGAAATATCAAATTGATGGCTTTGCAAAAAAAAATATTCAAAGGATCACTACTGGGATATTGGAAGAAACTATTTTCACATTGTTGGGGGCGTTTTTCGTCTCCCACGTGTTGTTAGGGGAATCAAGACCGAGACTTGACTTTAGGCTTGGAACATGTAGAAAATGAAAAGGAATGTCTGAGGCTAAGTGAGTGCGGGCTAAGGGGAATGATTTATGAGCTTGGGGAAAGTTGAACCACAAGCAAAGTGACAAGTAAAGCAGAAATTTCAGAGGAGTTGGTCTGTGTTTTGTGGGCTGGTGTGCTTACCCTTTTATGATGGTGTTTAGGGAGGTATTAATTAACAAAAGTCCAAAAATGTAGGACTGATCAGGAGGTAGAATAGCAAGCTTAATTATCCTAGGTTTTGGCCATAAATGGGAGATTTGCTTTTGGGATTGCTTTGCTTCTTTGGGTAATATGACACATGGTGAGTATTTGGGGTAATCTTGCATTAAATGTCAAGAATTCTAAAGCTGAGTTTAACCAATAGGAGTAAGGCAGGTATCAAGGAGGAATTCTAGAGCTACAACTGAGATTTGGACCCTAGGAAGTAGAATTCAACACCACAAGCCAAGTGTCAAAATTTAAGTCCACTTCAGAGGGTTCCGCTGGAGATCCCTTTATCCCCTCCAAGCCACATGTTCCCAAATTTTCCCTTTTAGGATTCATGGGCTTGGTTCATGAATCAATTACATACATTTTTAGTAATAAAATAAACTATTTAGTTGAGGATTTCATGAGCTTGGAGGTCTTGGTTATGACTTCCTTGAGTTGTGACCAAAACTTAGGGATGAAGGGTATTTATTGCCCATTAGCCTTTAGGTGTCAGCCTTTGGTACTGTTTACGTCAAAGTTGACAGTGGGACAAGTGGCCAGCTCCTAATTTGGTTTAGGAGCTTAGTTGCTTCTTGAGGTAATCTCCAGCGGAAGGCAAAACTGAATGGAGTTCTCCAGCTGGGTCAGTTTGCGGACATGAGCTGTTTTGGCTGAGTATTTTGATGGGCCTTTGACTTGGTGGTCCTCTCCACTTGGGCCTATCCCTTTTGCTTTCTCATTGTGAGCCCTATAAAATGGATAAAGCTACCATATGTTGCCATGTATCTTTATTTCACATGGGCTTTAGTTGTTAGTAAAAATGAAATGTATTCATGAGATTTAATAAATATTTATGATAGGTTTTGGGTATTAGTTTCCATGGGCTTTAAATAACAATTTGAATAGTTTCTCATAATTTTTGCCATAGATTATTTTGTAAATGATATTTTCTTTGGGGCTTTTAAATAATGACCTCTAATATTTCTTGAGAATAATATTTACTATGGGTTTTAAATAGAGGTAATATCCAAGAGTTTCAAATAAAATATGGTAACAACCACTATAGTGGAATAATGTGATATTCTCATAGGTTTTTCTATAGATAATCATAGTATGCTTGTAAGAGTTTTGAAAATAGATATTATGAATGTTGTGATGTAAGATAAATAGTGACCATGGGTTCTTATATAAATTCCATGGGTTTATATTATGGTTGAAATAAATAATCATAACTTTCTGTAGGCTTTTATATTAGTAACACAAATTCATAATTCTCCATGGGCTTGATATATGTTTGCCATGGGTTTTGGAAAAATGAATAGTGTTATGTTGCATAAATAGTTAACATGGGTTTATAATATGGTATGAAATAAATAAATATTATGGGTTTAAAATAAATCATAGGGACAATTATAGATTACCCACCCATGGTTTAACCCGAATTTAACTTATCCACCTGTGGTTTTATTTTTGACATTTTACCCACCCGTGGTTCATTCCATCTATGCTTCGTAGCCCACCTCTAATTTTTCCGTTACTCTAACACGTTTCATCAAAAAATTAAAGAAGAAATCAGATCAAACACTCCTCTCTCACACACTCTCTATGCTTGCTCACCCACTTGGGAAAAGAGACATTTGATATTAGCTTCCATAACAAGATTCACCATTTGTGAACACATGTGACACCAATACCTTGCTACCATTGTTTCCTTCATTTTTTCTCCTCTCTTCTTTCCCCACCACCACCACTACCTTTGACTCTGTCACAATCAAAAATTTAAATTAAAAAAAAAAAATCAACACAGTTCAATGAATAATAGACATCAACCATCCCTAACACAAAATTTTCATGGTCAAACATTCATTCATAGGCAAAGAATCAAACAGTTTGCAAGTCTTTCACAGATCTAAATCATCATCAACCTTTTCAACCACCACACCCAAAAAAAAAAAAAAAAAAACCAAAAAAATAGAAACCCCACAAAATTCCCAGATTAAAAAAAATGCCCAGAAACACTGTTTAAGATTATAGAATAAAGGTCATAGATTTGCATACCCATTAACCCAAAAAGCAAAAGAACCTGGTTAAAATTGTGAACAAAGATAATCTAGTAAGCAAAAAAGAAAAAGCGTTTTTGAAATTGATATGTTATAACAAAAATTGTTGGATCCGCAAATAAAGAAAAAGAAATGAGATTGAGAGAAATTTTGCACTTACCAAGACCTAGGAGAGGAACAAGAGAAAAGAGCGAGAGTAGGTCCAAAATTAAAATCTAAAATTTATGTTTTCATAAAAACATAAATTGCTAAGTCTAAACCCTTCTTATTTTCTAAGATCCCAAGTGGGTGAGCAAGTGTAGAGAGTGTGTGGGAGAGAGGAGTGTTTGATCTGCTTTCTTGTTTGATTTTTTGATGAAACATGTTAGAGTAACGGAAAAAATTAGAGGTGGGTTACAAAGCATAGACAGAATGAACCACGGGTGGGTAAAGTGTCAACAATAAAACTACGGGTGGGTAAGTTAAATTCGGGCTAAACCACATGTGAGTAATCTGTAATTATATTAGTAATACAAATTCATAATTCTCCACGGGTTTGATATATGTTTGCCATGGGTTTTGGAAAAATGAATAATATCACGTAACATAAATGGTTACCATGGGTTTTATAAGATAGATTTCATAGGCTTTTAGTATTATAGTAATAGGTTTAAGAACTTAAAACATTGTTAATCATTGGACTTTAAGTGAAATACTTATGATATAGTATTTTGCCAAGTATTGATAATTTTGGGCTTTTTACTAGCTTGGGCTTTTAATAATGCCAACATAAATTGAGCTTTTGATATTGTCAATAAAAATTGGGTTTTTGAAATATTGCCAAACATAAGCAGCCTTGGGTTTTAAAAAAGAATGTGATGTGTGAATTGGGCTCGTAGGGCCAATTTTAGGCTTAACTAAATAAATTATAAAATTAGACAAGATATGAGTTTTTTGGTTTATATTGTGATCCAATTTAGATAATAAGATATGAAATATTTGTGGTTAACATAATAATAGGGCAAAAAATATTTGAGAAAGCCCAATAACTTATTAGTAGTGTTTGAAAATAAATAGATGGTATTTAAATAAAATTAGGTGTAAAAAAAAATACCCTAACACACATAAAATAAATTAGGCCCTTTAGATTGTCTCCTCAGGCCCCATAATGTGTAGACTGTTGATGATGAATGGGTATTTTATCACTTGGATAGTATAAAATTGGAAAGAAAAAAGACTAATAGCAAATTGTTGCGGGCACAGTGAGAACATAGGAATAAATTTTAGGGTTTATAAGATGTTGGCGTGTGTGAATGTGTTTCAAATACTTAGTATTTTACTTTGTGTCTCACATTAGTTAGGAGTGAGCTATTTGATGTTTATAACTCTTTGTTGCTTGATAAAATTCACTTGATTATTGCAAAAAGTGTATATATTTCTGTTTATTAGTTTTGAGGATATATAAAAATTAGTCTGTTCTAGGAGTCAATTAGAAAAAGAAAAAAAAAAAAAAGGAATAAAACTATCTGTCATGTTAGAAACTGGAAAAACAATTAGAAAGAAGACATTTTAGAGAAAAACAATAAGAAAGAAGACATTTTAGAGAAAAACAATTAGCAATAAGGCAAATTATGATTTAAAATTCATCATAAACTATGGATGATTTTTCATTATTTTTTTTCTATTGTGTTAATTTAATTCATGAAAATTTTAAAATTGTTTATTATTACTAGTTTCAACTCCCCTTGTAAAATTGTTTAACTTAGTTTAAGTGTATATGTGTGTGAAGCTCCCTCCTAGATATACCATCTAAAAAATTACTTTATTTATTGTACCATACTACTTTATAATAGAATAATGCTAGAGATACAAACAATTTTACAATTTTTTTTACAGACTACTAATGTTGTGAGTGATTATTAGTAAATGAAAAATTGATATTAATTGTGGGCCTAATGAAAACCAATAAGAGGTTGGCCACATCAACATTTTGTAAAATTATTATAAAATAGTTTGTGCATGTAGCATTACTCATTTACAATATATTCAACATCCAAACAATATTCTTTTATCACGTCATTTATATATTCTCTCTCTCTCTCTCTCTCTCTCTCTCTTTCTCTCTCTCTCTCTCTCTCTCTCTCTCCTCCAAGCAACCACCACCCTGTACAACCAAAATCCCAACCTAGCAACCACTACCATCAAACCCACCACCATTGCACCACACATAGCAACCACCAAAACGACCCACCAAAGAAACAATCCACCACTAGTCTTAACCCAACAACCACTGAAATGACCACCACCAATCTCAACCCAGCAATCACTGAAATGACCACCACCGATCTCAACCCAGCAATCACTGAAATGACCACCATCAAAACCAACCACCAATCCCAACTAAGCAACCACGAAATTTGCCACCGATTCAACCCAACCAAAAAGGGGAGAGAGAGAGAGAGAGAGAGAGTTAATAAAATATGTAATTTTTTTTTAAGAGTCAAATATGTGAAT
Source organism: Quercus wislizeni (assembly GCA_023055345.1). NCBI lineage: Eukaryota > Viridiplantae > Streptophyta > Magnoliopsida > Fagales > Fagaceae > Quercus > Quercus wislizeni. The sequence continues at coordinate 2,772,251 of JALGQJ010000003.1, forward strand.
TTAAGTTTACAAACAAGGAACAATAATTTGTAAAAATACCAAATTCTTGTAGTAGGTTGGTATAATTTTTTACATAGAACAATCCGGTTGTTGTATATTTTTAATGGTTTTGGGTTGTAAAATAGCGATTTGGGGAGTTTTACACCTCTTAATGTTAATGCTCTTAATGAATCAAATAATTGTATGACTAACTTGGACAATGGATACTTGCAAAAAAGGATATCATATGATGCCCAAGTTAGTGCTCTCTCTCTATATAAATTTTTTATAATTTGCTTGTTACCTCGATCATGACTTGAAAATATTTATAGTCTATATTGAGGTTCTGAAAAAAAAAAAAAAAAAGTCTGTATTGAGGTTTTATGATGCGTTACGGGTGACTAAACATGTGGGATGAAGATTGTAATTTTGGGCCAAATCCTAAGAAGCATTTATATTCATTACCCCACATTTATGGTTTGTTTGGATTGAGGGGGAGGGAGGGGAAGTAGAGTAGAGTAGATTTGACACAAAATTAGCATATTTTTAGCCAATTTTACTATACTCCTCTCCACTTTCTATCCTTCTCCCCTCCATCCAAATCGGCCCTTAGATCGGGTAGACTTAAGCCTTCATGAATCAAAGTCTTCCTCAATCATTTTGAACATGTTTAAGTTAGGCAAAGACCAACTCGAATGATTTAGCTGAATTGGGTACATAAAATAAGACTTGCTAGTTACACCCATATCATAGCTAATTTAAATCTCAGTACAAAATCAAAATCAAATAGATGAAAATGTACCATATGGGGACCAATTATCTCTAGAGTACTGTTTAGGCTAAATGGACTGGGTCTATGGCCCAATGATCCAGTCCGAGGACACAAATATATCTGAGAACGGTCAACTAAGGTAGAAGTGAAAATGACATTGCAAGAAGAGCTGAAAGGTATTTATGATAGGTCTAAGCCTATCCGAGGTGAAAAGTCACCTCGAAACTTTTATTCGAGATGGTTTGAAACCTTCCTACTCTCCTAAATACAATTTTAAGGGAACCTTATGACTAGGGGTTGAATATTGGATAAGGGATAATGGAGGAGGATAACAAATATCTGTGGGAGCTGTTACCTCTACATTAAATGCTACCCAGCTAACTCTCTGGCCGCATTAATGTGGAGGTGATGCCTGGACAGTGAACAAGCAACCTTACAACTAGGGGTGTCAATGTTCGACCCAACCCGCGAACACGACACGAACCCGACACGGTTTTTTCGGGTTAGGGTTGGGCCTTAATGGGTTTGGGTCATAAACGGGTCAACCCGAAAACAACACGATAAGAAATGGGTCATAAATGAGTCAACCCGCGTAACCCGCAATAGACACGTTTGACACGCCAATTTATTTGTGTCAATCCGAAATGACCCACTTAACATAACTCGTTTAACTCGTATAACAAATAAATATTTATTTTATTTTAGATTTGTCAAATACCTTTTATATCCAACATATATTTTAAATTTAAAAAGAAAAGTGAGTAATTACAAAAATTTACAAGGAATATAATTGGAAATTGAAATTTTACACACCCTAGAACTACTAATACCTTTTGTTTTTTTGGCATAGAACTTACACAAATGAAATTGGATGAGCTTGTGGAAGATGTTATGAATTTGGACATCAACAAAGAATCTATGGATGATAATCGTGGTCATAGTCAGGATTAGTCTACTGTTTGCTCAAATTCTTTCAATATTAATACTTAGCATTTGGCGAGTTTCAAGAATATTATATTTTTGTTGAACTATGTTATTTTATTTTTGTTAAACTTTGTTATTTTGAATTTGGGTTGAAGTGTATACACTTTTTTTGAAGTGTAAAGAACTTATTTCTAGATGAATGTTATATTTTTGTTGAACTATATTATTTTGAATGTGGGTTGAAAACTTGAAGTGTATGCACTATTGTTTAGGATGAAAAAAATTATTTCTAGATGGATGTTATATTTAATATTATACAGGTTGAAATGGGTTGTGTTACATTTGTGTCAACCCAACACGACTTGTTTATTAAGCGTGTCAAATGGGTTGGGTCAGGTCAACCCGCCTTATTAACAGGTCGGGTTAGGGTTGAAGGATCATGACACGATTATTAAATGGGTCGGGTTAGGGTTGAGCCATTTAATCGAATACCCCTACCTTGACACGACACGAACCCGACACGTTAACTCGAATTGACACCCCTACTTACAACTGGTAGTGGAAAAATCAGGAAGGTGTGAGATGGGATAGGGAGAAACTCCCAGAACCAAATTTTCACATGTATGGTGAGGATGACACGTAAATCATGACATATAACATAAGAAGGTGGCCAAAAGAAAGGGGGATAAAAAAAAATCTAGAGAGAAAAAAAAAAAGATTAAGAAACACATCACTAAAGGAAGAACTCTGGACTTTCGATTAAATTACTTAGGTTACGTCGAGGACGATTTTTATATCCCATACTTTTAATTTTTCTTCCAAACCACCCGTTATCATTTCCTCCTTTCTAAAATCAGGCTAATTCTTTTTCCCACGCTCTACAAATTTATTGTTTGGGCTTGTTGGGCCAAAACCCAATCCTGTTTAGGGTTCAAGCTAAAACTGGTCCTTACATACCACTTATCCAATTTCAGCATTCCTATTTTTTTTTAAAAAAAAAAAAAAAAAACTAAGTATGAATAATAGTCATCTTAAATCTATTTTTAAAATTTCAAGATTAAATTGAAACAAATGATAATTTAACAAAATTTTCAAATCTCACTTAATTCAACACACAAAAGGCTAGAGTTTTAGTAACAAGCTTAATCGGTTGATTCTCTTATCCCTAAAATTAGCATTTACCAATATTAAAAAGATATCTATTGTTATAGGTTTCAAATAATTGTGTTTATCAAAACACCCACAAAAAAAAAAAAATCTTATAGGTTTAAAATAATTGTATTTATCAAAACAAAAAATAAAAATAAAATAAAGGTCAAATTGCAAACTGCACTCCTAAAGTCTGAATTCAAATCTCAATTAATTCAACACACAAAAGGCAAGTTTTAGTTACAAGCTTAATAGGTTGATTCTCCTATTCCTAAAATTAGCATTTGCCAATATTAAAAAAATATCTATTGTTATAGGTTTCGAATAATTGTGTTTATCAAAACAAATAAAGAAAATAAAATCTTATAGGTTTAAAATAATTGTATTTATCAAAACAAAAAAATAAAAATAAAAATAAAGGTCAAATTGCAAACAACACCCCTAACGCATTTGAATTATATACCTTAAAATTTCAAAATTTAAATTTTATCCTCTAAACTTTTATCTCGTTTGAATCAGCAAACTCTTTGTTCATATTTTCCATTAAATACTACATAAATTTGCTTTGTCTATTTAATTTGTCCAATATTAACCTAAAAAAACTAAATAATTAGAAATGATGTGACATAATAAAAATGATCTGACCTCATTTAAATGGAATACAAATTTCAAGAATAAAATCCAAATTACTGTAAAATCCAAATACCGGACATTGCGATCATTTGGCGGGAATAATTCCCGCGGGATTATATGTTAGCTACATATAAAAGCACGCGGGTACTATACTTTGCATTTCACAACAACGATGAGTGAGGCAGAGTCATCATCCAAAATCAAAACGCACCGTACGGCAACAGAGTTGTCGTCGTCGTCGTTGTTCGCTCTGCTAAACGACGACGTACTGCAGAACATTCTAGCGAGACTACCGGCCTTGTCGTTCGCATCAGCGACGTGCGTTTCGAAGCTGTGGAACAGAGTCTGCAATCGCGTCCTCTCTCGCCCTAAGTTCGCTTCCGCTCTCTCTCTCGATCCCTGCCCCTTTGTATGTAAAAAAACCACAAATTTACCACTCTACCCTTCTCCTATATCTCTGCTTCAAATTAGGGTTTTAAAGTACATTCTTTGCATTAAAATGAAGTGTGGATTTTTTTTTTTGGTACTGAAAATTGATATAGGGTGCTGTGGAAGATGTTCTTGATAAAGTGCTCTCGGAGCCGATTCGACCGCATTTCGTTATCGCTAACATTGCCCGTGGATTCGAGTTGCCTGATACTTTTGGCCCTGTATGGATTCATCTTCATCTTTTCTTTTTAAAATTGATAAGCAAACATATTAGTTATGTGACCACTTTTGTAACTCGTGTTTCTAAAACTCAATTTAACTAGAAACTTTAAAAAGAAAATGTCATCTCATAATTTTTTGCATGGAACTCGAGTATGTGAGACTTAAATTTCAAAAGTGGTCACGTTACAAAATAGGACATATAACTAATGTGTTTGGGAAATTAGCCTAACGAGTGAAAAAAGCCTCATTTCTGCCATCCCATTAATTTTTTGTGAGCATATGTAACAGAATTAAAAATAAAATAAAATAAAAATTAATTTAGGTAAATTTGTTCCTAAAATATCTTCAAGGTATTATTTTTGTCCACAAAAACTTAATAGGAGTAGAGAGTGTTATATTTCTAGAGACAGTAAAAGAACTTTATAAATTTTAAGGATGAAAATATAAGGTGAGCTATATTTTAGGGCCGAAAAGGATATTTTTGCATACACACACGTGTATATGTATATGTATATAATTTGTTAATGTTATTTAAGGCTGAAATATAATTTTTGGCCCAAGTTTGATTTTCATTTCCGAAATTTAGAAAGTTGCACTTTTATCCTGGAAATCGGTCTTTTTTTTTTGGGTGAATTCATGTTAGAGAAACTTCAAATTTGACTACACTTACAAACTCGAGTTTCAATTTCTAAACATAAGACAAAAGCATAGTTAAGAAATTTATTTTATTATATGTAGCCCCAATCACAATTATCACAATTATTGTCTTGTCAATTTGTAAACAATTTGTAGTGCAATTGATGGGGTGATATATAATTTGTTAATGTTGTATTTCAGTCAATTTGTAAACATTTTGAGGGATGACAATTGAACATGAACCAAATATAAGGAATGGAAAGTGCAGTTTAGCCTTATTTAGATTGTGAATTAAATGTTTGTTAATGCATATAATACAGATTGTGAGAAGGTTTAAGAGAACTCCGATTGTTATTTCTATTGCCAATGGACTAATTGGAAGGGATGCACTTACCAATGAATTTAGAGAGGTTCATCTCTCTCTCTCTCTCTCTCTCTCTCTCTCTCCTTTTTCTTGGGTACTTTTTATTGGTAAATTGTCATTTTTGGGGGAAGTTGTCGTAGAAGAATAATGATTTTACTTACGTTCATTTTTTTTAACAACTTAAATGTTAATGTAGGCAAATTGGGGAGCTACTGATGGTGATTCAGACGATGAATATGGCTCGAACATAGAAGATACAAATCATGACATTGTTTTGACTATTGGCTATGTACCAGGATTAAAAGTTGATGCAATCCCACTTCTAGGAAATCCCTGGGTGACTAACTTTTGCACTGAAACATGAATGCTGATTTTCTCTAATAACGGCTTTATGTTAGGAAATATGAAATATTAATATTATATATATTTTTTTGAGTAAAAGGTCATTATAATATTGATATTATCTTAATATAATGAGTTTATCTGAAACAGCCATCTTAGATGATGTGGCAGGGTGTTCAAGATAATAATGGCTTTATGTTATGAAATATTGATATTAAGGTGTTTTTTTTTTTTTTTTTTTTTTTTTTTTTGATGTCAGGATACTGCATTAATTTTTCAGTGAAAATTGGCAACATTTTGTCATTTATTAATTTTTAAGGAAAGGTGTTAAATTTATTATGAGCTGACATTAAGAAATATTTGGATATTAGGAACCCAAAGTGGCAATGACTGACAAGTTTGTGAAAGATATTAAGAAATACACAGCCTCGGTTTCGGGTTGTACATCCCCAGTTGGGATTATAATGTTTGGAGTAAGTTCATCCTTCTATATCTTTAGAACAGTTCCTCCTTGGTTGTGTTACTAACATGTGATGTGGATGATTTTATAGGAAAGGCTTGTGGACTTGAAACCCCATATTGATGTGTTGGGTGAGTATTGATCTGCCCATTCAATTTCTTTTATTTATTTATTTCCTTTTATTAGACTTTATTTTAGAGGAGAAGAAATTAAATCTTTCATTTGGTTTCTGAGAAAGGCTATGTAATGGAAGGTTCCTTTGGTCCTTGGAAGTTTATACTATTACTAGTGAATTTTGATGATCTGTTAGTGGCAAGTTCGTGCTTGACCGGCTTTAGTTGATTACAACTTGTGTATTGCAGATTATGCCATGCCAAAGGAAACTGTGATTGTGGGTGATGAGAGAGGCCGCTTTCGATATAACAGTTGAGGTTTCTGTGGAAATGGCTACTGTGAAGATGCTGTAGCTCTAGTATTTGCAAGGGATAGACACAAGTCTAGTGGTAGTTATTATTGTGTTTATTTGTGTGGTACTATATGTTATCTTATGCGTCCAAAATGAATTAAGACATTATTTTCTGACATGCACATTTTTTATTATTATGTATTAATAGATTTATGGATAATTATGGGAAATAAATTGAAAAATATATGTACAATTAACAGGAGAGGGGTGCTTTGTGAAGCTCAACTCTGTCCCATCATTATATGGTCTCTGTGTTTTTACATCTCTATTACTCTAATTCAATTCTTCACGTTATATACATGTCTGTATTCTATGTTCTTACTTTCCTTTTGCTTGAAGTTATGATTTTCTATCACTTATATATATCTCTCTCTCTCTTTTTCCTTGGATTTTCTGTATACAATAAGGTGTAGGGGATATTCAATTTCGTGTTGCATTGTCAAATGGTGTATCGGCAATAGGTCCCAAATACAAGGCAGCTTCCGTTACGTTGGACGGACCTAATTCACCTCGTCGTACTACTTCTACATGGCTTACTGCTAGAAGGGAAGGAGATAGGGATATTGTTGATGGTCAAACAATGTTAGATGATATCAGTAATGAGGTACACTAGTATTTTCATACAATAAATTTGTGGTTGAATCATAATGTTGCTTCCCATGGATTCTTTTCTCTTGAAATCATGGGACCAGGAGATGATACCAAATGTTAGGAACTCGTGGATAGAACTTACCCTTAAAAACTAGCTTGCAAGGGAAGAGTGCTCAAGAGCTTATAAACACGTGGTTAAGCTTACATTTAATCCATGTAGGACATTAGAATTATAACATGATAATCTTCAACTACTTTTCTTCTTTCTCCTTTTTGGTACTCAAATAAGCATGGAGACTATGTTTATGCCTTAGATGCACATGAAATGAGCATGGAGACTATATTGATGCTTTAGATGCACTCTGATACTTAAGGAAATGATTTACTAGAGTCTCTTTGTGATAGATCATCAGCTCATTCTTATGGATATTTCTGGTTTCTTCAACTATTCATTTATACCGGTGATAGTAGAAGCGTGTGTGGTTTGTGGTGCTATGCCCCGCCTGCCCCTGCACTCACTCACAGATTATAAAATTCTTAAATTTTATATAGAATGAGATGTGTATACTTGTATTATGTCATTTTGTCTCTTTCTATACGCTTGCTTCTCATAAACTGAAATATGTTACAGTTGGATTATCATTATGAGCTGTACCCACTGTACATTGGGGTTACTAAACAAAGAAATTACTGTATTCGGTCAAAGGAAAAGACGATAACATCCTTGGCGTTTCATCGTGTTAGAGGGTAACTATTTGAAATTTATTCTTAAATGAATAATTGTGTTATTGGTGTTTCTTTCACCGTCACTTGACTAGTGTTACAGTTAACTAATTCTTTGTTTCATTCTTCTTTTCTTAAATAATGTCTTTGAGTTTTTTGGCTATTGACAGGGGAGGTGAAAGTAGCCTTTATGTTGATGGTTTTAACATCAGAACTGGTGATTACTTCCAATTCTACCGTTCAGATCGTAATAATGCCTCTGTAAATCTCAAAAGCTTGAAGCAAGATGGAAGTTCCAACAATTGTCATCACAAGAGGGCTGTTCCTGTTAACATTAAGAAGGAAATTTTTGGAGGGTTTATTTTCTCATGTTGTGGGTGCAGTGACTCATTCTTTAAACGCCGCAACCTTGTTAGCTCTCCATTCATAGAGGACTTTCCTGGGGTACCATTGGCAGGAGTATTCTGCGGTGGCGAAATTGTTCGTGCCTCTTCAGGTTTGATTGAAGAAAGCAACAAAGAGAAGTCTTCCCGCTGCTGTCTGCATGTTGGTAGCACGGTTTATCTAGTGATGTCATATACATGTCCAGAGTGTTAAATTTTTTCTGCTCTTATTAGATTGCCTTATGGACTACTAATGTTTTTCTAACAAAGCTGTCAGTTTTTATCTGCATATTGCCTGGAAAAGTTTTCAACTGATGCTATAGAGATCGGAGACGATTTGACTTTGAGCAATTCAATTTCAATGTTTATGCAAAATCAAACCCGAGTCGTTAAAGTTTATCAGCCTCGTGCTCCAGAATCATTCGATTTCCCTCAGTTGCCTTAAAGTTTGTTCTGGCTATTTGTAGGAGCGTCTGGCTCAAATGCTGTCATCAAGTTGGTTTAAAAACATACTAGATCTCCAAATAGTTTCAAAATAGTACAAATCAAAATAACATTATCTTGCAAATTTTACCTTTGAGGGTAGGAGTACAAGTTAAAATAGTGGGTAGCTCATGGGTTTTACATTCTTTTTCTTCTCTCGTTTTTAGTTGCTGAGCCTGCACCATTGGTTAATTTCCTTGTAACATAATAAGAAAACAATTTGACCTGACTAGTTGACATATCAGGCATTGTGACCATCGAGTTATGAAAGTATAAATTCAAAAGTGGGAGGGGTATTAATTAAGCTACAAGTCATTTGGAAAATGAATAAAACTACAGGTCGTGTTAACTCTAAACCTGAGCAGAAAAGGTAGAAAATGTCTAGTGATGTAGTTTACAAATTGTCTTGGAAAAACAATAAATAGAGGCAAATTACGATTTGACTTCCCTGATAGTTAACTGCTACTGTGTTATTTACTTATTTTACATCATGAAAATTTATAAATCATTTAATATTACTCGTTTAACTTTCATGATAGAATTAATTTTAACAAAAATAGTTGTTCAACTTATATATATATATATATATATATATATATATATATATATATATGATATGATATGACTTTTGAAAGCACAATTTAAAAAATCACAATTACTTTTTCAAAAAAAAAAAAACAATTAAACATTTGATTTGAGCTTTTGGACTAATTTGTATTTGTTTGAGAAATTTTTAAGAAATATTATGTTCACAATATTTTCATAACAAATTTTAAATGAAAAGTTGTTATTAGTTTTAATTTGAATCTACTATTGAAATTACATTTTGTCCACTAATAATAGCAAGTAACAACCTATTACTTAGAATATATTTATGAAAATGTTGTGAACATAAAATTTCATATTATTTTTTGGTTCAATTTTTAATGAATCAAAATTTTAGAGAAATGAAAATTTATTTTTAATGGGCTCAAATAAATATATATATATATATATATATATATATATATATATATATATTTTAGGGTGTTCGAGTTTTTTTTTTTTAAGTGGTCAAGATTTTTTCCTAAGGCGGTTAATAATCTATTTTAATTTAAAATTTAACTTTTTTAAGGTATATAAAAAAATATTTCAAGTCTGATGTTCATGTGATCTGACCAGGAGAGCCGCCCCTTTGTCCCCTCCCAAAAGGCCAAAACAAGCTCCTATTTGGTGTTTTTTTAATGTTTAATTAATAAATTTAATGTTTTATTATTTATTTTTAAATTATAAATAAAATAAATAAAAATTAAATTTAAAAAAAAAACCCTCACTCCTACCAAATCCCTAAAAAAAGGTTCAAGTGCCGGGTCAGAGGTGGAAATTGCTCTGTTTTTTATTTTTTTGGACATTGTCGGCGACTCCAGTTCAGTTCTTTGCCGGAGGTTTCATAGACCCATTTTCTTCGCAACTATAATAAATTAAGACTTTTTTTTTTTTTTGGGTAAACCTAATATAAGACTTAGTCTTTAGGTTTGAAAATTGAAATATATACTTTTGTTTGCTAGAGAATAGTTTGAACTTTCATTAGTCAAACTGTTTCTAATTCCTTGGTTAAAAAAAAAAAAGTTTCTATTTTCAGTAAACCAGCATTAACTAGGAATTAACAAGTTTATTACAATGCATAATTGTTTTATCAAAAGCCAAAATACTTTCCACCATAGGCGGTGGTTCCAAAAGACAACAAAAGATGATAAGGAGTTAGCTCCTAGCTTCGCCAATGCGTCTGTACACTGGTTGGCTTCGTGGTAGGTGTATATTACCCGCTTATTTGAGATTGCCTTCAATAGGTTCCTACAATCAGTTAGAAGGGTTTCATCAACAAATTTTCAGAGTCATTGTTCATGAGAATTACAACACTTAAAGCATCAAGTTCTATAATAAGGTTATTCAACCCAAGATCCCTTGCCAAGTTCAGCCCATCTCTTAGCGCCCATAGTTCTGCAACGATACTGTTGGTATTACCAAGAGCTCTAGCATACCCTTGTATCCAATCTCCTTCATGATTTCAAATTATACCTCCTCCTCCTACCCTTCCTAGGTTTCCCAAAGCTGAACCATCTGAATTTAGTTTCATCCACCCAGGGGCGGAGCCACATAGTGGCTTGGGGGGGCCGTGGCCCTTGAAAAAAAAAAATTTTCCCATTAGACTAGGAAGAAAAAATAATTAGGCCCCCCCAACCTTAGACAGCCGGCCCCCCCACCAATTTCTCACCCATTTTCCCAGGCCTCAATCAGAAATTAGGAACATCCTCAAATTAAAAAAAAATTAAAAAAAAAAAATTATCTGTTCTACTTTCAAGCAAAAAAAAAAAAAAAAAAAGCCCAAAAAAAATTGAAATAAAATCTGAAAAAAAAAAAAAAAAAAAAAAATTTACAGAGAAGCCCACGGCAAGCTAAGCGCCTAAGCCCACAGTTAGCCCAGTAGCTCATTCACGGCAAGCCCACGCATTCTCAACCAAAAAAAAAAAAAAAAAAATTTACAGAGAATCAGAAAATCCAACCATCACGTCGCTAGCAAAGAAATCAAATCGGTGGCAGAGAAAACATACCCCAATGCCCGATACTGCCTATAGAGCAAATCAAACTCAACAGCAAACCAAACTCAATAGCAAAGCAAACACAGAGCACACAGAGAGAAACACAGAGAACACAGAGAGACAGAGGTTTTTATCTAGAAAAAAAAAAAAATTGCCAATACACAAATAAAAACCAAATCCCAGCAAACCCACGGTCACATCGCTGCGACGCCGTAGCTCGCTTGTCGTCGCTCGCCCCTCATTACAAATCGGAGATCAGCCTCTGCTCCGGTGCTCGGTCAGAGATCTGTAGACGCCAGACGGTAGATCGGTCATCACTCATCGGAGATCTGCTGTTGACTCGTTGCTTCCTCCGCTCCGGCTCCGGCAGTCCGGCGCTCCCTCAACTCCTCAAGGTTTTTCACTCTCTCTCTCTCTCTCTCTCTCTCTCTCTCTCTCTCTCTCTCTCTCTCTGAATGACCGAATCATGGAAATGAAATCTGCTTAGTCTTTTTATTCTTTTAACTTTAATAGCATCTCCCTCATTGGTTGATTTTTACCTTTTTTTTTTTCTGTTTGTCTTTATCTTATCCCGTTATTCCTTTTTGTTGGTCCATGGTCAGTGTGTTGGTTTTTAGTGTAAACCAACATTATTAAATAATAATTTATATTTATTCAAAAGCTAATAATTAAATTATTAGCTATCATTTATTGCAATTTTTTAAGAATTGTTTAATTGTTTATTGTTATATTTTAGGAATTGTAACAAAGGATATGTGTTTACTCTTTTAAGGTTATTTCTTAGGAATTGTTTAATAATTTATTACTGTAGTTGACTTCAACTTTATCTCTTTAGTATTTTATAACCCGTATGTTTCTGCAGTTTATAACTTTTGTGTGTTATAAACGGGAATGAAACTCTCATTCCAAAATAATGCGTAATTTACTGTACAATTGGAAACAAATCAGCAAACGAGAGTTTTATTAATTGTTACGTATGTACGCGTATTTTACGTGTAACATACTCGTAATTACCAACTAGGATTAAAGCATTTATAATTAATGACAAATAAATTAAAGCAATATAATTTATTGTTATGCTAAACAACAATAATTAAAGCTATATAATTAAATTAACCAATACATTATAAAAGATAAATTAATTAAATTATTTGAGGGGTTATTATTAATTAAAGTTGTATTAAAAATGGGTTGACTGTTTAAATTATAGTGAAAATTTTGTTTTTTCCTTGAGTATGAATAACATTCATATAACTAAGCAAAAATTTCTAATTAAAATTTTATTTTTTAAAATTCTTTTCAGGTTAATTGAGTCATATTCTTAAAGCTAAAAGAATTATGAGCAAACGAAAAACAATTGAGGCATTCTTTAAGAAAAAAGATGTTAGCAATTCAGAAATTAGGACACTTGTGGCTGTAGAAACAAATGTTAATACTTCGATGCCTGATGAACACCCCTCCAAATGTCCAAAACTTCAATCTGAAGAGATAGATCGTGATCCAGGAACACATAAACAAATATGTGAATTTCCTATCAACAAACAAGATGAAATCCGACGAGCTTATCTCATAAATGGTCCATACCAACCTAAAGATATAGTCTATCCATACAATAATGATACTCATCGTCGTCGATTTCAACCTTTATGGTTTGTTTCATATAAGGATTGGTTGGAATACTCGCCTTCAACGGATGCATTATATTGTCTACCTTGCTACCTTTTTAGTAAGAAACCAATAGGTCGTCCCGGATCAGATGTATTCATTTCAACAGGTTTTAATAATTGGAAAAAGGTGAAAGATGGAATGAATTGTCCTTTAATTCGCCATGAAGGGAAAGAACCAAACTCTCCACATAAAATTGCTGTGAAATGTTGCGAGGATTTACAGAATTATTCACGACATATTGACAAGCTAATTGAGAAACAAACGTCAAAAGAATTAGAGAATAATCGGTTGCGGCTCAAAACCTCAATAGAGTGTGCTCGATGGCTAGCATTCCAAGCTTGTGCTTTTAGAGGCCATGATGAAAGCCTTGATTCAAAAAATAGAGGCAATTTTATTGAATTGATAAAATTCACATCAACTTTCAATGACAAAGCAGCTAGTGTTGTCTTGGAAAATGCTCCTGAAAATGCCAAATATACATCACCCACAATTCAAAAGGAGATTTTGCATATTTTTGCTAATAATGTGCGAAATGCTATTCGTGAAGAAATTGGAGATGCAAAATTCCGCATTTTTGTTGATGAAGCTCGGGATGAGTCGAAGAGAGAGCAAATGGCCATCATTTTGAGATTTTTTGATAAAGAAGGTTTTATTAAAGAGCGTTTTTTTCATGTTGTGCATGTTAGAGACACTACTGCATTGATTTTAAAAAATGAGATATGTGTTGTCCTTTCTCGTTATAACCTCCACATTGAAAATATTCGAGATCAAGGATATGATGGGGCTAGTAACATGCGTGGTGAATGGAATGGATTACAAGCTCTTTTTCTTAAAGATTGCCCATATGCTTATTATGTACATTGTATGGCTCATAGGTTGCAATTAGCTCTAGTTACAGCATCTAGGGAAGTAAAAGATGTTCATCAATTCTTTGATCATTTGGTCAATATTATCAATATTGTTGTTGGTTCTAGTAAGCGTAGTGATGAATTGCAACATGCTCAAGCAGAACAAGTTGAGAATATGATTGCTTCTAATGAAATTGAGACTGGAAGAGGTGCAAACCAGATTGGTACTTTGCAACGAGCTGGAGATACTAGGAGGGGATCTCATTTTCAATCTATTTGTAGTTTGATTAAAATGTTTGATGCTACTTGCAAAGTTATCAACACTATTTCTGAGGAAGGAGCTAATTATAAACAACGCGGTGATGCCGAGGGAGCTTATCAGGTATTAACATCATTTGAATTTATTTTAATCTTGCATTTGATGAAAGAGATAATGGGAATTACTAATGTTCTTTGTCAAGCTTTGCAACAACAATCTTAAGACCTTTTAAATGTCATGCATTTAGTTTCAACTACAAAATCACTTATTCAAGAGTTGAGAGATGATGGATGGGAGCCTTTACTTGCTAGTGTTATATCATTTTGTGAGCAACATGAAATTGATATTCTTGATATGAATGCTCGTTACACTAAAGGTCGAGGTAGATATCGTCGTCAAGATGACGATTTAACAATGGAATATCATTTTAGAATTGGCATATTTACAGTTGCAATAGACTTTCAATTGCAAGAATTGAAAAGTAGATTTTGTGAGCTAACAACGGAACTTGTCATTCTTAGTTCAGCTTTAATTCCCAAGGATGCTTTTAGATTATTCAAGATTGTTGATATATGCAATTTGGTTAAAAAATATTATCCTCAAGATTTCACTGAACATGAACAAGAACTTTTGGAGTCTCAATTGCGACATTATGAGCTTGATGTGATAAAACATCAAGATTTTCAGAATATGAGTACAATTTCCGAGCTATGTAGGGGATTAAAAATTTCAGGAAAGTCTAAAATATATTTTTTGATTGATAGACTTATTCGTCTTGTGTTGACCCTTCCAGTTTCTACAGCAACTACAGAACGAGTTTTCTCAGCTATGAAGTTGTTAAAAAAAGACTTCGCAATAGAATGGAGGATAAGCTTTTGGCAGATAATATGATAGTTTATATAGAGAAGGAAATTGCAGGGAATTTCACTATAGAGATGATAATGGATGAATTTTATTCCATGAAAAATCGTCGTCAGACATGATTTGATTCGGTTGATGACCTGATTTGACCCGAATAATGAGAGATTTACTGAGGCTTAGTCCATGGAGCGGAGGTTTGAGCCGACAAAAATTTTTTGGCCCATTTTGTAACCCATTGTGAATCCTGTGCGCAGGATATAAAAGCTGTTTTTTTTTGTGATTAGGGTTTTGTCTTGTTGTTGTTTTTGAGAAAGAAAAACACTGTAGCCATACATTGTAATTTTCTTTGATAATAGTGAAATCCCTGCAACTCTGTGGACGTAGGCAAATTGCCGAATCACGTAAATACTATCTTATGCGTGTGATTGTTTTACTTTTGGCGTTTTGTTTTCTCTATTTTTTTGTTTCTCACAGGTTTGAAATTTCGGTTGAATTCCCAACATGTTCAAGTATATAATAATATAAGAAAGTTGATAATTTTGTATCCAATAGACTTAAAAATTATATTTGGTATATCTCTGTTGCAACCCGGCCCCCCCAAGTATGTATTCCCGGCTACACCCCTGCATCCACCCTTCCGGTGGCTTCTCCCACCCTATTGGGATGATGGTTTTGGGGTTTTTTACTTTTGTTTCCATACCAATGGAGAAAAATTCTGCATTGACCTGGATGCATCTTTTCAATATTAGGTGGTCCACCTTGCTTGTCCGAAACACAAAGTTATTCTGGTGTAACCATAGCTGCCATACTCCCATCGGAAACAGTAACTTCCACGAATACCCATAAATTTGGAGCTCATCCTAGCCTTGCAATTGAGTTCAAGCCACTCTCCAATTGGAAGCTCAAAGGAATCTCTTAGGCAATAAGGGACTTGCAATTCCTGCCAAAATTTTTGTGCTATTTCACACTCCCTAAGAAGGTGTTCTATGGACTCATTGCTCCTGTGACACATTGTACATATTGGGTTAAGGTTTAAACCTTTTGAACCCAACACTTCCGCTGAGGGTACGCTATTGTGCAGACATAGCCATAGGGGGAAAAAAAAAAAAAAAAAAGAAGGTTTCTAATTCCTTGCCTTGACCCTAGAGAATAGTATCTCTCTCTCTCTCTCTCTCTCTCTCTCTCACAATGTCATTTGGTTTATTTATTATTATTTAGAAATAAATATTAAAATAATAATTTTATTAATTAAATATTTAAAAATCACCAAAAACGGCATTATTAAATGGAGGTCTAATGGAAGCCTCAATTGAATACAATTTTTAGCTTTTACTAATAATTTTTTAAAATCTCAATTTTTCTCACATATATACTTTAGGATATTTTTAAAAAAAAAGTTAGACAAACTATTCTTAAACGGACACTTAGAGGACAAAAATAACTGAAAATAAAGTTAAAAATGACTAAAATGAATTTTAGCAAAACTTTGAGGATGTGTTTTTTATTTTAGTCAA
Organism: Quercus wislizeni; assembly: GCA_023055345.1. Classification (NCBI taxonomy): domain Eukaryota; kingdom Viridiplantae; phylum Streptophyta; class Magnoliopsida; order Fagales; family Fagaceae; genus Quercus; species Quercus wislizeni. Next base: position 2,788,536 of record JALGQJ010000003.1, read on the forward strand.
AGAATAATAGTTATTAAAAGGACACAAAAATCTCATAATTTTTATCACAAGTCGCCATATGACGATTTGCAAGTGGTGAAGACGTGGACTTGCCATTTAATCTCCACTACTCACAGCTCGTCATATGACAAGTTGGGTTTTTTTTTTTTTTTTTTTTTTTTTGCGTGGCCGGCATTTTCCATGACATAGGTTTCAAAGTTCTACCAAGGACTGTTCAATGGCCAATGTTGTTATCAGAGTTCAACATCACTTATGTCATGTAGAATTCAATCAAGGTACTTAAAAGTTAATTGTATTTATATATACATAAAAAAATAATAATAGTAAATGACATAGATTTCAAAGTTCAAACAATTTTATATATATATATATATATATATAAATAATAATAATAGTAAATGACATATGTTTCAAAGTTCAAACAATTGTATTTATGTGGGTTTCAGTTAGCTTAACTAGTAAAATCTCTGATAGTTGAATAAAATATTTGGGGTTTAATTCTCACCTATACCAAAAACCAATTGATGTCTTAATCTGATGATAGAGCTATAATAAGCAATTAAGGTACTTAAAAGTTAATTGTATTTATATATACATAAAACTGTAAAATCTCTAACAGTTGAATAAAAGATATGGGGCTCAATTCTCGCTTACACCCAAAACCGATTGTCTTGCTCTATCATCAGCCTTGTGCTCCAGAATCATTTGATTTCCCTTAGTTGCCTCAAAGATTTAAGTTTGTTCTAGCTATTTGTAGGAGCGTTTGGCTTACATATCAGGCATTGTGACCATCAAGGGGTATTAGGCTACAAGTTATTTGGAAATTGAATAAAACTACAAGTCATGTTAGCTCTAAAACTGAACAGAAAAGGTAGAAAATGTCTAGTGATTTAGTTTACAAGTTGTCTTGGAAAAATAATAAATAAAGAGAGGCAAATTATAATTTAACTTCCCTGATAGTTAACTACAATTGTGTTATCTTACATCATGAAAATTTAAAAATCATATAATATTACTCGTTTTAACTTCCCTGATAGAATTGATTTTAACAAAAATAGTTGTTCAACTTATAATTGATGAATTAGTTGATTGTATGGCTGATGTGGACAATGAATACCTACCAAAAAAAAAGATATAAGAAGACATTGGTGTGATGTTGGGCATGGGATCTTTGATGCCCAAGTTAGTGTTATCTCTCTCTCTCTCTCTCTCAAGAAGCTATGGTTTTTTAATTATAATTAATTAGTGTTACCTCAAACGTATCTTGGAATTAGGTTTATATGCAAGTTTCATGGTGGGGGTATGGCGGCCATTATGTTGAATTTATGTTATGGTAGTTGTAGGGGCAACAATTATAATTTTCTTGGAATTAGGTTTATATGCAAGTTTCATGGTGGGGTATGGCGGCCATTATGTTGAATTTATGTTATAGCAGTTGTGGGGGCAACAATTATAATTTTGGGCAAGATGATGGAAAGCTTATTAAATTGAAATCTTGCTTAATCATTTTGAATGTGCTACTCAAATGATTTGAATGGTCTGAGTACATAAAATGGGACTCTTTTATATCCATATCATAGTTAATTTTGATCCTTACTAATACAAAATCAAATAGATAAAAGATGTACAACTTATCCAATTTCAACATTATATTTTAAAGGTAACTTAGGTAAGTATGAATAAAAGTCATCTGAAATCCATTTTTAAAATTTCAAGATTAAATTGACACAAATGGTATTCCTTTAACAAGATTCAAATCTCACTTAATTAGTTAATTCAACATTATAGTGTGTTCTAATTAGCTCCATTTAGGACCATAGTTCCTGATTTTTTACTCTAATTTAAATTGAGAAAATGAAGTTTTTCATTCATTGACTCAAACCGATTATCACGCCCTACTCAATGGAATATGGAGCTACTTATGGCATAACGGGCCTATATGATCTTTCACAATAAAAATGACAGAACTACCATTAAATGACTTATTAGTAAATTAATAAATTTCTTCAGAATGACATATACATAATACTTCTTGAATTAGGTAAAAACTATGGAGTTCCAGCAAGTTACTACTACTCAAATAAGCAACCTTGATTGGAATCTTTGCATACACTAATGCTTCGTTTATTTCAATGGGAAATCTTATGTGAAAATGGTTTTCCAGTATTTGGTAACATCTGAAGAAAAAGAAAAAAAAAAAAAAAAAAAAGGAAAACTATTTTTGCTTAACAGAAAAATTATCGCTTCTTTTTTAAACATTGTTTTCCACTTTTTTTTTGTTTTCTTGAAAATCAACTCTATGTCGTTGTAAGCTAAATAAGAGAAATTAAACTTGTTTTTTTCAACTTATTTAAGGTTGCTACTAATCATAGAAAAAAGAGAGTCTAATAGAAAATACATTTTGGAAAATGATTTTTTTTTTTTTTTGGGTCTCTTATTATTATCATAAGAAAGAATAAGGCTAAAATACAAAATTCACCTTCTAAGTTTTGCTAGAATTCATTTCAGCCTTATAATTTTGTTTTCGGACAATCCATTTGTTTAAGTTTTAAAAGTGACCAAACAAGGAATTTGTTAAGTCTCCATTTAATTATGTCATTAGCAATGGTGGCTCTAAGAATTTTTTTTAAAGGTAATCATTAAAAAAATTAAATTAAAATTTTTTAATAAAAATAAAACTTAAATATAACGATGTGACAAAAAAAAAACACGCAAATATATAAAATTTTAAAATTTCATTCAACAAGTTTTCATATTTTGAAATCGTTTTTTATCGATTCATTATCAATGTTATCAGCTACATTTTTTTCAATGTATACAACCAAGCAACCATTAAACTATTGATCTAGCATTCATTTAGTATGTAACAATATAAACAAAATGCATCATCTTTTTTTATGATCTTTTCCAACCAATTTTTGTACTCTTTAAACAAATTAGGATTAAATCGACATAATTCTCCATTAATTTCTTTTTTAGGGAAATCATGGTCAAGAGTTTGACAAGAACCTCTTTGTAAATATGCTCTAATTATTTCATCCTGATCATTGGGATGAAAAGATGAGATATTTTCTCATAGCCTAGGATATGAAAGAAGATTATTCAAGTAAATACGAATTGCTTAAAAGATGAATTTTGCAATACAAGTAATTTCCTTATAAGAAATTTATTCATAGTGCTAGCAAAAGAATAAAGGGTAACTATAAGTTCATTCAATATATTCAATTTGGCCATTCAACTGTTACATTAATCATATTCAATAAAAATATTTAGGTATTACTTTAGTGCATATGCATGTGTACAAAATGTATTACATAAATTCAATAAATTTAGCTAAAAACTAAAAGCAAGCACCAATGGACTAAATGATAAATTGTTATTGGTTTTAATTTGAACTTACTACTGAAATTACCTTTTGTCCACTAACAATATCAAGTAACAATCTGTCACTTAAAATTTATTTGTGAAAGTGTTGTAAACATAAAATTTCTCATAATTTTTTTTGTTCAATTTTTAATGAACCAAAATTTTGGAGAGATGAAAATTTATTTTTAATGGGCTCAAATATTTTTTTTCAAGGGTGTTAAAGTTTTTTTTTTAAGTGGTCGAGATTTTTTTCTTGAGTGGCCAACAATTTATATTAATATAAAATTTAACTATTTTAAGGTATATAAAAAAAAATTCGAGTCCGATGTTCAGGTGATCTGACCACCTTTCTCCTTATTAACAAGTAAAGCCGCCCCTAGCCAGCCATTAGTCCCCTCCCAAAACGAGGTCCTATGTGGTGTTTTTTTATGTTTAATTAATAACTTTAATATTTTATAATTTATTTTTAAATTAAAATAAAAATCCCACCCCCCCCCCCCCCCCCCCTACCAAATCCCTAAAAAATGTGCAAGTGCTGGTCAGAGGTGGAAATCGTTATTTTTTTTTGGGACATTGTCGGCGACTCCAGTTCAGTTCTTTCATTCATTGCCGGAGGTTTCATAGACCCATTTTCTTCGCAATACTTGTATGGTAGTTTCATAGACCCAGTTCTTTTTTTTTCATAGTCTTTAGGTTTGAAAATTGGAATATACTTTGGTTTGGTAGAGAACATAAACTCATTTTAGTAGTACTTTTATTTTGTTTTTGGTCAATTCAGTCATTTCAGTTTAAAAAATGTTCAATCAAGGTCTTAGTTAAGCCACTGTTTAATTCAGCCATTAATAATGGTGGCTTTAGAAATTTGTGGTCATTAAAAAATTTAAATTAAAAAAATTAATAAAAAATAAAACTTGAATATTATAATGTGACCAAAAAAATGCAAATATATAAAATTTTAACTTTTTTTCTACGAGTTTTCATATTTTGAAATTGTTTTATTATAGATTCATTATCAATATTATTAACTAATTTTTTTTTTCCCAATGTACACAACCAATCAATCATTAAACTATCTAGCATTTAATTAATATGTAACAATATAAACAAAATGTAACAACCTTTTTTAAGATTTTTTTTCCAACCACTTTTTGTACTCTTTAAACTAATTAGGATTAAATTGACGCAATTCTTCATTAATTTATTTTTTAGGGAAATCATGGTCAAGAGGTTGACAAGAACCTCTTCGCATGTTCTTCGTCTTCAAAGGTTTGTGATGGAAGTTCTTCGGGGCTTTTGGGGCTCAATTCATAGAGCTTCAGTAATTTGTGGTTTGTTGAAGTTTCTGCAGACTTTTGAGCTTGATTCCAACAAACTTTAAGATTTAGGCAGGTAGTTTAGACGATTCTACTTCGAATGTTCTTCGAATTTGAGGTTGAAGTTATTGAAATTCTTGGAGGCTTCAACGCTTGATTCCAGCAAAGATTTTGTACTTCTGAATATTCTTTTATGCTATTTGTGCTCTAAATGTCTAAGTATGTGCATGGAAATGCCTTAGGAAAGTTTCTATTTATAAGAGTTTGGGGGTGGGTGAGCAACACGTGGTGGAATCTGATTAGTGTCATGTGTTACAACTTGATTGGAGAGGGTTTAAGACTTTTTTCTTCAAGACACGTGGCATCTTTTGATTGGCCGAAATGTCTTGATTTTCGAGGGACACTTGGCAAATTTCTATTGGTTCCTAAATGGTGATGGTAGAACCTAGTTTTAGTACGTAGTGTTTTGTAACTGGTCGTACTTTGTAGTATGATGTATCAGTTTGTGATAGGTCGGACAATTTTCTCTCTCTACACAAGCACTAACATACTAACTATTTGAAAATGTATGTTTTTTAGACTATGAGCCTGTTTGGATAGGCGGTTCTAAAACTCTTAACGCGCGTTTTTATCAAAAACGCAAATATGTGTGTGTTTGGTACTGTGATTTTACTATAAACTGCGTTCTTTCAAACGCCATATATCACGTTTTGAAACTGAAGTATCAACCAACTTTTTGAAAAACTCCGCTTAGAACGCAGATTCGTAATACCTTTTTAAGGTTAGAATACCTAAAACACCCTCAAGCATTTGCTAAATGACAAAATCATCAGCCAGCAAATAAACTCACCTCCATAACTTTCCAGCGACAGCACTGCTCAAGGCCTCAGGCGAAATTTGCAGCAACGGTGGAGAATGTTGTTAGAACAAGAACAAGCTCAGCTGTATCACTATCGTAAATGGAAAAAAGAAGGCACTATTTGTAGGAACAACTTGCATGTCCACTTGCTCTCCGTCCATGTTTACAAGAAGAAGTCACGCCCATGTGAATGAAATCTCTGTTTCTCTCTCTCTTATCAGTTATCTCTGCTATCTCTTTTTCACTTTCTTTATTTGAGGATGAATGGTTGATATTAGCATTGGGAAGGGAAAGTAATTGGGGGTTATTTTAATTTAGTTTTTGCTTTTAATAATATTTACTTTTTTTTTAAACCAAAGGTAAATAATCACAAATAGTACAAAGTCAGTAAGGAGAGTGTTAGAAGCAAAAAGCCTACGCAGAGGCAATGATAGCTACTAGCTTAGAAAAAAGAAAAACAAAAAAATAAAAAATAAAAAACAAAACATGTGAACTACCATGGTGAATCCCAACATGTATATATATATATATATATATTTTTTTTTTTTTTTTTTTTAAATTTAAGAAAGGCCAGTGGAGAATCTGGGAATTAGTGAATATTGTTATTATTATTATTATTTTTATTTTTATCATTATTATTTTCATGAGCTACTTAAAAAATAATAGAATAATATCAATATCAAAATTATGTTTTCAAGTCCTTTTTGGTAATTTGGACCGCAACGCAATTTTAAACTAATACTATACACAAGTTTTACCAAACATTTTATTGTGGTTTTTAAAATTGTGTTTTCCAAAAGCACATTTTAAAAACGCTATTTTTAAAAATGCACATTTTCAAACAGCTTATCCAAACAGACCCTATATATATATATATATATATATACACACACTATTTATACTATCTATAAGAGAATTTTCCATTTTGAACTGATTTTTTTTTATGGTTCAAAAATATCATCATTAATAAATGGTAACTTCTCTCAGAAAGAATGTCATAAATTTCAAACAAAAAAATTTATTTTGAATTCAAAAAGAGAACTTCTAAAATTTAAGATTTTTTTTTCTCTTCACATTCAAAAAAGAAATTACAGTTATTGTTTATTTCTAAAGTTTATCATTTTTATTTGTTAAAAAAAAATTTAAATTATAATAGACGCAAATTATTAACCCTTACACACACACAAAAAAAAAAAAAAAAGCTTTATGAGTGTACTCAGAGACTAGTGTGTGTGTGTGTGTGTGTGTGTGTAATGGTTTTAAAATATGCATCTTTAAAACACAATTTAACAAATCACAACTAAACATTTGATTTGGGCTAATTGTATTTGTTTGAAATTTTTTTGAGAAGTGTTATATTCACAATATTTTCTAAATTGTAAGTTTTTATTGATTATAATTTAAACTTACCACTGAAAATTACCTTTTGTCCACAATAACAGTAAATAACAATCTGTCATTTAATATTTATTTATGAAAATATTGTAAACATAAAATTTCTCATAATTTTGTAATTCAATCTTTAATAAACCAAAATTTTAAAGAGATCAAATTTTATTTTTAATGAATTCAAATATTTATTATGGGCGTTCAGGTAAGAGATCAAATTTTATTCTTAATGAATTCAAATATTTATTATGGGCGTTCAGGTTTTTGTTTTTTTAAGGTGATCAAGATTTTTTTTTTTTTGGGTGGTCAACCATCTATATTAATTTAAAATTTAACTTTTTTTAAGTACATAAAAAGAAAAAAAAGGAAAAACTCAAATCCGATGTTCATGTGATCTGACCACCTTTCTCCTTATTAACAAGTGGCCCATAGTCCCCTCCCAATACGAGGTCCTATTTGGTGTTTTTTTTAAATATTTAATTAAAATATTTAATATTTAATAATTTATTTTTTTATTAAAAAAACTTTAATTAAAAATAAAAACCCACCCCTACCAAATCCTTGAAAAAGGTGCAAGTGCTGGGTCAGAGGTGGAAATCGATTTTCCATTTTTTGGACAATGTCGGCGACTCCAGTTGAGTTCTTTGCCGGAGGTTTCATAGACCCATTTTCTTCGCAATATATTATAATAATTTAAGATTTTTTTTTTTTTTTGGGGACTAAGTAATATACTCCCTCCGGCCTACTTTTTTTTGTCATATTTGAAAAGTCAAACTTTTTAAAAGAATATCATTTATTATTTTGTCTACCTTTTAAAAATGTGTAAGTTTCAGAAACTACCCTTAAAAATATTTATCAAAAAATTGAATTAGTAAATTAATAGGAGTATAATAGAAACATTAGTAAATTAATGATTTTTATTTTTAGAAACAGGACAATATTTTAGCACATCTCAAGATGGAATAGTGGACAAAAAAAGTAGGACGGAGGGAGTAAGACCTAGTCCTTAGATTTGAAAATTGTAATGAATAATGCTATAGTCACAAACTATTTTACAACATTTTACAAACTATTGATGTGAAATTTTTTTATTAGTTTTAATATGGGTCTACTATTAATATCACATTTATGTTTACCAACAATTATTTGAAAATTACTAAAGCCACATCAGAAGTTTGTAAAAATTTTGTAAAATAATTTGCGTCTGTAGCATTACTCTTTGTATTTTAGCCAAAGAATAATAGTTATTGAAAGGAAACATGTGGACCCACTATTTAATTTTCAATATTTACTACTCCTTACATGACAAGTTGTGATGAGTTCCAATTAGTTCAACTGATAAAATTTCTAATGGTTGAATAAGAGATTTAAGGTTTAATTTCCGTCTACATCAAAAATAGATTGGTATCTTTGTCTGATGATAATAAATAGTTATCATTAAGAGTGAACGCTTTAGGTCGAAACTTTCTTAAAAAAAATACATAACAAATTGTGGAATTTTTTTTTTTAATTTTTGCTTGGCCGGCATTCGAAGTTCTACCAAGAAGGACGGTTCAATGTCAGATGATGTTGTCAAAGTTCGACGTCACTTACGTCACGCATAATTTAGTCAAGGTACTTAGAAGTTAATTGTATTTATTTATATATAAAAAAATAAGGGTTTGACTTACTTCCATTACTTTTTTAACTGGAATCTCATTTTATTTTAATGAGAAACTGCTACATTATCCACTAACTAAATGAGTGGAGATTAAAATCCACTATCACTTGCTATTGTGTATTTGAAATAAAAGGACATCTCCAGTTAAAAAAATACTAGAAGTAAGCCAAATCTAAAAAATAATAATAGTAAATGACATCGGTTTCAAAGTTCAAACAAGTATATATATATATATATATAATGGGTCTGTTTAGGATCTGATTATTTGTTGAAACTGAAATTTTTTACTGAAAATATTATAGATAAAGGTAAAAGTTAATTGAAATAGTATAATGAGACCTATGAATAATACAAAAAAGTGCAATAAGATTTATGAATAGTAACAAACAAAAGCTGAATAGTAAAATAAATGGGCAAAATTTGCCAACTTATTTTCAATTTCAATTTCAGCAAAAAGTTTTTCAAAGTTCAGTTTTTCAAACTTATTTTTAGTAAAAAGTTTTCAGTTTCAGCAAAATAATCAGATCCCAAACGGACTCATATATTTTAAAGTTCTAACAATTGCATTTACGTGAGTTCTAATTAACTCAACTAATAAAATTTTTGATAATTAAATAAGAAATTTGAGGTTCAATTCTCGTTTAAACCCAAAACCGATTATCTTACTCTACTCTAAAATACGAAAGCAATAAATTGAGATTCTCTCCAACAATTGCATATCTAAAAAAATAATAAAATAATAATAGTAATAAAAAATCCACGTGGCTGGACCATGTTATTGCATAGTACAAGCAGCCGTGAAGAGTAAGCCAGAGTGTACTGTCTTTAGTTTTTTAAGTTTTTCGATTTCAACAACTATGGCAGAGGCAGTGACTTCTTCATCTCCTTCGTCATCATCGTCAACGTCGTCGTCAACGTTGAGAATGAGCAAGACCAAAACGCACCGTATGATGCCGTGGTTCGAGGTGATAAACACAATTTAATAAATCACAACTAAACATTTGATTTGAACTAATTGTATTTGTTTGGAAAATTTTTTAGAAGTGTTATTATGTTCACAATATTTTTATAATATTTTTTAAATAATAAATTTTTATTAATTATAATTTGAACTTATCATTGAAAATTACCTTTTATCCACTAATAATAGTAAGTAACAATCTGTCACTTAAGATTTATTTGTGAAAATGTTGTAAATATAAAATTTCTCATAATTTTGTAATTCAATTTTTAATAAACCAAAATTTTAGAGAGATCAAATTTTATTTTTAATAGACTCAAATATTTATTATGGGTGTTCAAGTTTTTTATTTATTTTTTAAGGTGGGTAATATATTTTTTTTGGTGGTCAATAACTTATATTAATTTAAAAATTAACTTTTTTTTAAGGTACAGTAAAAAAAAATAAAAAATAAAAAAAAACATTTCAAGTTCGATGTTCATATGATCTGACCACCTTTCTCCTTATTAACAAGTAGCCCTTAGTCCCCTCCCAAGACGAGGTCCTATTTGGTGGTTTTTAATATTTAATTAATAAATTTAATAATTTATTTTTAAATTAAAAAAACTTTAATTAAAAATAAAAACACACCCCTACCAAATCCCTTTTTTTTTTGGGCATTGTTGGCGACTCCAGTTGAGTTCTTCGCCGGAGGTTTCATAGATCCATTTTCATCGCAATTCGTGTTTAGTAATTTAAGACTTTTTTTTTTTTTTTTCCAAAAAAAAAAAAAGTTTTGAACTTTCATTAGTCAAACAGTTTCTAATTCCTTGATTTTATAAAAAAAATGTTTCTAATTCCTTGGGCCTAGACCCTAGAGAATAGTCTCTCTCGATGATGTCATTGGTTTTTTTTAATAACTTTTTTATTTAGAAATAAGTATTAAAATAATAAATTTATTAATTAAATATTTAAAAATCACCAAAAACGGCATTGTTTTGGGAGGCTGTTTTGGGATGCAAAGAGCATATTCGCATATGATTTTTATAAAAAAATTATATTTTATTATTTCAAAAATTACTTTATCATTTATATTATATCATTTTATAACACATTCAATATCTTAATTTTTATTTTCCTATACAATACATTAAAATTGTTAGAGATATATATTAGACATATTAGCCCATTAGTATAGGCCCAAGCCTAATTCTACTTTGTGTGCAAGTCAAGTCTCCTACTTGTACTAGAAGTCTATTAGTCTAGGGTTTAGTCTACTATATATACATATGTTATGATTCATTGTAACACAGATTATTGTACTACACTCTTATACATAATAAAGATGTAGCCCTTAAGGGATTCCTCCGTGGATGTAGGCCGTCAAGGCTGAACCACGTAACCCTCGTGTTCTCAATGTTCCTATTCTATGCTTCCCTTTCCGCATCTAATCTAGCATACACAACATGGTATAACACATCCCGTTGCTAATATTTGACATGGTATCAGAGCCACCTTCCTATGACCATGGTTTTCTGTCCTTACGGTATATTTAAGAGCAATCTTTGTCTTCCTCGGTGTTTTTTTCGCTGCGTTTATCTTCTTTGGCTTCCTACTACTGCCGTCAAAACTCTTCGGTATAGTCAAGCCACCGTTAGAAGTCGCATCAACACTGCAAGACCATTGCCTTTCTCAAACTATCGTCATAGAGCCAAACTTCATTCAAGGGATCTTCTCAACCTTATCAAATCTCAAGATTTCATCAAGTTTCCATCTTGCCTTTGAGAGGGGGTGTTAGAGATATATTAGCCCATTAGTATATGCCCAAACATAATTCTACTTTGTGTGCAAGCCAAGTCTCCTACTTGTACTAGAAGTCTATTAGTCTAGGGTTTAGTCTACTATATATACACATGTTATGATTCATTGTAATACAGGATTTGTACTACACTCTAATATATTATTGATGTAGCCCTTTAGGGTTTCCTCCGTGGATGTAGGCCGACAAGGCTGAACCACGTAACCCTCGTGTTCACAGTGTTCCTCTTCTATGCTTCCTCTTCCGCATCCACTCTAGCATACACAACATGGTATAACACATCACGTTGCTAATAATATTTAACATGGTATCAGAGCCAAACTTCGTTCTTGGCATTAAACAAAATCTCTAGCAAGCAAAGAAGATTCTCACGTGCGTAACACAGATCCACAACAGTGCCCATGCCTTCTTTCAGATCTGGGTCTACAGCATCACGCAGCTCCCACGGAAACTCTGTTGCTGCCTCGCTGCTACATCTCTGATCTCTCAAGCAAGTCGAACCACTCACCTTACAGATTTGTGCAAATCAAGCCTTCGCTTGAAGAAACCAACCACACAGGAAGCTCCTCGGTCTCCCGTAAGGAAAACCAAGAAATCCGAGCACCCGAAGCCGTGCCACGCGCCTCAGTTGTCTCCGGAAAAATCCCACGCGCCGCCTCAGATTCCCTGACTTCTAGATCGTGTTCGTGCACACGCGCCGCCATGACAGCCTTGACGACCACCGATCTGCCTATTGAAGAAATATGGCTTTCAACCGATGTCTCACGCGCCTCCACGCGCCACCTGGATTTCTGGCTGCTCCTCCACGCGCCGGTGAACATGCATGCTCCTCCCACGTGCCGAAATCAGCTGCTGATGTCATCTGACGTCATCAGTCCACGTCAGCAGCCACGCAAGCACGTCCACGTCAGCAAGAGCCACGTCAGCCCTAGACACGTCATCTAGCCACGTCAGCAGTGTCGCCTCGTCAGCACCACGTCACCTGGCTTATCGTTGACCCGGACCGACCCGACCCGGACTACACGGATCTGACCCGTTAGCACTGACCGTTGACTTTGACCCAGGACAGTTGATTTTGACTTTTGAGTTGACCTTTGACCTAAAGTCAAAATTTCCAACAGAGCCTATCTTGCTTAGTTTTTCGCGTAGATTCCAATTTTGAACTCCGTTTCTTCATTTGAAACTCCAAAATTGGTCAATTGGCACATTCTTCATTGTGGTTTCTTCAAAGGCATTCTTCACGGCATCTTTAAGAGATCTTCTCGTGCTTATCCAACCTCAAGCCTTCATCGAGCTTCCGCCTTGAGTTTGAGGGAGGGTGTTAGAGATATATATTAGACATATTAGCCCATTAGTATAGGCCCAAGCCTAATTCTACTTTGTGTGCAAGTCAAGTCTCCTACTTGTACTAGAAGTCTATTAGTCTAGGGTTTAGTCTACTATATATACATATGTTATGATTCATTGTAACACAGGTTATTGTACTACACTCTTATACATAATAAAGATGTAGCCCTTAAGGGATTCCTCCGTGGATGTAGGCCGTCAAGGCTGAACCACGTAACCCTCGTGTTCTCAATGTTCCTATTCTATGCTTCCCTTTCCGCATCTATTCTAGCATACACAACATGGTATAACACATCACGTTGCTAATAATATTCAACAAAAATAATATATCTACCCAATAAAATATATAATCAAAAGTTATTCAGAGAGAGAGAGAGAGAGAGAGAGAGAGAGAGGAGAAATTAATAAAATATGGGGTTCAAGTTTTACAAGTTGTTACAGTACTGTCTATATGTAAGACGGTACTATAGCACTATTGTAAAATTTTTTACAATTAGCAGTGTCAATAAAACATGTCTTTTATGCTTTGATAGTAAAATATCTCAACATATGCAATATAGAAGTGCGGGTACAAATGCTCTAAGGACATAGTTAAATGGAGGTCTAATGGAAGCTTCGATTGAATATAATTTTTGATTTTTACATATAACTTTTTAAAATCTCAAATTTTCTCATTTACAAGTATACTTTAGCATATTTTATAACAAAAAGTTTGATAAATTATTCTCAAACGTACACTTTAAGGACAAAAATGACCGAAAACAAAGTTAAAAAGAACTTAAATGAATTCTAATAAAACTTAGAGGATGTGTTTTTCATTTTAGCAAAAAAATAATAATTATTGAATGGACACAAAAAATCTCATAACTTTTGTTCACAACTAGCCATATGACAAGTTGCAAATGGTGAAGACATGAACTCGTCATTTAATTTCTATCATTCATAGCTCGCTACGTGGTAAGTTATAATAAAAGTTACCAGATTTTTTTTTTTTTTTTTTTTGCGTGGCCAACATTTTCCATGACATAGGTTTCAAGGTCCTATCAAGGACGAATAATACTAGTACCATCAAAATTGGTATAAATTTGTGCCACAATTTGCCGCCTGAGAACTGTGGCACAAAATTGTGCCATTTTCAACGGTACTGGCATTACTCGTCTTTTGTCTTTGTTGTTAACGACATTGCTTATGTCACGGAGAATTCCATCCAGGTACTTAAAAGTTAATGGTACTTATATTAATAAAAAAATAATAATAGTAAGTGACATGGGTAAAGTTCAAACAATTGTATTTATATATATAAATAATAATAATAATAATAGTGAATGACATAAGTTTCAAAGTTCAAACAATTGTATTTTTAGTTGATAGGACAAACAATTGTTTTTATATGTATAAAAAATAATAATAATAGTAAATGACACAAGTTTCAAAGTTCAAACAATTATATTTATATATAAAAAAATAAAAAAATAATAATAGTAATAAAAAAATCCACGTGGCTGGACTGTGTTATTACATAGTAAATGCAGCCGTGAAGAGTAAGCCAAAGCGTATTGTCTTTTAGTTTTTTTTTGGTTTTTGGCTTTTTCGATTTCAACAACAATGGCAGAGGCAGAGACTTCTTCATTTTCTTCATCATCATCATCGTCGTCAACGTTGAGAACAAGCAAGACCAAAACGCACCGTACGACGCCGTGGTTCGAGGAGATAAACGGCGACGTATTGCAGAACATTCTAGAGAGACTGCCAGCGCCGTGGTTCGCATCAGCGACGTGCGTTTCGAAGCAGTGGAACAGAGTCTGCAATCGCATCCTCTCTCGCCCTAAGCTCGCTTCTGCTCTCTCTCTCAACCCTTCTCTTGATGTATATATATATTTACCATTCTACCCCCTTTCTTCCTTATCTGTCTCTCACAACTTCTTCTCAAATTGGAGTTGAATTTTTTTTTGTTGAAAAATTTGACAGATTGCTGTGAAGGAGGTTTTTGATAAGGTGTTATCGGAGCCGATTCGACCGCATTTCGCTATTGCAAACCTTGGCAGTGGATTCTCCTTGATTGATGCTTTTCGCCTTGTATGATATTCATTCCACTTTTAACTTTTTTTTATTATTTTTTATTAGTTGTGAAGCTATGGATATTACAACTCACCCAAATTTAAAAAAAAAAAAAAAAAAATTAAATAATATATATTACCATTTCAGTTTTTGAATTTTTTTTTTATTGTAAAATTAGTAGTAGCTTTAACATTTTAATAATGCTATATATATACAACTTGTCAACTTGACGAGGTGTTAAGGTTTTTATATTTTTTTTTGGAGAAATGAGGTATACCTTTTCGAGTATCACACCAGGTTATTATGGAGGAATCCTTATGGAGTAGCCCAAAATTCTTGCAAGAGGTTTTGAATTCATGATTTTATGAATATTATGAGGCCTTAGGAATTTTTAAGCCAAGCCCTTGGGGTTACAAGGTGTTAAGTTGTAATTGGTGTGAGTTGTAATATTACTTTTTCAGTTTCATATGGACTTACCACCTAAATCTTAATCTTACTTTTAATTTAATTATTATTATTATTATTATTTGTTTTTTTCTTTGATTTAAGGAATTTATTTTTAATTAACATTTATTTTCATGCAAGTTCAATTTTCAACAATGCTATATTTCAAGTTATTATTTTTTTAAAAAGTTGTGCAACATAACTTTTCAGTTTCACATGAACTTCCCATTGGCACAACTTTTATTGTACACGAGTCACAATATGTCAGAGACTTACCACGTATACAACTTTTAAAGTCCATAAATCACAATATTTCAACTCAACAATAGTGTAAAAAGTTGTGAAATTTTTGTGTCTCTAGACTTATTATTATTAGCGTTTTGATATTTTCCAGGTCAGCACTTTGCAACATATGAAATTACTTTAATAGAAAATAGATAGAAGGGCAATTTATTTATTTATTTGAATTTTTCATGAACTGAATTGCAATTTTTTAAATATGAGGGACAAATATCAAACTTGAAATAAATTTAAGGGATGAGCAGTGTGTTTTAGCTTTTTTAAAGTGTGACTTAATTTTTTGTTAATGCTTATAATGCAGATAACAAAAAGATTGGGATCGAGTACTCCGCTTATTGTTTCTACTGCTAGTGGATTAATTGGAAGGGAAGCTCTTACCAATGAATTTAGAGAGGTTTCTATCTTCTTCTTCTTCTTCTTCTTCTTTTTGGGTTGGGGGGCTGCTTTTTATTGATAAATTGTCATTTTTTGTTGAAGCTGTTGCCGAAGAATAATAATTTTACTTATTGATGATTTTCTTTTCCCTTTTACTTAAATGTTAATGTAGGTCAAGCCTTCTAGTGAAGCTGACGATTACGTAGAAGATATAGATACTGGCATTGTTTTCACTCTTGGCTATGTACCCGGATTAAAAGTTGATGCTATCCCACTTCTACGAACAGCAAAGGTGACAAATTTGGCTCCAAAACATGAATTTGTGGTTATCTCTAATAGAGGCTTTATTGTGGAAATATTGATATTATGTTAAAATAATGAATTCATCACAAAATGCCCTTAAAATAATGAATGCATCACAAAATGCTCATCTTAGATGATGTGGCAGGGTGTGCAAGATATTTTGGATACAACGTTCAATTTTGAGAGAAAATTAGGAAATTAAGCAAGCATGTCAGTTTAGATTAGATTAAGATCGGCGGACTTGTACAAATTTTTGTCATTCATTATTTTTTAAGATATGCATTATATATATATATATATATATATATATATATATATATATATATATTTTTAGGAGCTTTTGAGTAGTTTGAGGGCATTGACATTAAGTAATATTTGGATATTAGGAACCTCAAGAGGTAATGACTGACAAGTTTGTGAAGGATATCAAGGATTACACAGCCTCTGTTTCGGGTTGTACATCCCCGGTTGGGATTATAATGTTTGGAGTAAGTTCATCCTTCTGTATCATTAGAATAGTTCATCCTTGGTTGCGTTGCTAACTTGTGACATGGATGATGTTATAGGATCCACGTGTTGACATGAAACCCATTATTGATGTGTTGGGTAAGTATTTATCTGCCAATTCAATTTCCTTATTTGCTTTTTTTTGTATTAGACTTTCTTTTAGAGGAAAAGTAAATTAAATCTTTGTTTGGTGTATGTGAAAAGTAATGTAATGGAAGGCTTTCTTTGGTCCTTGGAAGATTTTTACTATTACAAGTGACTTTTGATGAACTGCTATATGGCAAGCTCATGCTTGATTTGCTTATGACAACTCATGTATTGCAGATTATGCCATGCCAAAGGAAACTGTCATTGTGGGTGATGAGAGAGGCAACTTTCGATACAGAAGTGGGAATGAAACTAGAAATGTCAGTGGCAGTACAAAATCAGATGCTATAGCTCTAACATTCGCAAGGGATAAAGACAAGTCTAGTGGTATTAATTCTGCGTTTATTATGTGGTGCTCTTTTTTTGATATAACATTTTCTAACATGCACACCTTTTATATTTATATGTATTAATAGATTTATGGATAATTTTGGGAAATAGAAATTAAAATATATGTACAATTAAGAGGAGAAGGGGGCTTGGTGAAGCTCACCTTTGCCACATCAATGTTTTCCCTCTTTTTGGTTTTTTAGGTCTTTAATGCTCTTATTAATATAACATTGCTGTAAATCTTTTTGTTTGTTGCTTCACATTATAAACTTGTCTGTATTCTATGTACATACTTTCTTTTTGCTCAAAGTTGTGATTTTCTATCACTAACATCTCTCCTTTTTTTTTTTGCCCTTGGGTTTTTCTGTAAATTATAAGGTATAGGGGATATTCAATTCCATGTTGCATTGTCAAACGGTGTATCAGCGGTAGGTCCCATATACAAGGCAGCTTCTGTTAGAGTGAACAAACCTGATTGCACTACATGGCTTACTGCTAAAAGGGAAGGAGACATGGATATTCTTGATGGTCGAAGAATTCTAGATGATATCTATGATGAGGTGCATTATTTTCAAACAATAAATATGTGGTTGAATCATAATGTTGTTTCCCCATAGTTTCTGTTCTTTTGAAATCAAAGATGATGACCTTCAACTGCTTCTCTTATTTCTCCTTTTATGTACTCAAACATGGTGACTATGTTGATGCTTTAGAAGCACTTGAAATGAACATGGAGAGTATATTGATGCTTTAGATGCCCTAGAAATGAACATGGAAATTATATTGATGCTTAAGATGCACTTTAATACTTAAAGAAATGATTTACTAGAGAGTATAGATCATCAGTTCATTCTTATGGATATTACTGGCTTCTTCAACTATTCATTTATACTGGTGATAATAGAAGCATGTGTGTTTCGTGGTGCAAAGATCTGCAAACCCCTGCACTAATTCACATATTATAAAATTTAAGAATGCTTTATATAGAATGAGATATGTAGACTTGTGTTATGTCAGTTTGTCTCTTTTCTATATGTTTGCTTCTTATAAAATTAAATATGTTACAGATGGAAAATCATACTGATGAGTCTCCTGATCTGTACATTGGGGTTACAAAACGAAGAAAATACTGTATTGAGTCAGATAAAATGAGGTTGATAACATCCTTGGCGCTTCATGGAGTTATAGAGTAACTATTCGAAACCTCTTCTTAAATGAATAGTTTATTTATTGGGGTTTCTTTTGTTGCCACTTGACTAGTATTATGGTTAACTAGTTCTTTGTTGCATTCATCTTAAAAAAAAAAATAACATCAGAAGTATGTTTGCTATAAACAGAGGAGATGAAGAGTACCTTTATGTCAATGGTGTTAACATCAAAACTGGTGATTACTTCCAATTCTACCATTCAGATTCCAATTTCGCATTATCCTCATCTAGTGATGCCTATGTAAACCTCAAAAGCTTGAAGAAGGAAGTTTTTGGAGGGCTTATTTTTGCATGTTGTGGGCGCGGTGAGTCATTCTTTGGACGCTGCAATGTTGATAGCTTTCCACTCTTGGAGAACTTTCCTAGGGTCCCATTGGCAGGAATATTCTGCTGTGGGGAAATTGGACGTGGCCCTTCAAATTTGATTGGAGAAAGCAACGAGGAGAAGTCTGCCCACTGCTGTATGCATGTCTTTAGCACTGTTTATCTAGCGATGTCATATACCTCTGCATGTCCAGAGTGTTAAAATTTTGTGCCAACAGAACCCCAGGAAAGTTCTCCATGGACGGTGGAGGGAAAAAAATAATATTCTGTTGAACTTACAAAAAGTAGAAATTTGTGGCAGCCAAGCTGATCATGGTGACCTAGACTGTTTATATTATATCTGCTTTGACTGTAGCTATGCTTTTGTATAAGATGTATCTTTTTCTATTTTTTTGACAAAAACATAAGGTTATTGTGTGACATAAAGTTTACTCTAATATTACAATAATCAGGCCTTAGTCCCAAAATTTTGGGTTTGGCTATGTAGACTTCAATATACCTCTTTCAAAATTTACTTGGTGCATGTTGCCACATTCCCCTTATCTTTTGTTGTTGCTGTTGAACTTACATTCACATTTACTTCTGAAGTAAGGTCTTGAAAATTCATACCCTGGCATTTTACAGTTTGAAGCTGAGCTTTGGTTAATTATACTTATAAACGATGGTTCAGAATAAACTTAATAAATTTTCTTAAGTTTTCTAAGTGGTCAAGAAAGATGGTACAAATTTAAGGGCGGTATGGAGTGAATGGATAAATGTCTTTCATCTTTTGAAATTCCCATTTATTTTGGGACCAACTAAAAGCATCTCTTCGATCTTGAGAGGAACAGAAATACAAAACGTTGCAGTAATCTCCTGGTCATCGATGCCTTCCTATTTTTCTCATCCGAACTTCTATTTTGGTTTTTGGTGAAAAAGGAATTGAATTAAACAAAACTAAAGATTATAAAGTCTTTCATACCCCAAGCATCCAAAAATGATTGGTACAAAATAGAGGAAGGGGGTGCAAATGCAAAACGAAGCTATCACTAGTCGGAGATCATTCCTTTGCCAAAAAGTCCATGCATTGATTACCTTCGCAGATAATGTGGTTGATGTGAGTTTGCTCAGACAAACTTCTCTTTCAAAAAGAAATTTGTACACGAATGTAGAATTCCATGCTTGTGTATTGTGACTGTGACTTTCATCCAATCCGTCAAAGGCTCAAATGGTATAAGCTCAAAAGTCTCTCCAATTACGTCGCTACAAGACTTTCAACACCACTTTCATGTTTGCTTTCAAGTTTTTCCAGTTGCAACTTGCAATTGATGCTGGAAAATGTCTTCTTTTTGGCCTAATTGATAGTGAGACAGTTACTTATTCCATTCATATGATACTTGGAATGTTACCAATAAAACAAGTGCAACAAGTTGAAAATTGAGGAAACTGCTTTCCTTTTTCACGCGTACACAGACATATTTGCTAGTCCAGGCATCAATCTTCTTGCTTTTATACCATGGAATTCAATGGTAGTGAATTACTCTGGGAGAAAATATCTCTTGTGACAGACATATCAATTCATCCATGTAACAATCTAACGAATAAATGTCATGTGATTAACAGTCTAATGAATGAATGTTATGTGATTTAATTTTATTTTTATTTTTTGTTTGAGTAGGTCACATCAACTTTCTTCGTGCTATAGACTCATTAGGTTATTATATAGGTGACTTGATAGTTGATATACCTGTTACAAAAGATGCTTTCTCCCTCTCCACCTAAAAGAAAAGTAGATTTAAAAAAAAAAACCTGCATACACTGCATTGCCCATTTTTAATTATTATTATTACTTGAATGCACACACATGAGCATTATCAGTTTTTAAGGGTCTCTCAATGCTTCACTACTTAAATTTTATAATAGGAAAAGAGTATCACCTACCAATAAAATATAAACGGAGTGCATGTTATTCTCCAAAACATGAAAGATGGTAAAAGAAAGTAAGCTGAAAATGACTTTTCATTTTCAAATGAATACTATTAAGATTTATCTAATAAAATTTTGGCCATGAAGTAGAGTCTCTCTATTGAGTAATTATTAAATACTCCAAAAGCAACTATTTTCCCTCAAGTTTTACTAATAAAATTCATAGTATAATCCACTAATATATAGTGGGTTTCACTAATGAAATTCATAGTATAATCCACCATTCATGTGAGAAATGAGAGTATTACATTATTACTCCTTGAGTATTAAATAATTTTTCTTCTTTGTTTCACTTAAGCAAAGAGATCAAATCATATTTCATATAACTTGTGTACTTCTAATTTTCTATACAACATGGAAATAAATGAAAATGAGAAGGAAAAAAAAAAAAAAAACCTAATGCTAGATGCCAATGATCATGTAGTTTGTGTCATAATCTATAAGACAATTGTTACGTACTGCAAATTTTACTATAAGAGGCTTACAAATTGATATGACAATAAATATGATTGATGTCACTTCAACAAAATAACAAATGATGAGGATTTTACCAAATCAAGGAGTGACAATGAGAGAACAAAAGAACATATCAAGTAAATAGAAATTAGTGATTGACTTGGAGGCATAATTGAATGTTATCCTTAGACAATATTTGTCCCCATACGCAAGTTGCTAAAGGGTTTCTATGTTGGGTTTTGTGGAGTCTAATTGTGTTTGATCCAGTTGACGACCTGACCCGAAATAACGTTGCGTGATTTTTAATGAGAGATTTTATGAGGCTTAGTTCATAGAGAGAAGGCTTGGGCTGATAGGCCCACGCCGTAGCCCATTGTGAACCATGTGCGCAGGATATAGAAACCATTATTTTGGTGATTAGAATTTCTTGATGTAGTTTTTGAGAGAGAGAAAAATTGTACTGCCGCACTTTATATTTTTCCTTGATAATAGTGAAATCCTTGCAACTCCGTGGATATAGGCAAATTGCTGAACCATGTAAATATTATCTTGTGTGTGTGATTTTTTCTTTGCCATGTGTTTTCTCTATTTTGCTTTTCATAAGTTTGGGAATTTCGTGTTAATTCTTTACAACTGGTATCAGAGCCTAGGGTTAGGTTTGAGTGGGAGTAATGGCAGAGGAAGTAGGAAAGGCGTCTGGAATAGAAAAGTTCGATGGCACAAACTTTGGATTTTGGAGGATGCAAATCGAGGATTATCTTTATGGGAAGAAGTTGCATCTACCACTTCTAAGGGAAAAACCTGCAACTATGAAGGATGAGGAATGGGCCATTCTTGACATACAAGTACTGGGAGTCATCAGGTTAACTCTATCTAGGTCTGTTGCACACAATATTGTAAAGGAAAAGATCAAAGCAGATCTAATGAAGGCTTTTTCTGGTATGTATGAAAAGTCGTTAGCAAACAACAAAATGCATCTGATGAAGAAACTGTTCAAATTGAAGATGTTAGAGAATGCATCAGTAGCACAACATCTGAACAAATTTAACACTATTACAAATCGATTTTTGTCTGTAAAAATTGATTTTGATGATGAGATTCGTGCACTGATTGTTTTGGCTTCTTTGCCAAACAGTTAGGAGGCAATAATGATGGCAGTAAGCAATTCTACAGGAAAGGAAAAGCTCAAGTACAATGACATACAAGATTTAATTTTGGTTGAGGAAATTCGCAGAAGAGATGCAAGTGAAACCTTAGGATCTGGTTCTGCCCTAAAGCTTGAGACAAGAGACAGAGGTAATGACAGAAATTCAAATCGGGGCAGATCAAAATCCAGAAATTCTAATCGGAACAGAAATAAATCTAGATCAGGCCAACAAGTACAATGCTGAAACTATGGGAAAATGGGTCACTTTATGAGGCAATGCAAAAGTCTTAAAAAGAAGAATGGAGATGATTCTGCTAATGCTATAACAGAACAGGTACAAGATGCATTACTTCTTGCAGTAGACAATCCACTTGATGATTGAGTTTTGGACTTAGGAGCTTCGTTTCATACCACTCCATACCAAGAAATCATAATGATTTTGGTAAGGTGTATTTGGTTGATGGTACAGCCTTGGATGTTGTGGGTATGAGTGACGTCCAGATATTGTTTCCTAATAGGTCTATTTGGTTACTGGAGAAGGTTCGACATATTCCTGACCTGAGGAGGAATTTAATTTTTGTTGGACAACTTGATGATGAAGGGCATGCAATACTGTTTGTTGGTGGTACTTTGAAGGTTACAAAGGGAGTTATAGTATTGGCCTGTGAAAAGAAGACTGGTACTCTATATATGACCTCAAGTCTAAGAGACACAATTGCAGTTACTGAAGCAAGTACTGATACAAGCCTATGGCACAGCAGACTTGGTCATATGAGTGAGAAAAGGATGAAGATGGTACTGTCAAAAGAGAAACTACCAGAATTGAAGTCCGTTGATTTTGACATGTGTGAAACCTGCATCTTAGGAAAACAGAAAAATGTGAGCTTCTTGAAAATTGGCAGGACATCGAAGGTTGAAAAATTGGAGTTAGTACACACTTATTTGTGGGGGCCTTCTCCGGTTGCATCCCTTGGAGGTTCAAGGTATTATATCACTTTCATTGATGACTCAAGCAGAAAGGTATGAGTTTATTTTCTGAAAAATAAATCTGATATATTTGAGACTTTTAAGAAATGGAAGGCTATGGTTGAGGCAGAAACAGGTCTGAAAGTAAAATGTTTGAGGCTAGACAATGGAGGATAGTACATAGATGGAGGGTTCAGTGAGTATTGTGCTATACATGGAATTAGGATGGAGAATATTATTCCTAGGACACCACAACAGAATGGTGTGGCTGAGTGCATGAACAGAACTCTCAATGAGCGTGCTAGGAGTATGAGGTTGCATCCTGGATTACTAAAAACTTTATGGGCTAATGCTGTTAGTACTGCAACTTACTTGATAAACCGAGGACCATCAGTTCCTATGGAGTTTTGACTTCCTGAAGAGGTTTGGAGCGGTAAAGAGGTAAAGTTTTCCTATTTAAAAGTTTTTGGTTGTGTTTCTTATATTCATATTGATTCTGTTGCTTGTAGTAAACTTGATGCAAAGTCTAAAATATGTTTTTTCCATTGGCTATGGTGATGAGAAATTTGGCTATCGGTTTTGGGATGAACAAAATAGAAAAATCATCAGAAGTGGAAATGTGATATTTAATGAACAGGTTATGTACAAGGATAGGTCAACTGTAGTGTTAAATGTTACAGAGATAGATCAAAAGAAATATAAGTTTGTCAACTTAGATGAATTGACTGAAAGTACTGTCCAGAAAAGGGGTGAAGAAAATAAGGAGAATGTAGATTCACAGGTAGATCAGTGTACACCTGTTGCTGAAGTCCGTAGATCTTCCAGGACCATTAGACCTCCACAACGTTATTCACCCGCTCTAAATTATCTCCTGTTGACTGATAGGAGTGAGCTAGAATGTTATAATGAAGCCTTGCAGGATGAAAATTTAAGCAAGTGAGAGTTAGCCATGAAGGATGAGATGGATTCCTTGTTGGGAAATCAGACATGAGAATTGACTGAATTGCCAGTAGGAAAAAAGGCTTTGCACAACAAGTGGGTATACAGAATAAAGAATGAGCATGATGGTAGTAAGCGTTACAAGGCTAGATTAGTTGTCAAAGGGTTCTAGTAGAAGAAGGGGATTGACTGCTCAGAAATATTTTCTTAAGTTGTGAAGATGTCAACAATTAGACTGATACTAGGAATGGTGGCTGCAGAAAATTTACATCTTGAGCAATTAGATGCGAAGATGACATTCCTTCGTGGTGACTAGGGCTGTCCACGGGTCGGGCGGGTCGGTTTTGGACCCAACTCGGACCCGACCCGCCGTGCGTCGGGTGGGAGGCGGAGGGACCCGAAACCGACCGCCGGCGTCACTCGGTCGAGTCGGTTTTGGGTTCGGGTGGTGTTCGGGTCGGTTCGGTCGGTTGATAGAGTCGCCGGATCCTGCAAACGTCGCCGGAATCTTCAAAAAATTTGCCGGAATCTGCAAAAACCCAGTAGATCTGCACCAAAAATCGCCGAAATCAGCCTGGATCTCCTCGAATCTCGCCGGATCTCACCAAATATGGTCGAGATCTCGCTTGGATCTCCTCGAATGTCGCCGGATCTCACCAAATTTCTCTTGGATCTCCTCAAATGTCGCCGGATCTCACCAAATCTCGCTTGAATGTCGCCGGATCTCACCAAATCTCGTTTGGATCTCCTTGCATATTGCCAGATTTGTATATAACATCGGTCGGGTCGGGTGGCTCGGGTTTTGGAGAAGAAAACCCGCCACTCGACCCGCCGGCATCGGGTCTTGGGCGCAGAAACCCGTCACCGACCGTCGGAGTGGTCGGTTCGGGCGGTTGCCGGTTCGGGTTCGGGCGGGTTGGTCGGGTTCCGGGTTGGGTTGGACACCCCTAATGGTGACTTGGAGAAAGACATTTACATGATCCAGCCAGAAGGGTTCATTGTTCAGGGACAAGAGAATCTAGTCTACAAACTGAGAAAGAGCTTGTATGGGCCAATATGACTTGAAAAAAGTTTCAAGACAGTGGTACAAGAAATTTGACAGTTTTATGCATAGAATTGGATTCAAGAGATGTGAAACTGATCACTGTTGCTATATCAAGTTCTTTGGCAATTCTTACATCACTTTATTGTTATATGTGGATGATATGCTCATTGCAGGGTCTAGCGTTAAGGAGATTAATAATCTAAAGAAGCAATTGTCAAAACAATTTCCAATGAAGGATTTGGGAGTTGCAAAGCAAATCCTTGGTATGAGAATCATTAGAGACAAGGCTAATGGTACATTGAAGCTTTCACAGTCAGAGTATGTGTAGAAAATTCTCAGCAGGTTCAACATGAATGAAGCTAAACTAGTGAGCACACCCTTGGGTAGTAATTTCAAACTAAGCAAAGAACAGTCACTAAAGACAGAAGAAGTAAGGAACCATATGAGCAAGGTACCCTATGCCTCAGCTATTGGCATCTTGATGTATGTTATGGCCTGTACAAGGCCATACATTATATATGCAGTGGGAGTTATGAACAGATTCATGAGTAGGCCTGGAAAGCAGAATTGGGAGGCAGTTAAGTGGATTCTGAGATATCTCAGGGGTTCATCAAATACATATCTTTGCTTTACAGGCGAAAGTTTGAAACTGCAGGGTTATGTAGATGCTGATTTTGCTGGTGATATTGATAGTAGAAAGAGTACTATTGGGTTTATTTTTACTCTGGGTAGTACAGCTATATCCTAGGCTTCAAATTTACAAAAGATTGTTACTTTGTCTACTACAGAAGCTGAGTATGTTGCAGCAACTGAAACTGGAAAGGAGATGATTTGGCTACATGGTTTCTTAGATGAATTGGGTAAAAAGTAGGAGATGGGCATTCTACACAATGACAATCAGAGTGTAATTTTTCTTGCTGAAACTTCGGTTTTTCATTCAAAGTAGAAACATATACAGAAAAAATACTACTTTATTTGTTACCTTGTTGAAGATAAGCTGGTAATACTTAAGAAGATTTGTGGATCTAAGAACCCGACAGACATGTTGACTAAGGGTGTCACTATTGAGAAATTGAAACTGTGTGCAGCTTCAGTTGGTCTTCTAGCTTAAGGATAGGAGAATGAGTTGCAGGGATAAGGGATTGTTTTTTGGAGGATTGCGGTTGATGTTGGGATTGTCTCCGAGTGGGAGGTTTGTTAGGCTTTGTGGAGCCTAGTTGTGTTTGATTTAGTTGACGACTCAATTCGAAATAATGTTGCGTGGTTTTTAATGGGAGATTTTCTGAGGCTTAGTCTATGGAGCGGAGGCTTGGGCCGATAGGGTTTCTTGATTTAGTTTTTGAGAGAGAAAAACCGTACTGTCATACTTTGTATTTTTTCCTATTAATAGTAAAATCTCTGCAACTCCGTGGATGTAGGTAAATTGCCGAACCACGTAAATACTATCTTGTGTGTGTGATTATTTTTATTTGGCGTGTGTTTTCTCTATTTTGGTTTTTATAGGTTTGGGAATTTCGTGTTAATTTCGTGTTATGGTCTTTCTTTCCACAAATGAAACATGACAAATTCTACTTGTCATCATTGGGATAATTGAAGTTGTTATTTTAAAACCATTTACACTCTTATTCACATTCAAGTGTTTATTGGTCTTACTAAAACTTCATATTTTAACATTGTTCACATTCACTTTAGAATCGGTGTTAGTTACACCTCTAACCTGACATTCTTCTTCAATTCAATGATGTTCTCTGAATTGATCTAAAGGGAGATATTCTAACATGTTATTTAATGTTTTCACATAATTAAGAAAATTACTCAGGAAAATGTTCACATACTCTATCACTTTAAGAGTTTAAATTCCCATCCTTTAGATTTTCTACTTCACTTTATAACATTCATGTCAAAAGTTCATTCTTATTTCTCAATTCAAATAAATTCGCAACACATGCAAATATTCTAACAAAGAAACTCATTAATCAATTTGAAATTCAAATTGCCCATGAACAAGAAATTCGTACCTTCAATGTTCAAACTACGAACATGGCTTTTAATGCATTCACAATGTGAAAGAATCATCAGCTTGTCTTGCCAATAAAGAAACTTGTTTCTTTAAGCCTTGTTCTATTGAATCTTCATTGTGATTCATCATTTGAAGAACTCTTCAAATCCAAGCCAATTGCTCTTTCTACCTTGTAAAACTGATTCCATCAAAGCAATCCAATTTCACCAAACCATGGTTCAACATCTTCAAAGTTGTACTATCATTTACTCCTTGTCTTGTAGCAAATATTGTTTAAGATTGTTGGGGATTTTACCAAATCAAGGAGTGACAATGAGAGAACAAAAGAACACATCAAGTAAATAGAAATTAGTGATTGACTTGGAGGCACAATTGAATGTTATCCTTAGACAATATTTATCCCCATACGCAAGTTGCTATAGGGTTTCTACAAACTTGTCCCCAGGATGCAACCAAGTTTATTGGGTTCTATAAATAGCAATTTTGGAGAATACCCACAAGATTTCGTGTGTTTCTTTGTAACTTATTATTTTGGGGAGATAAGCTTCTATTTATACCCATAGGGTTATATTCTATCAAAAGGCACGTATGAAGAATTAAAATGTTTCATAAAATCGTTCACAAGGTTTGCAGCCTCTTCAAACTCTCTGAACAGTCACCAGAAAATTATGCAGAAAAATCTCATTCAC
Source organism: Quercus wislizeni (assembly GCA_023055345.1). NCBI lineage: Eukaryota > Viridiplantae > Streptophyta > Magnoliopsida > Fagales > Fagaceae > Quercus > Quercus wislizeni. Next base: position 2,816,452 of record JALGQJ010000003.1, read on the forward strand.
GATTTTAGATCGGTCGAAAATTACTTTCAATTGATTGAGTATTTTTTTTGATCGGTCGAACAAGAATTGAGTAGTGATCGAGACATCCAGAAACTCTAGGATTTTTTCTTTACCATTTCGATTGATCGAGCCAAAGCTTTGACCAATCGAAATTCCTGGAACTTGAATTTTCACAAAGGAAATTCCAAAATTCAAATTTTTACTTTATCCATTTTACAAATGAAGACTTTCCAACCTTATATCATTATTACAACTTATCCATGTATGTACTTATATATACAACAACAAATTGGTGTTTAAATTATTATTTGTGATTGGAAACACATTAGTTGATATTTTGTATGACTTACGTAGTAAAATTTGTAATATTCCTAACATCACTCCATGCCAATAAAATGAGACGCATGTATACGCTATTGGATGTTTATATTTCATACCTTGAAAATGCCAGTCATGCAACATTCAGATTTGTATATTTTCAATTCTTCTCTGACATCTAAGAGCAAATTTATGCATGGTATTCTTTTTTTGTACGTGCAAAAACTGGGGGAGTGGAGAGTAAACAAAAAGAGTAGTAAATGCATTGCAGAAGTACTGCAATACTTTCCATTTTCACTAAATTGATTGCATTGCTTTCACGAGTAACTTTCACAAAAAACGTATTTGGGAATGTTAATTACTTGTGGTTCCTTAAATGTATCCTCCAGATTTTTTTGGTTTTTGTTTTTTGATGAAAGAATTTTAGTTCATCAAAACTGAGTGATACAACATATTACAAAGATGCAGCAAAACAAAGCCAACAACGTTCTCAAACTGTTAAACATAATTGTATAAGCCAGCTTAATTTGCTATAAAAGAATCAACAGGCTTTATCCTACAAATCATGCTAAGCTATAAATCTATAACATCCGAATATTCCCTATATGGTGAATGATAATGATGACTCATAAAATCATATCAGACATGTTAGAGGCCATCAGCACCTATCATCCTCGATTTTCATTCTAAACACACTCTTATAAAAGAATTATTAAAGAAATCAACAGGGCATGACGGTGTATATATATATATGAACACAAAAAAGCAACATATAAATAAGGTTTATTTCAAGCATACAAAATATATAAGTAAATATGATATTGGCACGGCTCAATCAAATTAAAGGACCCAAACCCTTGGGAGATTTGATTTGGTTGAGCCGTTCCAACATCCCAAAAATTTTCATTATTTACTTACCCCTGCAAGAAGTTGAAACCAATGAAGGATGAAACACTCAACAGATTTATGTTCACCTTGATCGATCATGTTCTTGAGTAATTTGAGCTTGTTGATGTACAAATCTATTCATGTTGCATAGGCATGAAAATAGATTGGAAGAGAAAAATGAAAACCAAAACCTACTAGCAATAAGCAGCTATTAGCAGCAGCCGGGTTTGATAAATGTGAATGGGAAATAAGAAAAGGAAGAAGGAAGTGAGAGGTAAATATAAAAGGGGTTGGCAAGAAAACTATGGTTGGTTGAGACGTCAGGGTATTTGCTTCAATTAGAAGACCTTTAATTTATATAAATTTTTCCGATTAGGTCTTCCACCAAGAACAGTGGTTGATGACATCGTCAAATTATGCACATAAGACAATATCACCAAATTCATTTCTTGTAGTGTTTCTAATGGTGTGCCAAAATATTATATTCTTTTTCATGCATGATATTGTCTATAGTCCTGAATTTGCAATCAAATTACTTTAACTTTAGAAAAACTAGAACAAGTTTTCATCTGGGATATATTTAATCAACTACAAAAGACCCGGTAATCCAATTACCGCGCCCGTAAAGTCACTTTGTCGGTGAAAATTTTCATATCCTATTGTATCACCTCCACCAAAAAGAAAAATTCGAATCTTGACCTAATGATAAAAAATAATAATTATAAAACATCAGGCCATAAGTTTCACATCCGAACCTTTCACATCCTAACGTATTATCTCCACCTTGTCATATATCACCCGCATCAAAAAGAATCTATTGGCATGTAAAGAAAGATTGTCATGGAGCATGAATTCATAAGTTTCAAATAGTTTAGCATCTTTTTTATAAAAAAAATACAAATATGAGTAATAAACTATTTGAATATTATTTGTATTTAAATGCATAAATGTGTGTGGCCTATTAGTGTTAATTACAATATGCACAATACCATTGAGAGGTTGAACTACCAACCTATGAAGGCATGAACCAGCCAATACTTAGTAGTTTGCCACATGATAATGATGCTTTGAGAGTGGGTGATTGCAATTTCCACATCATATTGTGGTCGAGGGGTCCCATGTTATTAACAAAAACAAAAATAATAGGCTACTATCGTGTCTCTATATTTTCTTTAAGATTTTTGTCCAAATTGATTGGAAGAACCATGGTGTCATATTTTGGTGTGTATTTGGATACACTTTGTTGATTTTTTTTTTTGTTGGGGGGGGGGGGGGGGGGGAGTTAAACCAAGAAAAATGGTTAGAAAGAGGCGATTTGTATGACTTTTCGACTTAGGTGTAACCATAGTAGCCCCCAACTGCGCCTAAGTTAAAACCTCATTTTGATGAAGTATAAAGAGCACCAACATATCACTAATAGAAGTGGGGCGACTCTTTGCTGATTGCTGATTGTTTATTTGCAAAGAGTATCATAGAAGAAAATAATTAAGGGAGAAAATAGTGTTTTATATTTTATTTTAACGATTATCAAACCCACTTAAGAGGGTTGTTGAAAAGCGATTAATAATATCATATAATTTAGTCATTAAATGCGTTTGACAAGAAATCCAACAACTAATATGGAGCAAATTGTAGAATTATACATTACAATTATTTTCTAAAATTTTGTTTTTGGGTGGGGAGGCTTCTTAATGGTTCATCCATTCTCTCCACTAAAGACACAAAGAAGAATCTTCCTACCATTGGAAAACATACCTAATCTCTTGTCCTGTCTTTCTCACTACATAGCTCACATAGTTTAATTAAGAAAATCAATCCGTATGATCCTGAAAATGAAATTAGGTTTGACCCATAATGTGTACAGCCGTATATTCTGCCATCAAATTCCAAAGTAACCAAAGTTTGACCCTCAAAACCCAAAGTTTTAATTCTACCGAGATTGGTAATCATTTTTTATTGTTGCTCTTGTATGCACATGCATCTTTCTGCTCAAAGTTAAAATGGATATTTCGGCCCTAGGTCACAGCACCACAAATCTAATACAGTTTTCATATTGATATCAACAAAAACCTAATTAATCCCTGAGCATTTACCTTTTTATTTAACCTCTTTTTTGTTCATGAATTCATTGCCATTTCTTAACTTAAATTTAAATGCACTTTGTGAGATAAATGAATTATAAAACATAAATGTGTCCAACCAATCTATTTTGTAGCAATGTTTATTACACAAGTTATTTTACACACGTAAAAAGAAGTTTCAGTTACTTTTTTTTTTGGATAAGTTTCAGTTACTTTGTTCAACAAGTTTAGAGTCCGTTTCATAATATTGTTCTAGTAATATTGTTTGTATTTTTTGAAATTACGTGTAGGTGAAAAAATGTGTAAAAATACGTGTAATGTTGTTTAATCACTAAAAAATATTGTTCAGAATACATTACCAAACATTCGTTTAATCTTTTTGTTTTTGACCGACGTACGTGTCTAGGACTGTTAAAGCACTTGATTAATCTCTAAGTGAGCATATTCCTTTGTCACATTTATATTGGATAATTGGAGGAAGCACTTCGTTGGGATGAACCCAAAGTGTTGGCGAAAAGACAACCCAAAATCCTTCTGAATCACATTAGTGATTAGACATTTAGACCTGAAATCAAGTAGGCCTAAATCACTATGGCTAGTCTTCTTAAAATAGTTTCTTTTAGTGGGGGAAGTACACCCTGATACTGCATATACTTCCACCCTCTCACAAGTTGGTGGAATCCATCAGCAGTAAGAGAAGAGAAACATACACCCGAGGGTGTATTTTCTCATTTTAGTGACCTTTCTATCTCATAAAAGATTAGGAATAGTTCTAGAATCACAAATTATTTCACAACTTTTTTTTATAACTCTAATATGATAAATTGTGAATTGTTAACCATAATTTTCACATGAATCCTCCATTTATTCTTCACTAATCACACTTTATCACATCACAATTGTAGCAAAAATTTGTGATACTATACTTTTCCAAAAGATTAAATGGTGATGGGTGAAAAGATAGTAACATTAGAGTACTAGCATTGGGTGTGTAAACACCCCAGTTACTATTTTACAACCTAAGCCACTTAAAACCCACTCTATTCGAGTTTGTAAACTTAAAAAAATTTGCAACTTATGAATAGTAAAGTTGCATATATGCAATCTTACTGTTCATAGGTTGTAAAAAAAATATTATTTTAATATGTGATTGTGTGTGAAGAGAAAAAGTGAGTGGAGAAAAAAGAGAGAAAATGATACTTTTCATTATTTTGTAAATAGTTTATATTATTTTATTAGGTTATATGTAAAAATAATGTAAGATGAATTATAAAATAAATTAGTAAAATAGGTTTGCATATGCAATTTTTTTTTTTTTTTTTCATCCCGATGCTCATGCTCTTACCACCACTCAAAGTTATATAATTTCGTACCACTATCGAATAGCTCGTACAGAAATATGTACTTTCGGCTTTGGAGTGGTGGATACTACAGTTTACAGTAACAATCAATCTTTCTTTCACCATTTCGAATCAATCTAGTCCACATAGCATTGTGTCGGCATACATATTCTTCTAGTCCTAGAAAGTAAAATCACAAAATTCTAGGATTATGGGAATCATCTTTTGCAGAGGCAAAAGGCATATCTTTTGACATTCCTCTTGCATTAAGTTATAAACAGAGAACCCAACTTCAGGAGATGGCAAATCAATTAAGATTTCTAAAGTTTTTAATGGCCAGTTTAGATAGAAGAGAATGGAGTAAAATTGGCCAATCATAAAGTACCTTCATCAGTAAAGATCTGGTTGAGATCTACTTATTTTGCTGAAATTGAAAACTTTTTGTTGAAAGTATTATAGATAAAGGTAAAAGCTAGCTGATATAGTATAGTTAAATCCATAAATAATACCAAAAAATACAATGAGATTTATAAATAATAGTAAAAATAAGCTAAATAGTAAAGTAAATTGACAAAATTAATCATGTCAAATATACACTAAATTCTTAAAATTTTATTCATCCACTTTAAAATGAGCGAATTAAATTTTGTCTCATCATCAATGATTTAAATAAATATCAAAATTAAGATAATTAACTTTTGTTTATATATTGATGTAGTAATGAAGTACAATTTACTCATTTCAAAATGAATAAATACGATTTTAGGAATTCCATTAATTTTGCGTTGAAAATACTTGAAATTGCCCTTAAGAACTTTGAAAGATCCTAATCCCAATCCATCATAATATCAATTTGGGTTTCGAGATTAATATCAATCCTGTACGGCATTTCAACCACTTGGAAGGAATAATCTTCAATCATGCCAGAAAATAATGGACACAGCATATAATAGAAATTGACAAGTGCCTTCAGTCATTACTACAACATTTTTCGACTGATACACTCCAAAACAATTCTTTAAATAGCCAAAAAAACAAAATACAATGACAAGGATTGCAAAAGCTTGCCTTATGTCCTGGACCTCTTATTTTCCTTACAAAGAAACCTCCAACTATGCAATACATGGAAAAATGGCAATAAAGATGATCAAATAGATATCCCCAGGGACTTCTTGAACTTCTCGAGCTCCAAATACACGGTAGAGTAGGGAAGGAACTCTGAGAAGTGTTCTTTGCTCAGATCGTTGATTGCAACAGCAAGTTTAGGGATTTCTAAGGTCTCTTCATGAGTGAGAGTCCTGACAAACCTGGCTGGATTTCCTGCCCAAAGTTCACCAGTTGGAATTCTTCTCCCGGGGGGAACCACAGACCCAGCCTCAAGGATAGAGTGGGTTTCCACCAAGGAACCTTCCATAAGAATGGAGTGCTGCCCAATAATGCACTCCGGCTCAATCGTACAGGATCGCAGGAGACTGTATGCACCAATCGTCACAAATCTCTCAACGATTGTCTCTGCTGGCAGTCCTGAAACAAGGAAAAGAGTTGCACACAATATAAGATCAATGGTATTTGGCAAATCAATGATATTTAATGTTTGCGCTTTACAATTCAAGTCCAATTGGAAAGACAAATAAATATTAGTAAACATCAATAACACAAGAACAACGTCGCATAAAAGAGTCCATGTTACCAGGCAAGTTTAATGACATCTCATTATTACATTATGATGTTGGCTGTATTTATATCTAAAATCCCAGAATCAAATTGGTCATAGTTATATTTACAAACCAGATCATCAGCATAGATCATGTCAAGTACTAAGTCCCAAATCAAGCACCCAACATCACTATTTCAGGAAATAAAATGAATAAAAACCACTGGTACCATATGAAGCACAAGAAGTCACTCTTAGACATGGTGAAAATTCAAAAAACAAAAAAAAATTGAAAGTTCCAAATGTATATATTTCACAAATCTACACCCCTGGCTATGTAGTGGCAAATCTAATCACATCAATACTAGGTGAATGGAAACAAGTGACAAATTCATCAAGGGTAGTGGGAGAGAGAAAAGAGGGACAAGGATTGATTAATTTACTCAAACATCCAATCATCCATCACATCCATATATTATAAAATAAACTCATTTGGGTGCCAGGGATCTTTGAAGAAGCTGAGCTAATCAACCCACTTAAATGAAAACATCACCTACTAATGTTCTATATAATCAAATCAATGAGTAATATTCTAATGTACCATGTATCTATCAAAAAAAAAAAAAAAAAAAATCTATATGTATCATGCACAAAAAAATATCCCCAAAAGAAATGTGCATGATAACAGAATTTCCATTTTCAAATGAAAAGGCCATAATAGAAAAAGAGAAGAAAAATAGAAGAAACTGGTTATGGGACTCATCCAATCACTAAAGAGATCAAAAGAACACCATATTGACAATAGACCTCCATTCATGTCCCTAGCTATCAACTAATTCTGACTGTTTTATAGGGATCATGAAGAAACTTTATCAGACATGTCAATTAAAACCCACTCCTAGCATATCCCTTTGTTCTTAGTAAAAGCAGTGTACTGAGCATCTCCCAATAGGCACGAAAGTTGACTAAGAAACTCAAAGAGTCAAAAGAAAAGAGATAACGAACTAGCAGATGGCTCAACAAGGGTTCCACTAATATGTTTCACAAAATACACACTTCTTAATACCAACCCCCACAACAAATGACCCATTCAATAACCTGACTGCCAGCTGCATCTCATTAATTTAATTCAATAGAAAGGAGCAATAATACAACTATCTGTATAGACTGGTAAGTTCACAACAGCCTAAAATTCATACTTGTATAATTGTATCATGATATCATCACAGTCTTTAAGTTTAATATACATCTTCATGATTGTAAGACACGGCTATGCTCACTGGACATAAAACAGCCAACCAACCACTATGGGCCTTATTATGATACCTTTGGCAGACCTAAGCATGCAACTTAGCTGACTTTAAATGTTTTGTTCATAAATAGTGAGAGTTCAACTTCAATAGATTGATGCATCTAATAAGGTTGCCCTCCACCCTCCCTTCTCTCCCATATAACTTCACCTTCATCCATACTTAAGGGTGTGGGAACAGGCCATTTCAGCTAGGGCTCTTTGCCAAAACTAATAATGTTTTTATGCTTATATGCTATCTTGTTGGCATTAGTGGCTTGGGAAGCATAATTCAAACATTTGAAAATTTGATTCTAGGGTGCTTAATGTGGATTGTTTGGTTGGAACGAAATTGTTGCTCCTTTGAGGACAACTAGAAGACGTTGGATGAGTTAAAGGTTTTATGCCAGCGTAGTCTTTTTGAGTGGTCTCATTGCTGGGTTTTTGCTGATAATTCTTCTCTCTCTGAGCTTATGTTTTCCCTTAAATTAGTTTCCTGATTACCCTCTTTTTCTGCTGTTTGTTTTATACTTTTTCTTGTTGTTCATCATCATGAACAACTTGTACTCTTCCTTATTTACTCATTAATGTTCTCTGATTACCTATCAAAAAAAGAAAAGAAATGATATATGCTCAAGGCCATAGATTTTATATACCAAAAAAAATATAATCATTGTTCTGATGGATTCATGATCATTTTTTTTTTTTGGATAAGTAATAAAGTTATACCAATGTGGAAAATCACTTCATGTTCATGATGATGAACACAAAGCATCTTAAAAAATTACTAAAATCATACAGAAAAACAAAAAACTCTGCTTGTGTCCGTGCTTAGTTCATATATTTTGTTCACAACCAATCCCAAGCCCAGGAATAAGAGGAAGGTTACATAAGGTTAACAGCTAGCATATAATTTAGTCACTCTTTTATGAAAGGATCCACTACAGATATTGGTTGGGACATCCCCTACTAGCAACATGCTGCATCGGACCCCGAGTGTAGTGAAAAGAAGGGTTAGCTAGGGCATTCCCTGCATGCAACACACTACATTGGTGCTTAGGTGTAGTGAAAAATGGGCAAGAGTTCCTGCACTATGATGGACGAGTGTGGGTTAAGAAGCTAGTCCAAGAGAATAGGATGAGGAAAACAATACATATGGTCAACCCTAACTAATCTATCGATGATCCATAGCCTAAGAAGCACAGACACAGACATAGGTACTGGATATGGGTACAAGTACAACACATCAACACGAAAATTACTGAAATAATAGGATACGGGTAAGGCAGGACATGCCTATTAAATAACTATTAAAGATATTTTTATTTTTATTTCTATATATTATTAATCATTTATTTTTCATATAATGTTAAATATATATCAAATTAAGAGTAATAATGGATAATAAAGCAAATCCATTACTATTAAAGGATATTCATAAATTATAATACAAATCAAGAATAAAGATATTTATTAATTTTCAAATGCACTATTATTGTTCAGAGCAAGAATGCTCTCTTTGTTTTGTGAAAGGGTATTTGATTCCTCTTGTTTCTCGTGTCTCAGCTGTGTCCTACATGTATATATTTTTTTAAAAGGACACAGCTAGGACAAGCATGCAGAAGTGTCCGAGGAGTGGCAAGTGCCCGACGCATGTCCTACACAAGTATGACACTCCAAATGAAGTGTACGTGCTTCCTAGCCCATAGCCAACTCCATAATTTTGGAACTGAGGCTTTGTTTGTTTGTTTGTTGTTGTTATACAGAAAAACAAAGAGAGTCTTGGAACTCAAGAAAAGAATTACAATGAGTAAAACCCCACACTCTAGACCAATCAAACAAAGTTTGAATTAGCATGGATTACAGCTGCTTGTGAGAGCTCTCAATATTGTCAAAAGTGTGTTTATTACGTTCCTTGCAAACATTCCACATCAAACATGATCATTAATTTTATGTTACATACTCTTTATCTCCTTTGTCTAGTGATTTTTTTTTCTCCTTTTCTCCATTTGGTATTTTATCAGACATTGTAATGCGTTTACGATATAAGTATCAACATGTTTGCATTTATAGTTAAATCCATACCATCAAGAAGAACGGATGATCTATACCATAACTAGCCAGCTAGAGAATATTGAGTCAATTCATGTGATCATCCAATTCTAAAAACCATCACATCACAAAGAACCCTGCTTCAGCTTGAAAAATGCTAATATGCACCGCTACTTAATCATAATCATCCTGGCCAGTCCATTCCTAGCTAATGCAGCCAGAGAACCACTTCAATACAAAGTAACAAAGCTATAATACCATACCTCTCAAATATTAATCCCACTACTCAGCTATGTGTAATTTCTATTGTTTCCTCTTAAACTTCTAGCTATTTAGGAATGAAAAAGTTAAAAAAATATATTATTTCCTCTTAAACTACTTGCTATTTAGAAATGAAAAAATTAAAAAAAAAAAATCAAATAGTTTTCTAGACTCCATGACTCCAAGTCCCTACCATTATAAATTTTCCAGCTTTCCACAAACATACATGCATTTATATTATAAAGTTTCTAGCTTTCAACACACACTCACACATGCATTTAGATTATAAAGCTTCCAGCTTTCAACACACACACACACACCTTTATATTATAAAGTCTCAAGCTTTCAAAACATTTATTTATATTATAAAGTTTACAGCTTTTAAATACACATACGCATGCGCGCACACAGTTTCAAGCTTTCAAAACACACATGCGCACATTTATATTACAAAGTTTCAAGCTTTCACCACACACACACGCATTTATACTATAAAGTTTCAAGCTTTCAGTTCACACACTCACATATAACATAAACCCTAACCTATTGTGTGGGTTTGGATCCACGTTCACGTCCACGTTTTGACAGGTTTGCGCGTTTTGAGCTTTTTTTTTTTTCCTTTTTAAAGACCAATGCCATGAACAGTGCACCAAGGCATATGAACAGTAAAAAAGTGAACAGTATTTTTTCACACATTTAAAAATTATGTTGTTACAGTGTTTTCAGTTTTCAGTAAATTAAGTTGTACCAAACGCACCCATTGTCAGCAAGATATGAAATTGTAAACCAAATTCAGCTATAGCCTCAATCAGTTCATAAATCTATGATATGAAACAGCTCTAAAAATTGGATTAGTACATAAACCTCACTTTCAACACAGAACAACCTACAATCTATAATTCCCCTAACATTTCTCAACAACCAAACAAAGCATTAAGCTCTAAATAAAAGGCAGAAACAATTTTACACAACAGAGATCTGAACCTAACACCTCAATTGTTTTTGATAACGTAGGGAACCTTTTTAAAGAAGAGTCTTTTGGATTCACCTCTAACCAGTAAAACTTACAGGCAACTAACCTCACTTGCTAGAACTAGATGTCGTGTAATCCAGAGGCATTCACCCTTGACAGTATAAGCAATTTATGCTCAAACCTAAAACCTCAATTTCCACACAAGACAACTTAAAACCAATTGTCCCCCACATTTTCTCAGCAACCAAAAAAAAGCAATGCAACAAAGATTCAAACACCTAAAACCTAAATTTCCACAAGAACTAACCTAGAAACATTTTTTCCCCTCACATTTTCTCATCATCCCCAAACAAAAAAAAGAACACTACAAAGAATCGAACAGCTAAAACCTCAATTTCCAGATGAACTAATCTATAATTGTTCTCTATCCCTCACATTTTCTCAGCAACCATACACAGATACACAACGCCTAATTCCTCAATTTCCACACAAACTAACCTATAACCATTTTTTCCCCTCACATTTTCTCACTAACCAAACAAAAAGCAACACAAACAGAGATTCAAACCTAACACCTCAATTTCCACACTAAATAAACTCTAATCGTTCTTTTCCTACGTTACCCAATAAAACCCACAAATCTATGCTATAAATCACTTATAAAAAAAATCTATGCTATAAATCTCTTATCAAAAAATCTATGCTATAATTCATTCACAAAATGTAAGATCAAAGAACGAACAGCTCTAAGAATTGAAACATTCAGCTACGGCCTCAGTCATTTCACAAATCTATACTATTGAAACATTCATGAAACACCACAAAACTCAACAAATATGAAATTTGAAGGACAATCGGCACTAAGAATTGGATTACTTTGTAAACCTCAATTTCAAAACAAAATAACATAGAATCTCTTTTTTGCCATTATATTTTCTCAATAAACAAATAAAAAAGCAACACAACAGAGTTTCAATCACCTAAAACCTAAATTTTCACACAAACTAACCTAGAACTGCTCGTTTCCCCCTCACATTTTCTCACCAACCAAACAAAGCCAACTCAACAGAGATTCAAAACTAACACCTCAATTTCCACATTAAGTAACCTCTAATCGCTAAATTTCTCACATTAACCAATAACATCCACAAATCTATGCCATAAATCAAAAATGCAAAATCAAACAGTTCCTAAGAATCTCTTTTTTGCCATTACATTTTCTAATAAACCAAACAGAACTTCAAACACCTAAAAAACCTAAATTTACACACGAACTATGCTATGACCCATACACAAAATGTGTCAGAGAACAAACAGCTCCTAGAATTGAAATGAGTCTATAGAACCTGAAATTCTTTTTTTTCCCTCACATTTTTCTCAGCAACCAAACAGAGCACTAATAAGCTAAGAGATAGAGAGAGAGTAAAAACCAGTGGGAGAAGACCAAGCGGCGTGGATAACGGAGCGTTCTTGAACATTGGAGCAGAATCCGACGGTGATTTTGTTGAGATCGCCCCGAAGAACCGACCCGGCCCAAACGGAGGCTCCGTCGCAGACGGTGACTTGGCCGGCGAGGACCACGTTGGGCGCCACGTAAGCATCCACTGCGATCTTCGGAAGCCATTGACCTAGCGGAATGATCCTCCTCTGGCCTCTGTAGTCCCAACTCACGCGATCTGGCGAAGGTGTGATCACGCTCTTCGGCGATGGTGAGGGTGAGGGTGATGCTGACGTGGCGAGTGTGCGTTGGAGGAGGTTGAGGTAGTTGGTGGAAGTTAGGGATTTTTTGGAGAAGCGAGCTAGAGCCGCCGTAGCCGCCGCCATGGTGAGGGGAAGAGCCCGGCTCTGGTTTGGCTTGTGTGGGTTTCGATGGGTAGCTGGAACTTTGGAAATGGAAGAGAGAGAGAGAGTGAGAGTCAGAGAGTGAGAGGAGAGTGGAAATGGAAATGTGGGTTTGGGCTTGGGCTTGGAAGGTGGGTTTTTTTTTGTGGTTTGTGGGCTTTTGGTTTGGTTTCATTGGGCTGGGTTAACACTAATGTGTTTGAATGGGTTTGGATATTGGGCCTAGAGAAGACTGAGGTTTTCAACAAAGTCTCTTTGATCCAAACCCAACATGTTCCCTAGAGGGATAGGTATGAAGGTCAATGGCCAAGAATTGGTAAAAAGTTACTATGTACTCCTGGAGTAGTACGGTGATACAGTTCTCTATCTACTCATGACCTCATCATAAATTTAATTAGTATAATCCACCTTAAATATGAAACAAATGAACAATCATTGTACTCTGAGAGTATCTAATAATAACTCAAAAACAAGTTGTAATGGGAACACCCAAAGCCTAGGTGTTAGGTATTTAGGACATTCAGTAAGATAGTTAAGTCAGTCAAAGGAAAGTTACACATATATTTATCATAAAAGATGGAGTTAAATAGAGTATGGGACACTCCAATAATCTGATTTGCATTAATAGCATTTTCACTCACTTGATTGAGTCCTAACTGTTGATGATTGACAGGCTAAGACAAATCACAAAAAAAACTATTTCCAATGACCTTGGAATTTTTAGAACTATTTCCTGACCAAAAGCACCTCATAATTCATATGTTATATGTTGATTTTAGACGATCAAAGTTTTCTTGTCGGTCCTTTAGAGAATTATCAAGAATGAACATGATTTATGGTATATTCTCACAGACAATAACGAAGAAGGAAAGGTTTAAAATTCAACCATTAGGGATTTTTCATAATAAAAGAAAATCCCACTACCCACATTACCTATTTCAAATTCCGTTTATGGATAAGACTTTGGAGTTAAGCTATATTTGTATCTTTTTCCAACTTGAATCTGATTCCTTACTAGCAATTGATTGAGTTAACTTCTTTTGATTCTCATTTCCGACATATACTGACTAATTAATAAATTGTTGCAGGTCTCTAATGTAGCAACAACCATGTACTATATTCTAGGAGCGTCATATCCATTTACAATTATAATGATAAGTTCTTGTTTTCTTTAGCAATAAAGTGGGTTGTTTTCTTACTATGTGATATGAATTCTCTGAGCAAACTCATGAGATAAAGAAGTCATTTCACCCTTGATCAATCCCTGGCTGTCCATTTCAATTTCACAAAAAAAATGTATGAGATTCTTATCTGTACAGCTATACTATGGTCAAAGTTAAAAATACTGTAGTCCAAGATTTAGTGGAGCATCAAATCCCTTTATAATTACAATTACTGTTCTTTGTCTTGTGAGATTAAAGTGGATTCAGGTTGTCCGTATACCATTTATCCCACTAACTATGACATGGAACTTCCTGTGCCAACTTGAGAAAGAAAGTCATTTCACCCTTAATTAATATTTTCCTATCCAATTTATCTGAAAGGATTTTGCCTTTTATTCTGCATATTCCAATTCTTGCCCGTAGGATAACTGAAAAAGACACTACACTCATTTAGATATTTTGGATATAAATGATCTTGAATTAATTAATTGTTTAAAATGGAATATAATCCACTTATAATTTGATTTAGCACAACAACAAATACAATCAAATTTTTTTCATAAATATAATAGGATTCGAAACTTATAATATGAACTTCGTGATGATTGCTTGTTACCATTAAACTAAGACACAAATGGGTTTATCTTGTGTAGCCCTTATTCGAGTACAAAATACTTTACTGGTTGATTAGTTAACTGGATCTCGAACAAACACAATTATTTTTATAGCCCAGGAATGTAATCATAGGTTCTTCTTTTAATTGGCTTGATAAGCATTATACAAAGGAAAGTATTAAACCTTTATATGGAAGCATCGCATATTTGTTGCGTTATTGCAGATCTCCCAGCAAAAGGCTATGAACATGGAGTAGTGTAATCAATATTTAATCCCATATACCTTCAAATTTCATTGGGTAATCTCATGGGGCATTTCATTTGGTGATCCCACACAGAACCCATTTGCATTTATCCTAAAGATATGAGTTGGATTGGATTTCGCAGTTATCTATCTGAAGCATATCTTATAAGATATTTTTATAAGGACCACATACAAGATTTGCTCTTATCTTAATACTTTTGGACAAAGTAGTAGGCCATCACTATATATAGAGAAAGAATTCACATATATTATTGCAATCCACAAAACCTTACATAGAAGAGAGCTATAATGGAGTACTCAAGTCTACAGCAGAAATGGATCACCAAAGGCAAGCCAATGGCATCTTCGTATCAAGCATCAAGGCCATTATCATCATCATCTTTTCAATATGCAGGCCCCTCTGCTTCACATGAAACACATGTGCAGGCTAATATTGGTAATAGTTCATATTACCATGTTGGCATGCAGAGCTGTGATGAAACCATTGATGCCAAAGCTACGAGTTACATCTTAGGCGTTCAAGAGCGTTTCAGGCTACAAGTTAATTAGCTAGCTGAATATTGAACCAATAATTGTAAGATTATCTTTTGTATGTAACATACTAGCTAGTAGCTAGTAGCTAGTTCTCTTTTGGTATGGCAGTGAGAGTTGTTTTCATTGCAATAATGAATTTGCTCATCTTGTCTCGTTTGGGAGAGCCGAAGTATAAAAAAAAAAATCAGTTTAACTCAATTTAGCATTGATTGTTGTTTTCAATATAATAATGAATTTGCTTATCCTGTCTAGTTAGAGAGAGCCAAAGTAAGGAAAAAAAAAATCAGTTTAATTCAATTTAGCTTTGATTTATGAAAAGAGAACTTCATATTTTTTAAAATCTTAAAAATCATCTATACTTGAGTCCATTTTAAATGCTTCAACAATTTCTCTTTCAATGTATAAAATTAACATGTTAAAATACCATCTTTCAATTTGTTGCGAAGTCTAATCTTGACAACATTCAAATGGACAAATAAAGAGATAGAGAGAGTTCAATATAAATTATGTTGCTAAGATTGTTGCTATTTTTTAAGATTAATTATTTGTCTAAAAAAGTATTTTAAAAAATTATTTGTGTCTAAAAATAATATTTTGTCTCTTTGATATAATTATAAAGATGCTAAACAAACACCACAAATAACACCATATTAATTATTCTAAGCACAACACCCACTATTACTGATTCACTGGGCCACTCGGCCCTACCAACAAGCACAACAAAGTGCAAACCACTTTGTTTTTGGATAGATTTTGTAGATGGGCTACTTTCTAAATACAAGCCACGTGTACCTAGTATTTAAAATAAAAAAGGAAAAAAATTGTTACATACACTTGCACACAATAAAAAAATAAATAAATAAAAAAACTGAATTCGTGACTTGAAATCGTTTGTATGAGAGCATATGCGTAATAGACATGACTCTTAATAAAATTTGGATTTGGCCAATATATAGCTCCATCACTATATATATGTGTGTATGAGAGAGAGAGGGTGTGACCACACCATAACTCCAAGCATCCTCATGTAATTCTTTATTTCTTTTATTGTACTTTTGTTTCACATATAAATACATTGTTTGGTAAAGGCTTGGATGTAACCCTTAATAATATATAGAGACACAACTCTTTCTAGGGTTGTCACTGTCTTCGTTGAAAGGGTGCAAGCAGTACTTCTATAAATATAAGACGGTTCTCATAACCTTCATTCCACAAACTTTTTACAGTGTGTGCGATCTCCACCCTTAAGGGATACCATTCTTATTTGGGACCAACATGTATAAAATAAGAGTAGTTAATTAAAGATTAATACAACATTCTTAAATTTGAATAAGGTGTCTCCATATCAACATTATAGATGGCAGTGAAATCATTCCAATTGCATTTACAGTGCAAATCCAAACCTCAAACGCAGCCATAACAACAACAACAACAACAAAAAAAAAAATTTGAGAAATATGGTGAAGGAGTTGGTCATGGATTATGTCACTGTTAAATTATCAATTCTCTCAAAAACTTTTTTTTTTTTTTTTTTGAGAGAGTTTCAACCTATGGCGTCCGCTCTTGATGATAGCTCTTTATCATTAGACCAAGACACCAATCAGTTTTTGGTGTAGGCGGGGATTGAACCCCAGATCTCTTATACAACCATCAGAGACTTTACAAGTTGAGCTAACTGGAACCCACCTCTCAAAAACTTAAACTATTAGAAAATTGTAAATTTAATCACTTAACCATAATTTTAACACTCTTCATCTCATGTGGGCCGCCTAAACTTTCATTTAATAAGTGGGGTCCAACACGTAAGACTATTAATATTTTTAATACGAGGTACAATAAAGACAGTAGTCGAACTCAAGATCACCTGCTCTAATACCATATTAAATTATCAATTCTCCCAAATCACAAGCAACTTCACAAATAACAACTTCAATGTCCAAAAAACCTGAGAACACATGCTTAAGGCTTTGTGATTACACTCTCCAAAAATTTTATAACTAGCATGATTTAGATATACCGATCCATTTTAAACGTATGTGTCTTCTTTTAGATAAGAATATTTTTGGATAAGTCCAGCAGTTTGGGTAAGTACATTTGCTTGTGCTTGTCATATGGACAAAAGTCATCCACTACAAGTAGAAAAACTTTACAGTTCACTTAATAAGGCCAAAGTTCTATACAAAATTACAAAGCATAAAAGAGGGGAAAACAATAACAAGAAAAGCACAATATTTTCCACTACATTGAGTTGACAGTTTTTAATTGATTCTTTACTAACTTCACTTTATTAATTATCATTCACAACTTGCCATTTCGATAGTTATGAAATATTTTGTGAAAATTATTGTACTCCATTATTTATTAGAACAAAAAACACACAAAAGGGTGGCAAAGAACTTCACATTAGCAATTTGTGGTGCTGAATATTAATTGTAGAGGAATGTTGTGTCTACAACATTTTCACAACATATCACAACAAATTTTAAGTGGTATGTTGTTATTGGCTATTACAAATGAACAAAAATGTAATTTAAGTGGTGAATTCAAATTAAAACTAATAACAACTTGCCACATACGAATTTATTATAAAAATATTATGAAAATATTGTAGATATAATAGCACTTCTCTTAATTATATGATTACAACACTTATTGATGTAATTGATTATCCTTTTTTTAACTGGTGGAACTCATCTGGACCCTTGTTTAACGGACAACTCCATCTTGAAGAACCCTGCAATTCAAAATCCAAATGTATTAAAGGCGACCTAATCTTTAAAAAAATAGCCAATGAAATTCGGGACATTCTTGATCATAATTTTGGGATTTTCTAAAATATAAACGTGGCTTTCCATATTTTACGTGAAATGGTACGAATCCATTTCACAATTAGTTTTTATTACTTAGAATTAACAATAAATGATATGAAATTAAATAGATCATTAAATTTATAATATTTAATCTGACAATAAAATGAATTTATTTCTAATGAAAGGGTGCACCAATTTGAAGTTAGAAAAATCCAAAAAAAAACTAGGAGACTTTGCTAAATTGCTAATATACATAATCATACTAATTACATAATACACACATGATCATTTGGAGGCATTTTTCTTTCTATTAGGCAAAATAAATCAAGGGCAATGTTTGTTACACATAGCGTGTCATGTATTTTCATAAAATGAAGAAGTGAGTTAAACTTAGGTTTTCAGTTATTGAAACACAAAGTGTGTGTAATAGAATTTACCCATAAATCAAAGTCGCTACCTTGGGTTTGAGATGTTGCAGCTGCTCGCAGTTTGTCCCGAAATTTTAGAGCTTACGTTAGCATCATGCAGCTCGTGCAACTTCAACACAAAGCAAACATGAAAATACATGTCAACTCTAATATCCAAAATGTAAATCAATCTTGATTTCTAGATAATAAAAAACTCTGCAGGTACATATATAACACCATAAATCTTTGAAATCTCACCCTTCTCTGCAGATGAGAGTTTTCCTCTTGCAGGGCTCTTTGCTGCGTTTAAACAAGATCCAAAAAAAAAAAAAGAAGTGAATCTTTTCTGTGTAATAGACATAAAGTTGACTTTGAAGATAATAGATTGATTTGCTAGGGGTATATATACTAATTTTCTCAACTATTCTCTTCTTGTATTTTTCTATTTTGGTTAAGAGACATAAGAATATATAATAAGATTTACTTCAAGGGAAACCTAGACCTCTAAGTTAGACTAGTTGATTTGAATTTCTAATGTCTTGTAGGGTCTTCTTGGAAGGTAAGAGATAGCTGAGTTGTCTCAAACCATTCTTCCATTAGTATTTGCTTGACCTCCAACATATATTATTGTCGATTTGGGCCTTTTGGCTATTGATCTCTTTACACAAAAACATGGTTGCTGATGAGCTGTTTAAGATGTGCATTCAAGTTTGAGAAGAGAACATCTCCCATATCTCCTTGACTATTTTCACCTCTAAGGCAAAAATAGCTCAATTCCTCCTTCTCTAAGCATCCCAATTGTTATTTTATACTAGCTCTGATACCAATTGTCACGAGCGTACATAATAAGTTATTGAGACAATAAATTAAATGCAATACCAGTTGAAATTACCAGAAAACCTACCAATTAATGTAGGTTATTTAATTTAATCAGAAAAATGTGATAGGTCATTTGGTTTTGTCATATAATTGATTAGGTCCAAGGAACTTCAAGCTTGGCATAGCTTGATAAAATTTCAGGGTCTTTATTTATTTACTGGCAGCATTTGAGTCCAACGAAGTCCCAAGCCCTAGACTAGCTAGCTAGCAGACTGATTCCATTTTAGGTTATTAGTTATATTATCTCACCTTCCTTTTCATCAAGTTGATGTTCTCTGAAATAATGCGCCTCTGTTGAAAAATCAGAACAAAAAATTAGTCACAAGAAGGTTAAATTATATGTTAATTCCATGCATAAAATCAGAACAAGAATGAATTATAAGTTGCTATATTTATAGTGTTATCAAAAGTCTTATGCATTCTCATTGGTATTATTTGTTTGATTTTGAGTATGAGTGATGTTACCACTACCATCAATTTTATTATAAGTCTTATAAATTGATGTATCAAGTTTTAAACACAAAAACTTAAAAAGTTATTTAGAGTCTTATTTGTTACGTTATCTATTACATTATTGATATGATACTGATTACATTTATTATCACGTTAGTTTTTTTTAAAAAAAAATTGTAGTAAAATTGATAACATTTTTAGTATTTTTCTTTCGAATGTTATGGGTTTCTATAACGACAATATCAATCATTACCTTTTTAGAGCGGACACGTTCAATTGCAATCCTTGTCTGTCGCTCTAGCTGTTTTAACTCTTTCATGCCCAATGATGACAGATCTTCTCCAACTGAGTGACTACAAAACCATAAGATTGAAGGATGAAAATTGCAATGATATAATTACAGACAAGTCTTGATCTTGCGTATGATATAATTACAGCCATTGAACATACCAAAGTCTTGCCTCCAATATGTCTATTGATCGCTTTAACTCTTCAATTTCAGTCCTCCAAAACTGTTAATAACAAAAAGTAAAAGCAGCTGAGAATTTAGAATCAATCACTAATCAAATGGTCTGAAAAGATCAACAACATTCAAGCTTCAGCCTTTGAGGGGTTATTCAAGAAGCAGTTATTTGTGCAACAAGATTTTTATTATACAGAAAGGTTTGGAGTCCAGTTGCTAATTAAATGACCAAATGATCTTACAATATTATGTGATATTAGTGCATCACTTCCTGAACCAATTAGGCTTATAATTGGGACCCACAAATAGATTAAAGTTGCTATCTTTATGATGCATAATAAGATGCTAAGAAGTAAGTTCTAATGCATAAGTACTTTGTATACTAACTTAATGAAGCTTGAACACAGCAACATGCGTGCAACTACATAAGAAGATTTGTATTCACCTTCTTAATTGACATATTTTTTTAACTACCACTAATGTTATTTTAATTTTACGTCTTTGTGTATAATCTTTTTTTTGTTCCTTTGACTTAAATCAATTTGATCTTCCTTACAAATGCATTAATAACTTTTCTCTACACATGATCAAAACCATCTCAAATGACTCTCTCTCTCCTTTTTCATCAATAAGAGTCATCCTTACCTTTAAGTGACTTCCTCCATTTCAAATTTTTTTCATTCCTTATATTTCCACTTATCTATTTTAACATTCTCATTTCAGTTAAACCCATTTAATGAAAACACACACACACACACACACACACACACACACACATATATTATAGCTCAACACTCAATACCATAGAGCATATCTAGTTTTATAGCTATCTTAAATAATTATCCCTTAACTTGATACATATTCTATAATCGCACAATAATCATGATGATGCACTTCTCCAATAAATTAAGCTTACTCTTATCCTAAGATTTATATCTTCTTCAATCTTTGCATTCTCTTCATAACCAACCTTTTTGGGGTGGGTGTAGTGTGACAACCAAAGCTAGAAGGACTAAAGTCGTTGGAAGTGTTACAATATATTATAAATTTATAATATGTAACCATGTCTTTCTAGAATACTATGAGTTATTGTGATTTAGGGTTACTTTACTAAACCTAATGTGTGTGTCTATCTTATATTGAGTTCATTGTGATGTAAAATTTAAAATAATAAATATGTAATCATAAAGGACTTTCTACTATAGACATAGGTCGTTAGACCGAACCACAATAATTCTTATCTTGCTTCCTAATTTTTTTTACATCATTTTTTTTTTCTTATTTATATTATAACTAAAATACAGGATTGAATTAGAGAACATCTATATGATTACTTATGGTTACACAATACTTTTGATGTGCATCTCCACTTCATTCTTTTAATTCTATTATTTAAGTTCTCTTCAATCTCTCCATACTTATTAATTATGGATCCAATATATCAAAAGCACTCACTCTTTGGTATCTTTGTAAACCTCCCATCCAATCCTTAAATAATTCAATAAACAGCATACACCTTGTATACCAAAAAAAAAAAATTTAGCTTAATAAAAATTCTTTATTCCAACACCTAGCATACCAAACCATTTTTTTAGCTTAATAAAAATTCTTTACTCCACTCTAAGTGTTTTCCATCAATCACGTTTATCCACATGCCTCCTGTTTTTCTCCTTATACAATAACTAAAATTTTAATGGAAAAAAAATAATTAAACATATAGCACACTACAATTGGTAAAACATATAATGAAATATTCAATGTGGAATAGAAGATTTTTATTCCTTTGTCGCCTTATGAAAAAGTGAAAACCAAAGCTAGAATTGTGGAAGTTGGAAGTGGTAGAATATGTTCTATATATTATGATGGTGTTACAAATCCGTAGATCATATATGGTTTTGTAGAATATCAAGAGCTTTTGTGGTTTTAGGATTACCCTACTAAACTTAAATAATGTATTCTTACATATATACGAGGTTCATTGTAAAACACAACTTAAAATAGTAAAGATGTAGCCACAAGGACTTTTTGCCGAGGATATAGATCATTAGGTTGAATCACGGTAATTCTCCTAATGCTTCAACTATCTTTCTCTACATATATCATTTTATCTTTATGTTTTAACAGGAGGAGTTAAGACTATGTGGGTTTAATTAGAGAAATAATTATTTATAATTTAAGATTATAGGGTGAATTTTATATATAATAAAAATTTTTGGGAGGACCATCTTTACAATATAAGGAATATTTAGGACATATCAAGAAGTTTGAAGGCCCGAGGTTTATTATACCAATGTTAAGAGCCATAAGGTCTGGGACTGGGTCCATTTCTAAATCTAAAAAATAGGAGACCAAGTTGTTTCAAAGGACAAAAAGGAAAGTAGTCATCATATGAAATAGCAATAATTTCAGTCACTGTGTTGAATTAACTTCAAGATGAACAGAAGCCCTTTCCCTAGAGTTTACATTTAATATTGGTCTTGGAAGTAATATGTTTTCTATGGACAGCTGGAGACACCCTAGAGAACAGTATATTTGTATCTTAGATTTGGTCACAGAGTGGTAGTATATGATGCTGCTAATGATCTAAATGCCAAAATCTCAAGTGTTCTAAAGGGCAAAGATTGGCTGTGGAAACCTACTAGATATGAAGAACTTGTATCTATTCAAAGAAAGTTAGCAGATTTTCAGGCCTTTTTGGCTGTCATCCAAATCAGGTAAGTATACATCCTCAAAAACCTATAACTATATATATATATATATATATATATATATATTGGAAAGAAAAACCAAAAGATAATTGGTGGAAGTTGGTTTGGTTTGGTTTACAAACTGTATTCCTAAGCATAAATAGGATGTTTAGTACTGAACAGAGGCTAATGCAGTGGGGAATACAGGTTGAGGATCAATGTATAATTTGCAGGAATCGACTTGAAAATAGGGAGCACTTGTTTTTTGGATGTTAATCCTTCTGTAAGAGAATCTGGTAGCAGCTAATGAACTAGTATAGTATTAAGCACCCCAAGTTCAGTTGGGATGATCTAATGGGTTGGGGTAAATCTGAGCTTAAAGGATGAAGACATAAAAATTTGTGGTTTCCAAACTTGTTTTATGGGCTGCTGGATACCACATCTGGCAGCACAGAAATACCGTGATACATAGAGGGCAGGATTGCAACTAAGGAATGAATATTTAAGGCTGCAGATCAGATGGAAGTAAAAAAGGAATGGAAGCAAGATGAGGGTTTGCAATTCTATTAGAAACGGAACTCTCCATTTTAAGTTAGATGGAGACCATTTCAACCACCAGGCATTCTTGGTATAATTTAGTGTTGGGCAATGGTCTAGATTCAAGTTTTAAGAAGAAAACTTCAAATACATATATATTTAGATTAGACAAAAATAAAATTTCTATCTTGTATAAAAAAAAATGAAGATTGTTTCATGATTAAGATTTTATTTCCTAAATCTGACAATATATTATGTATAACATCATTTAAAATTTTAAATAACTTGACATTAAATACACTTTTTGATTTATAAAATCTAATCTACACTATAAAATTAATCCATTTCAAATAAAAATTTGTGGGGTATTATTTGTGTCACTTGTGGGGCTTTTCATATTCCGTCCTAAATTCTCCTTGAATTAGTTTAGATGCTGGTAAATTGCCATGATGAATGTAGAGGTTGAGCTTTTTGCTACCCCTCTGTAAATGTGTCCTGCTATTCATTGTTTGAGATGAAATAAAATCTGCTCACTCATCTAAAAAAATAGTTCGAGTAGCTAGTTTGAGAAAAGCAATATAGGATACCTCCATTGGTCGAGAGTGTTGGTTAATTGATTGAGGCAGTCCTACTTCACTGCGATACCTTGCTATGGTTCTGTTCATGCTGCATCCATTAACATTATCACAAACAAAATATAAACATATTTGTTGTACATGCACGTTGCATATTTTCACATATATATTCAAAAAGTAACTCAAAGAAATAATAAAAACAAAGAGATAGAGAGAGGGAGAGAAGTAACTCATGGCTAGCAAATTGGTAACCCTTTCCAGAGGGAGAGAAGATGACTAGTGCAACTTCAGCATCACATAGAATAGACAACTCAAAAGCCTTCTTCAAAAGCCCATTTCTTCTCTTTGAGAAGGTCACCTGTCTGCTTGTTGGGTTCTCTATTCTCTTCAGCTCTACCTTTCCTCTTCCCATTTCTTCAACCCGGCCCAAAAAAAACTAAGCAAAACCCTTTGTAATATGCTATGCGAAGCTAAAACAACATAAACATACGCTTTCTGAGTAAAGAATATTATAATATACACTTACATATATATAGTGGTTTGTCTTGAAACTTCTTACATGCCCATGCAAGCAAAATATGCTAAAATTTCCATACGAAAAGTCAAAACTAGGATACAAAAATTGAGGAAAATGAAGGAGACGGTCCGGCGCAGAAGACGTAGGTGCGACACGACAGCACTATCCAATCTCCTGTTCATATGATCCTTTTCTTTCATTATTATACCGAAGACCTTGTTGATTTCTTTGTACTACATGAGCCTACAGTACGTTTTCAACCCTCACCTCTATCTCTATGGTTTGTAATCGAAATGGTATCTTTTTTTTTTCTTTTTTTTTTTAATTAATTTAAGAAGGAAATGATATCTTAATTTTTTATCAGACTATTTCACTCCTTACACATAGACATTACGGAAATTTCATTAATCAATAGTATGGTAAATAAAATTAAATTTGAATTTTCAAGCTTATGACATGTCTTTCAAATTTATTGATCTCACCACTCTGATGTCTCAAAGAGGCTATCTAAAATATAATATTGAATACTTAAATATAATTCAGAGGTTCTATGGATTTTTTTAATCACGTTATCCTTACACATGAGAAATTACGGAAACTCCATTAATTGATAATATGGTAAATAGAACTTGAATTTCTAAGTTTATGATACGTCTTTCAAATCCATTGAACCCACCACTTGAGTGTCCCTGAAAAGACAATATCTAAAATGTAATATTGAATACTTAAATCTAATTTAGAGGTTCTTTGGGCTTAGTTTAAGCATGTTATGGTTTTAATGAATAATAGGTCGGGGGCGGTTTAGTAAGGGGGATATGATGTTAAACCTAGTCTTTTCTAATAATGAAAAATAAGTTGTTTTTATTGTCGATTTAGGTAGATTGTTGAATCACGTAAAATTCCGTGTATTGATTTTCTCTCCTATTCTCTTTATTTTTTCACAAAATTTCTTCGCTTGACAATAATTTTACATTTTTTATGAGGATGTGAGGGATATATGATGCAAATAAGAGTATATATTGTAGGGAAAATTCACGAAATTTCTAGATCTGTGAGATACAAAAAAAGAAAAAAAAATATGTGCCAAAGAAAACAATCACACAATACAATATTTATATGGTTCAACAATTTGCTTACGTCCATGAAGTTGCTGTGATTTCATTATTCACAGAGAAAAATACAAGATGCAGCAGTGCAAGTCTTCTCTCTCAAAACAACACCCTAAGCCCTAATCTAAACCCATGGTATTTCTATACTGCACACAATTCACAATGGGCTAAAAACGGGCCAAAACTTTTCCTCGGAGAGTGCTCCGGCTTGGGCCTCCACTCCATGGACGAAACTTCAGAAAATCTCCCATTAAAACTCGTACCACTTTTATATCGGGTAAGTTCATAATTCAAATCAAATACAACTAAGTTTTACATAACCCAACATATATTATGATAATATAACTATAAAAGCCTAATCATTATATTTCAGGCGTGCTCTTTCTCAAAAAACACAAGTTTGCCACTCCAATAGCCATGCCCCTTAGTCAATACCCTTCATTTTGGACACTTGGACGCAACCTTTGCTAGTGGAAGCCTTCCCCTTTGTTTAATAGAAAGTCTCTCATTAAATATTCTCTATATCTCTACCATGTGGGAAAACGAATTTCAAATAGGTAATTATGTTTAACAATTTGAAAGAAGATTCGTGATAGTTAGATACAGTGTGTGCGAGACATCTAAAATTTTGTTTTCAAAACATCAATTTCATTTAAAATTGTGAAATAGTATTTTCAAAACATAATTTTACAATTTCACAATTATAACTAAAATCGTGTTTTTAAAACAACAATTTTAGCTAAAATGTGTATGGCAGTTTATATATAGCTTAGCATGTACAACAATAATTAGCGTTAAAAACAAAATGACGAAAACCACATTTTCGTTTTCGTTCCTACATTTTCATGTGATTCACACTTTAATCTCTATATTTTATTTTCGCCGCTTTTAGTCCCTATTTAGAAAAACGTCATTCATTTTAGTCCTTTCTGTCAGTGCCCTAACGACAAAGTCCTACGTGGCAGATGGAACTATTAAAATAATAATAATAATAAAATTTGGCATTAAAAAATGCCATGTTAGCATCTAAAATTAATTAAAAAATTAATTTATTAATTTTAACTAAATAAAAAAATTAAAAACAAAAATAAAAACCAAAAATCACATTAATTGAGATTTAAGTGTGTCTTGAACAAGAACACAAACTCAAATCTAAGAACACAAAATTAAAATCCAAAAATCACAAACCCAGAAAATAAGAACAAAAAATTAAACTAGAGATCCACATAAGAACACATGCCCATATTTTCTAGCATTTTCTTGTCCTTTCTTGTCAACCAAACACAAAAACACAAACTAATTTCCCGCAAGAATGAAAACACAAACACAAACCCAGTAACAGATCTTTCTTGTCAACCAAACACATAAGCAACAAACACAAACCCAGCACGAGCTTTCACCTTTCAACACGCTAACACTGTCCCATTCTCAATCCTCCATTTCCTTCTTCTTCTTCATGGATCTAATTCGAGCTTCAATTTCAAACTCCATGCCTATTTAAAACCACTGAGCTGCTCTTTTTCTTTTTAGTAAAAATTTTTGAGCTCCAACATGTCCAAAGAACCCTCCACTTCTCGATTCATAGCTCAAAACGTTTCAAAGAACACACACCCTAAATCAAACGAGAACAAATTCGAAACTTCGCTGAATTCGATTCACTTTCCACCTTCACAAACTCCTCTGAACGTGATTTAGGATCCAACACAATCTCAGTCCCAAAAGAATTTCCACAACTCCGATTTCAATTCTCATCACAAGCTCAAAGCGATTCGATCAACTCGGGCTTTGGATAAGAAGCTTGAATCTTCAGATAGAGCTAGAAATGTGAGTCACAGTTACTTCTAGGGTTTCGGCTCAGGCCGAAACAAAGTCACAGTATTGGGTTTGTGTTTGTTGCTTTTGTGTTTGGTTGACAAGGAAGATCTGTTAGCTGGATTTGTGTCTGTGTTTTTGTTCTTGTTGGAAATCAGTTTGTGTTTTTGTTTTTGTGTTTGGTTGACAAGAAAAGGCAAGAAAATGTTAGAAAATCTAGGCATGTGTTCTTATGTGGATCTATAGTTTAATTTTTTGTTCTCATTTTCTGGGTTTGTGATTTTTGGATTTTAATTTTGTATTCTTAGATCTAGGTTTGTATTCTTATTGTTCTTGTTCAAGACACACACTTAGATCTCAATTAATGTGATTTTTGGTTTTTATTTCTATTTTTAATTTTTTTTTTTAGTTAAAATTAATAAAAAAAATTTTAAAATTTAGATGCTGACATGGCATTTTTTAATGCCAAAATAAAATTTATTATTATTATTTTAATAATTTCGCCTGCTACGTAGGACTTTGCCATTAAGGCATTAATGAAAATAACTAAAATAAATGGCGTTTTTCTAAATAAAAATTAAAAGTGATAAAAATAAAAAATAGAGATTAAAATAAAAATAACATGAAAATATAAGATTGAAAATATGATTTTCGCCGTACAAAATTCATAAATCTAATCTGCATATGCGGTCTAAGGTTTAATCAGTACCATGATTTTGGAAATTCAAAAAACATCCACAAGGAGTCGACACGTAAAATAGTACCATAAAAGGGGACTCTGAGATCCTACCAGAGATCGACACGTAAAACAGTACTATAAAACGGAACCTCTGAGGTCCAACTAGAGATCAACACGCATCTTGAGGATTTGATTGCCCTCGCATATTCATAAGCGGATTTTGACGTACATTTTGTTTGCAAAAAACAAAAGTGTCAGAATCCCATCATGTGGTTTTGAATAAAGAAAATGAATGTTACAAAGTCTTGGTTTAGCTTTATGAGAAAATGGGGGGTGAAAGGTGTCAAATATGATTCGAATCGGTAGAAAATATGGGGACATGATGAGTGTTGTCGAACTTTATTTGGAAAATGGCCTGACAGGTGTCGACATATCGTTGGAGTTAAGGTTAGCCTGACCTTGAGGTTGGGACTATAAGCCTAGTTGATAAAATGAAGCACCTCCTTGTGGCCATGGCCATTACACAAGGATAGTGTTAAACCTAGGACATCAAAGTGTTTGAACATTGAACACTCCTCTGATCCTCGAATTCCTTGATGTTGACATGGAGCATTAGCTGCTGCATTTTGTATATTCCATTGAGTTTGTGTGTGTATATAATATATATAGAGTGTGACGCTGGTGTGATGATAAGTGACATTAACTTGAAGCATTAGCTGCATTTGTGCGTTCTAAAAGATTCACTCAAATTTCAAGTTTAAAATCATGTTAAGAAGAAAATTGAATATTTTAAGTATCAAATTCTCGCTCGAGTAAGCATTAGATAGAAAGTTCGTGGAAGCCTTACTCGATTGAAATTTAAACGGAATATTTGTGAAACCCTTACTCGAATCCCTTGATGTTGACATAGAGCATTAGCTGCTGCATTTTGTATATTCCATTGAGTTTGTGTGTGTATATAATATATATAGAGTGTGACACTGGTGTGATGATAAGTGACATTGACTTGAAGCATTAACTACATTTGTGCGTTCTAAAAGATTCACTCAAATTTCAAGTTTAAAGTCATGTTAAGAAGAAAATTGAATATTTTAAGTTTCAAACCACTCGTACAAGTGAAATTATTCTCGCTCGAGTAAGCATTAGATAGAAAGTTCGTGGAAGCCTTACTCAATCGAAATTTAAACAGAATGTTCGTGGAACCCTTGCTCGAATCCCTTGATGTTGTCATGGAGAATTAGTTGTTGCATTTGTATATTCCATTGAGTTTGTGAGAGTGTATATAATATATATAGAGTGTGACTCTGGTGTGATGACAAGTGACATTGACTTGAAGCATTAGCTGCATTTGTGCATTCTAAAAGACTCACTCAAATTTCAAGTTTAAAGTCATGTTAAGAAGAAAATTGAATATTTTAAGTTTTACACTACCCATACAAGTGAAATTATTCTCGCTCGAGTAAACATTAGGTAGAAAGTTCTTGGAACCCTTGCTCGACTAAAATTTAAATAGAATGTTTGTTCAACCTTTGCTTGACACTTGGTTGAACGAAAATCTCATGGTTAATTAACGGACTTTTTATACTACATGTTTAACCTAGTTTATTTGTCTATACATACCAATCCTTGCTACACTAAGAGAGGCGACCGTACAAGAGCAAATCTAAAAGTCAAACTCTCTTCAGCCAAAGAGTTTAATTCCTCTCTTTTGAGTGTTTCTTCCTACAAGATTTTAACCTAAAATTTCTCTATGAGAGTTTCTTGCATTGAGCCTATACTGTTGATTATTTGAAATCACTTAAGTTAGTTCTTCAAAAGCAGATTATTGTTGATTTTTGTAGTCCATATTATTGCAAATGAGGTTTCTTTGAAGAGAATGTTTGTGCATCAAAATTATATTCCAATGTTTTTGGACCACTATTGTAGATATGGCAGGCGGAACGTTTGCTGAAGTTACATAGAGAGAGTCTAGTTTCAAAAGTTTTGTAAGTAGGTTATTGTAACTGTTTCTTCTATAGTGGTTTTTTCCTTTGAATAGGTTCTTTCATTGGTTTTCCACTTCAATACCAAGTTTATATGACTTTTACTGCTTTCACTATTATTGTTTTTAGATTTTGATCAATTAATTAATCTGTTGCTTAGTAGTTTGGGGCCTCCATAAGTTTTCATCAAGAATCGGCCTCTTCCTATTATAAGGTGACTAAACTTGGACACATCCATAATCACAGATACAATTGGTAAATCAGTTGTATGTCATTTTGTTCGTACTAATGATTTTTCATTTAAGAAAACTAATTACAATATTTTCAAAATCATTTTTAAAGTGGTGACAAAACACAATAAACAAGTCATTTTCTTATAAATTGTTGTTAACTGAACATATCTTCCCTAAATCCTTAATGGGATTTAAGTGATAACCTAGTGGTAATAGCATTCTTTATGATGATGTTTAATGTTTATGGTTTGAACTTTACATTCCCATCTCCTACTATCTACCTATAAATAAAAAATAAAAAATTCCTGTTGAATCAAATGGAACATTCAATTGGATTGGAATTTTAAATGTATATTGTATAGGTGCATGTTGAGTCCTACATTGGATTTTTAGGAGAGAGTTTAATCTCTAATTACAACTTGACTAGTTCTTTTGGAATATAAGTGCAAATGTGGGTAATGTTTTCCTTAGGTTGTTACACGAGTGGTGATAATTACATATTGTGTGTATGGGACATACTACTAAAATCGTATTGGTTAAAATTCATTTCACAATTATAATTGAAATCGTATTTTCAGCTATTGTGTGTATGGTTGTGTGCAAATTACCACGTGCAACAATAATTAGCATTGTCAACTGAGCTCTTATTCATCTTCCAAAAAATTTTAAATAACAAGACAATTTCTCTATCTTTATATTTGTAAAATTTAAATATGAATCAAAAAATTGATCTGGACCATTTTTCTCAACCCTCATGTCTAATGTGACCAAGGCAGGTTCAGGCCGAAAGAAATCAAAGAATACATATATAGTTCAGTTTGTCACTTCCTCTTTTATATGCTTGTTCTATGTAATGGGTGGTACTGTATATTTTCAATGATGAAAGCCTTGTATTATTCAAGGACCACATATTATAATCAATGATGCAAAATTAGCTGAGCCCAATTCCAAACTCGGGTTCAACCAATTTGAGGCTCATTATATATATAGGGTAAATATTTGAGGTTTCATTATATGGGGTTATGGGCCTTATGGCTTATTACCCAATACAAAATCCAAGCATTCACGAGTCTTATTTCACTGGAAGATATCATAAGCCTTTGTATAATCAAGTTTCACTCCCAGTTGAGCAATTACGAATTCTTTTTTTCTGTCCTTTGTTTCTTTGGAATCCTTTTGGTGCTACAATTTTTCGGTCATCAGCTCTTTAAAACAATTAGGCTATGTTTGGATAGCTTCCAGCATTTGGAGTTTTGTGTATTCAACATTTTTAGTGGGTCTCGTGCACTATTTACGAGACCTGCAAATACTTTTTTTTTATAAAAACAACTTTAAAACTGAATCACACGGTACTATTAACACATTTAAAAATTATTTTGCAACACTGTTTTTAGTTTTCAGTAATAAGCGGTATCTAAACAGACCCTTAGTAACTTCAAAAAAAAAAAAAAAAAATTTAAGAATTTTTTTCATTATTTAAGAAAAGAAAAAAGGGGATGGGAGGCTGAATTTATTAAAATCCTATAATGATTTTCTAAAAGGAATGGGTCGAAGAAGTTACATAAGGCTTAGCTCATGCTAGCCAAATTGTGTGAAAACTATAGTACCTTGCCAACATCTCTTTTACTTTTCCCTTTTTTTCCTACCCTCTTCGACTCTCATTTTGCCTTTCTTTTGATAATTTGATAGCGAAAGAGCAATATAAATCTTAGATGTCTCCATCACACCAAAAAAAACACCATTTCTTTTGATAATTTGATAGAGAAAGAGGAATATAAATCTTAGATGACCTGTGGAATTACAAGGGTTCTTTGGCACAGCCTTTGTGTAAGGCTTTGATATGAATATAAGCCATACAAGGTCCACATTATCTCCTTCTCAAACATAATAATAATAATAATAATAATCTGATGATTCTTTAGCTCATTTAAACAATTAAGTAGGTTATGTGATTAGAAAAAATCTAAATACTCATATGAGTTGCAAGATACCGGGTTGAAAGAAATTTCCTCCCAACTGGTTTGGAAGAAAGTATATACGTGTGTAAATATATATTATATTGGTATCCTCTTCTAATAGATTGGGTAGAATCCATCTATTTTTTTCCAATTTCAGTTGCGTATGTGCTGAGAAGGAAGATGGTACAATCCGTAATCCCTTTTTGTTGCAGTAAATTATTCCCATCCCAAAAAGAATTACACATCAAAAGTATAGTACAATTACAAACCAAGCTATAAGCTTTCTGTCTCCTTGGTCTTCTAGGAAGAAAAGGATATTCAAGAACAAACAAAAATGTCTTGTGATTCCCATCTCTTAAAACTACAAGAAGATTAAAAGAATGAAATTTCTCACCCCATTTGACCACATTCAAAAGCAACAACTTCTAGTCTACATTTTTATATTATTTATAGATACAATTACTCTACCTCTAGAAAATACTCATATAATACCAAAATTCATTCAGGTCTTATCTCTTAAATTTAATCATCAATCTCTAACATCATCACATGGGTACATGTGCATCACTAATAAATCAATTTCATTGACCTCAATTTTTCTTCTCTAACCTCATACGACTTTTTTTTCCCCAGTTATCATACACTTCATTATTTCTTTTGCTTATCACTCATAAAAGTATCTAGATACAAAGTTACACATACTCATAGAAATAAATCATAAAAAGGAAAGGTATGACATTTTGTAAACACTATCAATAACAAGTTCAAACATATAAATTACAAAGCAAGAAGCATCAAACTGTTTAATCTATGCAACCCCTTCAACAGATCCAAAATAAACAATCCATGAAATATAAAAAAGTGCTTAGCTTAATTAGCCAGTGTAGACGTGAACACCGATGGCAATAAGAAAGATAGTGATAAGGCCAAAGAAAATGATAGCATGAACCAGAATAGCAGCACCACTTGTCTGCATGTTCCCAAACTCAACCACCTTGCCCCCTGCTGGAATCTGAAACAAAAGCCCTGGACTCAACAGCACAAACAACACCACTGCTATTATCACTGGCCCCCAGTCTGCCATGCCTACCTAGCTAGCTAGATCCTTGTGTGCAAAGAAAAGCTGGAAACTTTTGTGTGAACTGAAGAGAGATTGCAACAAAGTAAAGTACTAAAGTGTGTTTGAAATCTTTTGGTGAAATAATGGGTGTGCGAAAGTTCTGAGAAAAAGAAGTGGGGTAAGAGGGTTATTGAGGATTGAGATAGGGATTAGGGAACACAAAAAGACAAGTGCATTGACATGAATGCTTTCTCGTGAGTAGTGAGAGATGAATTCAGTGCAACCAATAAAAAAACCTTTGCCAGCACTTTGTTTCCGTGGTTTCTACGGCTGTGATTTTCTTGGGATTAAGATTTGATCAAATTAATTTATTATGAATCTTTTTTCGGTGGGTTTTTTTTTAATTAATTAATTAATTTATTATAAATGAAAAGGAGTCGGTTGGTAATTAAGTACAATTAAAATTTTGCATCTAAATTAACAAATATTTAGAGTGATTAAGGATCGGTCCCAAATAGTTTAATTGATAAAATCTTTAATAACTATATAAGAAATTTAGAAGTAAAAATGAATACTATAAGTTGAAATTCTTAAAAAAAAAAGAAGTGATTAAACTATAAAATATTCTTTGGAGAGGGACCCGTTAACTTTAGTTGTATGTATGCTCATTCTAAATTGTATGTAATCACTCTAACTTTAAAAAGCATATAACTACGATCTTTAGGGTGAAAAAAATATTTTATGTCGTTATCGTGCATGTGAGAAATAAATTGAAGAATTATTATTATTATTATTATATATACAAAAAGAAATGAGTTTAAGTTACTGTAGGGTCCACTTTTGAGAGATTCTTTAATGTTAGGTAAATGAGCCCAAACTCAACGGGTCCAATACAATAAAATTTGGTAAAGAAAATAGGCTCAAGAACTGGGTTTTAGTGAGAGCTCCAACAGCTGGACATGATCATAAGGAGATGGGATGATCGAATCGTCTAGAGGAAGGGTAAAAGTATATCCTCGGGCCTTGTCCGAGGACTGATTCTTCTTCTCCTCAGTTCTTTGGTGCTTAGCGGCGAAAGATTTCAGGGGTGGTAGGAACTGCAATCGTCTTCCTTCTTTTTTCTCTTTTTTTCTTCCTCTCTCGCTCTAGGAGGGTATTTTCTGTTATATATCTCCTTTTCATTGATCTTGGTCGTCCATTTGTTGATCATACAGGTCGCTACTGGAGTGCCTGTCCCATCCGCCGCCTTCCTCAACTTGCTGTGAGTTGCAGCAAATAAGGTGGCACTATTCAGGGGTCATTTCTTCATTAATGCAGCCAGATTGTCATCTACGGGCATTTAATGCGGAGGTGACAGCCTCTCCTAGAATTGCTCCCCCACCATGCCCCCATAGCTGTCCCATTGTGTTGGTCCTTTTGTTTGGGACGACTGGGAGGGTTGTCTTTGAGGGTGTGCTGCTTTCCCCTTCAGTGACCTTGGTTAGCCGAGGATAGGATGGTCCTCGGCGATGCCTCCTAGCAGCTTGGGTCTTCCTTACTCATCCTCATATGTTTCTTCTTTCTCGGTGTGGGCCTTGGGCTTGATATGAAATGGACTGGACTTTGCCAAATCCTTCAACCCCACAGTAGCCCCTCAAAATCCTGTTGTCCGGCTCCTCGAACGGAGAGGAGGGTTTTGATGTCCTCGGGGCCCCTTAACGGCTTGTCAAGTCTTGTCCTCTGTTAGCGTCAGGGCCTTTTTGTTTGCCTAAGACACGCTTCTGGCGCTTCAGTATACAAAGCGAGTCTTCATTAAATTCTGGCGGCTCTGTGCTCCCCACGTTGGACGACGTGATGGTAATCCAACAGTAGGAATTTCTCCAATATTTACAAGCGCGAAAAAGCGTGCGGTTACCTTAATTGGGGGTATAAATACCCATTCGAACTAATCTGCCACTTTACTTTTACATCTAAGAGTTCTTGCGCATATACTTTGAATTTGGTCAAGTGTCCAGTCGAACTTACGCCTTCTTTCAGCATAAAAAGCCTGCCCGAGGAGTTCTTCGTCACTTCTGTAAGTTTTCTCTTCTCTCTAACTTATACTTTCTCCTTTCTAAATCTCTTCCTTTCCTGTCCTTTTCTTTCCTTCGCCCTTCTTTGAGTTTTTAGTCGGTCCCAAGGATTGGTTGATTTAAGAAATTAGTTGAGTCGGAAGAGGCGATGGAGAAATTCATTGCTGATTACAAAATACTCAGCAATGTGGGTTTGAGGTATTGTAAGGAAGGTGAATGGCACATTATGAGGTGAGAGAGTGAGGTGGTGATTCCTATAATCGCCTTCCTAGAAAGGGGTATAAGGATTCTTATGCGCCCAATGATGAGGGACTACCTTAGGCACTTCCGACTAGCGCCCATCCAGTGTGTCGTCAGTGTGTTTAGGATCCTGGGCAGTGTGGATGCCTTAAATGAAAAGATGGGGTTAAGGTTAACCCACCATGACGTAAACTGGCGCTACAACCTCCAATACCTTAAGGATAAAACCTACTATATGAAAGCGAGGGATGAAAGGGTCCGGCTAATTCAATGTCTCCCATAATCTAGCAAGGGTCTAAATAAAGACTTCCTCATCGTGTCAGGGGCGTGGCATGACGACCTACTCTGCTCGACTAAGGAGGGGACGCCAGGTGGGGCATTTAAGTAGGGGAGGGTTATTTCTTAGATGTTGTCGTAATTGACACTTGTGTGGTTGCTAACGGGGGTACATTTTCTCTTTTGCAGATCCTCACACCTTCGAATGCCATCTTCACTTGGTTAACCGGGCGGACTTAGAAACCATTCTTCAGGCAGAGGTTTTTGTGAACGAAGGTGACTTCCAGGTCAGAGCTGCTCACAAGATCCTCGGGTATGATCCTATTCAGAAATCCTTCGCGACCCCGAAGTACGTAATTAAGGCCAAAGATCCTCGGCTTCAAAAGATCACTGTCGCGGAGCACGGTTTTTTCCTCCCTAAAGGGTCTTCCGCTCAACAGGCCGCAGAGACCGAGGAATGAGGGGTAGAAGGCGAAGAGCAAGTCATTGAATTGGACTAGTCCGAGGACGAATTCAGTGCATTTGACCAATTCGATCATTCCGAGGGTCCTTCTGGTGACTTAGGCGATCCTAGCTTGACGGAAATGGATCTTTAAGGGACTTCTTCGCAGGCCGACATGGGTTTTAAGAGGAAGCCATCCGCTAGCCTCCATGACCTACTTGAGGGCCAGCCGGGGAAGGATGTGCTGGGGAAATCACAGCCTAAGCTTCCCCTTCCTCCTTCCAAGCCCCAACCCCCCCAGACTAGGTCATCGTCTGTCTTACCGCAACTAGCCAAACTCCCCTCCCATGTTCAACTTGCTGACCCCAAGAGGAAGAGGTCTGCCAAAAGGAAAAATCCTGTGGACGGGGGGAGATCCCACACTTCTGAGGAGGAGGACGAGGGCCGGCGGGCTTCGAAGCAATTAAGGGTCATGCCTAGCTCCCCGCCCCGATGCTCCATGGGGAGCCCCTGATGGACGACGCCTCCCTCAGGGACTTTAATAAGGGTGAGGGCACTTATGTGGCCGATGCATTGGAGAGGTCCCTGCTACTCCTTGTCGATATGGCAGACCTAAAGAACCTGAGGAGGCAGGAGTTTTTCCTCAGTATGAAGAGATACCTCGGCATGGTAAGGTTTTCAACATTTGTGGCTTTTTTGGCCTTTGTTCCCTAGTTTCCAATTTACACCTTGCTTGTTTCTAATGGTAGGCCGTCCAGGCCACTTATAGAATGGATGAGATGGCCAATGACCAGGGCAGGACCCTGGACCTTGAGCATGAAAAGCGTTTGGAAGCCACGCGAACCCTCAAAAACTCTGAGGCCGACCTCTTGAAAGCAAGGGAGGATTTGAAGGAGGTGACTAGGGCTAGGGATAGCGTCGAATCAGGCTTGGCCAGTGCCCAGAAATAGGCCGACGATCAGACAAGGCGCCTACTAGAGGCTGAGGAGCAGCTGCAGATCGCCAAAGAGCAGATTGTCGATCTGAAGCAGAAATTAGCCGAGGCAAAGGGGGCCAAGAAAGTTGCTGAGTGGGCCAGGGATGAGGCTCTGAGGGTCAAGGAGGAGGCCGTGTTTGCCAGGACTGAGGCCGAGTGCTCCAAGGAGAAGGCTGAGGAGGAGGCCTACGACTTAGGGGTGGCTGAGACCCAGGCTACTCTAAAGGCTCAAGTTCCTGGGGTAAACAGGCTTTACTATTCCCAAGTTTGGAATGAGGCTCTTAAACAGGCTAGGGTTGAAGCCTCATCCGACCTGTGAAAGGCAGAGTGCGTGTACTATTCCCCTGCCATCAGGGAAAATGCCCCTCCCAGCTCTGAGGTCGGGGATGCCCCAGAAGAGGTCGAGGTTGCCGACCCCGAAGCTGCTCTGGCGATAGCTTCCTCCAAGGAGCCGGCCAAGGAAAGAGACCATTCTGGGGTGGCTGAGACGAATGAAGGTCAAAACCCTGATGCACCCTAGAAGACTATAGGGTCCACAGGTGACACTCCGGTCTCCCTTGTCGAGGGGCCAGTTCTTCTCGTCGAGCCTCTTCAGTCGGTTCCCCTTAGCGAGGGCTTCAAAGATCTCGATACCTCTCCTGCTCAGCTCTCTGAGGTGGAGGCCGAAGCCAGGTCAAAGGAATAGGCCACCTAGGGCAACTCCAGTTTTGTATTTGCTATGGTGTTGTGTTGTTGTTTTTCTTATCTTTTGGAACAGAGTGGTTTGCTGTAATAGGGCTCCATTTGAATGAATGAAATTTTTCATTTTCTTTTTGTTTCACTCGCTTTTATTATCTGTTATCACCGTTAGTATGGATCATATACCCGAAAATGATAATATATATACACCATGCTCGCCTTAAAGCCCTGAAACCCCAAACTCAGAGGCCCTGGGTGCGCGTTTAGGTTGCGTTCACAACTTGTGCGAATTTTTAATTTCATTAACTTCTTTCAAGGATAACTAATCTGATAGTGGACTTGTTGAAATTCGTATCCAAATTTTGCCTACTTATCTACGTGGGGAGAATAGTTTCATCTATTGGCACCTTGATCGCGGGGCGAAGACCAGATTATTGTGTAGTGCTTATTCAGACCTCACCATAGCTAGTTTTCCCATAGGTTTGAATCTGAAGACCATGCAAGACCTTGGTTCTATCTAGTACTTAATTTTTTTTTTTTTTTTCCTTTTGGAAGTAGCTAGTTTCCCCATAAGTTTGAGTCCGAGGATCATGCAAGACCTTAGTTCTGTCTCGTACTTAACTCTTTTTTTTTTTTTTAAGTAGCTAGTTTCCTCATAGGTTTGAGTCCGAGGACTATGCAAGACCTTGGTTCTGTCTAGTACTTAGTTTTTTTTTTTTTTTTTTTTTTTTTTTAAGTAGCTAGTTTCCCCATAGGTTTGAGTCCGAGACCATGCAAGACCCTGGTTCTGTCTAGTACTTAATTTTTTTTTTTTTTTGAAAGTAGCTAGTTTCCCCATAGGTTTGAGTCTGAGGACCATGCAAGACCTTGGTTCTGTCTAGTACTTAGTTCTTTTTTTTTTGGAAGTAGCTAGTTTCCCTATAGGTTTAAGTCCGAGGACCATGCAAGACCTTGGTTTTGTCTAGTACTTAGTTTTTTTTTTTTTTGAAGTAGCTAGTTTCCCCATAGGTTTGAGTCCGAGGACCATGCAAGACCTTGATTTTGTCTAGTATTTAGCTCTTTTTTTTTTTTTGGAAGTAGCTAGTTTCCCCATAAGTTTGAGTCCGAGGACCATGCAAGACCTTGGTTCTGTCTAGTACTTAGCTCCTTTTTTTTTTTGAAGTAGTTAGTTTCCCCATAGGTTTGAATTCGAGGACCATGCAAGACCTTGGTTCTGTCTAGTACTTAGTTTTTTTTTTTTTTTTTTTTTTTTTTTGTTGGAAGTTGCTAGTTTCCCTATAGGTTTGAGTCTGAGGACTATGCAAGACCTTGGTTCTATCTAGTACTTGATATAATGTAAGACGCATAACCGCGACAGATTAAGAATTTGAATTGGAGAAGTGCTTTTGTTAATAATAGTACCTTTTTAGGTTATTTACATTTCAAGGACAGGGTACAGCTTTTTCATCTAAGTCTTCTAAATAGTATGCACCTATTCCTACCACCGAAGTAATCCGGAATGACCCTTCCTAATTGGGTCCGAGCTTTCCCTAGGATGGATCCTTGGCAGCACCTACGACTTTCCTTAACACTAAATCTCCTGGTGCTAATGGCCTCAGATTTACATTGGCGTCGTAACCCTGTTTGAGCTTCTGGTGGTAATAAGCCAAGTGGATCATTGCTCTTTCTCTTCTTTCCTCGATCAGATCTAGGCTCTCTCCCAGCAGCTCGTCATTGTCGCTTGGGGTGAAGGAGTTTGTTCTCAGCGTTGGGAAGTTTGCCTCTAGGGGGATCACAGCCTCGGCCCCATAAGTCATGGCGAAGGGTGTCTCTCCCGTTGACCGTCGCGGCGTCGTTCGGTAGGCCCATAAGACATGTGGTAGCTCCTCTACCCATCTCCCCTTGGCGTCATCCAATCTTTTCTTAAGCCCATTGACGATGACTTTGTTGGAAGCTTCGGCTTGTCCGTTTCCCTGAGGATAAGCTTGGGTCGAGTACCTGTTTGCGATCCTTAGTTCACAGCAGTATCTTCTGAAAGCCTTACTATCGAATTGGAGCCCATTGTCTGAGATAAGGGTTTAAGGGACCCCGAATCGTGTAACAATGTTTCTCCAGACAAATCTTTTAGCATCTACGTCTCTGATGTTGGCCAGTGGCTTGACTTCGACCCATTTGGTGAAGTAATCTGTGCCGACCAGCAGATATCTCTTATTTCCTGCTGCCTTGGGGAAGGGGCCTACAATATCTAGGCCTCACTGGGCAAATGACCATGGGCTGGACAAAGGGTTGAGAACCCCTCCTGACTGATGGATGCTCGGGGTAAACCTCTGGCATTGGTCACATTTCTTAACATACTCCAGAGCTTCCTTCTGCATTCCTGGCCACCAGTAGCCCTGGGTAAGGGCTTGGTGCGATAGGGATCTTCCGTCAGTGTGACTCCCATAGATCCCTTCGTGTAGCTCCTTTAGCAGCAGCTTTAATGCCTCAGGGTGAACACACAGTAAATACGGCCCAGAATAGGAGCGCTTGTACTACTTGTGATCCTTAGACAACCAGAATCGAGTCGCGTTTCTTCATATTTTTTCAATCTCTGATTTCCCTTCAAGCAAGATATCATCTTTAAGGAACGTTACTATGGGATCCATCTAGTTAGGGCTTACTCTGACTTCATGGGCACGGACCATGTCTTTCGCAACTTTGCTCAGATTATCGATAAGGATAATTCGAGAGAGCTTTCCGATCGAGGAGGTGGCAAGTGTGGCCAATGAATCTGCGTGGGTGTTGCCACTTCTGGAGATGTGTGACAAGCTGAATAGGTCGAAACTTGGCCGCAGGCGTTTGACCTAACTGAGGTACTCTTGCATCCTCACATCTCTGGCCTCCATCTCTCCCTTCACTTGGCCCACTACTAGTCTCGAGTCTGAGAACATCTCTACTACTTTTCCTCATATTTTTTGCACCATGGCCATCCCTTGTAATAAGGCTTCGTACTCGGCCTCGTTGTTCATAGCCGAAAACCTCAGTCTTAGGGATTTCTCTATGGTGGCCCTCTTAGGAGAGATTAGGACTAGCCCCACCCCAGATCCTCTTTGGTTTGCCGCGCCGTCAACATACACCTTCCAACACGGGGGTTTCGATGTGGTGATCACGCCGACTGACTTTCCTTCCACGCCACGTTGTTCGGTTAATATTTCTACTGGTGGTTCAGTGAATTCAGCTACCAGGTCAGCCAGGACTTGGCCCTTTATAGAAGTCCGAGGCATATACTTGATGTCGAAAGCTCCCAGAATCGTGTTCCATAAGGCGATCTTTCCAGTGTAATCTGTAGTCCGAAGTACGGATTTCAAGGGTAGCTGAGTTAGAACCACTACCGTGTGGGCTTGGAAATAGTGGGGAAGCTTCTGCGAAGCATGGACCATGGCTATTATTGCCTTCTCCAGGGGGGAGTATCTGATCCTATCCTCATGTAGCGATTTGCTCACGTAATAGACCGGCCCTTGAAGGCCGCTGTCCTCTCGTATCAGTACCAAGCTCACAGTATGGGGGGCTACAGCGATATATGCGTATAGGACTTCATCGGCCGCAAGACTAGACATAATGGGTGACCGCGATAGATATTCCTTGAGTTGCTGGAAGGCTGCTATACAGTCCTCGGACCATTCGAATCCCTTCCACTTGTTGATCAAGAGGTAGAATGGTCTGCATCTATCCGCGGATTTGGAAATGAATCGATTCAGGGCGGCGATCATCTCGGTGAGCTTTTGGACTTCTTTGGCCTTTCGCGGTGGTTTTAGGTCATTAATGGCTTTGATCTAGTCAGGGTTGACCTCGATTCCCCTGTAGGTGACCATGTAACCCAGAAACTTGCCTGATCCCACGCCAAAAGAGCACTTGGAAGCATTCAAGTGCAGCTTGTGCCTCCTCAAGACGTCAAAAATGCCGTTGAGGTCTCCCAAGTGTTCGGATACCACCTTGCTCTTTACCACCATATCATCAACATAGATTTCAATGTTCTTGCCTAATTGTAGCTCGAACATTCTAGTCATCATCCTTTGATAGGTGGAACCTGCGTTCTTTAGGCCAAACGGCATTACTTTGTAGTGATAATTCCTAGTAGGCGTCACAAAGGCTGTCTTCTCTTGATCCTCCAGAGCCAGCGGTATTTGATGGTAACCTTGAAAGACGACCAGGAAGCTCATCCGAGGATGTCCTGCTGTGGCGTCCACCGGCTGGTCTATCCGAGGCATGGGGAACGGGTCCTTTGGGCACGCTTTGTTTAGATCCGTAAAATCCACGCAAACTCACCACTTTTCGTTTTTCTTCTTGACCACCACGATGTTGGCCAACCACTCAGGGTAGAAAACCTCTTTTATAGCCTCTGCACGCTTGAGTTTCATCACCTCTTCCCTGATTGCCTCAACATGCTCTCTAGACGGGCTCTGGGGTGACTGCTTTTTGGGGGTAATGGAGGGGTTGACATTGAGGTGGTGGCAGATGAAGGCTGGGTCAATCCCTAGAGCGTCACAGGCGTCCCATGCAAACATGTCGATATTCCTCTTGAGAAACCCGACTAGCTCTTGCTTCTCCTGAGGAAGCAACTTGGCCCCTATCTGAAAGAATTTCTCCCCGTTGCCCCCAACGACCACCCTCTCTAGATCTTCGCATTTTGCCTCCTCGGCGACTGTCTCAAGAGGTGGTGCCGGGGCTTTTGATTACTATAAATCTTTTTCCACAGGGGCCGAGGACTCCGCATCGAGCCGATGTGAGACGGCAGCCACCATACACTGCCTTGCCATGGGTTGGCAACCTCGGATCTCAAGGATCTAATCCCCCGACGGGAACTTTACCTTCTGGTGCAAGGAGGAGGCAACGGCTCCTAAGGTGTGAAGCTAGGGTCTGCCAACGATGGTTGTGTATGGAGAATAGGTGTCGACTACGATAAAGTTCACCTCCACAATCTCTGGGCCCGTCTAGATGGGCAGCCTGATCATGCCCTTTGGAATGACAAGCTTTCCGTCGAAGCTCATTAAGGGGGAGCCGTACGGCAGCAAATCTTCCAGTTTTAATTTCAAACCCTTATAGAGGTCAGGGTACATAATCTCGACAGCGCTGCCACCGTCATGGGG
The DNA here is from genome assembly GCA_023055345.1 of Quercus wislizeni. NCBI lineage: Eukaryota > Viridiplantae > Streptophyta > Magnoliopsida > Fagales > Fagaceae > Quercus > Quercus wislizeni. The sequence goes on from JALGQJ010000003.1 coordinate 2,859,654, forward strand.
TTGGGTGGTTCTCGTAGCCCCCAATTCTGAAGGTGATCAACACCGCATCGTCATGGGGTTGGGTGGTTCCGACCTTGTCTTCCTCTGAAAAACTTAAGACAGGGTGAGAATTCCTTCTGGCCCTCTTTGGTTCCAGTTGGGATTCTTCGGCAGGCAGCTGAGTCACGAACAATACTTGTGAAGGGCAGATTCTCGTTCTTCCTGGCACGACTAGGATCGTATTGATCGTTCCTATGAGTGGCCTCAAGGCAGCATCTCTTCGGGGTTCCTAGTGTGTCTAGCTCTGATGACCGCTAGAATGATGCAGTAGGTGCTTCAACTTTCCTTCTCGGACCAACTGGTCCAGGTGATTCCAGAGGTTCCTGCAATTCTCCGTGGTATGTCCGTGGTCTTGGTGGTATTGGAAATAAAGGTTCTGGTTTCGCTTTGTGGACTCTCCCGCCATCTTATTCAGCCATCTAAAGTATGGTTTGCTCTTGATTTTTTCTAGCACCTGATGCACTGGTTCTCGGAATACAGCCCCGACATTCTGCGCGTTGGTTGTCTCCGATTGCCCTGCGAAATCTCTCCTTGGACGATTGTTGGTGTATCGGTCTGACTTTATGGACTCTCCCGCCATCTTATTCAGCCATCCAAAGTATGGTTCACTCTTGATTTTTTCCAACACCTGATGCACTGGTTCTCGGAATACAGTCCCGACGTTCTGCGCGTTGGCTGTCTCCGATTGCCCTACGAAATCTCTCCTCGGATGACTGTTGGTGTATCGGTCCGACCTGAAATCCCTCCTCTCCTGAGGGATAACCTTCTCCTTTCCATTGCCCTGCATTTGGTCTTCTTTTACTCGCTTGTACTTATCGATCCAATCCATCAGCTGGCGCACGCTGGTGGCAAGCTTGCCAGTCAGGGATTTCCTTAAGCCATGCTCAACTGGGAGGCTGCTCTTGAAGGTGTTGATGGTGACGACGTCAAAGTTGCCATCCATTTGATAAGAGCTATACATTTTTTCAACCGATCATTCTTATTAAATTCAACTGTGATTTTTATCAGTCATAAATAAGCAAAAATTATTTTCTGAATAGTTGTTTTTTGTGTCCAATTTTTTAAAAAACAACTGTTCAACATTTTTCATCATCAATCATCTCCAAAAAAAAAAAAAAGAATAATACTTATGCCACAACTTATACCACAACTCACTCACGTGGTGAGTTGTGAGTGGTAGATAGGTGACCCCACAAGTTGTGCCACTTGATGAACAATACGGTTTGAATATTGGGTTCTTGGGTTCTGAATTTTTGCAAACTCTTATTTTCAGTTTGAGTAACGCTAAAGGCAAGGTCGGCTCAACTACTTTAGGGTTTAAGGCGAAAATTTTAAGTGGTTTTTTTTTTTTATATTTAAATATTAATTAAATAGTATTTATTGAATTTTTTTATTTTTAATAAAAATCTATTTTTCTTACTTTTTGGGATGCAAAATTACTAATTAAGTTTTTGTTTTTAAATTCCTCTAACATTTCTTTTTCAATTAATAATTTGACTAATTTACTAAATTTTATTAGACCTTAAATAAGATTTTATTAATTAATATGATAATATAATAAAGTCAAAAAGACTTTTCATGCTACAGTGGGTGGGTTAGTTTCTTAGGGAAGTTAGTTTTAGCGTGTGGGGTCGTGGGTCATGCAGCTATGTGTGCTGTATGCTATGAGCAATGTGCTGTTGCGCACTATCAGCTATGCGTGTGGTAGTGTTGTGCAGTGTACCATGGGGCTTTTTTTTTTTTTTTTTCTCTCTTTTTAATCTTTAATATTTTAGGATACAATGAGTAATTTTTAATGCATTCTATTGATTAATAAAATGACTTAATTTTTTTTTAAAATTAAAATATATAGATAAATATTATATATATATATATATATATATATAAAATTCAAATGGGGCATTCTTGTATTTGGGGGTCTTAGGCTATTACATCACTTGCTTCTATGCTTTAGCCGGTCCTGACTACATGCACAAACTATTTTACAACATTTTTACAAACTATTGTTGTAATCAACTTCTTACTAATTTCTATCTGGACCCACCAATAATATCACTTTTTTATTTACCAATAATCACTCACCCTATAACTGTTTGTAAAATATTTTGTAAAAAAGTTTGTACCTCCGGCATTTTTCTTTTAGTTTGTATTTTATCTTCTTTTTTCTACCATAGTTTGGTTTATTTGAAATCTAAGCAGCAAGCCATCAATGGTGGTAACCCAAACAAAAAAAAAAAAAAACAAAAAACAAAACAAAAAAAAAAAATGAAATGAAGAGTAGATCTAAAAGATGCTGGAGAGAGAGAGAGAGAGAGAGAGAGAGAGAGAGAGAGAGAGAGAGAGAGAGAGAGAGAGAGAAATGAAAGAGGAAATAATTTTGTTTAAGTAAATGATAAGTGAGAAAACATAGAATTTGGGGATAAGAAAGAAATTAGGGGAAAAAGCATTTTTTCCATGTATAGGGCAGTTTACAATTTCTCCCTTTATATTCGAGAAATGAATAAATACCTCCACTCTGTTACTTTTTTAGTCAAATCCAATGAAATTACAATGATTACAAATGCAATCTAAGAAAATAACTGTAAGGACCAGTTTTGGCTTGGAACCTAAACATGATTGGGTTTCGGCCCAACAATCCCAAACAATAAATTTGTAGAGCGCGGGAGAAAGAACTAGCCTGATTATAGAACAGAGATAACGATCATAGGTGGTTTGGAAGAAATATTGAGAATATAAGATATAAAGATTGTCTTCGGCATAGCCTGAATAACTTGGTCATAATAATTTAATCAAGAGCAAAGAGTTCTTTTTCCAGTAACTAATTCTCTAGTCTTTTTCTCTAGTGTTTTTTTGATCCCCTTTTCTTGGCGACCTTCTCATGCTATATACCATGATTTGAGTATCATCTTTGCCATACGCGTGTAAATTTGGTTCTGGGAGCTTCTTCCTGTCTCATCTCACACCTCCCTGAACTTTCTACTAATAGCTGTAAGGCTACTCGATCACTGTTCAGGTATCACCTCCACATTAATGCGGCCAGAGAGTTAGTTGGAAAGCAAATAATGTGGAGGTAATAACTCTTATAGATATTTGTTATCTTCTTTCCACATCCCTTATCCAATATTCGACTCCTCGTCATGATGCCACTTTAAAGTAGTATTCAGGATGACAGAAAGGTTTTAAACCACCTCGGAAAGATTTTGGAACTATCATAAATAACTTTCATTTCTTCCTTTAACGTCATTTCCGTTATTACCTTAGTTAACCATCCTCGGACCGATTAGCATCCTTGGATTGGGCCATTGGGCCATAGGCCCAGTCCATACAACCTCAACAGTACTTCATAGTCAACTGGTCCCCACAATAACAATAAAATTTTAAACCTTTTCTCTTCCTTGTGGTGTACAACTAATAATTTCTTTAAAAATTTTCATTAGATTTAACTAAGAAAATAATAAATTTGGGATATTTACTCATTTCTCAAACATAAAGGGGAAAATTGGTTAATTTCAAAGATAAATGAGAAAATTGTGAACTATCCCAAATATAAAGGAGGGAAATGCTTTTTCCCAAAGAAATTAATTGCATAACCAATAGTTGTCTGAAGCGTTAGATCTAATAGAAATCAATGGTTCAGAAAATGTGTAATGGTGTAATTTTAGTAATGTTACACCACTCAATATTTTTTAAATGGATTCATGAATTACATTATCTTTGTATATTCTTCATGTTTGCAACATTTTAAGGCGATCAAAAATTAATAGTCATGTCATCAATCAATTATTTAAATTTAAATTTGTATAGTTTAAAATAATACATAAAAAATGAGTTTAAGAATCTAATGGTAAATAACGTTTGATTGATATGAAATTAGCAAACATGTTAAAAATATATTGAACATGTAATCCAATGGTGGGATTTTCAAAATATGAATTAAATAACAAGTTATTGAGTGGTAGAACATTGTTCAAAGTTTATCAGGTGTAACTTGAACCCAACCCTATATATACATACACTTTGCGATTTATAAGCCACAAGAATATCATAATACATTTCTTTTTAACAATTTGCTTACTGTTCATTGGACAAGATTATGAGTAAATAAATTACAAATTTTATACACATGATCAAAACAATTGAAAACTGCAAAGCATTATAATAAAGGGGTCATAGTTGGAGAGATATTATTTTTATCCACTAGTGGTTCTTTGGTGGGTGAGACTTAGGTCCAATGCATGTAATGCATTGGACCCGTTAAGATGGTCATATTAGGGATGGCAATTTAAATCTGACCTGCAGATACCCGGCCCGACCTAACCTTAATGCGCCAAATTTACCTTGGCCCGATAAAGAATAGGGTCAGGTATGAGTTTAAAAAAAAAAAAAAAAATCGAAGTGGGTCCGAGTCAGGTTCGGGATTTTATAAAAAAAACTCAAAACCCGATTCGAAACCCAACCCGGATATGACCCGGTTACCCTGAAATTACAAACCCCCCCCCCCCTTATATATATAGTTGTAATGTAAACCTTATGTCCCTAACCCAGTTGCCTTTCATAATCTAATCTTATTTCAATTCACGCCCTCAGCCCCTCACGCCCTCAGCCTCACGTCTCAACCTCACATCTCCAGCTCACAATCTCACTCAATCAGTCTTAGCTCTCTCACTCACTGTCTCACACGGCCACAAGCCCACAAGCAGTCAAGCACAGGCAATTGCCGTCGCCGATCTCACACTGTCGCCACACGGTCACAAGCCTACAACTCTCTACTCTCTAAACTCCGTTTCTTCCTCACCATCGCCGATATCACATTGTTGCAGAGCCCTTTACCCCTCTCATCTTCCTCGCCCATGGCCTCACGACCTCGCTCCACCTCGATCTCCATTTTTTTCTTTTTTATTTTCTAGGTTCTGTTTGTCTCAATGTGAGTTTGTGTTTGTGATTTTGAAAGGGAAAATCATAGATCTAAAATTTGTGTTTGGTTTGTGATTTTGAAAGGGAAAATTATAGATCTGACATTTGTGTTTAGGATTTTTGTGTTTATGTTTGTGATCGTGTTTGGATTTGTGTTTGTGTTTGTGATTTGGGGCTGGAAAATCATAAATTGAAGTTTGTGTTTCTGATTTTGGGCTTGGTTGGGCATGAGGGGATGGGGCCCGTTGGGCCCGCGGAGGCGGGTTTGGGGTTAAGAAAAAAACCCGTTTAATAAACGGGCCGAGTCCAGGTTTCCGGGGCAAACCCATGGGTCGGGTATGGGTATGGAAAAACCCGGCCCGAACCCAACCCGTTGCCATTCCTAGGTCATATGTGTTCAAAAGTGGACACATATTATAATCACAACGGGTCCAGAGCAACTGAACACCCAAACCTCACCTTTTTTTGGTGCCCTACCCATGCCCTTACCTTTTATGGGTTTCACCTCCACTTCACGTGCTGCATTTAAAATGTTTCCTTCCCACATAATCTATTCTACAACTATTAAGAGGATAGGAAAAGTTACTTATTACTTTAGTGAACCGACTAAAACACCCCTAATCTATTAAATTATCATGGATAAAGTTATGAAACCCAAACAAAGTCTTCTACTCCTCACCTTTTCTCTCTCTACCCTTATGAACCCTAACCCACTTCTCCCTCCACTGTGAACACCACCATCTCGATCTTCAACCTTTCTCACCTCTGCCACCGCCATTTGGATCTTCCTTGGCAACATGGACAAAGCTTAGCTCTACCCTTGTCAATCTACTTTTCTCTCTGAATCAAAGAAGAAGAAGGAAAAGAATAGGTAGAGATAAACTTGAGATTAACCCTCTAATTCTAAGTTATGTCCTTTGTTGCCACTCATTCAAATGACCTCCATGGCCCAAAATAAACTCTCTCTCTCTCTCTCTCTCTCTCCACGTTAAGCCTAGATCAAACCCAATCAATAAAAACCTAGAGCTTGTCCACCACCAAGGCAACCACGAGTAGTGGTTCTAAACTCATCTTCCCTTGAGATCGACCCTTCTCTTTCTCCAACCGATTTTGCATTCATGACAAAATTTGGTTTACCACTATTTGCTTTTAAAAAATCCATTAAAATTAAAAACCAAAGTTCCTTTTCACACACTATGTATTATGCTTTTTTATTTTTTAATAATTCACATATAAAAAGTATAGTTGTTCCATGCACACATACATTTATTATGAATTCCATCACTCATAAAAGAACAGCCTATTTTAAATACTCCTTTCATGTGATCAAAACATATAAAATACTGCATTGTAACTCAATCATTACCATCTAGGGTTCAAATCCTTCTACCTCAACTATTTTTTTTATTTATTAAAAAAAGCCAATATATTTTCCATATAAATTTTCATGTGAAATATTGGAGGAAATTAAAAAGTCAACAACTTTTCAATTTTAATTTTTTGGTGCTAGCATCATTAAATTCATCACACTGCTAGTTATTTCAGTAGTTCCCATATGCAAACAATCAATTGCAGCAAATATATGCCATTCTTATATTATCAACGAAACCTAGCCTATATTTTTATCATCCATACCACCGGATCAAGTAGCAAATACCAAAGTTTTTTCTTCATGTACTTTTTTTCCTAAATCCATGGCCACTCTACTATCCAATGTATTCATGCACTACTCACCTATCTATAGTAGTGTAATATGTGCCAAACTTTCTAGAATATAGCTTTGAGTTGGGAAATGGAGAGGGAATATTAATTATAGGTGACTTGAATAATCGTGAGATGATTATACAATTGTAATTGGAATCGGAGATAAAGAGGAAGTGTTATAGTTATAAATGAGGGTGATTTGGATAACCTTAATACAATTATACTGTTGTAGTTGGAAATAGCCCCAATCCCAATCCTACCCTATTTAATTTGAGTTCAAATCTTGTGTCCCACTTTTCCTGTTCCATTCTATACTTCACCAATAAAAACTTGCCACGTATTCACCTAATTAATTAAATACTACTATTAATTAATAACAGTATTAATAATAGGTCAATAATGATAGTATATAATTAATTAGGTGAACACGTGGCAAATTTTTATTGGTGGAGTATAGAGTAGAGCAGGAAAAGTGGGACAGAAGATTTGGACTCATTTAATTTGGGTTTTGAAAATTTTTAGTATTTTTGCTGTATTTGCCTAATGATACATTAGACTTAATTAAAAGCTTTTCTATTTATTTATTTATTTTTATTTTTTTTGTTAAAACATTCAATTCATCTCAATTTGAGGATTATGGGTTTGGAATAATGCAATCTAACACACACACACACAAAAACAACAACAACAACAACAACAACATTGAAATAGCATTGAAGTTGTTGGGGGTTGTGAGTGTGTTCATTTTTTTGGTGAGACCAAAAGAGAGACACAAATAAATACAAATCAAATGCAAAAAAATTAATTAAAAAATTAACATGTAATACAAAATCTCATTCAAATTTAGATAATTCATTCAATATTATCTTACCCTACCACGAAAACCAAAAAAAGAAAAAGAAAAAGAACATTAGTAATAGAATCAACATACATACAAATTTGAAATAAAAATTTCTTAGCAACTTCTCTGTCTGATTAATTAAGAAGAGAAAAAATAATTTCATCGTAAGATTCTAAATTTCTAAAGTAGAAATTCTCTAGTACACACATCAAAAAAAAAAAAAAAAATTCCCTAGTACAAAAAAGAGGTACAGAAAATTACTTATTGCAAAATTAACATGTAATACAAAACCACATTATCATGATTTAGTTATTTTGTTAAATTTTATCTCAGTCTACAATGAAAACCCAAAAAATAAATAAAATAAAGAAAATTTGAAACTTTCTCAACAATTTTTTCTTTCAGAAGGCAATTACATTTTTGTTTATTTTTTGCCGAAACATTGACATGTAAATATTGAAGAATTGATAATAATTAGTAGCGCATGGAGCTCCATGTGGGGAAAGACAGTGAAGGTTATCAAAGAGGAAGCACAGAGAGAAGTGAATAGGGGAAGATCTTAAACGACAAGAAGGAATTTACGCAACGTGTAGGTTTCCAAAAACAAAAAAAAAAATTCAAACGACATCTATGATAACTTAACCGAGGTGTCGTATTTGCCAAAGAAGAATTTGTATGACTTGTCGCATTTAATGCTTAATAATTTCTTTTACTGAAGCTCCCTCTTGGAGACTTGAACCCCAACATTTACCTTTCACACCCCACAAGCACATATATTTGTAGAGTGACAATCATATCAAGAGTGTGCAGTAGTAAAAGAAAGTATATGTTATTTGCCAATTGTATGAGTTTAGTTTTCACTGATGATCAAGCAAGAAGAATTTGAGTAAAATTCTAATGTTTATATTATTATGAAAAAGAAAAAGAAAATTATAATTGATTTTAGAAAATTAAAAGATAAAGTTTAGTTACAAAATTGGTTGTAACCTTAAACTATAACCTTACTTAATATCTATTTATTGAAGGTGAATTTTGACAAATCCACCATTAAATTAAATTTTCTTCTTATATTCCCCATACTTGCAAAATTTCTAGAAAATTAATGATCTATAGTTATATCATCAATAAATTGTTTAAATTGAAAGTTTTCATAGTTTAAAATTCTACATAAAATATAAGCTTATAGATCATATAGTAAATAATATCCGATTGACACAAAATTTGACATGTGTATTAAAAGCGTAAAAAACATTTATATCAACGGTTAGATTTTCAAAATACGTAATAATGTTTATTTTATTGAGTAAGGTTGTATTCTAAGAATCTAAAGTTACAATTAGTTTTGTAGCTAAACTTTGTCCAAAATTAAATAATTATAATTTTGTTTAAACTTGGTAAAAGGTTGATATTGATATTTTGATCCGATGACAAAGAGTAATTATTAGCAATGGATGTCATAAGTTAAAACTATCTCTAAGGAAAAAAAAAAGTTGATATAGGTAGAGCTCCTATTGAGAAAAACACATATAAAAGACATGACTGTTGAGATATTTGGATATTTGTAACCTTCAGTTCCAATTCTGATTTCTGGGTTTAGATGGGATGCTAGATTTTGAATGTAGCAGATTCAAATTATTATTTAAAAAAAAAAAAAAAAAAAAAAAAAAAGGTTGCATTTGAAGGCAGCTTTAGATCAAGAAGTTCATAATCCCAACAATTCTGGATATATGGTCTGCACTATCAGATAATTTCAAGAAATGGAGTAATTATATCACTTTCTTTTAGTTAAGAAAGTGAACCAACACGCCGTTACAATGAAACAGTAACAAAGTTTTAAAGACAAAGGATCAATAATTATAAAATATTAATTAAGTAATGGGGGAAAATTACATCGTACACGATATAACATGAAAGAATTGTTCTACAACCGCAACATTTTCACAGCAGTTTAGGTGCCAGTCCATTATAGATTAAAATAAAATAATAAAAAAATTATACAAGAACTCACTACAATTGAAAATAACAACGTTGTGAAAATGTAGTCACAGTTTATTGTGTCTCTAAACTTTCTCGGATGAAATCAGCCAATGTAAATGTGAATGCCAACAGCCAATATGAGGATGGTGAAGATGACAAAGAAAATTAGTGTGTGCAAGATCATAGACTTGCCATTGGTGGTGATGCTGCCAAATTCGATGTGCCGGACGTTCCCAGGTAGCTGAAAAAGGAGGCCAGGGGAGAGCAATATGAATAGCAGATACCCAATTAAAATGGGTGCCCAGTCCATTGCTGGCTTTGTATTTTCTGGTGTGTGATTGAGCAGTCCAATATACAATGCTTAGGACTTTTTATATAACATTTGCTAAAGAAAATTAGAAAAGTTGATTCCATTCCACAGCATAATTTTAACTTTCAAGTTCAATATATTGCTTTATATGTCCTTTAATTGTATTACATATATTGTTTAGGCACCTTTTACATGCTTGTTAGTTTTTTGGTTATCTACAAGCCTGATCTTTTTTGATGCCCGATCATTTCACTTGTTTATATTTTGATTGTGGTCCAAGATTAAAAGCAAATGGTTATTTTCAACTTCTTCTCTGCGTTTGGTATCTTTCAGTAGTACTTAATTTGTTTATATACAATTTTTAAAAACTTTTTTTTTTTTTTTTTGGTTTTAAGTTTTTTTTATTTTATATAGTTTCAACTTATAATATCTGTTTTTGATAATACTTTTGTTAAGATTCAATAAATAACCAGAAAGCTAATACAAACACACGTCTGCAAACATCGGAACAAACTAGCAGCTAAAAAAACTAAAGCATAATTCATTTAGTGTTATGATCCTCCCTAAACAGAGAGAAGTCCATTCGCGATTACTGGCTGTGTAAAACTTTCTTCTGTATTGAATTAATTCTTTACCTTTTGAAAATATTTTTAAGTTTTCGATCTTGTTGTTCAAGTAATATATCCCAGTAGACATCTAAAGCTGCTAAATTAATTTGAGCATCGATCTATCCCTTTGAACAGTGTATGTCACATATATATATATATATATATATATATATAGGAATCAAACACTGAACACAACCACTTCTAGTTCAGAGATTTTGATTCCTGTATCAGAAAATAATATTATTCTTACGCAAATGACTCTTTCTTTTCACTAAAGAAATGTATCATGAGGTTCCCCAGTTGTTGGGTTTTGCATCTCTTTGATTCTTCCTTTACTACATAATTATTTCATAGAATACATTCATAACCATTTTGGAATAAAAGTATTTCTTATCAGCCTTTATTAAGTGCAAAGCATTTGTAAACAATGTAATTATGGAAACTACCAACGTAATCGTGGTTGTTTGTAAGAACAGCAAAATCATAGACACTACCAAACTATAGTTAGTAACAAGAAGAAGAATGTGTGGCATGAAGGTAGTGTTGAAATTGTTAAAAAGTGGGAAATCTGATCCATCATCTATGGGATGCAAACAATGTGAAAGCTCAATTCACACATGTAAACACTCGAAATCATTTGATGCATATTAAGCAAGAACATACTGTTAAGGAAAATTAATCCACCAACCCAATTTGTTGGGAAAAGATCAAATTGTTAAAGAGTCCATCCCAATCGACAAAGTCATCACTGTGTGATCTACAAAATCAAATACAAAATGAAGCAATGACTATACTAATCATTACAGATTGAATTAGTGTGAGGGATTCTGTTCCCTAAAAGTTGTGTACATAAACAAAGCTATGAAACAGAGAAGAGCACTGCAAAATAAAGAAATAAAAAAGGGTCTATGTGGATGTAGTCTTTCATGGTTACATATTCTTGTCTTCCTTTTATTATCTTTATGCTTTGTTTTAATTTCTCAATGTTCACTCAAAATTATGGCTACTTCTACAAAATTGTTACAATTTTATGACCGACCACTACAACAAGAGTTACCTCAATCATTAGCATGTATGTGTATATATTGCCATATGATTTGGATTACATGCATGTCGGAAATGATATAATAAAGAGTCTAGAACATCCAAGAAATGCTCAAATATTGAAAATACTTAAAAATATTTTACTCTTTCCTATAAAGTTAACATGACTTTTGAGTGAAATTTGTGATATGTCTTTATGTTAAAATCTTATTTCTTCTCTTTTATATGTGTTTGTTTTTGTAAAAAAAAAAAAATAATAATAATAATTAATAATTTTAAAAAAAATTTGAAAATACCTCAATAATTATAGGGTTACTAATTTTGTTTTATTCGATTTCGGCATGACTGACACAATATATAGATCAATCAAAGCTCAATAGTCTACACATTCCATCAAAAACGATATTAAAACAAAAAGGTAGGTCGTATACTTTGTGGAGCACTTCCTATTAATATAAAATAAAAAGAAGATAAGATTTCAACAATCGAAATATGTTATTGTCATGTGTTTTAGACTTTTAGGTAAGGTATCGAAACAATATCTCACTTTCAAATATTTTGATTCCATTTTCATATGCTATTTTGGTATTTGAATATAGGAATATCATGGGTAAAACTTTTTAGGAACAGCGTGTCTTAATATAAATTGGCATTGTTTTCTTCTTGTTCTCAACTTGCTATTACGAGTATGCAATTGGGGGAAAATCTTGTATGCACCAGTTTCATAAGATTCATGTTTCATTGACATATGAGTCTCACGCGAGAGATATTTTCTAACAATTGTAACACTCATACAAGGCCGGCTCAAGGTATTGTGGGGCCTAAGGCGACAACTTCAAGTAAGGTCTATTCTTATACTTTGAATATTAATAGAATATTTATTTAACTTTTGGTTTTCTTTTTTCATTTAAAAATCTACTTTTTTAGAAAAAAAATTACAAATTAAAACGAACCCATCGCATTATTCAATTACTATACAACTAAAATAAATACTATTCATTGAATGAAGTAACCAAAATTCTAAAAAATTATGATTGAAAATTTTAATAGAGCTATATATTTGATATTTCTAAATAGAATTTGAGTATAATTTATTTATTAGTGTAAAATTAATGAGTTCTTTTAACATTTATGTGTGAAAGATTAAATGATTGACCTATTCAATGAAAATATTTTTCTTTAACTAGTTTTTCTTTGATAAAAAACAACTACTTTTTATTTATTGGTGAATATTTAAGGCTTAATTAATACTTCTATTGGTACATGAATATTTCTATTGGTGAAAATTTAGGGGTCTTTTTTCATTAGGGGACTTAGGCGGTTGCCTATTTAGCTCACTCATTGAACCGGCACTGCACTCATATACCATTACACTTTACACTCTCCCCCATTTGGCATACTAAAATCGAATTGTACGACATTTTATGTCTATACAAACTACAAAATATAAATGTATAATATATCCGATTCTCAAAAAAAAAAAAAAAAAAGGTATAATACCGATTTTTATTTTAGAAAAAAAATCAATGTCAGGTTCAAATCTTAATCAACTAAAGCTATCAAGTTCTCCGAAATGCCACCCCGCCAATCCCAACTTCACTGTTTTCAGTATTAAATTCGAGAATACCAAACCTCCCTAGACTAGATAAGGACACAATTATTATGTCCACTTTATCGATTATCAACAACAAATAAATATGTTTACTCTATATTTTTATTTTTTTAATAAAAGATTAGAAATATAAATATGTTTACTTTTTATTTTTATTTTTTTAATAAAATATTAGAAATGTCCAGTCCACTTTAGAACATTTCTCCCTACATGTTGACACAATATCTCCAATTTGTACACCAAAAAATTGGCATTTCACGTTATAATAGGTGCAAATCTTTTTTGTATTCTACATGGTCAACCTTAGTAGGCTCAAGAGTCAAGAGTCAAGTCTCAACTCATGCTCTAGACTGCCACACCTTTATATTTGGTTAACTAAAATCTATCATCTATCATAATGAGTTAGGTAAAATAGGTTTGGATTTGGGCGGTATTTAATGCATTGGAGCGTTGGACAGGACATGAGAGTTGAAACCGATAATGGTCAATTTTGAATGCATATTACAAGGTTGTGCTTGCGATGCGAATCATTGTGATTAACCATTAGTTGACCAAAGACACATAACAAGAAATGATAAGACTGATGCAAGAGTAAAAGGAAGAAGAAAAAAGTGCAGTGAGATTGGATTTGTAAAAGAATAATCAATAGCAGTCAACGTATGTTAGAACTACAAACCACAAACAACCCCTCTTTTTCTCCCCTAGGAAGAAGTATTTTCTTTAACAATATTAGAGACAAAATTTTCATGAAATGGTTTAAGCAACTAAATATAATCCCCTTCATTTCTGGATTAAGACTTTAGACTAAATTACACTTTTAAATCTTTAAAGTTTGAGATTTTATTTAATTTTTTAATTTTAGCCATTTAAGTTTCATATTATTCATTTTGGTCTTTCATATTAGTCATGCCATTCATTATTAGTAGTAATTTAATTGTTAAGTGTCCAATAAGTGGTGTAAGGTTGAATTTATTCAATCATGTGTTGGTTTTATTCCGTACTAAATTTGCTTGTAATTTAGCAATTAGATACCTTGTATTTAGATGGGAATAATGTAAAGGTTGTGTGTGAGAGAGTGTGAATAAATTCAAGTATGTGTGCATTGGAGGATTCTCGCAACTAGATCTCACGAGTGACTCGCGACTGGCAACTCGCCAAAATGCCACACGTGTGAAGCGTGTAGAAAGTTGAAGGGTTACGACAGTTGGAGTACTATAAGACAAAAATGACAGTCTGGCCAATTAGTTATCTCGTGAATGGAACTCGCAATTGGTACGAGTCACGAGACTAAGTCGCCAGAATGCATTGTTTTGCATAAAATTGACTTTTGACATTCCTCACATACACTACTATAAATACCCTTTATACCCACGAAATGTAGGAAGCTTTCATAGAGAATTTTGAGAGAGAAAACCAAGATTGACTCATCCACAATCTTAGACATTTGATTCTCCAAATTCCTCTATTCTTACCCTTTCCATTGATATATCCTTGAGAGATAAATTTGCTAAATCCTTATCTCACCATACCCATATCAGTGATGAGGCATTTTGGTGTTTGGGAAGCAATTCGGAGATGACTAATTCACTTGGTTGATGCAATGGGTTTATTGCGAGATCCGGGAAGCTAAAGAAGACACGGTTAAGCGTAACCTTGTTGGAGTAAGAAGCTTGGAGGGCTTAGGTGCATTGGGTAAATTAGGCTTGGAGAGTCTATTGCTATTCGTGTATCCAAACTTTATTCTTTAGTAGATCATTTTCATTGCTTGGAAGGCGACGAAGAGATTTTTTGCCGAATTTTTCAATTTTCTCTTCGATAACATGTGTCGGTGTTATCTTTGTGTTTGCATCTCTTTAACCCTTACTCTTATCGCTATGTTGTAATTAATTATGCTGTAGAGTTGTTTATTTAGTTGGGTTTTTGCTTATACCTATTATTTCGCACATATATTGTTTGAGTATAACCTTGTGTTGATTTAATTTGAAATTGGGGGTCTAAACATTCATTAGTATTTTACACACTAATTGAACATTCAAGTGGCAACCATTAAACTATGTTACTCATATAATGTGTCATTAAAATGAAATAAGTGATTAATAGGCAGTCTTCTTGTTAGGTTGAAAAGACAAATTCCTCAGATCCGTGATACATTACCTGGGTAGTGCTATAGCACGATCCACCTCTACCCCCATAACAGTACAAAGCAAATGCACCATTATTTTTATTGATAAATTAGTTCACTCTACCACCCAACTTTTCGTACTAATATATTTTTTCAAAAATATCAACTTTGAAGTTAGAGTGCTTATTACAAATATCAAGATGTTAATTTTAAGAATTTAATGTGAACCTATCAGATAACCCTATTGTTTATGGTGTATAACTATATTTAACAAAAAATAACAAATAATATATTTATATTAAAAAAAACAATAATAACAACAGTAGCAGTGGTCTGGTGTTCCATGGACACCGTATCTCCCAAGTGATAAGGTATGGTCCTCCATACTCTATTAACCCAAAAAATAAAAAGAGATATGATCTTCCGTGACCTTATATAGTATCAAAATCCAATTTCATCTTTTAATAACAGTCAAAGATTGAGCTCAATAAACTTGTAAGACCTGTAAAATAAGTCCAAAAGTTTTAAACTCCATCTTTCCATATATTTTATGGACAATGAAAACGTTTTACTAAAAATTGTAACACTACTTTTATATATATATATATATATATATATTTTTTTTTTTTTTCAATTATAAAATGACTAACGTTGAAGAATAAATAGCATTACACAATTAGTCCACTTGTACAAAGAAAGTGATGACTCAATGTGGGACCGTTTTAAAGTGGACCCAGGGCTTGTTATAGCCTCAAACGTGTACAAACTCAGTGCATCGACTTGTATTGTCCGCATCGCATCTTCCACTTTAAAACGAATAACGACATCCTCAAAAAAAAAAAAAAAAAAAAAAAAAAAAAAAAAAAAAAACGAATAACGATGCTTAACCATGGATTTCATTTCATTACATGGCCATTGGGCGCCTTACAAATTCAGCAATTATCATTAAGTCTTTGCCTTTTAGACAACCTCATTCTCAACAAAAAAAAAAAAGAAAAAAAAAAAGTTTTAGACAATCTTTTTATTTATTTATTTTTCAATTACTTATGAAATTACAGGACAGTCCCCACTCCCCCCCCCCCCCCCCTCCCCCCACTTTACATGTTCATGCTAAATAGTAAATAGTAAATAGTAACACTACATTGGAATGACATATAATTTCAATTCCATATAAGTTATAGGCTGAAAAATAATGTAATGAAAATAATCTTTTAAAAGTAAATTTTATATATATATATATATATATATATGTTGGGGGGGGGGGGGGGGTAACGTTGTATTATTTCTCTATTTAGGAATTTAGTGAAAAAATAAAATGATTATAATAGAATGTTGATTTTCTTATGTTTTTTTTTTTTTTTAAATAGTTATACTATACTGCTAACTCTATAGCTCAAATCATTTTTCCCTTAAAATTCTAATTATTTTGTGTATGAGGAGATGCTTAATTAAGTTAAAAAACTCTTGGCTCTTATATTCTCTTTTGTGTACTCATTACAAGTTGTTTTTTCTTATATTTTTTCCTATGTATTCATTACAAAGTTGAAACAACCCTCATCCTTTTAATAAAATGAAGGTTAAATATCTATTTTATTTATACTAAAAAGGACAAATAAAAGGTAAAGAGTGTGTTTGTAAAATTATATAGTGATTTATTTGTCATTCATTCTTTTAAAAGCTTCTAACAAAGTATAAAAAATACACCAAATTGCATCAAATTCTTTTATGATTGACACACTTGATTTCGCTTTTATAAACTCCTAAACATGGTATTGGACTAATGTAGAGGGTTTCTTCACCTGATAATAGTTACGAGATTAATTTTATCGTAATTATAAGAAAAGAAGGATAAATGAAAAGAGAGAGAGAGAGAGAGAGAGAGAGAGAGAGAGAGAGAGAGAGTAAATGGAAAGGAAAAAAAATGAGATGGATAGAGTTTTCCATCCAAGCCTACCAATTTCATTTTTTCTTTCCAAATTAGGGATAAAATGATAAGAGAAAATGACATTGGGTAGAAAAATACAAAATTACCCTCAATTTTTTATTCTTCTGCTTTTAATAATAAGATCATTTACATCCATCAGTGTATAATTATGTAAATTTACAAGTTTACTATAGTAATCATGTAAATTTATGTTGACATTATTCATTTTGCATTTAGTCCTTTAGTATTTCTTTATATATCTTGAAGATGTAGGAAGAGAGTAAATGATAATTGTTGTGTGTGAAGAAAAATAAACAATTTAAACTTTAGAAAAGAATGATATTTGAATGAAATATGGTATAAAATTGATAATCTGATATGAGGTATTTTAAAGAGTGAGTATATAAAATAAATTTTTAGAAATAAGTTTTTATACTAAAGTAGACAAAAATTAATAGTGTTTCACATAAAGATGTCCACATTCAAATCTCGTTATCATTAAGCCCTAATTATCAAATTATCTAGAACCAGGTTTTGAAAAATAACTACAAATCCGTCGAGATCCTTGTAAATCAATTGACAATTCTTGCGTTCAGTGTTCAAATCTCCTCCGGCAATCATCAAATTGTCGGTTAAAAAAAGACAAGGTTTCTTTTTATTTTTTTATAAATAAATAAATTTATTTATTAATTTCTTAATTTTTTGAGAAACTTTAAAGATAAAATTCTGTGGTGTCTTGTCTTAAAATAAACCTTATACAGTTATACCAGTAAATCTAGTATACAAAGACTGTATCTTGTTGTCCAAAGGCTAAAAATGTAAAATCCCCTACCCAGTATTTGTTTTTTCCTACGGAAAGTTTGGAGCCATTTTTTGCCAAAACCTCGTGGCAAAAAAAAAAAAAAAAATCTGTCGTATTGAATTTCATTTCTTAGGACTTTAAAAGTCCAAAAGAAAATCAAATTCCAATCTCTCTCTCCGGTCGGAGTAATTTCCCGGAAAAGTCAAAACTTTCCTGCCAAATTCTCCGACCAACTACGATTGCTCCGTTTTCCCGAGAAAATTAAAAAAAAAAAAAAAAATCTCAACGAATCTTCTTCGATTTTTGTTTTTCTTTTTTTGGTAAAATCGAATCTTCTATTGTTTATTCATTATCATCTATTTCAACTCTGACTTGAAACAACTTTTCTACGATTTTAGCTCTGGTAAGTTTGTTTCAACGCTCTGTTTGGTTGCTGAGAAAATTTTCTCTGTAAACAAACAGAGGTATTGGGTTTTTTTTTTTTTTTTAATTTTATAAATTTGATATTGGGTGATAACTGGGTGTGATTTTTTTGATTGTTTATAGGTATATTTGAAGTTGAAGATGGCCAGCCATGGTGTAGGTGGTGGTCCTTCAAGACGAAGCATGTCGTTGAATGCCATGCCGAACAAGAAGAAACAACCGTTGGAGAATGGATCCAATGAGGGTTCGCGAAAGTCCTTATCAGCTTCTTCGCGTTCTCCTTCTTTGTATGTGTCCAATTCCACTAGATTTCATATATGCATGTGTGTGGATATTATTATTGGTTTATTGGTTTTTATCAGTTTTGTTAGTGGGAGGTTGATTGGTGCAAATTTGTTTATCTGATTGTTATGAAGTTCGAGAAGTGAGGAAAATTTGAAATGTTTTGAAAGCACCTTTTGATAATGGAATGTTATGTATGAATATGGGTGGCAATTCGTGATTGCGTGTTGGGTTTGTCTCATGTCAACTTATAACATTAACCCAACAAGTTGTCAACCCTTTTTTCAGATTTTATAGCCCAAAAAAAATAAGAAAGAAGAAGAAGACAAATTTTAGTATTAATTCAATTGATTTGAATTATGAAAAACCAAACAAATAGATTCTTAATATTAAATTCAAAACCAATAGAGTAATGCATCACAAATAATCATTTAAAATTAAAGCATGTCTCAATATCACAAATAATCAATCAAAATATGTTATACAAAATAAACCAGAATAGCTAATGTAAGATCCCAACAATCAATTTAAGGAAAATAGAGAAAGGTAAAATTAAAAGTAAAGTATGACGGTGGTGATGCAATGGTGGCACTGTGGTAGAGAGTTCGAAGATGAAAGTAAAAGATGACGACTAGGGTTCGAGTGATAGAAAGAAGCGAAAGACGAGGGCAACAGAAGGCTGATGGTGGCTAAGAGAATACGGTGAGATTGAGGTTTGAGAGGGAGAGGCGGCCATGGGGCTTGGGAGAATGCAACTAGGAAAAAAAATAAGTTTATATACCTACAGATTTGATTGTTATATTGGTAAAATAACATTTAGTTAAACGGGTTTCATGAGTTGGACATTAACCCAACACTTTTAATAAATGGGCCAATCGTGTCAACCCGAATATGTCACAAACCCGTTAAACCTCAACTCATAACCTGCTAACTTCCTGTCGTGTTGGGTCGTGTTATGTTCATAGGTTGTGTCGGATTTTTCCATGCAATAATAATAATAATAATAATCTATTTCATGATTCTTTGTACTTTAGCTATGATGAATTAGCTTGGATGGGGTTTCTGAAAAATGTTCTTAAGAATAGAGGTGAATAGCCATCTTATATTATGCAGTAAATTTGAATCATTAAATATCATACATATTGTGATGAATTTGAATTAAGTTAGTTAGTAGTTATGTATTTGTAGTGTTGTAGGCCCTTAAAGTTGGATGTATCACTTTTTCAATGAATTTTCTGTTAGGAAGAGTTATTGTGAGTTCTTTCATGTTTCTGTGTTTATGAGTCAATCTTGCCAAGAGCATTGTAGCTCAACTGGCACCTTGTGTGTTTTCAATGGAAACATCTTGGGTTCAAATCCTCCCATCCTCTCTTTTTTGTTTGCCAAACACTTCATGTCCTAAGGCTTTTAGAATTATTAGTACTTTTATTTTGGTCTCCAGAGTTGTATCACTTGTCCTCTTTAACAGCTTAAAATTATTGAGCATACACATACATGTGTCAAACAAGATGCTTATTGAAAACAAAGCACTATCATAAGCATACAGATAGACACACACAGCTACATCCACATGAACTCTACACCACCATAAAAGCCAGATGGCTAATATGTCAACTCAATTTAACTTTTGTAATATGAAATTCTAGTAATAAAATTTCTGTTTCTCAACAGGGGGCTAACTGTAGAGCGTACTGTGAAACGACTGAGGCTGTCAAAGGCCCTAACAGTACCTGAAAATACAACTCTTCTTGAGGCTTGCCATCGGATGGCTGCTCGTAGAGTTGATGCTTTGTTGCTAACCGACTCCAATGCATTACTTTGTGGAATCCTTACAGACAAGGTATGACTTGAGTTCATTGTGCAATCAATTCTCCAAGAAAAGAAGTGTCTTAAATGCTAGGTTTACCTGGATTTTAAAGATTGTAGTGATATGATTCATTTAACATTTAAATATTTTTTGTGGTTGAAGGATATAACAACTAGGGTTATTGCCCATGAGCTTAACCTTGAGGACACACCTGTTTCCAAAGTAATGACAAGGAACCCAGTATTCGTTCTTTCTGACACTCTTGCTGTGGAAGCCCTCCAGAAGATGGTGCAAGGTTGATAGTAATTTGAGAGTCACATCCATTATTTTTTCCTTTGTAACATAGTAAATACTGTTTTATGTCTTGCTCTTTGAACATGAGCCTTATCTCTGTCTCTACAGGGAAATTCAGACATTTGCCTGTGGTAGAGAATGGGGAGGTCATTGCTTTACTTGATATAGCAAAGTGTTTATATGATGCTATTGCTCGTCTGGAAAGGGCAGCTGAAAAGGGAAAGGCTATTGTCGCAGCTGTTGAAGGTGTTGAAAAACATTGGGGGACATCTTCTGGTTAGTAGAGTTATGTAGAATACCTTATTATATGGTTGTGTAATAGTTATTTAGATATTCTCCAGAAAAAAAAAATTCATTCTATTATCTTTTGGTTATGTGCAGGTTCCAATACCTTCATAGAGACACTTAGAGAGCGGATGTTTAGGCCGTCTTTGTCGACCGTCATTCCAGAGAATTCAAAGTAGGTAATATCTCTTTAATTTTTTATGTGGTTATAATATGGTTATACGGTTATGCAAGCTATTTTGTCAACTATGTTCTTAAAAGCAAAAAAGTTGCTTTATTAAACAGATGGTGTCGTCTTTCAGGGTTGCAACAGTTTCCCCAACAGAAACAGTTTTAGTGGCAACTAAGAAGATGCTTGAATTTCGAACAAGCTCTGCAGTTGTGACAATTGATGACAAACCACGGGGAATTATAACGTAAGTCTCTTATTGATAAAGCTGCACTTCACCCTTGAGCAGCCCCCCAAGAAAAAAGTTCACATCACCTGTCAATTATCTGTTTCTTAGAGAAGAATTTTTAAATTTTATCATTGTGATGCATCTTAGTTGCTTTATAATTAATACATGTCATAATTTTTTCATCATACTCTTGTCAGTTCAAGGGATATCTTGATGCGGGTAACAGCACAAAATCTTCCTCCACAGTCCACTTTAGTGGAGAAGGTATAGTTTCTTACATCTGAGAAAATTTATTTGGGCCACTGTCTCAGGAAAAATAGGAACTTTTTACTGTGGGTCTTTTTTCATTGCTAGAAGTTGGAATATCAGCTACTGCGAAAGGGCACCTAGGCTTTAGTTATACAATTAATAAAAGAATATAACTTGATTCTTGGTGCACCATGCTTTTGATTTACAGGTCATGACTCCAAATCCAGAATGTGCAACGATAGATACACCAATTGTTGATGCACTGCATACAATGCATGATGGGAAGTTTTTGCATATTCCTGTTGTAGATAGAGGTAATACACTTCTATGAGTTTAGAACAAAAATGTTTTGAAAAACTAGTGTAGTTTCTGATAACTATTGGTTGATGAATACAGATGGCAAAGTAGTTTTTGTAGTGGATGTACTACAGATCACTCAAGCTGCTGTATCCACAGTAAGTCAAGTCTGTACCTTTCTGGGACTACATAATGCTCAAATATTTTTAAGTTAACACTGTTTGTGTTAATCTTTCTTGAATTTATGGGAGAAATGTCCCAATATATGCATACAATCACATTTCACTATTTTCAAAGAGAACCAAACCCTTAGGAGCACTCATGTCTTTATTGTAGTTTTTATTTGATTATTGTATTTAACTAATAAATTGCAAGTTTTATTGAGGAAACATCAGTTAACTCCTTTTTTTTTTTTTTAATTGACCGCTATTATAATAAAATAGTTTTTTTTTTTTTCAAGGTAAAGGGGTTGAGGGACTAGACCCCTTGAAATTTCCCTCACAAGGGTGCCAATTGGCATAATATATAGTTTTCAGTGTTATCCTGAAAGTAACAGATTCACAAATATTCAGCATGTTTAGCTGTCTAGGATGCATTATGATGCCTGACCAGGTGCCATGCCTCTACACGTTTGTCCTAACCTAGAACACGTTGCCTTCACCGTTTAATTTTAAGTACTCTGTTGTGAGAAATAAGGGAGTGCACCACTACTGAATGGTTGATGGTTTAATAGAACTAGAAATATAGAACTATTCTGCAATCCTACCAATACATGCATAATTATTTATAGTGACTTATCAGGAAGACAATAATGGCAAATTGGCATCTTATGCTATTCGCTAAGGTGGCAAGTTATATTTCTTTCCTTAGTTAAAAGAATAATATGGCACTAGTTGCCAACAAGTTATGCTCCCATCTTATATGCCGCTTCTTTCACTAAAAGCATGTGTTTGTAATTTTGGAAATTAAATTTCTATTTACTTCCAGTCTCCGCCCTTTTTAGTACCCCGTTCTTCTGTTTCCCATCTAATTTCAGACTTGGGGTGATTCAGAAATTTTCTTTGAACTGAAAATTTTGGAAGTAATGTTCAGTTATGCATACAAAAGATATTATTTAGCAGGCACCTTTAGAAAATTACTTGATCAAAATGGATACCAAAGTTGTGCTATGGATTCTCATTTTGAAGAAGCATATGATGCCTCTCCCACACCTCCCCCCCCCCCCCCCCCCTCTCCTTCTCTTATTGGACTCGTTGAAAAACTGAGAGTTGTGGAGGATAATATGGTTTTACCATTTTTGTTCACTAACTAGGTTGGGGGTACTGCTGGCATAAGTACTGAAGCAACTAACAGTATGATGCAAAAGTTCTGGGATTCTGCCATGGCCTTAACCTCTAATGAGGATGAAGAAGATGCACGAAGGTTATTTACATGCAATTGTAACATTTTTGTTATAATGGTATTATTCTCATGTGGCCGTTGATATGTACTGACACATATTTTTGAAGTCTCAGTGAAGGTTCCTTAAAGTTGGCTTCAGAGGGAGGAACAGAGACAGGACGAGCACTTTCCTATCCTTTGTCAGCCCCCCCTAATACATTTGCTTTTAAAATCCAAGATAAGAAGGGCAGGATGCATAGGTTTACTTGCGGTATGTTACTTGCTTTGCTTATCATATAAGGCACCCATGAAATGATTATAATATGTGGTATTTCATTTTCCATGTGACACACATAGCTTCTGGATCTGATCTTTGTCCCCATTTGGTCCACCTGAGTGACTCACTCGAATAAATGGTTCTGTGTTGGTCCTGAGTTCTGAACTTGGCTGTCAACTACTGTATATATAGCTAGTAACGCTACACTGTTAGAACTAGTAGTCTGGAGAAAGGACACGGGCTACTTAATCTTTATGTTTTTTGAATAATGGATAAGGGTTTTTGTTTAGGAGATTATCTGCCCTTGTGTTCATTCTCAGCATCTAAATATAGCAATGCACTTATATTTGGTAGTTGACTGGGTTTTGTCTTGTTGCTTGACTTCAGAGACACATAGTTTGGCAGATCTTATAGCTGCAATCATTCAGAGGATGGGGGATGACATTGACCCCCACAAACTACCTCAGATTCTGGTATATTTTAAGATCATCATATTTCATTTTCATTTGGTTGGATTTTTTATTGTCCCTACTCCCAATTTAATGCTAATTGTTAGCCATATTCTGTAGTATGAAGATGAAGACCAGGATAAAGTTGTACTAGCATCGGATAGTGATCTTGCAACTGCTGTGGACCATGCAAAGTCAGCTGGTTGGAAGGTATGATTGATCTGTCTGTTGGTCCTTAATGCAACCATTGGGTGTTATCCTATAGAATGAAAGGACATGTTTATGGAACATTAGAAGATAGTTTAAAATATAGATACCCTTTTTTCTTTGGGAAGGTAGTGTGTACCTGTTTTTTTGGGTGATCTTCAAAAATGGTCCTCTCCATTGGGTTTGAAATGGACATTATCCATTTCATGGCTTAGATTTAGATTCTCATAAATCTATGGGGTACATAGTGCCATGTTGTTTTAAATCTCTTTCCACCAAATATGGAATGAGAATTGAGTTTAATCACGTGGTACAATATTAACTTTTAGATTTGTGAAATACTAAATCTCCACTATAAAATGGACTACATCCATTTCAAACCAAATAATGAGGATTTTGGTCTAATTTTCTCTCTCTAGCATTTTTCATTCCAAGCACAATGGACTCTTTCTCCATAGAAAGGACTTTTGTTTTGTTATAGCTACTCAAACAAACTTTGACATTTGAGTAATTTAAACCTTCCAGGGCTTGAGATTGCATTTAGACTATTCAGGAAAACGTGGTCGTGGGAGAGCTTACAGTTCGGGAGCTTTGGACTATGCTGAAACACATGCAGACGCATGGGCTTCTGCATACAGTGCTGTCGCAGCTGGAGCAGCACTTGTTGCTGGGTTAGGCGTATTGACATATATGAAGAGGTCCTAAATATTGTGAAACATGTTAATTCTATAAATGAGTTTTCAAATTTTAGCATGTCTGATTTGATCCTAGACTAGAGAGCCGAAATGGAATTGGTTGTGAGGGCATTCTTGTGCTCGATACCTGTTCTCGTAGAACCGTATACATAATACATGAGGAAAATCATTTTTTGTGTACTGGCTAAGTGGCTATTGCACTGGTTACATGCGTGACACTTTGGTGGCTTGAGTTCTTGTCCGCTAAGGTATTGCAGCTTCGCTGACCTGTAGTATAATGATAACAATAAATGGTGACATCAAATATACTGTGTTTTAGATTTCTGATATTCTAAATTCTTAACATATTAGGAAACCATGGATCTCTAAAAAAAACCCAAAATTTGTTCGAAGTCAATTTCACTCTTCACCTTATACTATGCGGTTAGCATTGATCCTCAGTCTGCTTGGGATTTATCTAATGTTAGACTCTTTTTTTTTTTTGAGAAACCTAATGTTAGACTCTGTATTACCTCTTTAATATTTGTGTTTTTGTCACTTCTGCCAGTGTTAAAAGTGTTACTCTTTTAACTATTTTTTGACCAATTATATTAAGCAGTGTGGGAAAACCTACGCAAAGAATATCTAAAGGGGACAACTTTTTAGAATTTGTTAATGGTGGAAGGCCCATATCATACGTCTCTTTTTGTTTGAAAGACTTTCTTGGCTTGGGTCTTATCTTATTCCTATTTTCCAATTGGGAGGCGAATACATCAAAGTTTCTTTTAATGAAATCTTTTAAAGATAGAAAAATGTGAAGGCAACACATTTCTATTATTAACTACATAGGTCCGGTTTTAAATCCAAGGTAACACATTTCACGTGTATGAAAACTATATAAATAATAAAATGCCGAACATCACAAAAATAATATAAAAATAAAAATAAATTTGCTAGTGCTATACCTGAACTATAGATTGAGCTGCCCTATCTGCATGCATATATATATATATGTGTGTGTGTGTGTGTGTGTGTGTAAGTATGTATGAACAAAACTTAAGTATAGTACTTTAGGTGCTGTTCCTTAGGTTTCTCTCTTAAAATTCAGCAATGTGGCTAATTTACTAAAAAATACACTTCTATTCATAAGAAAAAATTCACATGTCAGAATTTTAAAATGGGAACTTAAAGAATAGTACTCAAGTACTATACCTAAGTCTTGTTATATATATATATATATATATGCATGCCCTATTTTTACATGGTTTTGTTGGGTTTTGGAATTTGAACTTAGTACTATATATGGTAAATTGAGGAACTGAAATCCATTATTTTATAATATAGACTGTGTTGTGGCTATAGTTACCGCTGTAATAGGGCCTGTATAAAAATAAAAATAAAAAATGTGGCTAAAAAACCCTTAAAATGCCGGTATAGACCATAATTTTTGCAAAGTGCCACTAAGTCAGGCAATTACAGTAGTGTTTTTCAAAAACTCCGTCATAGTTTACCTATAACGGTGTCTAAAAAATACGGTTATAGACCTCTTTTTTTTTTTTTTTTTTTTTTTTTTTTTAGTGCGGCATGTTTTAGCATTGATGCTGCTGATTTGCTTAATGTCTCGTGATTATGCTATATATGCAGTTGGACATGGTATTTTCTTTTTCTTGGTTATGATAGAATATAATTATGAAGAGTTGATCTATGTGCTTATTTGTCAGACGAATCAAGGGAATACTTGGTATTATGAAGATCATTAGATCTTTGTAACTCCAGCCCGTTGTGAATATGATTACTATTTTATATCCGGGTGGCATAATTTTGACATTCCAAACTGGAAAAGTCCATTGGAGGAAGAATACGTAAGTTGCCACTTTGGGTTATTGAACACTCATTGCATATGCTAGTTTGTTTTGAAGCATGAAAATTCTGTTTAGAATTGATCTTTTAATTATTACTTTCTAATATTGAATCAGGTGAAAAAGGTGGGAATTGCATTATTCAAGTTGCCATCAGTTGGCGTGGAACCCCCTCAAGAATATAGGGATATGTAAGAGTCATCACCGAATCTACTAAAAAGGACTCTTCTTCCTTTTCACTTCAACAATTGCAACTTTCGAATGCTAATAAGTGTTGTTTGTAAGTGAAAAAGCAACAGAGAAATAATAAAGAGGGGAGTGTGTAGCAAAGTGTGTGTAATGTTTTAAGTATTAATAAAACTGTTATTTTATTGGTAATTAGTCGCAAATTTATGCATAATTATCTTTTAATTGTGGTGTAATATATAATTTGTTTTCTAAAATTTGTTGAAGATAATTTGTTCTCCTTAAAAATTAAAAAAATTTTAAATTTTTTTATTATTTTTCTATCTCTACTAATATATTATTTTATTATTTTGGTTGTGTTTGATTAATATTACTCATTTATGAGACGATCCATATTCTTTGAAATTATGTTATATTGTGTTATGTTTTTCTTTCTTTTTTTTAATTTTTTTTTATGGATGACTAAACTTTTTAAATTTCAAATAAATTATTCAAATTGCTTATTCTCTTAAAGGAAATTATCATGATATTAATCAAAACTAATAACAAAATTACCTTTTAATATTACTCAAATAATTGATAGACATGTTCAAATTAATAGCAAAAATTGTGTTTTGATATAAATTCAAATTCTCACTTCCAAAATAAGACCAAATTATCTTATTCAAACAAAAATCAAACCAAAACTATAAGAGGGAGAGATATTACTTGTGATGGAGAACTAAAAGATATAAGGGTATGACTTCTGTGCCTCCAGTGCATTGGATCCGCTGCGATCATGACACGTGTCATGATCGCAACGGATCCAGTGTCACAAGACACTGGACAGAAGCCAGACCCAAAATATAACACCAAAATGTATTAACACCAAATACAATTATAAAAATAAGAACAGAACAGCTTCAACAGTTTCGTTGACTCCTGTGCTTATATATTGCTCATTTTGAGACATTCACCGAAAATGATAATGACAAATGGGCTTTTAAGTTGTAGGGATCAAGTATGTTGAAAATGCTTCTTGAATAAAATTCTTTATGAACTACCCTTTGCAAAATTGAATGCTTCTATGAGAACTCGGGAACCATTTATTCAATGAAATTATACACTTCTATGAGAACTAGGGAACCATTCAATCATATATATATATATATATATATATATATCCTTTGAAGTGATTCTGTAGGTGACACCAACACAATTAATTGTAAATATTACAGTACCAAATATTGGTCTCAAGTTAAATGCAAGGGCAAGGAATGCAAGTGTCTTTCACCAAAAAAAGACATGTAATTCAAGTTTGGAAATTAATCTCTTAAAAAAGGGGGGCAAAAATTTTTACTTTTTAAAACTTTTTTGAAATATTGACTTATATCAAAAGGTAAGTTTTTAATTTTTGTTTTGAACCATTCAAAAGGTATTGCACCAAATCTTAATTCAATTATATCAAAAACCCTAAATATTGCACCTGATCTCAATCCTGTTAAGTCCGCTTACTAATTAATCAACTCTGTCTCCTCACAAAATGAAAGCTTAATACAGAGTAAGACCTTTTTTATTTGTTTAAAATTGCATGGTCCAGTGGTTAGCACTTAGCATGCAGGATTAGGCAGAATGGGGAGACAAACTCGCAGGGAAAAATAGACGCATGGGCTTCTGCATAGAGTGCTGTTGCAGCAGGAGCAGCACTTGTTGCTGGGTTAGGCGTATTGATATATATGAAGAGGTCCTAAATATTGTGAAACATGTTGATTCTATAAATGAGTTTTCAAATTTTAGCATTGCTGATTTGATCCTAGACTAGAGGGCCAAAATGGAATTGGCTGTGAGGGCATGTCTTGTGCTTGATACCCGTTCTCGTAGAACCATATACACAATACATTAGGAAAATCAATTTTTGTGTACTGGCTAAGTGGCTATTGCACTGGTTCCATGCGTGACACTTTGGTGGCTTGTATTCTTGTCCGCTAAGGTATTGCAGCTTCGCTGACCCTGGAGAATGCTTATAACAATAAATGGTGACATCAAATCTATACTTTTTTCTTTTATAACCAAAAAAAAAAAAAAAAAAAAAGGCTCATACAACATGGTATCATTATCTTAGCTCACTTAAATCTGAATTTTGTGGCGTGGGACCACTGAAGCTACTTGGGGCTATCTATGTGGGCACAAAATTTTAAATTTAAGTGCCATGACTCAAATCACAACCTTCGAACTTGAAAGGGTGATGGGCTGCCACCCTTCAGTGGTGACATCAAATCTATACTGTGTTTTAGATTTAGGATATTCTAAATTATTAACATATTTGTAAACTATGTATCTCTCTCTCTCTAAAAACAATAAAAATAAAAGGAAAAAAAAAAAAAACCAAAATTTTTTCGAAGTCAATTTCACTCGAACCCATGGTTGGGAATGGGGGTATAAAATAAAGTTTGTCTTAAAACTATACTGTTAGTATTGATAGTCATGGTCTGTTTGGGATTTATCTAAAATTAGAGTCTCTATTACCTCTTTAATTTATGTTTTTGTCACTTCTACCATTGTTATAAGTGTTTTTCTTAAACCTCAAAGGGTTAACTTAGCAGTTTTTATAGCCTCATAATATTTACGAGATTTTGGGTTTGAAACTTCTTGCAAGCATCTTGAGGCTATCTTCAAGGAATTCCTTCTTGTAATAACATAGTGTGTGTGGGACGGAAGACTGCACACGCCCAAGAAAATAGTTAGATACATGAAGAGGTTTGGATATCTAATTTATCCCAAAAAAAAAAAAAAAAAAAAAGAGATTCTCTTAACTTTTTTTTGACCTACATACCATAAATCAAATTATATTAAGCAGTGTGGGAAACCTACGCAAAGAATATCTAAAGAGGATAACTTTTTGTTTGAAGACCTGGGTCTTATTCCTAATTTCCTGTTGGGGGGCGAATACATCAAAGTTTCTTTTAATGAAATCTTTTAAAGATAGAAAAAATATAAAAGAAGGAAACACATTTTTACTATGGGAAATGTTAACGAATGCCCTAAGAGTGTTAGTTTAGAAATTATTTTTAGAAATATTTATGGAAAAATAATAACGCAATTAATTTTTCTGACAATTTTTTATATTTCTCATAAAAAGTGGTATTAAAAATTTTCCCAATATAGTTAATTTATTAATAACTGTCCTAAGAGTATCTATTAACATGACCTTTTATTATTGATTACGAAGGTCCAATTTTAATCCAAAGCAATACATTTCACGTGTATGAACTATATAAATAACAAAATGTCAAAAAAAAAAACTAAATTAATAATAAAAATAAATTTGCTTGTGCTATACGTGAACTATAGATTGCGCTTCCCTATTTGGTTTTTTTTTTTTTTTGAGAAATTTGATAGAGTTTCAACTTATAGTATTCGCTTATAATAATTGTACTTTTTATTATCAGACCAAAACGTCAATTAGTTTTTGGTGTAAGTAAAAATTGAACTCCAAATCTTTTGTTCAACCATAAAAAACTTTACTAATTGAGCTAACTAAAATTCACCTATTTGCATAAATTAATTGCAATTTTTTTCCTTTTTTTTTTTTTTTTTTTTTGAGAATCATTAATTACAACAAATTGAGTTAAGGATGGGGCTTTTATGGAAAATTTGGACTTACTTGGCAGAGTTTTAACGTACATATAAGGAGTTATGGACAAACCCCAATCTGGGCCTTCCACCCCATCAGGGTTGGATTGCGATTCAAATTCCAGCACACATTGTCGGTGTGTGGGCTCCATTGGGCTATGTCCACTTATTTTCCATCTTACCTATCTTCTTCTTCTTCTTCTTCTTCTTCTTCTTCTTCTTCTTCTTTTTTTTTTTTTTTTTTTTTTTTTTTTTGGGGGGGGTTGGGGGTGGTGGGGGTGTTGTGTTATAATTTAGTCAATTTACCTTTCTTCTTGACACTTTGTGGTAGAAAATTTTGACTCTGTCCCTTAAGTTACAAAGAACCATCCCGACTTTAATACTTCATGCCTTTATTTTTTAGTGTTCAAATCCACATTTTTCATTGTAAAAAGTATATCTGAATATGTCAAAGAATAACACTCATATTGTTTTAATGAATACTTTATGTAAAAATAGTTTTTCATATTTTTTAGTGTTAGGTATCATAAAAAAAAATAGTAAAAGAAAAATTTTTTTAGTTAATAGAAAAAGTATGATTTTTTTTTTTCCACTAAATTTTTTTGGAAAATAACTCCATCTTATAGCAAGTTAAATAAGAAAAATTAGGAGATTATTTTTCATCTCATTTAAGGTTACTACTAAACATTTAAAAAATGAGATAGTTTTATCGAAAATACTTTTTAGAAAATGATTAATTTTCTTGAAAACATTATCACAAAAAAAAAAAAAATCCAAACTTAAAACAAATTATACAAGCTTCACGTGCATGTCTAGGCGGAGAATTCAATAGAGCACCATTGTCACTACAGACGGAGCCATCAAATAGCTCCTTCCCTAGTTAGTACGAAATACTACAGAAATTTGCTTAATTTCTTATTGAATCACACTTGGGTATGAGGTGTCCACTCTGCATGCTTGTTCAACATCATTTTTCTGCCCCTTAATTCTTCACTTGGCTAGATTGTTCAACATCATTTGCTTAATTTCTCATTGAATGACAATTGGGTATGAGGTGTCCACTCTGCATACTTGTTCAACATCATTTTTTTGCCACTTAATTTTTCACTTGGCTAGATTGTTAGACATCTAGTTTTTCAATTGCTTCTTTTGTCGATTACAAATTATATTTTTAACATTACGTACTTCGTTTCTTTTCCCGTTTCTTTTGCTTACTCTGTTTCTCGACTATATAAATAGAGCTAGTATTTTCATCTTCAGCAAAGGAGAATTAAGCACCATTCTCAGATTCCTCCTACTATATATATTCATTGCATAAGCTTGGTTTTTGATCTCTCTCACACACAGCAATGGGCGGGATTCTTGGGTTTCTAGCCCCTTGTTCAACAACATGAATCATAGCTTTGTCCATCAACATCATCATAGTTTCTTTTCTTCTCTACACTCCCAAAATCTGTGCTGTCCGGACAAGAAGAAGATCAGTGGTTCTGTGGTCCAAACGCCTGTCGCCCCACTTTCGTGGGCTTTATCAATACAACAACCACGCTTGAGTGGGAAGGCAGTCGCTTCAAGGACAACAAGGCTCGGTTGGAGTTGCAAGACACGCGAAATGGTGTTGCTACCGTTTCACTCCAGGTCTGCATATCCAATTAGTTACTATTTTTACATGGTTTTGTTGGGTTTTGGAATTTGAACTTTGCACTATTAATCTATGGATTTTATTAAAGTATGCCTTAATGGCACATAATAATATACCATTTTTGGAAAAAATTTTATTGGGAATTGAAAAAATTTTCAATTCTCGATAAAATTTTTCCAAAAACAGATTTGTTAATATATGTTCTAAGAGTATACATTAATCGGACCCTTTTATGATATAGACTCTGTAACTGTAACAGGGCCTATATAAAAGAACGCGGCTAAAAACCCTTAAAACGCTGGTATAGATAGTATATTTTGTAAAAACACGAATATAGACTCTCTTTTTTGTAGTGTAATTGCGACATGTTTTTGCATTGTCTCATGATTATTCTATATATGCAGCGTTGTATTTGGACATGCATGGTATTTTCCTTTTTCTTGGTTATAATATAATATAATTCTAAGAGTTGTTTATCTATGTGCTTTTTTGTCAGACGAAAAACGGGAATACTTGGTATTGTGAAGATAGATATATGTTTGTAACTCCAGCTCGTTGTAAATATGATAACTATTTTAAATCCGGGAAGCATAGTTGTGACATTCAAAACTGGGAAAGTCCATTGGAGGAAGAATTCGTGAGTTGCCACTTTGGGTTATTGAAGACTCACTGCATGTGCCAGTTTGTTTTGAAGAATGAATATTGTGTTTAGATTTGATCTTTTAATTATTACTTTCTAATATTGAATCAGGTGGAAAAGTTGGGAATTGCATTATTCAAGTTGCCATCAGTTGGTACGGAACCCCCTCAGGCAGTGGCGGCTCTACAGCCAGCCCAGGGGGTTCAAAATGAACCCCCCTGGCTTGGCTCCAAAAAAAAAAATTATATATAAAATTTTTATTTTTATTTTTTTGTTTTGACCCTTAAAATAAAATTTTAAACACTCTTACTCTAAATTTTGTTTAAACCCAATTGAAATAAACTTGAAATATGATCATATTAGTGCTATTTTCACAATATTGTTACAATAAAGGTTAAGTGACAAGTTGTAATTGACTTTTTATCTAAATTCATAACTGACATCACTTTTTTATATACCTTTAAAAACTTGCCATCTAGATTTTACTGTGTAAATGTTTTGTCAGTAGCACTACTCTTAAAATTGCTCATTTGTTAAAAAATAAATAAACATTTTTTCTGAATTTTGGCTTACTTTACTGTTGATAGTAGAATGAATTTGTTTTTTCCTGCACTTTTCTTCTTTATCGACAAAAAATTACACTACTTGTACAACCAACTTATTTGTATTTACATCTATGATTCTTTTTTCATTCTCTCTTTCTTCCTTCTATATTTTCGTTCTATTTAATCAAGTAATTTGATAAGTGTTCTACAGTTTTTTTTAATCAAAAAAGTCTTTTAGTGTTTGCTCCAATTCCAAGAGAATGACCACATGTGTAGTTAAAAATCCATACACTTCAAAAACAAAATATTATATAAGTTACTATTTATTTTCCTTAGTTTAACGTTTACTCTTAGACCTAATCTTAGGTGTGTTACTATTCTTCTTTATCATATATTTTTATTTAATTGATATTACATATGATTATAATAAATTATAATTAATTTGACAAATATTATGATTAGTTATTTATTTATATTTATTTATATGCATTCTATCCTTGTTTTCTTACCAATCTTTAAACTATTAATAATTTTTTAGACTATTTTACAATATAGTTGTATTATTTTATACTACTTAAAATACTATGTTAGATTATTTTATGTAATATGACGATTGTATATACTACTTAGAATACTATGTTAGATTATTTTATCCTAGCTCAAGACACAATTGACCCTCCTAAAAGAAAATCCTGGAGCCGCCACTGCCCTCAAGGATATTGGGATGTAACTATGTAAGAGTCATCGCCAACTCTAGCACAAGGCAGGTGATACAAGCAAGGTGTGAAGAAAATGTGAAGAATGCTAGTAAAAAGGACTCTTTCTTCCTTCACTTCAACAGTTGCAACTTACGAATGCTAATTAATAAGTGTTGTTTCTGAAAGTGAAATGGTAAGAGAGAAATAATAAAGAGCGGAGTGTGGAGCAAAGTGTGTGTAATGTTTTAAGTATTAATAAAACAACTATTTTATTGATAACTAGTTGCAAATTCATGCATAATTATTTCCTAATTGTGGTATAATTGATAAGCCTGTTCAAATTAATAGCAAAAATTGTGATATAAATTCAAATTCTCACTTCCAAAATAAGACTAAATTATCTAAATAAATAAAAAATTAAACCAAAACTATAAGAGGGAGAGATATTACCTTTGATGGAGAACTAAAAAATACAACACCAAAATGTATTAACACCAAATACAGTTATAAAAAACACAATGATTCATCAACCTATGGATTTGAAATAAAGAATAAAAAATTGAGAGAGAGAGAGAGAGAGAGAGAGAGTAATCATTTTTTCAAGAGAGAATGTGAGAAAGAATAACAAATTTATAGAAAATAAGATGAGAAGAAAAATAGTAAAAATAGAAAATATAGTAATATACACTGAATTATCTAAGTTATGCTATGTAATATATAACATTATATTCTTGTATACTATCTTTATAATGCAATAGGATAACATTTATGAAAACAAATAAAATACAAAAAATAAAATAAAAACTTAAAAACACAAAACTAAATTGCATCAACCCAAAGTATACTTCTAAAGAACACAAAAAATTACTTATCCTAAAGTAGATATGCAAGATTAAAAAAATATATATATACACAAAAAAATTAAACAAAATTGAGAGAGAGAGAGAGAGGGGGATAAACTTTTTTGTGGAAAAATTATTGATAGAATAGCAAAAAGAATCACAAATTTATAGCAAGTAAATGGGAATAAGAAATGTCAAAAATAATGTAAGGTAAAGTGGTAGAGAAAGAGTGATATTAAGATGGATAATAGTAGGGAGATGGAAAGGTAAAATGGATGGAAAAAGTTGGAAAAAGTGCAATAATATATAAGTTTAGAAATTAATAAGAATAGAAATAGCTAAGAGAGAGAGTTTTAAATAAGTGATAATATGGTTATTATGGCTATTGACATGGCTCAATAAAAGTGTACCAAAATTTGTTCGAAGTCAATTTCACTCTTCATCCATGGATTTTTTTTTTTTGGGGGGGGGGGGGGTGGGTATACAATAAAATTCACCTTAAAACTATGCAGTTAGTATTGATACTCAATATCTATTTAAGATTTATTTAATATGAGATATTAGTTTATTACCTCTTTAATTTATGTTTTTGTCACTTTTATCAGTGTTATAAGTGTTTTTCTTAAACTTCAAGGAGTTGGCTTGGTGATTCCTAAGCCCTTATGATATTTATAAGATCCTGAATTTAAGTTTTTTTGCTGCATCTTGGGGTTACCTTCAAAGGATTCCTCCTTGTAATAACCCTTGTGTGCGAGACGGAAGAACTGCACATGTTCAAGGGAATAATCAGATACTCAAAGAGATGTATATACTTTGTTAAAAAAAAAAAAAAGGAGGTTCTCTTAACTTTTTTTTTGAACAACCATATGCCATAAATGAAAATTATATTAGCAGGTGGGAAAACCTATGCGAAGAATGTCTAAAGAGTACAAACTCTTTAGAATTTGTTAGAGGTGGAAGCCCCATGTCATACATCTCTTTTTGTTTGAAAGGCTTTCTTGGCATGGGTCTTATTCCTAATTTCCAATTGGGAGGTGAATACATTAAAGTTTATTTTTATGAAATCTTTTAAAGTTTTGAGAAAACACGATAGAAAACCCAAAAAAAAAAAAAACTTTTATAGATGGAAAAAATGTGAAGTAAGGAAACACATTTTTATTATTAACTACGGAGGTCCAGTTTTAAATCCAAGTTAACACATTTCACGTGTATGAACTATATAAATAACAAAATGCCGACAATCCAAAAAAAAAAAAAAAAAAAAAAAGGCTTTGATGGAAAATTTGGACTTACCTTGGCAGAGTTTTAATGTATATATAAGGAGTTTTTATAGACACACCCACTAAAGCCCCAATCTGGGCCTTCCGGCCCATCAGGGTTGGATTGTGCTTCTAATTCCAGCACACATTGTCGGTGTGTGGGCTCCATTGGGCCATATCCACTTTATTTTTCCATCTTACCTTTCTTCTTCTTTTTTTGATTGAAGTTATCTTTCTTCTTGACACTTCTGTGGTAGAAAATTTTGACTTTCTGTTCCCTTGAGCATTCACGTATATGATAAACCTTGTCCCTTAAGTTACAAAGAACCATCCTGACTTTTAATACTTTATGCCTTTATTTATTAGAACATAATCAATCACCTTAAATCATGGTTTTCTTTTTGAGACGCATTGAAAAAAAGATATGACAACTTTTTTTTTTGTACAACTCTAAAAGATGGTATATAGTTATTGATGTGTGAATTATTATAAGATATATAACAACTTATTGTATTTATTCTATTTCTAACCATCTGATTCTTTAGATTAAAGTATATTTGAATAGTCAAGGTTCTTGTAGCTCATCTAGTTAGTACCGAGCATTCATATAAGGCAGTAAAAAAATTTCTATCTATTTAGTATGAGAACTTAATTTTCTATTTTGCATAGCTATTTTTCAAAAATACTCACATCAAATTGTCTATTCTATATTCTATTTTATTTAAACAATCATTATTCATTCTTTGTTTATTATTATCTTGAGAGAGAGAGAGAGAGAGAGAGAGAGAGAGAGGAATTTGATAAGATAAGAGGTGAGATTAAAACTTGAATGTGTAAATTTGACACATTTTTTTATTATACACTTACTAATGAGTTTAAATTCATATTTTTACCACCGCACACTCTTAATGTAATAATTATTCTACAAATAAAAGTATTTTTAAGGTATTGGGAAAAAAAAAGGCAAAGTTGAAGTTTCTAAAATAAAATTTCACATACACGTGAACTAAAGTTACCTCAAAAAAAAAATCCGCGTTTTCCATCGTCAAAAAAGTACATAAATATGTCAAAGAATAAGAGGCTCTCACAGTCCCGCGTTCACATAACACTGTTGAATACTATATTATATTGTTTCTTTTTGTATCTTTATAGAATAAACGCACGGTACTGTACAGTCTATGACATGAAAATCTCAAAATGATCCAAACTTATTATAACATTTTTTACACGCTTCACGTGGTTCCACTTTGAGTGTGAAACTGATGAGAATTCAACAGAGCACCATTGTTACTACAGCTTCGATTAATTAATGTCAGTGGCAGTGACACCACAAAAACAATTTTCCCGCGGATCCGTGTGTAAATCAAATGTTGGTATTGAATAAAGAAGAATTTATTTTCTTAGTGGTAGATGCGAAGTGTGGGGGTGGCTTTGTCCACAATTCCACATGATAGTCACTCAAGCTAAAGCTAAAGCAGAGCATGGTGCATGATATAGTGGACCGAGAAAGAGTTTGACAGTGATGTCTACATTATTAAAGGTAATTGTGTTGATTGAATTCGATAGTAATTACATTTTCTTCCCTTTAAAAAAAAAACAAAAATTAAGGTTCTTAAAAAAATTCCATTGTTATTGATGTGAATCCTTCGAAATCATGAGAATCTTTGAGTCAAAATGAGATTCCAACTCAGCATCGTAAGAGTATCTGAACTTAGCTCACTGCTCACATATTGTTTTGAAACATACTATAGCCCCAAGTTGCGAAAAGAGTAGAAAGTGTCGAACCTAAGTAATATTAATTGCGTGTGAAAGTGATTTTAATGTAATCATAATTATTAATTTGTCATTAAAAAAAAAAAAAGTCATCTTCAATACACAACTCTCACCTTTGTAAAAGCTAAAGAAGGTGATGGGTAAATAGTTCCACACCTTTCCCCCCTTCTCCCTGCGAAAATGTTAATTCTCATATTCAAACCAAGACACGCTGCTTCACTTGCGAAAAAAATTGTCTCATCGGAATTGCTTGTGCTAATCTATGTATTGTTCTTCGATAAATTTGTAGAGTCAAATAGTGGCGGTTCTAGGAATTTTTTGTAGAGTGGTTACTAAAAAATTTAAATTACCACAATATTTTTCTTGATGCCATTTTTTAAAGAAAAATGAAATTAGAAATTATTTTTATTAAATAGGTTGGACATGTTACAAATTTTATCTTTTTGTTTTATAATAGGCTTTTTGTTGAGTAATTTTTCACTTGTTATTATTTGGTCTTGTCTTGTTTTTGTTTAGTTTATGTTTGTTATTATTTGAGCTGGTATTTATTGTCTTTATTTAAGTTTAAAAAAAAAAAAAAAAACAAGGATTAAGAATTATGATTGGAGGCAGAATTAATTTTGGAGTAATGCTATGTCCATAACATTTTTACTATAAATCTTAGGCAAAAAGTTGTTATTGGTGGGTAAAAAAATAATATTTGTATTTGGCCTAAATTAGAACTAGTAACAGCTTACTACACTATGTTTGTTATGAAATTATTGTGAAAATGTTGTGAATGTAAAAACACTACTCTTATTTTTGTATAACCCAAATTTTTGTAATTCTCAAGTCATGGTGTTCAAAATTTTTATTAGAGTAATCACAATAGGTTAGTTTAGCATATAATATTCTTTTTGGCAAGTGTATATATACATTTTTTTGCAAGTCAGGGTGGTCCTGACTTGCATGTAGAGCCGAGTCAAAGATGATTTGGGTTTTAATTTGGATGTTACTAAAATAACTAAAATTTAAATGTCAAATATCTTTGTTTATCAGTTAATAAAGCTATAAAGTTTAATAAATAATAAACATGATTATAAAAAAAAAGTTTTAATAAACATATTTATTTGTCACTAATAACTAATTGTGTTGTCTAAGTACTAAATATTAATGAGATTCAAGTGATACGCCATTGATAATGACTACTATTAGTGGTGAGAATTTCTTTTATTATAGGAAAATCCCCACCGTGGAGGGGTTTTGATAGTAAGGATTATTAGGTTGAGACCATTCCTCGTCCGTGACTTCCTATGAACATAGAAAGAACATCGTGTTCCTTTTTGACGATCCTTGGAGGGACTATTGAGAAGGCTCTGATATTAAAGTCAGCATATAGTGTGTGAACTATCAAGTGTTTAAGTTAGGAAAATTGCATACCTTTCCCTAGAGGCAGGGTCCCTATTTATATTGGTTTGGTACTCTTGAATTTGCACTCATCCTAGGGTCTTGGGGTCCCTATTTAAAGTACGTGATTACACGATTAATGCAAATTAAATTGCTTGCATGTCCAACATGTTTCCTAGTTTTTCTTTTTGGATTGAGATCAAGTGCAATAGCAATATATATACTATGCAATTCCCCTTAAATTGTGAGAGGAAAGTTTAAAAAATAAGTGTAAAAGTAAAATGGTAAAAAGTGAAAAGTTAAAAAAAATCATTTAAGGGTTAAGATTAATTGTGATTTTTGAAACTTTCAATCTCAACATTTTATTTGCAATAGCATAAGCTATTGCACCTGATTTCAATATCTTCTTTTTATCGCACTACACAGATCAATTCATGAGCACTTAAAAAGGTAGAAGGATAGTCAAGTATATCCTCGTTGGATTAGTCCTTTTAGTAACTTCTGTTATATCCTATGAATGTAGTTTGAATCTTACATTTTCCTCCACCATCTATCATCTATGAGCTAATAATATTAATAAAGTCACTTGATTTTTATGTACTCACTTGCCCTTTTTTCTTTCTCTGAGCGGAAAAAATCCATTAAGAAAGCACAATGCATACAAAAAGCCAGTTTGTCATGCTTGATTGTTTGTCCAAAGCAGGCAATTATGATTGTCAATTTGTTACTCACTAAATAGTCTACGCGTACGTTATGGCTCTATTGCTTATGGGCCTTTTTTTTTTTTTTTGGATAATGATAAGAATAGGTTCAAATTTACAAATTACAAGCAATGTTTATGGGCATTGCTTGTAAATTTGTAATAACTTTTTATTATTATTAATATTAATTTTTATGAATGCTAATATTGCATATTCTAATTAATGTATAATAAAAATAGTGTTAATTTAAATGAAAGTAATATTACTCATTCATTAAAAAAAAAAAAGTAATATTGCTCAAATAAGAAAGATTGTAAAAGAGTTGTGTCCATATTATTCCTCTTCCACATATCACTTTAGTATTTCATTCTAATTTAGAGTTTTCTTCTTTTTATTTATATATTCATTGAGTTGCCAATGAAACAAAAAAAGTTATACACCGACAGCATTTTTACAATATTTTTACAATATATTTTAGTTTTTTTTTTTGAGATTTTTATAATAAATTATAGTTGACATGTTATTACTGATTTTATTTGAACTCATTATAGAAATTATTTTTTTATCTACCAGTAACTGTCAATAAAAGTTTACATAACACTTTTATAACAAATATTAAATAATAATTATTATTGATTCTAATTAGAATTTAAAAATAAAATTATTACAGTAGTGTTTTCAACAGTAACAGACCAGCAGAAATAAATTTAATAAAAAAAAAGAAAAAAAAAAAGACAGAGATACAGCGTCAGTCAAAGGTGATTGACATTCTAGATTCTACTGTACTAGAGTAGTCGGTTCATAATACATTTACATATTACGGCACGCAGCTACCAAAGTCAAATGCCTTTTGACATTCTTGCTCTGCTTCCATACAAAGTACGTTCATTAATAGTTTCAGCAAATTACTAGGTGTTGCTTTCGATTTCCTTATCAATCAATTTATACGCATCATATTTATAAAATAAAAATTCACACAATACTTATATTTTTTGAGAAAATAAATACTTGTATAAAAAAATAAAAAGTGAAATTT
Organism: Quercus wislizeni; assembly: GCA_023055345.1. NCBI lineage: Eukaryota > Viridiplantae > Streptophyta > Magnoliopsida > Fagales > Fagaceae > Quercus > Quercus wislizeni. The sequence goes on from JALGQJ010000003.1 coordinate 2,900,749, forward strand.
TTAAAAATTGTACACTTTTTTAAAGGAAAAAATGATAGTAAAATTGTACAGAGAAATTAAATTTTATAGTTCAATTAACATTTTTTTTAATGTATTTAATAGGAACGTTGAGAGTTTAAAACCTTAAATTTGATTATTTTTCTTTAATAATCTATCAAAAGAATACAAATTCGCCATCAAACTGTTCATGTTCCGCTTTATAATCTATCTAATTTTGACCCATTAGTATCAAATTTTTTTTTTCTCTCCATGATCCTAAAATCATGGATCATGGTGTGTAAAACTGTGATCTTTACACTATACTGGTAACTGAAGCAGTGAAAGACGTGTGGCTGTTTTGATAATGACTAGTCGCAGCATAGCAAGTAGCAACAGTGCAATACTTTTACAGTTTTACTTTCCAAAAGAAGACAGATAATCTCTCTTTTCCTTTATTCCTTTCTCCTTTATCAAAGCACCATTTTTAAAGAAAGACCACAAAAACCAGAAGCTTCTCAATTCATTTACTCGGTCTGTACTATACGCCCCAAATCAAAAACTGTAACTCCCTCTCTCTCTGAAAAATATCTGACAAAACGGTCATGTATTGTTAGAACTTAAATTTAGATTCTCCTCCACATACCACTTTGCTTCACTATCAGTTCTTGAATCCCCCATAGCCAAAAAAAAAAAAAAAAAAAAAAATAGAGAGCAAAAGCAAAACACCCACTTGCCAAAAACACTCATTGTATTTCACAGAGCCAAGTATGGGATTGGGAGGTTGTTTCAAAACCAAGCCAATAAGTCCACCTTCATTGGCCTCAATATTTTTCTTGCTCTTGCTCACACTCTCAAATGTTTCCTCAGCAAACCCACCTCCAAACCAACCCATCAAAACCATTGTGGTTTTGGTCTTGGAAAACAGGTCCTTTGACCACATACTTGGGTGGATGAAAAAGGCCATTAACCCATTAATCAATGGAGTCACAGGTGATGAATGCAATCCTATGTCCACCAATAACACAACCCCAAAAGGAGAGTCCATTTGTTTCACTGATGATGCTGAGTTTGTGGATCCGGATCCGGGTCATTCATTTGAAGCAGTGGAGCAACAGGTATTTGGGTCTAGTTCAATTCCCTCTATGTCTGGTTTTGTACAACAAGCATTGTCCTTGTCGCCAAACCTCTCAGAAACAGTTATGAAAGGCTTTAGACCTCAATCTGTGCCAGTCTATGAAGCTTTAGTACGAGAATTTGCTGTCTTTGACAGGTGGTTCTCTTCAATTCCTGGTCCAACACAACCCAATAGGTTGTTTGTGTACTCAGCTACTTCTCATGGTTCAATAAGCCATGTTAAGAAGCAACTGGCTCAAGGGTACCCTCAAAAAACCATCTTTGATTCACTTCATGAGAATGGTATGGACTTCGGAGTTTATTTCCAAAACATACCCACAACCTTTTTTTATAGGAATTTGAGGAAGTTAAAGTACATTTTTAAGTTCCATCAGTTTGATTTGAAATTCAAGAAAGATGCTAGAAATGGTAAGCTTCCAAGCTTGACTGTGATTGAGCCAAGGTATTTTGATCTTAAAGGAATGCCTGCAAATGATGACCACCCTTCTCATGATGTGGCTAATGGGCAAAAACTAGTTAAAGAGGTGTATGAGGCATTGAGAGCTAGTCCTCAATGGAATGAGACCCTTCTGGTCATTACCTATGATGAACATGGTGGGTTCTATGATCATGTCAAAACTCCTTATGTTAATGTTCCTAACCCAGATGGGAACACAGGGCCTGCTCCTTATTTCTTCAAGTTTGATAGGCTTGGTGTTCGTGTGCCAACGATTATGGTCTCTCCTTGGATCAAGAAAGGGACTGGTAAGCTCAAATTATCATGCTTTAACATTTGTTTAGTTTGTCAATCCAGTTAAAAGTCTTTTTGTGTTGAACTGTTGATGTTAGAAATTCTTTGAGATACATAGAATTGTGTTTGGTATTGAATTGCTTTTGAACTATATTATTATATTATAGAATGCTAGCTTTTACGGTTGGTAAGGTTCCAATTCTATTTTGTTATTGCTGAGATAAAGTTGGATTAGGTAGTGCTTAATTTTGGTTAATTTTCCAAATGCTTGTCTTCTGTACACATTTGAGTATTTGGGTTGAAGTCAAATTTATTTTACAAGTTGGAAATTGATTCTTGATTAACACCAGGAAGGGAGGTTATTAATGATTTGGTTGTTATGGTGCTTTGATTGCTACCTAATGCCTTGGTCCATATTTTCGCCTGAGTGTTCGAAGCTTCAAACTTGAGTTTACATGTTTTGAGTCTCACTTTCACTTTTTATTGTACTGATCTGCATCTGTTTTCACAGTGATAAGTGGCCCAAAAGGGCCTGCTCCAAACTCTGAGTTCGAGCACTCTTCAATCCCTGCCACCATTAAGAAGATGTTCAACCTCTCCTCTAACTTCTTGACTCACAGGGATGCATGGGCTGGGACATTTGAGCAGGTTGTTGGGGAATTGACCTCTCCTAGAACTGATTGCCCAGGTATCTATCCTACTATTTCAGTCCCATTATAACATTTTGAGATTAGTTTCAATGCACTAAAACTTAGGTACAGTTCCTTAAGTGCTTTAGGTGTTGTAACTTAGTTGTATTGGGCAATAAGCTACATGGCTAAGTTTAAGATAACAATGTTTGAACTGCATTATTCAATGCAGCCATATAATTGAATTTAATTAAGGGACCCAAGTAATGCGACTAGGGCTGTACTTGTGTTTTTCTTTGTTATTTTAAATGTTACAAGCTATTTCTAGAAGAAATCTTAGCTAGTGTATTATGCATTTATCACAGAGACCCTACCAGATGTGACACCATTGAGAACCACAGAAGCAAAGGAAGACAGTGGGCTATCAGAATTTCAAGGTGAGGTAGTTCAACTAGCAGCTGTTCTTAATGGTGACCACTTCTTGAGCAGCTTCCCAGATGAAATGAGCAAGAAGATGAATGTGAAAGAAGCTCATGAGTACGTGAGGGGTGCTGTTTCAAGGTTCATAAGAGCAAGCAAAGAAGCCATCAAGTTAGGTGCAGATCATTCTGCCATTGTAGACATGAGATCCTCCCTCACCACCAGATCCTCAATTCATAATTAATCAATCGGAATCCTCCTAGATCATATATTTAGAGTCCATGTCTTGCTCAGATATATATCCAGTAAAGTGTCTCTTACTAATTTTGTCCAAGTAAAGTGCAATTAAAACAAGGGGAAGCAAAGCTTTTCTATTGTGGTTTGAGTAATTCCCATTGTCTCATTTGCGTTATGTGGTCATTAAGGCAATCTTTTTTTATAAAAAAATGTAAAGAAATGGTCCCTAAAGCAATTTAAAAATAAGAACAGAACAGCTTCATTGACTCTAGTGCTTATATATTGCTTATTTTGAGAAATCCACCGAAAAGAACAATGACAAAAAGGGCTTTTAAGTTGTAGGGATCAATTAAGTTTGAACATGCTGCTTGAATAAAATTCTTTACGAGCTACCCCCTGCAAAATTGAACGCTTCTATGAGAACTCGGGAACCATTCATCTACGAGATTATACACTTATATGAGAACTAGGGAACCATTCAAGCATACATATATCGCCTTTGAAGTGATTCTGTAGGTGGCACCAAAACAGTTAATTGTTGTACCAAATTTTTTTTTTTTTTTTTTTGGGTAGAAATAGAGGTCTTATTTAACTATAGACAAGGTTCATACATCAACAGCTATAGCCACCTTTTGGGCACATAGTCTATTTCTCCCTAGGCCGATCATATCCCTTACATAATACGAATACACAAAAGTAGGGAAGGTTTCATATATAAGTAAAACTTCTTGTTGGTGGTTTCCCCATTTTGCGAGACCATTGGTGCACTCATTTGCTTCATGGTATGTGTGGTGCACCTGAACCTCCCATGCCTACGCCATAAGGCTCCTACAATCACATAATAAAGGAAACACATCAGGAGGGAAATTAGAGTTCTCATTAGTTAACCAGGCTAAGACTATCATAGAATCAATTTCAAGGTGGATGAATTTAACTCTCAAGTCTCAAGCCAACTTAAGCCCTTGATGAACTACTCCCAGTTCTACCACATTATTGGATGTAATGCAGATTCAAAGAAAAACCCAATATCCATCTTCCAAAGCTATCTCTCAAAAGACCTCCTACCCTTGCAATTCTTGGATTGCCTATAGAATTGCCATCTGTGTTGAGCTTTATAAATGGTTCAGCTGGAGTAGTCCATGTAACTGGTTGATACACCTTACATTACAAGTTAAATGTAAGGGCAAAGAATGCAAGTGTCTTTCACACCAAAAATGACAAGTAGCTAATTCAAGTTTGGAAATTAATCTCTTAAAAAATGCCCCCGTCGGGGGGGGTGGGGGGGGTGTGTTGTGAAGGCAAATTTATATCCGGTGCAATTCCCCACACATATCTTTAACTTTTGTGATCTATGGCTTATATTGAAAGCTAACTTTTTAACTTTTTATCTGAACCGTTCAAAAGGTATTGCACCGGATCTCAATCCAGTTAAGGCTGCCCACTAATCAACTATCTCCTCACAAAATGAAAGCTTTATAGAGTACTACCTTTTTTATTTATTTAAAATTGTGCAGTCCAGTAGTTAGCACTTAGCATGGAAGATTAGGCAGAATTGGGAGACAAAACTTGCAGGGAAATAAATGTGCTAGCCTCTTTGAATTCCTAGCATTCGTGGCACCCAAACACGTTGTGTACATCCTACAATATCCATGGCTTCTAACGTGCAAAGCAAGATTCATTCTTAAAAATTGACTCCCATTTTAACGAATTGCAAATAAAAAATAATTAATTTAGTTGGCTTTAATGCAGATATACTCAATCTTGATGAAATATCCAGGAGAGAGAGAGAGAGAGGGATGAGGGACACCACGAAGCAATTAGCCGCAGCCGCCCATGCAAATCAGAATAGCATAAATCAATGTCCTAACGGCATTGCCACTCTCATGTAGCTCTGTGGCTAAAGAGCTGGCCGCAAAATGATACGATGCCAACGCTAACCACTTGCTTATTCACGCAAAACATATTGGTGCTCATGTTTATGTAGTTTTCAGAAGCTGCTGTCTTGAGGAATAGATCAACCTGACTGTTGCATAATGGAGCCAGACGAGATCAGATCCCCAAATTGAAGTTCTTATGGCTCAAACTTTCAGAAACTTATACATCAAATTATGCATTAAAATCTAGCTGATGTCATTTCGTACATAAATTGAACGAAAAATCCCATCACATTAATGACTACCAAGCATAAACTAGACTATTCAAATCCAATCCTTTACAGCAAAATTAGGATATACAAAATCCTTCACTTCACTATTTCTCATTCAAAATTTCTCTGAAATAATCCTATTCCTATGTGAAACCTGATCATCCTCCTTTTTAACTTCTAAAATGAATATATCTCTAAGTTCAACAGAAAGAGAAAGAAAGTCAGGATGGAAGCATCATCACCTCATGTGGAAATATAGACTAAGTCTATTCTTAGGCGGCACCATTATTTAGGATGAAGATATCTATCCTGAACTTCAGACAGCACAAGGACTTTGCCATGTAGATATGTCAGTAATAAGATCTCGTAGCTGATCTATGAGAACCTTGAGATAGTTGTTCTTGTTTGCAAGCTCCTACATTCAGGAACACAAGTAAAAACAGAGTATGAGAAGATGAGCTCTCAACAGGTCAACAATTTCAGAAGAAGCATGGACCCACTACTGTGAGATGCTGATTTCCTAAAATACTCATTATTTGAAGCATAAACCCATCCCAGCCCCATAAAGGACAAATGTCCAACCACCATTCTAATAAAGGAAATTTAATACAACATAGCCTTAAAACCTTAAGATTTCACCAATATAAGTATACAACTCAAAGAAAACTACCTTTCTTAGATTAGAGGCTCGCTCTTCTAACTTCTCAATGTCAGCCTCTGGGGATAGCGGGCCGCCTGGAGTTGAGTCCATTTCAAATGCTTTCGACTATTTCAACATGACTAAAATTGAGTTAGCTCAAGTTAAAAGTTGCACAAAGCAAACTCTACATTTCTATTGCTTCCAAAACATCTCATTTTGTAGGAAAATAACTTCAGAATATGATTTATTAAATTTATTAACAAGAAACAAAATTAGCTGTGGAAAGACAGCAGTAATTCAGCTATGGCCATACTTGGTTTGCTTACTCTCATCCTTCAAACAATTTAGGATTTCAAAAAAAAAACACTCGAGTCTTCAAAAGTGGAAAAAACATAGCTTCTCACTACAGTTAAACTTAAAACCATTCTCTCATTCATGGTATAATCCAGTCATATGATTTTGAGGTGTTCTGCATTTCCTACCTCCTCTACAAGTGATTTCTTCTTTTGCCTTTTATAATTAATTTGTGCCAAAGTTTTAGCAGAATAATCAACAATCAACCCCCACGCCCCAACTCAAACCAACCTATAAAAATTATTATTTGTCTAATATCTCGTTAGAAATCTAGCAAGTTATGTCTATTATATACATTATCAATACAATAATATTTTTACCCCTATAATTGATCCCAATCTCCCAAAACGTTTATCACATATTACCTAAAAATTGACCTTATAATTCTAATCAAATTTCCCTGCAAGACAAACTATAAAAAATCAAAATTTATCAACCAAATGCTTGCAACAAAACCAAGTTGTGAAACAACCAAAGGCTCACAACAAAACCAAATGGCAAAACAGTGAGGTAGGGTTTTGAGCTTTTAAACTTCTCAGTGCAGCTTTATCCTCACATTAAACTTACTAATAAAATTTTACAGCAAACAAAAATTATCAACCAAAGGCTCACAACAAAAGCCAATTAGCAAAACAGTGAGTTAAAGTTCTGAACTTTTCACCTTCTGAAAGCTATATCCTCAAAATATACAACTAGCAAAATTTCACATAACCAAAATTGTCAACCAAAAGCTCACAACAAAAACCAATTAGCGAAACAGCAAGTTCAAAGTTTCGTACTTCTCTCCTTTTGAGACCTAGCCATTTTCCTCAAATTAAACTTACTAATAAAATTTCCCAGCAAAGCAAAACCTCAAAAACCAAAATTATCAACCAAAGGCTCACAACAAAAACCAATTAACTAAACAGCAAGTTTGAAGTTCTGAACTTTTGTCCTTCTGAGACCTAGCCATTTTCCTCACATTAAACTTGCTAATAAAATTTCCCAGCAATCAAAGCCTCAAAAACCAAAATGAACAACCAAAGGCTCACAACAACAAACAATTAGCAAAACAGTGAGCTATAGTTTTGAACTTTCAACTTCTAAAACCTATTTCTTTCACATTATACCTCTAATAACATTTCCAATCTTAACAAAACCTCAGAAACCAAAATTGCAAAAAGCTCACAATTCACAACAAAACAAAAACCAAAGGCTCACAACAACAACCAATTAGCCAAACACTGAGCCAAAATTTTGAACTTTCAAATTCTAAAAGCTATTTCCTTCACATTATACCTCTAATAACATTTCCAATCTTAACAAAACCTCAAAAAACCAAAATTGCAAAACGCTTGCAACAAAATAAAAACCAAATAGAGAAACACTGAGTTAAATTTTTGAACTTTCAACTTGAAATAGCTATTTTTTTTCACATTACAAACCTCCATTGACATTTTTAAGCAAAACAAAAACTCAAAAACCACAAAACAACAAAACAAAAACCAAAATTATCAATCAAAGGCTCTCAACAACAACAATCAAATAGCAAAACATAGAGCTACATTTTTGAACTTTCAAATTCTAAAAAGCTATTTCTTTCACATCAAAACCTCTAATAACATTTCCAAGCAAAACAAAAACTCAAAAGACCGAAATTGCAAAAAGCTCACAACAACAAAACAAAAACCAAATCAGCGAAACAGTGAGCTAGGGTTTTTGGAAAGAGTTTTTCACCTTGTGCGAGTTCGGAATCGCGGCGATAATCGTACGGAGCGAGTTCACCGAGTTCTTGTACCGAAACCGAGCCTCTTCCAGAGCTCCTCCACTTCCGCCGCCGCCACTCTCGCCGTGATGCGCGGAATTATCGGAAGAAGCCACGTCACCGTTAAGGACGACGCCGTTTGAGGATTGAGAGGAAGGACCATTCGTAGTAGTAGAAGCAATAGTGGAGGTGCACCACAAGGAAGGGTTGCAGAGCTCGTCGTTCATGGAGGTGAGGATTTGGAAAGCGGACTCTATGGTTTCTTCCAGAACCTTCTGCCCATCCATGGCCAGCTCTTGTGTGCTCTTAGGGCTCGTTATCGCGGTCGCTGTTTTGTCTTCCATCTGAGTTGAGGACCTGTTTGGTTGCCGAGAAAGTTTCGCGAGCAAAAAGAAATAGTTTGTGCTTATTTCTGAGAAAGAAAAAATGAAAAATTTTCCTGCGTTTTTTTCTCAGCTCCCAAACTGAGAATTCAATGAAATAAAAGTAAAAAACGTCGACAGCAGGGTTCGAACCTGCGCGGGCGAAGCCCAACAGATTTCAAGTCTGTCTCCTTAACCACTCGGACATATCGACGTCGATGTCTTAAGATCGTATGAAAACTTATCAGTAGTAAAGGAAGCACAATAATTTTCATTCTCATTTTTATAAATGGTCGCATTGGTTCACAGGTGACACTATTTTTATTAACATTAATCATAATACACAATTGAAAATAATTGTAGATTTATTGAAAAAAAGTATTGTGTTTTAACTTTGTTTAAGATTGCGAGTCTTTAATAGATAATCACTTTCATATGAATTTGCTATTATTTACATATTTAATATTCACTATTTACAAACAGTCACTTTTAACAGATATAGCATAGTAGCATTTGGTTGAAATTTTTTGTTTGTTTTGTGTTTTTTGTATTTTTTTATGCTACGTATGAATTGGAATTAATTGATAAATGTTGTCATGTGTTTGTGTTTGTAAAAGAGCTGTTATATGATAATTGAAAAGATTACCCACGTATAGTTTTAGTTACATAATTCATGTGACTTGTTTAAATAATACACATAATAGTCTTATAATTTGTTACATAATGGGTTAGAAAAAATAATTCTAAACCAGTTTTGAGCCAAACTTTGTCCATATTTGATATTATCATCCAACATGACATGACTTTTGCTAGTTTAAATGAGGGAAGTTTTCCATTTAACATTATTTTAGTAACTATTTCGTTGGTTAGCATGTTTTCGAAACATTTTAGTCAACTAGCATTTAAAGCCTTAGAGGTCAAGTTTAATGAAGAAACTTAAGTCTTAAAGACTCGAGTTCCAAGCTAATGTGGATAAAGCGTACAGAGAAAGAAGCAGACTGGGGATCTGAAGAAGAAGAAGAAGAACCCACAACCCAGCATGCATGAACCCGCATCCAACTACAAAAACTTGAGTCATAGAGACTCGAGTTCCACGTGGATTTTTTCTTCCACATTAGTTTGCCACCACTTGGAACTCGAGGCTTAGAGACATGATTTCCTTCACCAAACTCGAGTTTCAGAGATTCGAGATATTAGTTAAAAAAATAGTTTTGAAACTTGATAACTAACTAAATTGTTTCAAAAATAATGTTAAATGGAAAATTTTCTTGTGTAAATGGGTTTGTATCAATTAAGAGTTTTGTAACTTAATAGCATAGTATAGTTTCTCTTATGAAGAGAAATTGGATTCAAATCTCACTCTGGCACTAGATTTAGAGGATAAATAAATTTATTTAAAGTTTATAAACTAAATTTATATAATATTTAAAATTTAAAACATAATATTTATTATTACTATGCTTCTATTAAGCCACATTAATATAACATTTTGGTTTATTTTTATCCACTTTGGTCCATTATGTTCCACTTCAGTCCATTTGATTTATTTCGGTCTACTTTGGTCCAATTTAGTCCATTATGTTCTACCGTACACATTTTCACTATACGTCCGTGCACAGTAAGTAACAATCTGCCGCTCTAAAATAAAGTCAAGAAAGCGGCACCGTTCTCGGAGGACATAAAATAAAACCGAAATGGTTGGTGTTTTGAAAGGATAACAGACTATCACAATCATGAATTTGATTGGTCATCTTCTCCCTCCACTTCCTTCAACTTCTTCCAAGCCTTCAACCACCAAGACCTCTCTTTGCCTTCAAATCCCAGAAACCACTTCACTAAATCCAAACCCAAAACCCATTCTTCTCTCAAAGCTACTCTCTTTAGCTCTAGCTGCAACTTTAAGCTCCCCATTACCTTCTCTGGCAATCCCTTATCTCAACTCTCAGTCCTTTCAACTCCCTCCTAGTCCTACCACTCCATTCTCTGAGTCCAAGACTTTGGAGACTGGACTCGAAAATGGGTACGTGTTGAAATTCATTTTTCTTTAATGGGCTTTGCTCTTTTTTTTGAATATATATTTTTATAGGTAGTTGCCATCGGACTTGAATCTATGGCTATGTTTGGATACATTTTATTATAATGCTATTTTTATTGTTAGGCTAAGACATCAATACGTTTGTTTTTTGGTTACATACTATGTTGTGCATTTATGTGTAAAGGGTTTTGCTCTTCTTGTTCACTTATAATATGATAACATTAATATTCCATATGTCATATGTGTCTAACTTTCATAACTTGTTTGTATTTTAAAGAATTTGCCAATGAGATTAGAAAATGGCTTTCACTGATTTTCATTTTTATATTCAATGACTCTGCTTTTTTGCTTAGTAATCAAAATATGACCCTTATGTGTTCAAATTTCATGGTTTGCTGTCAACCATTTGAGAAAATGTTATGTTTTTGCAGGAAAATCAGACCTTGCCCATCAACAAATCCAGGTTGTGTATCAACAAATCCAAAATCATCATCATTTGCCTTCCCTTGGACAATTCCTGAAAATTCTTCAGACAATGCAATTGAGGTTCTAAAGATATATGCATTCACTTATAGTCATTTTTGTTTCTTTTGGATAAATCTTTAATATTCTTAAAGAGCAAAAAATTTACAGCCTGGACACTCAAACTAAAAAAATTGCATAAACAAATACTCACATATTTACAAGTCCAGAGCACACCATAGCTCATAAGACACCTGATCCTCATGAATTCTAAACAGCATACTTTTTAAGAGAGTCCTTACTAATGACAGAGAAGGGTATTTCCCATTTACAGCACAACACTGTATTAAGAACAGAATTCCTAATGATGTGTAACATGCTGTCTAAAGATGTGCCTCAACATGAATTCTGGCATTCCTTTGAAGCCAGACATGATAAATGGCTGCTCCCAAGGTTATCTTGCAGCATACAGCTCTAAACTTTTACTTCTCAACCGCCTCAAACCACATTCCATGATTTTCTTCCATCTCAATTTTCAGATTGATTACAAGACAGAAGAATCTCATTACTTCCTTTCCAAATTCTTCTAACAGAATTTAAATAACAAGTGGTTTCTGCTCTTAACTCCATTTGTGCAGACAATACAAGCTGAGTCCCCTATGCAACCAGGCTACCCAAATAGATCCTGCTTGTGCAAATAAGTTCCAGATATGTTCCAAGATAGATGCTCTATTCCAATACTTGATTCTTTTGATACCTAGACCACCTGATTTTTAGGCACACATACTATTTCCTGAGAAACTTTACTACCACCAGTAGAGTTGTCCTGTCCTTGCCACAAAAACATGTTAAGATTATTCTCAATAGCAGTGACCTTTTTAGGTAGAATGAAGATACCTGCTCAGAAAACTTGAACACTAAACAAGACCGTTTGAATAAGTTGCAGTCTCCTGGCAAAGGAATGGTGTTTTGCTGTTCAGGCATTAATCTTTGTTGTAATCTTTTCAATTAAGGCCTTGCAATCTTGAAAACTCAATCTTCCATAAATTAAAGGGACTCTTAAGTATATGACAGGGAGTTTTCCTTCCTTAAATTGAAGAGTACTAATTATGTGCTGCTTCAAATGAGAAGGCTATACTGGCACAATACATCTCATCCTTCTCGGCATTTGTAGCTAGGCCAGATAAGCCCTTAAACTTCTCAAGCACATATTTAATTAAGAGAATTGATGGCTGATCAGCATATGAGAATACCCTTAGATCATAAGAAAAATAGAGGCAAGTCAATTGTGGGCTATGGCAATTTGGACGAAACTTGAAAGCTTGCAACTACTGAACTCTTTGACTGCAATAGCCTAATACATACCTCCATCACTAGGACAAATAAGTAAGGAGATAATGGATCTCCTGTCTTATTCCCTTCATTCCTTTAAAAAAAAACCAACCAAGTTATCAATGAGGACAACAGAAATCTTTGGAGTGGTAATGCACTCCTTCACCCAATCAATGTATTTCTTATAGATACCTACAGTAACAAGGCATTGTAAAGTAAACCTGATTCAACTGAGCCGTATGCTCTCATGAGATCACTTTATTAGTGCATCTAGCTTTCCCTTTATCTTTATGATAGTTTTGTACTATTTCTTGTGCCAATAGAATGTTTTCAGAGATACTTCTTCCTTGAATGAATGCTTTCTGATTCTTACTAATTAACGCAGTCAAACATTGCTTCAATCTATAACCCAGGAATTTTGGTAAGACATTTGTAAATGACATTATAACATGATATTGGCCTAAACTCACCCATTATTGATGAATTTGTTACTTTAGGGACTAGAGTAATTATTGTTTCATTTATCTCTCATAGGAGTCTACTTAATTTAAAGAGAGATGGAATTGCCTTAACCACATCATCTTTCATGATTGACCAGGCTTTTTTCAATAAAGTAGGCTGTAAATCCATCTGGACCAAGTGATTTGTCCCCAGCCTGAGAAAATAAAGTTCACTGGATCTCCAATTCTGTCATATCATTCTGTAAAATCTCCTTCTGAGCATCAGAGATTTGATCCCTCAGAACTTGGTTGACTCTATTGATCTGCTTTTCAGTAAAGCACTTCTCTGACAAACCCAACAAGTGCTGATAAAACTCCACAGCCATAATTTTAAGTTGATCTGAGTTCTCCACTTTATTTCCATCTGAATCATACAAAACTTGATAAGTTCTTTGCATTTCTTTTTTTCACCACCTTATGAAAATAGGCAGTATCTTGATTCCCTAGGTATAACCACTTGTTTTTTTGTTTTTTGCTTCATAAAAGCCTTTTCAGTATTTCTCGTTGTTATACACTCATGCAAACTCTCCTCTTAAAGCATTAGAGCTGGATTACCAGGATCTTGCTGCAAGCCTTTCTGAACAGTCTCTAGGCTCAACCATGGTTGCTATACTTTTTGAGAGATGCTCCCCTAAATATCTTTGTAAACCTTTTTTAATATTGGCTTCACAGATTTCAGCATCACATACCATCTGTACATAGGGGTGACTTGTACTTCTATATCCCATGCTTTTTTTAATCCAAACCAGAAAATCCCTGTGGTCAGTCCAATAATTGAAAATCTTAAAAGGTATTGGGACCAATATCTTTGTTATCACTCATGGAGATTAGAGCTGGCAAATGATCAAATAATCCTGGAAATAGAAATCCACAATAGCTTGACCAATGGAAGCAAACCATTTCATATTCCCAATAACCCTATTTAACTTTCTGACTACATAACTCCTTTATTCTTTCTTGTTGCTCCATGTATAGATACAACCAATGGAAGGGTGATAAACTACCTCAATATCATAGAGGCACTAACCAAACTTCATATTCACCAAAACACTTACTAGGCATTTTAAATTGAATATTCCAATATTGCATGGACTGGAACTTGCTTGGGTGAAAATATTTTTGCTTACAAATTCTTTTTCATTTTGAGATATAGCTGTACATGACTTGAAGCTTTCTTTGTTCTAAATCTTTTGCAGAAATTGCAAGAAGCAATCCTGAAGACACAGAAAAATGCAAAAATTCAGGTTGTTGAAGATACACCCAATGGTAACTAGACTGAGCTCAACCATAATAAATGGTTTCACTCATAACAAATTGATGACATTCAAACTAAGGCTTAAAAGGGAGGGAGTCCAGCCTTCTCTCATTCCTGTTTATGCATGTATTCAAAGTCACCCGCATACACTGAACAAGTTGATTTCTAAGTGTTATGAATAGTAGATATTATATTTTAAGCAAAAGCCTTTAGACATGAAGCAGAGAAGGATTGTTTTAAAAGTTTAGGCCTTTCCTATCCTATTTCTACATGTGCTCACACACCCACATTGACACACATAAGGGATTTGCATTTGTAGTGTTATGAACAGTATCGATCATAATCAAACCAGGGCCATTAGATGAGGATGAGAAGATAGATTTCAACCAGTTTGAGCCTTTATTTATTTATTTTTAATTCACTCCCCCTTATGGAAAAGCACCTGTAGGATTTTCACGAATAGTGTTACTTTGCTCAAACCATGAGCATTATATGGGGAGTTGGGGATAAATTTCATGGCCTTTTCTATTCTTATTTTTAAAACTCTTCTCTCCTGCCTAAAAATATTAGTAGGAGCATTCAAGTGGCAGAAGGGGGAGGGGTTATTTTCTTTTTTATCCCCCCTCCCCCCAATCATTTTAGTTCTTTGCTTCTTGTGTGAGGCACTACTGATAATAAGGGTAAACACAGGCCAATATTTACAAGCTGAGGTTGATGATGGAGGATTTGGCCGGGATGTGCTGGAGTTTTTGGTGAAAGGGGATGTAGTTGCATATAGGTCTATAGCCACCAAAGTAACGTACGTGTACCCCTTCACAACGGCTTTAGGGGATTCAAAGGGACAAGAAGAAAGAATGAAGAAGATTGTAGATCAGCTGGGCTGGTATGCTCCAAGTTTTGATACCATGGATTAGTATCATTCAATTTTCTCAATACAAGTAACAAGTAATTTCAGTATGAGATCATGTTTATTCTAATTTATTCATTGGAGTATTGTTGATTTCATCTCTTACTACTGGTCATTTCTGTAGGATATGATAGCAGAGGATGCAGTTTTTCAGTGTATTTACTAATCATATTTCTACATGAAGCTTTTTGATTAGTCATGTCTCACGATGGTATATTCTTAATTATAAGGGGAAGAAAAGCACAAAGAGGCTTCTAGAAAAGTATGGAGTAATTTTTGGTAAGTTGAATTGCCTTGCATGCTCTTGAGTGTATATACATTGTAATAAGTCATACTAGAGTTTCTTGTCATAGCTCATGGTAATAGTCAAATGGAAATATTGAGTTGATTATGCCTTATGTTAATGAGTGTCTAGGAAATAGGTCCAAGAGATTTTATGAAAAGGATAGTAGTATAGACCATTGAGAAGCAGTAATTTTTCTTCTTGTTGTCTGTTTGGTAGTTAGACATTTGGGTTCTATTATAGTGTTTCTTGTTAACTTCTGGTTTCACTCAGTGGAGGCAGTGGGATCTAGCTCCATGTTTTGTCGAATCTTGTACTGATACAATTTCAACTCTTTCCTGAGTCCATGTGTTTGCTTCTTGTTTCCTGTTTTAACTTTTTTTTTTTTTTTAAGAATCAACATTTTTCATAATTCTATTTCACATAAAAATCCTTAACTGAAGCCATGTTGACATATGTGCATTAGAAAATATTTGGGTCTAGTTGCTTGATTGATGTAGCATAATAGCATATGTTTTTGAGATTATTCACGAAATCCTGCAATTTGTACTTGGAAAAAGTAAGCGTAGATTCACGAGGCTTTTGGCTTGAGGGGGAGCAACCTGAAGGGATGCAATAATCATATTAGGTAGATGTGTCAAAGTGAAAGAGATTGATAACTTTGTTATAGGTGTGGTTAATATATATATATATATATATATATATATATATATATATATATATATATATATATATATATATATTTTGCAAAATAGTTGAAATCTTGGCCATTTTCTTCACTAGAAAACTGAACTTTGACTATGAGGTAGTAGTAGCGTACCTAAATACCTTTCTATTTTCCTGCTTGTATGGTTTACTTCTATAAAGGGAAATCATAGGCAAAGGTAGATCAAGTAATTTAGTTTGGAGATATTTTTCAAGTTAAAGACTTTTTCTTTTATTAGTAGGTACACACTACACAGTGGAGAGGTGGGAAGTCAAAATCACTTGCGTGTAACCTGATCTTAAATTTCATGCAAAACTTGAGATGAAAATGATCATATTGATTTGGAAAAAATCATGAATGATGATAACATAGAAGGAAGATACAAAGGTTAGGAATTGCCTCAAATTTATAATTTGACATGGTATGAGCTTTCTTGAAGTGAAACGAAAGTCTATGCCTTGTTAAAGAAATAATTTTGTATTTCTTGTCAATAAAAGAAGGTATTCCAAGCTATAAAGCACAAGTGCGTTTCGGGACTCGGGTGCGGGTGCGGGACTTGGCAATTTTTGAAAAAGGTGGGTGCGAGTGCGGCGGGACTCGGTTATTAAAAAATTATTAAAAATATTTTTATATAGTGAATTTAATATTTTTATAAAAAAAATTCAAATAAATGGTAGAATTTATTATTAAAAAACAATTATTTATGATTTGTTTTTAATAAAATCAATACTTTTGGTAATTGTAAACAAAAAACCACATTTCAAGTAGATTCCTTTACTCATTTTCCAATTCCCAAGCCCACCCATATTCAATAATTGACTTTCCCACCTACTTAATTTATATTCTTTTGTTACATACGTCTATTCTTCTTCCATCCATTTTATTTTTGTCTTCTCATCTTCTTCTTCCTTCTCTTTTTTTTTTTTTTTTCCTCTCACAAGGCCACATGAAGCAGAAGAATGGCAGCCGCTGCCCATTTCGGCGGCTGTTTCGGCCGGAATCGGCCTATTTCGGTGGCCGTTTCGGCCGTATCAGTTCCCTTTTCCGCCGGAATTTGGCCAAGTCGGCACGAGTCAAAAAAAAAAAAAAAGGGGGAGAGTCGGCGAGTCAGACGCCGGATGTTGCGTCGGACTCCGATGCCGCAACCTTGGAGCCGCGTTGGTGCTTTCTAGATTCCAAGTCTACCGAGAAATAGGAATTGAAGTCTTATATATAGATAGTGCTGCAAAGAGTTTGGTAGGTTTTAGTCCAAGAGATCTTCCTACATGGGAAATGAGAATTTTCTCATTTCTCAAAAAGAACATGGTGTGATAGGTTTTTGGACGTATTTGTGTTTTTGTGAGATTTGTGAATATTGTTTATGAGATTTGTTAGTTTGAGATTTGGCAAAAGTGATTGTAATTCATATCATTGACAATAGATTTTGATTGGTGCTAGTAGTAAATATAGGCACGGAACTGGTAGAGCTACAATAAATATTATTACTTTGTGAGTGATGTTTTTATTTCTTATTTATATGAAAAGCTCCCAAATTATAAATTAAAAAAATGGTATCAAAGTCTCCTCTTCCTCAAGATAATATAATTTTTTGCTGAGACCACAAGATAATATAATAGATATTCTAATAAGTAAATTGAGAAGTAGTTACGTGTTGATAAACAAAACTCTGATATATTTATGTCAAAATGATTGTGACCTATGACATTTACCTACCCAAAGAAAAAGGGACATTATATACACGTTTTTAAGTAAGTAATAAGAAGATAATTTGCATGGTCCTGTATAAGTAGTTGGACATGTGATACATTCAGTTCATGACATTGAATAGGTAGCCCAAGTGATCTGATGGCTATTTTCTTTAACTTATAGTAGTCAAGTTTTCAATGTCAGAAATTCACAATCAAATACCTGGTCAAAATTTTTATATTTAGAGCAGATATGAATTACTTATTTACTTGTTATTGCCAAATTGAAAACTCATCCAAAAACAGCTTGGTGAATAGTTTTATTTTTTTGTTGAAATTTATTCATTGTAAATTGGTCATCACGAGAGAACAATAGCATGCTTATATAAATTACTAAAACCAAACCCTAATCCTAATAGATTTGGGAGAAAGCTCAATTATTGAGTTATGAAAATACCATTAACTCTAAAAAAGGTAATTAAAATACTAATAACAAACACTGATTGGTTCACTAAATTTGATGATCCTTTAACAAATATGAATTGGCCTTAATGGTCAATACTCAATACCTAATTACATTACAAGAACAAGATGAATACACAGTAATGCACATAGTGTTTCAATGGTCTAAATCTAATGATAATCCTATGATTGACATAAGAAGGAAACTTTATAAAAGAATGAAATAAAGCCAGGCAACAGGGTCTGCATGGTTCTGATCATGCTTTATATATATATATATATTAAATAAACATATCAAAATTTTAAAGTATTGTTGTCTAGCTCTTGCGTGTTAAAAAACTGATATAGTGATGCCCAAAATTTCTAGCTGACAGGTATATAAATATTGATTATTCTTTTAAATTTAGGTAAGTCATCAGTTAAGCTGTCCACATCAATAAGCTGTCCACGTGAACAAATTTTGTAGCTAGTAGTTCATTTATATTAAATTCTTTTATATTAACTTAGCTTAACGCAAACCTAAATTTATTAATATCTTGATCTAATAATGAAAAAACAACCATTATGAAACATATCCCATAAATTCAAATAGAGAGAGAGAGAGAGAGAGAGAGAGTTCTTCTAGTTTAACATAAGTATAAATGATAGAGAGGATAAACCATTCATACTTTGCTATTACAATCATATACGGAAGTACTATATAGCTGTTCTACAATAAACTTAATAAAAAATGGACCACCATGTAATGCTAGTTGTTAAGCCATACATTGGTTTATATTTTTCATTTTCTTTCTCTTTTCAAATAATTAATTAATCTCATCCAACTTATCCAAGTATCCTATGAAGAATGGGATTCATCAATGAGAGTGTAACACCCAGATCCTTGAAGCTCAAAAGATTGATTTGATGGGGGTTGAGTGTTAGAAGTTATAAACTTCTCAATCTTTTCGTCACTAATCTATGTGAGAATGTGGTGGGATTAGCAATTCATCCTCTACTTAATGATAGAGAGGATGTTTATGGATAAACTACTGTTTTTTAAACAAATTGTTACACATCAAACAATTTTTTTTTTTATTAAATTTTTTGGCATTAAATATACTAATTCTACATTTAATCCAACAATGTTGTATTAAAATTTATCAAAGCACTTCAGAATATACTTTTTTTTTTGGTGCCAAATATACTGTTTTGCAAAAAAAAAAAAATTATTGAAAAACCTCCCCCCCAAGCTTATTTAGTTAATGTCTTTTTGAAACTCAGGTTTGCTGAGTTCCAAATAAAACCCGAGTTTACCAAACTCGAGTTCCAAGCTCAAGTTTGACTTATCTTGGAACTTATTTAATTATGGGGAAATGTTAAAGAATGCTATAAGGGCATTGGTTCAGGAACTATATTTAGAAATATTTTATAAAAAAATGATAAAACAATAAATTTAATTAGCAGCCTTTTATATTTCCCATAAAAATAATGTTAAAATTTTTTTAATATAGTTTATTAACAATTGCTTTAAAAGAACCCGTTAACATAACTCTTAATTATGTAGCACTTTTTTATGCCATAATGCTTGAAACTTGAGTTTGGGAAACTCGAGTTTCACTTAAAACTCCAGTTTAGCAAAGTCAAGTTCCAAAAAGGTTACATAATACATAAGTTTGGGTGGAGGCTTCTCAAAAAATTCTTTTAAAAAAAAAAGAATATTTGTATATATATATATATAGAGAGAGAGAGAGAGAGAGAGAGAGAGAGAGAGAGAGACACAGAGACACAGAGAGAGAGAGAGAGAGAGAGAGAGAGAGAGAGACTTCTCCTTTTGTTTTTTGTAGTTAAATAATTTTTAAATGTGTAAATAGTACCATGTGACCCATTTTTAATGAAAAAGTAGTTAAAAATGGAGTTTGTGGGTCCCGTGAACAGTGCACAAGTATACTGTTTATAGGAGAAAAGTCAACAACTACGGCTTGGAAAAAAAAAAAAAAAAGAGAGAGAGAGAGAGAAAACGCGCAAGGATGCAGACACCATAAGATGGATCCAAACAGATACTAATAATTAATCACAGGTGCATGCCTCTTTATTAAGATATTCATTAAACAACAGGTTTTCAAGAAATTTGATATTATATTATTTAATTTCTTGACATGATTGATAACAATTTAGTACTTAATTGAAAAGTTGTCATTTGTTTCTAATTCTGGTATTTTTTTTTATTTGGATATGCATGTGACTCGGACACAGCTGCTTACATTATCTTTTATTGGCAATCTAAAGGGTTTTTTTTTTTTTTTTTTTTTTTTTTTTTTTTCTGTTTGTTTGTTTGTTAATTAATCTAAAATGGTTTACTGAATTTTAATTTACTCAATTTTGGTAAATTTTTTTAAGCTTAAATAAAAACTCTGAGTTCAAATTTTATCTTTTTAAAATTTTTTTTTTTTAAATTGTAATGTATTGGCTGCATAACAGTAAAGAATAATCAACTGCCATATTCTTAAACAAGTAATTTAGTAAATTGGAAATCTTGTAACTTAATTGACGACAAGTTATATTAAAAAAATGGTTAATTTAGTTAATTGGAGGTCTTGTAACTTAATTGGCCGTAAATTATCTAACAAAAAAAAAGGTTTAAGTCAGGGCATTCGCTTTCATTCAAATTACAAACAAGATCAATGAATGTTTAGCAGAAAAAAAAGATCAATGAACTTGTATTTTAGCGTAATGGTGGGGTCTCCTGGCACTGTTATATAATCGTCATGTAGTTGTCATAGCCATCAATTAATAATACTAGTATTCTGCAAAAAATTAATAATACTAGTAAATATCATATTGCAATTCTTATCCTCCAGCCCAACTCCAATATTTTCTGAAGTTTATTTCGTTGACTGATAAACCCTTCTGGCATCTTCCTACTTAGTCTATTACATGACTAATTTATCATTTAAAATGAAAAATAAAATCAATGCCCAATAAGAGTCACATGCAACAGCACATGTGTCATCCTAATATATCTATAATCTACTCATGTACTATTATCAAAAAAATCTATTCATTACCAATCCCCACCTTATGTTATATATTGTTAGCACTATATATATTAATATCATTAATAGTTCCATTTTGTTCCTGTGATTTACTACAAGAGTAAAACATATTGCACATTTGAGTGCATCCACTGATCCACACAAGTGTTAAATAATATTGAAATCATGAGTCTAACTCACATTTTTAATATTGAAATCGTGAGTTAGACTCACAATATCAGTGTTATTACACATTTAGTATGTATGCATATGAGTGTAAATACTACCCTTTACTATGATACTAACCTCCTCTAAAATTGTCTCATATCTCAAATTAGCTAGGTAAATTCATGTAGATTATTCTATGAAGGGTTTTGTTAGGGTCCACCTTGGTTAAGCTCGTTAAGTTCAACAATTATATATAAATGCAAATGTTTGGTAAATGATTATTTGAAATTTGAATGCTATCTTTTGATTAGAATAACTATTAAATTATTAAATACATTATTTCTTAATGGTTTAAGATTTGGAGAGAATATGTAATTTATCATGGTATTAAATTAGTTATACACTAGTACTTCATGTAAATATTTTTCTTCTAAATATATATATATATATATATATATAAAAAAGTAGTACTCAAGTACTCCTTCTGTTTTTGCAAGAAAGAGTACTTTTCCTTCTAAAGAAACAAACGATTGGTTTTTTCTTTTTTTCATCGTTTCATTTAAGAAAATGATAGGTGGTGTCTATAATCATCGGACCATATAGGAGCAAAGTAATAGGCTATATCGTTGAAGAAATCTGTTACTAATATAAGCTTGATAAGTTACTTCATAAAAATAAATAAAAAAATAAAAATGCTTGATAAGTTATTATCGTAGTAATACTATGACCGTTTGGTCGGAAAGACAATGATGAGTCATGAGCCTTATAACTCGCGCTATGATCCACTCTCTCTCAGACCCTTCACACCAACCAAAAAAAAAACACACACACACACACACACACACACACAATAAGTTGCACGTTTTACCTTCATAGTTGTTCAATCTTAATCAAACTGGTATGCAAAAATAGAACCTGTTTGAACAGTGACTGTGGTCTTGAATTGATCAAATAGGAATATGCAGCTTCAGTGGCATGAAAAGTTCAAGGTTTTGATCAACAACAGATGGCTGGTGTTTGTGTGTGCAATGTGGGTGCAGTCGTGTGCAGGTGTTGGGTACTTGTTTGGGAGCATATCACCTGTGATAAAGAGTGCCATGGGGTACGATCAGAGGCAAGTGGCTTTTTTGGGTGTGGCTAAGGACTTGGGTGATAGTATTGGTTTTGTGGCTGGGGGTTTGTGCGAGGTTTTGCCCATCTGGGTCATTTTGCTCATTGGGGTGGTGCAGAACTTTGTTGGGTATGGCTTGGTTTGGCTTGTGGTTGCTGGTGTATTGCCTGCTTTGCCTTTGTGGGTGGTGAGTTTAATCAACTTCTCTTTTGTTCATTTTTTTCTGTTTGTGTGATTTAAATTTAATTTCTCTTTTGGGTCTATGGAAGAGTTTGATTTTTATTAGTGAATCTTGATAAATATTGCTTGATTTCTCTATGAGACTCTCTCTCTCTCTCTCTCCCTCTCATGGTGATCATCTTCAGCAATAGTACAGTGATCATGAGCGAATGTGATGTGGTCCGACATGTATGCCAATTGCCAAAACCTTTGTCGTTGTGTGTTTTAGTTGGAAGATGTATTCCCAAAATTAGAACTTTCAGAAACTGATACAATTAGTCAGTGTTTTGTCAATCCATCAAATTTGTAAGAAGCTTGAAATTCCTTAAGTGAGGAGAGTGGACAAATGAAATCGACAATGCCATGCCAGAGAGAAATTGAATCAAATAGGAAAAATAAGGGGCCAAATTTTGAGGAGACTGGTCTTTCAAATTTGGGTTGCAGAACCATTATTTGTTTCTCTCAGTATATAGCTTCTGATTAATCATTATGCTGGATTGGTTTAGACTGTAAACTGATGGGGGTGTCAAGTAGATTGCTTGACTGACTCTTTTAATAGATACCTGATATGGGTATAAGATCCTTGTGAAAAGCCAGCCATTTGTTTTTACTTGCTTAAAATAACTACAGATTTAATCTTTATAAGGGTTTGCTTTACTTGCTGAAAATAACTACAGAATAAAACACTTGAGTGAAGTTTGAACATGATGTTTTGGTTCAATATCAGAAGAAGTCCTCTCTTTAGTATAAGGATGTGATTCGTTAGTTTTCTTAATTTGCGAGTAAAGATGTCCAAACAAAAGTATGGATGTGTTGAATGATTAGGGGTTTCTTTGCCTTAAGTGATTCTCTGCCAGAAGCTAGATCCTTTATTGTTCCTCTCTGGTGTTTTTGAATGTTAACTTCATCCTGAAAAGCATTTGACAATAGCCGGTGTACATTTCTCTCTTTTTCCTTTTTTCATTTTTAAATCAATTTAAAGAATATGGATAAAAATCTCCTTTTTTGAGGCAATTATACAACTTTTTTTGGTAGCAATTTCTTGTAGATGTTACAAACCAAGTTGTTGAAGTTTGCCTATCACACAAATTAACTGTAGGAACTGCTATTTATGAGATACATATATGTTTTCACTTGCAACATGGATAGGTATCAAAGATACACACACACACACAAAAGCATGCTTGAGAAACATGAAGATGCATTTCAGAGTCCATATTGGAGAAATGGTCATATAACTCCTAGATCTGAATTGAAGTGGAATAAGTGTATAGAGGTTCATGTACATTGATCATGGTATTACTCCCTTTAGCTACTACAAGAGAATGGCAATTATTTCTTTACATGTAACTTATCCTGCTGCGAAGCATGTACTTTGGATTTGATTAGTTAACTCACTTAGTTAGAAAGAACTGAAAGATTTCTTAAACTATGTTGTGCTGGCAAAAATGTTAACCATTTTTTAGTTTGCAGTTGTGCCTTGCATTATTTGTGGGAACAAACGGTGAGACGTACTTCAACACAGCTGCTCTAGTTTCATGTGTGCAAAACTTCCCCAAAAGCCGGGGTCCTGTTGTGGGGATATTGAAGGGATTTGCTGGATTGAGTGGTGCAATTTTGACTCAGATTTATCTTATGATCAATTTTCCGAATGAATCATCACTCATTTTCATGGTTGCAGTTGGACCAACAATTGTTATTATTGCTCTGATGTTCATTGTTAGACCTGTGGGAGGTCACAAACAAGTTAAACCGTCTGATAATTCAAGCTTCTTCTTTACCTACAGTGTTTGCCTCATTCTGGCAATTTATCTGCTGGCAGTGTTGGTGATTGAGGATCTGGTTGACGTGAGTCAAGCTATAATCACTTTATTTGCAGTTATTTTAATTCTTCTCATACTGCTTCCAGTTATAATTCCCATTCGATTGGTATTCTTCTCGGGACCAAGGCCTCCAGCTGAGGAGAGCCTTCTCTCTGAAGCACAGAAACCAGAAGCAAGTAAATCTGAGCAGGATGTGAATGAGATTATTCTCAGTGAGGTTGAAGATGAGAAGCCTCCAGAAATAGACTCCCTTCCGGCATCAGAAAGGCAAAAACGAATTGCTCATTTGCAAGCTAAACTGTTCCAAGCTGCTGCTGAAGGAGCTGTGAGAAGGCGAAAAGGCCCTCGTAGAGGAGAGGATTTCACCTTAATGCAGGCATTAAGAAAAGCAGATTTTTGGCTGATCTTCTTCTCCCTCGTTCTGGCTTCTGGATCCGGTTTGACAGTTGTTGATAACTTCGGTCAGATTTGTGAATCACTGGGATATGATGATACAACTATATATGTATCCATGATCAGCATTTGGAACTTTCTTGGCCGTGTTGGGGGCGGCTACTTCTCTGAGCTTGTAATAAGGTACACTCTAATTATTTAATTTAAAAGTACAACATTAGTATTTTCCTTCAGTCATTATAAGCACATCATTTCCTGATCCTGATCCTGTTTTGTAAATTGTTATTTTATTTTACCAGAAAATATGCCTACCCAAGACCAGTGACAATGGCTGCTGTTCAGGTTATCATGGCATTTGGACTTTTCTACGCTACTATGGGCTGGCCTGGAGAAATTTATGTTCTCACTGTGTTGATAGGGCTTGGGTATGGTGCTCACTGGGCAATCGTGCCAGCTTCAGCTTCTGAGCTATTTGGCCTGAAGAGTTTTGGGGCCTTGTATAATTTTCTTACACTTGCTAGTCCAGTAGGTTCTCTGGTTTTCTCAGGTGTCATTGCTAGTGGTATATATGACTATTATGCAGAGCTGCAAGCCGGCCTCTCACATCAAAATTCTGAAGCCATGCTTGCAATTCCTCTTCGTGATGACGACCTCACTTGTCTGGGAACCATATGCTATTCCATCACATTTGGGATCCTGTCTGGACTTTGCCTTGTGGCAACAGTCTTGAGTTTGATTGTTGTTTATCGGACTAAGAGGGTTTATGCCAACCTGTATGGAAATTCTCGCGGTTGAGTTACAAGTTACTGAAGAGTGAAGACCTACTATTAGCATATGGGTGCCAAGAATTATTCACTCTTACTTTAAGGCTGAGGTGAGGGTGAGCCAATTGAACTATACCTCATTAACAATGGGACCATTTATTCATATTCATAATTTGTTTGATGAAAAAATTGGAATGCAACAAAGTTTACAACAGCGATATTCTAAGAAAAAAAAAAATTAAACATTGAAATGTATGTGCATAAATAAATAAATTTTTAATTAATCATTTATAATATGATATATGGCACTATGACCTTAAAAGAAAAAAAAGGCTCATCCAAGAAAATGGCCAAACTAAGAGCGAATGGAAAGAGACAAAAGACACTCTTAATTAAGATATTCATTAAACAACACGTTTTCAAGAAAGTTGATATTATTTGATTTCTTGACACGAACATGATTGATAACAATTTAGTACTTAATTGAAAAGTTGTCATTTGCTTCTGATTCTAATGTCTTTTTTTATTGGGACATGCATGTGACTCGGACACAGTTGCTTACATATTCTTTATTGGCAATCTAAAGGGGTTTTTTTTTTTGGTTGGGGGGGGGGTGTATAATCTAAAAGGTTTTTCTCAATTTTAATTTACTCAATTTTGGTAAATTTTTTAAGCTCAAATAAAAAATCCAAGTCTGAATTTTATCTTTAAAAAAAAATTGTAATGTGTTGGCATAATAGTAAAGAATAATTATCTGACTTATCAATCAATCAATCAATATATATATAAAAGCAAAGATCTCATATGAGAGTGTATGACTATGAGGTTCTGTCATATAACATTTTAATAAATTAGTTTTGCAAAAACATGGGCTGCCATTTAAAATTAACAAAAGGTTTTGTCTAAAATCAAAGTTCATAGCAAGCCCAAGCCCATTTTTAACCCAGCTGAACTCTAATATGTAATAACTACCAGGTACAATTAACGTAGTGGCTTTGAAGTACTCTTATAAGTAACACAACCCTCTCCAGCTCTCCTCTTCATGTCTATTACAAAAGCCGAACGTTCTCCTCAATTTCTACCTCTTGCTATCCTGAGTTCTGGCCTTTCAATTTTAAAACAATGACTTCAAAGGGCCTCAAATAAATGACCGAGATGTTCTCTATGCTTGGCATTGATTTCAATAGATCCATAAATCTCTCTAACTCTGTTTCTCTTAAAAATAAAATGTCCCTTTTGTTTCCACAGAAAGTAGCACTTCAAAGATTTTTTCTGAAAATTTTATTGCGAAAATTAAATGGAATTTGAACTTTGGGTTTCTATGTGGTCTTTTAACATTTTGAATGATGATTCCAGGAATTTAGGACCAACCCAGAAGATCAACCTCAAGCAAAACGGTCGACCTGTCAAGGTAAAAAAAGAACCTACTTTTGGGTTTTTTATTTTATAAATATTCTTTTTGCATGGTGTAGTTAAATCATGTTAATTTGTTAATCCATATCCATCAATATCCAAATTTCTGTAAATACAAATGGATCCCACAGATTTTGGATTGAAGCCAAACACAAAATCTGCTCATGACATATAAAAACTTTGGAACAAATACTTGTAAGTATTAAGAAGAATGTAAAGTCTTGAGTCGAGTTTCTTTTGGTGCGGGTAGTCGTCCAAGGCTCCAAGTAATTGGCAGTGATCTTGGGTCCAAGTAACATTAGCCACCTAAAATAAGTGTAGAGACATAACTAGAAGTTTAAGACTCTCTAAGGTAGTGTGTGCAATACAACATGTACGGAGGTATATGTGTTCATGACTTTTTCTGGATGTTGAAGAAGCCACAAGATTTTTAATGTAGATACAAGTAACTTTCCCATCCAGGGCTTAACATTTGCAAAGTCCAAAATTAACTTTGTTATGCATGATGTATATATTCCACTCCATGTCTTCCCTACTCAAAATTTCATGTGTTTTATGGTTGCCTTAGAAATTTTAATAATTTTCTGTTCTAGGTATGTGTGTATATATATATATATATATATATTCGATGGATCTGTTCTAGGTATATTAGAGCTTGCCAGATGCATATTATCAATTTGGTTGTTAATACTTAGGCTCTATAAAGATTCCATAAACTTGAAAATTGTTAATATTAGTTCTTATCCTTCCAATCTTTGAATTTTTTTTTTATAAATATTTTGGTTGGATCATGGTCCCCAAAGACTCAACAAATTTCCAATAATTGTATTGTTTGCAGTTGCACCTATCTCAGTTGTGCATCAACTGTTGCTCAAGATGGGAGGGTTGGCATGCCTATTCACTGAAGGTTACTAGGTTCTTTTTTTTTATCCTCTTAAGTTTAGTTTAGTCAAGCAGCCTAAAAAATTAATGCAACTACTGATTCTTTAAATTTTTTTAATAATTATTTTAGTTCTAGACTTTGAATCAGTTCAAATTAGAAACTATAACTTAGCATATGGCATTCTTTGATGTTCGAAAAAATTACTACCAAATTTTGTCACTAACACTACTTCTCTTGACTATATGAAATTCTTTTTGAATTTATTAGTTCTCCAACTTGGATCATGATTTTAATAAAGTTTATCTATGAATGAAAATTCACAGTCTCCTTTTTAAAATTTTCTTTTAGGCCTTAACTATGGTGTTTGATTACTACAAAGGCAATTCTTCAATAACTAATGACATATTTGCAACAATAAGATTGAAAATTCATGGTGGCAAAAATGTCCCTTATGTGTAGGACATTTTCAGGGCATTAGGTCTTGGTATGTATCTAGTAAATTCTTGAGAAATACATAATGAGGGCTCCAAGTAGAAGACTTGGTCTTGGTGCCAAAGGATATATTTCTTAGTGCATTTGGCCATAGATAATGTATATTAGAAGCTTCAAGGATGCTGAAAACTCATTATAAATAAATCCTTACTCTTCTATTAATAAGTTGAACAATGGTGAGATATCACCCCTTTCATTTTCTTTATAAAGATGGTTGTGGTTAAAGAAAATTATCTTCCTTCTGGACTTTATTCCATAGTGATATAATGATTGGGAAATTATGTGTTGGGCATAATTTGTTGGTTTACATACAGGAATTTACTACTCTTACGAGCATTAGCGAGTATATTTATTAAAAAAATCAATACCATGTAGCTTCTTGAGAATTAGTATCTTTGTTGTAGCTAGCTAAAAAAGATTCAAGAATTACTTGGAGGAATGTACTTCATAATGATTTGGCAATTTAAGGGAATTTTTTCCCCATGTTGATGAAATATATAGTTTTGATATCTATTTCTCAAACCATTCATTGCTAGATAGGAGTTAGATTAATACTCACAAACCAAACCAATTATATGCTTGCTCTCTTTCAAAGGATGTGAAAATAATAATTTTGTAGGTAACTTAACCGAAATAATTAAATAATTGTGAATTCAATCACGCAACACACATATTCTTAATTATGTTATAGTAATTTATGTTTCTTTTTAATTTTCTGCTTTTTAAATTTATAATATAATTGAAGCTAATTATGTAAATATTATACCACAAGATGAAATTATAAAGTATCCGCGCATCGTGCGGTACATCATCTAGTTTTGAAATAATTATTAGCATTGGGGGTGCAAAAGCCATCCAGATGCTATTTTACCAATCAACACCCAAAAAATCAAGTTTATCTGAATATGTATATGTATATTTATTTTTTTAGCAACTACGAATAGTGAGTTCCCAAATATTCAACCTATTATTAATGAGTTATAAACATAAATAAATAAATAAATAAATAAATAAATATATATATATATATATATATATATGATTGGGGAGATAGAATGAGACAAAGAAGAAGAAGGAAAGAGAGATGGAAAGAAGAGAGAGAAATTTTTTTTTATTTATTTTATATTATTTGATTGTGTAGTTTATACTGTATTATTTTATTGAGTTGTATGTAAAAATAAGAACTGGAATGTTGAGTGTATTATTAAATAGGTTAGTAAAATAAATAAAGTAGTGTTTAAAGATATAAAATATGTCTTTTTTAACATTCTTAAATGTGAATGCTAAGTAATTTAGTGAAGGGAAAGTCTTATAATTTAATTGACATCTCTTAATGTAGTCGAAAATTTAGGAAGAAAATGTTCAACATGCGTGTTATCTCAAAAAAAAAAAAAAAAAAAAAGGGGGGGGGGGGGGGGGGAAGGGGTAACTCAGGGCCTTGGCTTTCATTCAAATCCAAAACAAGATCAATGAACCTTTTTTTTTTTTTCCTGATAATCAAACTTGTATTTAGTGTAATGGTGGGGTCTCCCGACACTTTTATATAATCTTCTTGTAGTTGTCATAGCCATCAATTAATAATAGTATTTCCCAACTATCATATTGCAATTGGTAACATTCTTATCCTCCGGTACGGTCCAACTCCAATAATATCTTAAGCTTATATTTCTTTGACCAGTAAACCCTACTGGCATCTTTCTATTACGTGACTAATTTATCATTTAAAATGAAAAATAAAATCAATGCCCAATAAGAGCCACATGCAACTGCACATGTGTCATCCTAATATATCTATAATCTATTCATGTACTATTATCAAAAAAAATATATTCACTACCAATCCCCATCATATGTTATATATTGTTAGCACTATATATATATATATATATATATATATATTAATATCGTATCAATGATATTAATAGTGCCATTTTGTATTCATCAAAAAAAAAAAAAATCATAAAAAAAATAGTGCCATTTTGTTCTTGTGATTTACTACAAGAATAAAACATATTGCACACTTGAGTGCATCCACACAAGTGTTTAATAACACTGAAATCGCGAGTCTAACTCACATTTTTAATTTTGAAATATTGAGTTAGACTCACAATTTCAATGTTATTACACACTTAAGCGTGTATGCACACAAGTGTAAACACTACCCTTTACTATAATACTAATCCCCCTCTCAAATTGTCTCATATCTCAAATTAGTAGGTAAATTCATGTAGAATATTCTATATGAAGGGTTTTGTTAGGGTCAATCTTGGTTAGGCTCATTAAGTTCAACAATTATATACAAATGCAAATGCTCGGTAAATGATTATTTTTGATTTGATTGCTATATTTTAATTATAATAATTATTAAATAATTAAATTCATTATTTCTTAACAATTTAAAATTTGGAGGAAATATGTAATTTATCACGGTATTAAAAGTCCTGTGTCCCAAGTTAAACACTAGTACTTCATGTAAATATTTTTTCTTCTAAATATATATATAAATAAAAGTAGTACTTCAACAAGAAGGCAGTTGAGACTTTTTTTTTTTTTTTTTTTTGAGTAAAGAATGTAGTTGACTTGAGATTAATGCTTCTGGAACCCTCAAATTTATTATAATACTCTTTCCGTAAGTAAGAGTACTTTTTCTTATAAAGAAACAAACGGTCGGTATTTTCTTTCATTGTTTCATTTAAGAAGATGATAGGTGGTGTTATAATCATAGGACCATATAAGACCAAAGTAATAAGCTATGTAGTTGAAGAAATCTGTTACTAAGATAAGCTTGATAAGTTATTTCATTAAAAAAATAAGGGTCTGTTTAGTACATGTGTTTAAAAACTGAAAATTATTATTTGAAAATATTTATAAAAATACATATAGATAAAAAAATGTATATAAATACATAAAATATTGTTTAAAAACTAAAAATGACTCTTTAAAAATTCAAACCGAACACCCCAAAAAAAAAGCTTGAGAGGTTATTATTGTATTTGTAGTAATACAAGTACCGTTTGGTCGGAGAACATGATGACTTGACGAGTCATGAGCCTTCTAACTCGCGCTGTGGTCCACTCTCTCCAAGACCCTTCACACTAACAAAAAAAAAAAAAAAAAAACACAAGAAGTTACTCGTTTTACCTTCATAGTTGTTCAATTAATCAAACTGGTATGCAAAAATTGAACTTGTTTGAACAGTGACTGTGGTCTTCAATTGATCAGATATGAATATGCAGCTTCAGTGGCATGAAAAGTTCAAGGTTTTGATCAACAACAGATGGCTGGTGTTTGTGTGTGCAACGTGGGTGCAGTCGTGTGCAGGTGTTGGGTACTTGTTTGGGAGCATATCACCTGTGATAAAGAGTGCCATGGGGTACGATCAGAGGCAAGTGGCTTTTTTGGGTGTGGCTAAGGACTTGGGTGATAGTGTTGGTTTTGTGGCTGGGAGTTTGTGTGAGGTTTTGCCCATCTGGGTCATTTTGCTCATTGGGGTGGTGCAGAACTTTGTTGGGTATGGCTTGGTTTGGCTTGTTATTTCTGGTGTATTGCCTGCTTTGCCTTTGTGGGTGGTGAGTTTAATCAACTTCTCATTTGTTCACTTTTTTCTGTTTGTGTGATTTAAATTTAATTTCTCTTTTGGGTCTATGGAAGAGTTCGATTTTTATTATTGAATCTTGATAAATGCTTGATTTCTCTATGAGATTGTCTCTCTCTCTCTCTCTCTCTCATGGTGATCATCTTCAGCAATATTACAGTGATGATGAGTGAATGTGATGTGGTCCGACATGTATGCCAATTGCCAAAACCTTTGTCGTTTTTTTTGTTAGTTGGAAGGCGAATTACCAAAATTAGTAACTTTCAGAAACTGATAAAATTAGTCAGTGTTTTATCAATCCATCAAAATTGTAAGAAGCTTGAAATTCCTCAAGGGAGGAGAGTGGGCAAGTGAAAACGACAATGCCATGCCAGAGAGAAATTGAATCAAATGGGAAAAATAAGGGGCCAAAGTTTGAGGAGACCGTAGGGAATTAATCCGAAATTCCCAACTTGTGAGAAACAAAAATTAGAGAAAATACACGCCAAAGAAAAACAATTATGTGCATAAGACAATATTACGTGGTTTGAAAATTTGCCTACGTCCACGAAGTTGTAAGGATTTTACTATTATCAGGGAAAAATACAAAGTGTGGCACTACAGTATTTTAGTCTGTCGGCCCAAACCTTTGCTCCATGGACTAAGCCTCAGAAAATCTCTCATTAAAAACCACGTAACATTATTTGGGTTAGGTCGGGTCGTCAATTGGATCAAACATAACTAGCTCTACAAAGCCCAACAGATACTAGTCTTTCAAATTTGGGTTGCAGAACCTTTATTTGTTTCTCTCAGTATATAGCTTCTGATTAATCATTATGCTGGACTGGTTTAGACTGTAGACTGATGGGGGTGTCAAGTAGATTGCTTGACTGACTCTTTTAATAGATACCTGATATGGGTATAAGATCCTTGTGAAAAGCCAGCCATTTGTTTTTACTTGCTGAAAATAACTACAGATTTAATCTTTATAAGAGTTTGCTTTACTTGCTGAAAATAACTACAGAATTAAAACACTTGAGTGAAGTTCGAACATGATGTTTTGGTTCAATATCAGAAGAAGTCCGCTGTTTAGTATAAGGATGTGATTTGTCAGTTTTCTTAATTTGCGAGTAAAGATGTCCAAAAGAAAGTATGGATGTGTTGAATGATTAGGGGTTTCTTCGCCTTAAGTGATTCTCTGCCTGAAGCTAGATCCCTTATTGTTCCTCTCTGGTGTTTTTGAATGTTAACTTCATCCTGAAAAGCATTTGACGATAGCCGGTGTACATTTCTCTTGTTTTCCTTTTTTCTTTTTTAAACCAATTTAAAGAATATGGATAAAAATCTCCTTTTTTGAGGCAATTATACAACTTTTTTTGGTAGCAATTTCTTGTAGATGTTACAAACCAAGATGTTGAAGTTTGCCTATCACACAAATTAACTGTAAGAACTGCTATTTATGAGATACATATATGTTTTCACTTGCAACATGGATAGGTATCAAAGATACACACACATACACACAAAATCATGCTTGACAGACATGAAGATGCATTTCAGAGTCCGTATTGGAGAAATGGTCATATAACTCCTAGATCTGAATTGAAGTGGAATAAGTGTATAGAGGTTCATGTACATTGATCATGGTATTACTCCCTTTAGCTTACTACAAGAGAATGGCAATTATTTCTTTACAGGTAACTTATCCTGCTGCAAAGCATGTACTTTGGATTTGATTAGTTAACTCACTTAGTTAGAAAGAACTGAAAGATTTCTTAAACTATGTTGTGCTGGCAAAAATGTTAACCATTTCTTAGTTTGCAGTTGTGCCTTGCATTATTTGTGGGAACAAACGGTGAGACCTACTTCAACACAGCTGCTCTAGTTTCATGTGTGCAAAACTTCCCCAAAAGCCGGGGTCCTGTTGTGGGGATATTGAAGGGATTTGCTGGATTGAGTGGTGCAATTTTGACTCAGATTTATCTTATGATCAATTTTCCGAATGAATCATCACTCATTTTCATGGTTGCAGTTGGACCAACAATTGTTGTTATTGCTCTGATGTTCATTGTTAGACCTGTGGGAGGTCACAAACAAGTTAATCCGTCTGATAATTCAAGCTTCTTCTTTACCTACAGTGTTTGCCTCATTCTGGCAATTTATTTACTAGCAGTGTTGGTGATTGAGGATCTGGTTGATGTGAGTCAAACTATCATCACTTTATTTGCAGTTATTTTAATTCTTCTCATACTGCTTCCAGTTATAATTCCCATTCGATTGGTATTCTTCTTGGGACCAAGGCCTCCAGCTGAGGAGAGCCTTCTCTCTGAAGCACAGAAACAAGAAGCATGTAAATCTGAGCAGGATGTGAATGAGATTATTCTCAGTGAGGTTGAAGATGAGAAGCCTCCAGAAGTAGACTCCCTTCCGGCATCAGAAAGGCAAAAACGAATTGCTCATTTGCAAGCTAAACTGTTCCAAGCTGCTGCTGAAGGAGCTGTGAGAAGGCGAAAAGGCCCTCGTAGAGGAGAGGATTTCACCTTAATGCAGGCATTAAGAAAAGCAGATTTTTGGCTGATCTTCTTCTCCCTCGTTCTGGCTTCTGGATCCGGTTTGACAGTTATTGATAACTTCGGTCAGATTTGTGAATCACTGGGATATAATGATACAACTAAATATGTATCCATGATCAGCGTTTGGAACTTTCTTGGCCGTGTTGGTGGTGGCTACTTCTCTGAGCTGGTAATAAGGTACACTCTAATTATTTAATTTAAAAGTACAACATTAGTATTTTCCTTCAGTCATTATAAGCACATTATTTCCTGATCCTGATCCTGTTTCGTAAATTGTTATTTTATTTTACCAGAAAATATGCCTACCCAAGACCAGTGACAATGGCTGTTGTTCAGGTTATCATGGCAATTGGACTTTTCTACTATAGTATGGGATGGCCTGGAGAAATTTATGTTCTCACTGTGTTGATAGGGCTTGGGTATGGTGCTCACTGGGCAATTGTGCCAGCTTCAGCTTCTGAGCTATTTGGCCTGAAGAGTTTTGGGGCCTTGTATAATTTTCTTTCACTTGCTAATCCAGTAGGTTCTCTGATTTTCTCAGGTGTCATTGCTAGTGGTATATATGACTATTACGCAGAGCTGCAAGCCAGCCTCTCACATCAAAATTCTGAAGCCATAATTGCAATTCCTCTTCGTGATGATGACCTCACTTGTTTGGGAACCATATGCTATTCCATCACATTTGGGATCCTGTCTGGACTTTGCCTTGTGGCAACAGTCTTGAGTTTGATTGTTGTCTATCGGACTAAGAGGGTTTATGCCAACCTGTACGGAAATTCTTACAGTTGAGTTGCAAGTTATTGAAGAGTGAAGAACTACTATTAGCATATGGGTGCAATGATGCAAACATTTTTAGCTGCACATAGTGCATAAAGTGAGAACCAGCAACCAAGCACAAATCTACTATCAAATTCTATCAGTTTATTATGGAAAGCAAGACCTATAAGGTTTTCTGGTTGGAATCTTTGTTTGGTTTGGCATGTAGTTCGCACAAATTGTTCTTGTACCCTTAAAATACCCTCTCTTTTTTTTCATTTTCTTTTGAAAATGGATTATATATATTTTTTATATGAATAAGAGAAAATTATTAAAGAAAGAAACAAATCAAGAATCATTTCACAGAAGGCACAATAGACTAGTTACACACAAGCAACTAAGCTGCTGAATCAATTATTTCTCAATTCCAACGCAACATTTTGTTTAAAACCAAGCTCTCAACTCCCTTGTAACACTCAATATAAGGCCTAATGTCTAGTTTCAAACACTGCAACATTGCTGCTTCAGATTTACATTGTCGTAGTGAATTTTTGCACATTTTTATATCTACATGCGATGCATTGTTGCAAACTTCCAATCAAGTCTGATTTCAATAGCATGGCCTTGAAACTTCTCCCCTTCAAATCTCTTGTTAAATTGTAACTAAGAAAATAAAAAGATGTGAAAGGTGAGAAGGTGGAATCAAGATAATTATCGTGGTTTGATTTGATGGCCTACATTCATAGCAGAAAGTCTTAAACAACTACATCTTTGCTATTGTGGTTCGGTTTGATAGCCTACATTTTTCCTTAACATTATAAGTATATATAAGAATACAATAGATTTAGTATGGCAACCCTAAAACCACGGTAGCCTATGGTATTACAAAAAAAGGTAGCCCATAGTATTCTATAAAATTATGGTCTACACATTTATGAAAATATCATAATATATTTTACAGGCTACACATTTATGATAATACTATAAAATATTCTAACATCCCTTTAAACTCAAGGTAGAGGTTTAAAAGAAAACTTGAATTTGGAAGAACAGTCTTCAATGCAAAGATGTTCTTTAATGGCCATTGAATGATTGGAACCCACCAAGAAATGTCTTAAAAAAATCACAGTCTAAGAGGAAGAAGCCCATCTAGGAGAAGGGAAGCTTGTGAGGCCCATGATGCACATGAAAAACACACAAGAGCACAAGGCCCTTCTATTGGGTCGAGTATGGACCTATAGAAGTCAAATAGTAAGCCAGGCAGGTGGAAGACAAAATTGGTGTGGGTAACTCTAATTGCATGTTAATTTGTAAATAAGAAAATAAAAAGAAAGAAAGCATAAAATAAAAAAAAATCAACATGGTTGCCTAAATTGTGTGTTACAATAAGCATACGTTTAAGTTTTTTATAGTAACTCCAAAATCATGGTAGTTCGTGGTATTATAAAACAACATAAAACAACAGTAACCCATAGTATTCTACAAATTCACGATTCACATATTTATGACAATATCTATATATATTTTAATGGTTACGCGTTTATGATTTAAAATTTAATAAATGAAAAAGTCTCTAATGCCCTTGTGCAAGACCTTATGCCAAGTTGCCAACAACAAATTATATTACCTTCCAAGTATAATGGCATTACATGAGACCAAAACCTTTTGATGTAAAATGGATTATGTTTTTGTTAATTCTACTCTATTTTTCCCCCATTATCCAGTCTTTTTTTTTTTTGGTAGTTCTTTTTCTACTCATAGATCTGAAAAAATTATATGATTTTTTTTTATAAATAAAATAAAATTTTAATATCAGCCCAAATGAATAACCGAACACCAATTTGTTTTTTTTCATATATATTGCTGAGAAACAGAAAACCAATTTAATCTTTCAAAGTGAAGACGTTAAATTCATTTCTGAAACTTCTAGAATTGACAAATTTTAACTTCACTTTTATTTTATTTTTATTTATGAAAACAAATTTTAGCTTCACAAATTCAACAGCCGTCTCAACAAGCATTTTCCGTAACGAACTCGCAACGGCGTTACAGAAAGTTTTATTGGGTCGAGAATATATATCGAGTCTCGTTGTAATAAAATTCATAAAATGCATTACGTGAGCGTATTCTTGCGGCTATTCATTTGCTTAATATTTAACAAAGTCGACGCAACATCTACTTTAATTTTTTGGGGTAAAAATAGTAGGATTGGTCACTAAAATTTTCATTGAGTTCTAATTTAGTCTCTGAATTTTGAAATTTTCTTTTTTAGGCGGTCAAAAATTATAAACATACCAAGTTACTCTTTCCATAATCTTTGATACGGATGTACTAGGCAAAGAACAACATTATCATGTCAATCAAGATCGGCTTGATATAATTTGAGACCTAAGACTGGTTTGATAGTTCGAGGTTTAATACAATAAATTTAAGTGGAACATTTTATATTTAAATATCAATTAAAAATAACTTAATTTAATACTAATCAAATCAAGATAAATGTGATAAATTAAATACATAACTTGACAAATTAATAGTAATCAAACCAAGGTTAATTTCATAAAGAGAATAAAATATCATGATTCAACTGTTCAAGTACAAAATTTAATAATAGTAAATGAAAATTAAATATATTTTAAAAAATGATGTTCACTTTATCTTGGATAAGACAATGCTTGGTTAAGTAAAGTTGTAAATTAATTTTTAATTTTAATTTTGGTATTAAGAGAGAATATAGATTGTTTGGTGAGTGGTCATGTGGGCGATTAGCTGGTTAATATTGACAATCTACTATGTAGAATATTGGTTTATAAAAAAATTTGCTTTTTGTTTAACGCTAGTTGAATTCCTCTAGCATAAATGTGGGTCTCATGCACAGATCTATACATGAAATCTACCTAATGTGGTTTTTTTAACTTTACCATATTCTAAACCTTGTTGTAACAATTTCTCTGCCACCTAGACTACGGGAATCTTTGCTTCATCAGTTTTTGACTGTGACTGTGAGTATGATTGAGTAGTGTTGATGCGTGACAGTAATCAATATTTTCCTCAACTCTGAATTATTCACTCATCTAAGCTTAGTTTGAAAGCTCCAAATTTGAATTTGTTTTGAATCTACTTGATGCTTTCATGGGAATTTCATTTGATCATTTAATAGATTTTTACTTTCTAGGTGGAGGGGTGTTAAAAAGTTATGGAATTGCAGGATCATTCTTGTTCAATTGTCACCAACCTCTCAATAAAATAATGAAAAATCTAAGTAATATTATTCAATGAATCAATAAAAGTAAAGAAGCATCCATAACAATTAACAATATCTAAATTTAAAACCCACAAGAAAAGCAAAAGTAATCAAACAAGATTATTTTTTAGAAATTAAAATAAAACATTAACAATTAGCTCGATGAATTGCATAGGTTAGAAGCATCTAAGCAAACAGGTTCGATGTCCTGAAAAAGCATTTCATTGAACAGCTTGAGTGCTTGACTTAAATTTCAATTTCAAACAATTAGCAAGCATACTGGTTATTTGGTAAAATTGAAGTTTAGAAAATCTCATAAGAAGATATTAAGCACTAGAAGCAAACAAATCAAATGAATAAAAGACAAATATTTTTTATTATAAGTAACATAAGAAATTTTATTAAGATAAAAGAAAGGCAATGAAGTATATTGGAAATGTACTACTGTGGAATCAAGAACCTAGATTACAACGATCAATAGGATTAGGGAGAGATAAACAGAACAAAATGGCAAAACTAAACTCCAATCAAGGAGAGTATGGAAAAAGAAAGACTTTATGTCAAGAATAGACCATTCACAATCCTCAAAATATCTAGCATTCCGCTTCCGTCATAAGCACCAAAACAAACAATGTGGCACAAACCCCCATAAATCTAAATTTCGATGTCTACCTAACTTGCCCTGCCAAGAAGCTAATAGCTCACTAACTTTATACGGCATATTCAAATGGATACCAAACAAACTGAATACCATAGACCACAACTCATATGCTATAGAACAGTGAAGATCCAACGATTTCCCACACCTTCTACACATAAAGCACCAATCTAGCATTGCAATATACCTCTTCCAAAGATTATTTTTAGTTAAGGCAGTAATCCAAGAAAAGAATGCTGCTCTAGGAGGAACCATCAGTTGCCACACCATTTTCAAAGGAAAATAAAGTACAGAAGAATGAGATAAAGAGTGATAGAAATCTCGAACCTCAAAAACTCTACTTATTGCCGGCTTCCAAAAAAGTTTGTCAGCACCAAAACCCCACACATCCATAGAATAAAGCATAACAAAAAACAGAGCCAAAACTTCTAACTCCCAAGCCTACATTAGACAACAGAACTAAATCTCCCAATGAAGCCTCCCATCAAAGAAACGCATGAACTCCGACACAGAAGAGTCCCTTGCCCGACTAATACTATACAATTTCAAAAATACTTCCTTAAGAGAACAGTCCCTACACCATACATCCTCCTAGAACTTTACACTTACCATCCCCAAATCAAACAGAAAAAATTTAGAAAAGTCCAACCAACTACTTCTAATGGATTTCCACACACTAACACCATAGGTCTTAGACACCAATTTTGTACACCAACCACCCCATCCGTCCCTTTATTTCACCTCAATGACTCTTCTCGAAAGAGCATCTCTCTTTGTTCCATATCTCCACAACCATTTGCTTAGCAAAGCAGAATTAAATCTTCTCAAACACCAAATCCCTAAATCACCAGCTTACAAACCTAAGAACATTTCAATAGAGGTACCTTAAGAGCATCAATACCACTCCAAAAAAAGTTTCTTTGTAGTTTCTCCATACGATTAGCCACCTTTACTAGAACAAGGAGAAAAAGGAAATAAGTAGGCAAACCGGACAAAGTACTCTTAATAAGAGTTACTTTGCCCCCCTTAAAAAAAATACAACCTCTTCCATCTAGCTAAACGCCGATCCATCTTCTCCAAAACAAGGTTCCAAATTGTCTCCTCTTTATGGGTAGCACCTAGCAGAAGGCTTAACTATTTCAAAAGAGGTGGCATCTAGCAGAAGGCTTAAGTATTCCAAAAGAAGTGAAGGCTACCTACAAACCAAAATCTCTACTAATTCCTCCATAGTAGGCACATTACCAATTGGAACCAATTCTGACTTCAACAAATTAATTTTTAACCCTGACACCACTTCAAATTTAGCAAGCACCCCACCTAAAGCAGATAATGATGGGAGTCAGCATCACAAAAAATAAGTCAATAGAAGACAAATATTATAATAAATGAAAATCAAATTGCAAGGTGAAAATGGATATTGGACCTACCAATTACTTCAGCAGCAACAGTAACTGCATTAAAATAAATGAATAAATTAATTAAATACTTATTTTAAACGAATAAATTAATAAATACTTATTTTAGCAGCTTGCAACTAAAGCAAGCATACCTTGGCATTGAGATTGCTTTTAGGTAGAAGCATAATTCTTTAAAGTTTGATCAAGATGTTCTTGTCTTCTTTGATGTTGGAAACAGATTGAAGTCAGAATCATTGTTATCAACGGCATGGGCCACTGAAGAGGAACCCAGATCAAACCTATCACTAAATCCCACATCAGATGGAAAAGAATGGCGATCGATGTCATCAGGGACCAAGGAAGACCCACAACCATGCCCAGCACTTGGATGCGTAAAGCAAGCAATATTCTGAGGACAACAAATGCAGTTTACATGGACTCCCAACCATGTAATTTTGGGGTCATAACAAGAAGAGATTGCGTGATTATACTTGATTTCAACTGTAATTGTAACGTGATTCTGTTCAGATGGATTTGATTCATTCCATTCTCGAAGACGTACAGGACCTAAGTACAAATGCTCAGAACCTCCTTTTATCTTCTTAAAACCTATTGTTTCTTTTTTTGAAAAACCATTGGTGGAAACAACAAAACAAGTTGCGTTTGTATATTCCACCTCCATTGATCCAAAAGTGAAACAAAGAATTAATTTTTGAAATTCACGACCAACCACAAATGATACAGAATTTCCATCACTCTGATGATTCAATTTGAACCCCTTTGGAATCTCAATTCTTGGTAGATCAAGACGACAGCATCCGTCATCAGAAAATGAGGGATCCATGTATATTTCTCCAAACTGCTTGCATTTAGCAAATACAAGAAATAGAAATTTAGAGATTCTCTTAATATATATCACTTAAACTTATATATATATATATATATATATATAGAGAGAGAGAGAGAGAGAGAGAGCTCACCTGATTCAATAATCTACATGATGATGACATATCCAACAACATGCAGTCTATTACACCCACACATACTATAGACTGTGGAAGCCTTGGAATTTCTTGAAGCTTCTTGCAATAGCACATGGAAAGATCTCGTAATCTAGTAAATCTACTAATGCTTCTTGGGATTGTAACAATAGTACAGCCGTCTAGATCTAGATATTTCAATGAGGGGAAGGAATCAGGCTTCATCAAAATATGTGATTCAATTATATTTCCATCACATTTCCAGACTTGCAGCTCTCTCAAGTTTGTAAACTCATATCCCGAACATCTAACGAGAAAATCACCAAGGTCTTGACAATTATCTATGTATAACTCAGTAAGTGCTCTAATGAGATAACCCAATGATAAAGGCCATTCTCTAATATTACTTTCACTTAAATATAAACGGCTACATTTCATTTCTGGGTGAATATTGGGAAACTTTTCAAGGCTTATGCAGTAACATAGAGAAAAACATTCAAGAGATTTCATCCTAAGGCTGCTAGGAAGAATTTGAAGTTTTTTGCAATCCATGAAATGCCAAATTTTAAGCTTATCAAGAGATCCAATGGCCTCATGAACCTCAATTAAATTTTCACAACCACTAATGTCCAATGTCTCTAAGTTCGGGGCACACAAGTCAGGTAATTTTCTAATGGATACACACTCTCTCAAATTGATACTTTTCATATTTTGGTACTGGAACCCCTACAAGGTAAAAAAAAAAACAAAAAAAAAAAATTGTTCTTCAACAAAATTTTATAATAACTTAAAGAAATCAAAATTCATCAACACTAATACTTATACCTGCTTGAATAGCTTCTCCAATCTAATGCAACTACATGGCATCTCAAGTACAACAAGTTGTTGAAGACAATAATTGGATGGCAAGGAAAAAGGATATCGATGCCATTCAAGTAACTTTAACCCATTGGGGAGATATTTAAGTTCTTCAGAAATGAGTACATTACGAACTATAAGAAATTTGAGATTTTTCATCTTTCTGAAAGCTTTAGCATGTAGTTGCACTGTTATTGGATTAGGCAAATGCAACATTAGACCTTGAATTTTGTCTGACCCCTGATAAAATAAAGATTTAAGCGAAACATATAACACATTAGAATTTGCCAAAAATATAATAATCTTGAAATTTTAAGCAAAAATAATACTATTAAACTTATATTTTCTATAATGTTAAAAAGAAAAAATATCAAAGGAAGAAAACTTATCACTTCGACCTAATGAAAGAAGAAGTTAAAATTTAAAGAAAAAGAAGTTATACCTTACTTTCCATTAGTACTTCAAGAGAATCCTCATAATGCCATAACCTGCTACGTTTTTTGAGAATTTTTGGTGATTCTTGCCGAACAATTTCCCTACCCATTTGTTGTACCAAGTCATGCATCCACAATTTGCCATCAACACCAATAGTTATGAGACATTTATTAACAAGGTTTGGAATACCAAATGTTGGATATAAATTGCAAGCGTCTAATATATTTACAACATAATTATTGTCCCTTCCCTTGAAGAAACATGCAATATCGAGGAAAATATCCTTTTCAGTTTCTTCCAATCCATCATAACTTACTTTAAGTATTTCATGAATATCTCCTTTAGGAATTTTTCCATATTGATGTATTGCACCTTTCCATTCAGATTTTGTTCTTCCACACAAATCAGAACCTATTATTGTTAAGGCTAATGGTAGGCCTCCGGCATATTGTATGACTTGGTTTGCAAGTTCAAAATAATCTTCCTCAAGTTTATTTCCTCGAAAAACATGTTGATTAAAAAGTTCCAAAGCTTCACATTTGTCCAATTCCTTCACCTTGTAAGTTGTACAATCTTTTTCAAGAGTAGCTAGCAAATGTGCATCTCTTGTTGTTATAAGGACTCTACTTCCTGAAACAAACCAATCACAATTTCCAAGCAAATTTTCTATTTGTTTTAATTTATCCACGTCATCAAGAATTAAAAGAACCCTTTTACTATGAAGCCTTTCCTTTATCATATTGATTCCACGGGCTACACTCTCCACCTTCAACTGTTTGCCCCTTAAGATATTAGAAAGGAGTTTCTCTTGTAGTTGGATTATACCATCATTTGTTCCAGAATTTTCTCTAACATTCTCTAGAAAGCAACTTCCTTCAAAATGCTCAAAAATTCTGTTATAAATAGCTTTTGCAATAGTTGTCTTACCTATTCCTCCAAGACCATGAATCCCTACCATTCGAACATCATTTACCTTAATATCTAAAAGCAATTCTATGGCCTTGGCACGAGAATTTACTCCAACAGGGTATTTAGCAACAAATAACTGTCTACCATTTAATTTGGTATATGATATATTTTCAATAATTTGTTGGATGAATTTGTATTCAGGGCCGCTGTCAATCACAAAGCATACGAGACATTAAATGAGTTGGACTAGTTGAAAATATGAATATTAAAATAAAAAATCAAGATGTCTAGTTTTGTGCATTACAACCTACACTTGACATATTATCAATTGAATTAAAGGACATAATTCAAGTATTTGAGAAGTATCATTTATTTATTTATTTTTTTTTTTTTGGGAATACGATTTTGGCTTTCCATACTTGACCAAAATAATCAAGAAATTTTGGATTTGAAAAGAAATGGTGGGAGAAACTATAACATTATCAAGTCTTCAATAGGTATATTTTGTTTTCTTGCCAAACCGAAACAACATTCAATTCTTTATTCACAACTTT
The DNA here is from genome assembly GCA_023055345.1 of Quercus wislizeni. Classification (NCBI taxonomy): domain Eukaryota; kingdom Viridiplantae; phylum Streptophyta; class Magnoliopsida; order Fagales; family Fagaceae; genus Quercus; species Quercus wislizeni. The sequence goes on from JALGQJ010000003.1 coordinate 2,944,969, forward strand.
GATTTTGATTCATTGCTTTTGGCAAGTAGTTGCATGGAAACTTCACCTTAGGTGAAGTAACAAGCCTATTGAAAACCCACTTATAATACTTTGAACAAAATGATTAAAAAAATTAGAGAAATGTTTTTGAAAGGATTACGCCAATGAGCCTTGATTCAAACAACACTTCCTCCTCTCACAAGTGTGAGTGAAAGGTGAGGTCATGGAATTAAAGCTCATCAAATGTGTTTGCAACTTACCAATAGGAGGGGGGGGGGGGGGGGGGGGGGGGGAGGGGACTCAAAAATATGTTAAGACAAACTCTTAATTGGTATGATTAAATTCTTCTATTTCTACTAGCTTAACTACCTTAGTAATTCAAGACATGATCATAAAAGTCATAAAAAGAACATAACATTAGTTATTAGATACATACCCATCCTCATAATGCCATCCAGACAAACTAGCCGCTTCATTCAGAGCTGCCCTCCACCTCAGCACCTTCTCTATGTTATCCTTGAATTTGTTTTCATGTTTAGCCAGTGCTACTTTGAATTTACCTTGTTGCTTACGCACTTCAGATGGATCCACTTTGTAAAAAACAGGTAGAACTAGTTGTCCATTTTGCTTGCAGTTAAGAATCTCGACAAGTTCATCCAAGCACCAAGCCGAAAATGCATAGTTTTGGGAGAATATAATAATTGAAATCATTGACGATTTAATAGCTTTGACAAGTTCCACTGAAATTTGTTCTCCTCTTTGGAGGTCATTATCAATGAAGGTATTGATACCGTTGTCACACAAAGCTTGATATAAATGTCCAGTAAAACCATTGCGGGTATCTTCACCTTTAAAGCTCAAGAAGACATCGTAGTCCCACTGGCGAGTGGAAGAAGAGAAAGGGTCTCCTTGATTAATCGGGAAAGCCATTAAAATCTACAAACAGAAGATTGAGAAAGATCAAAGATGTGATGAAATGAGAATATTCTGACTTTTTTGACAACGCGCAATTTACTAGTCTTCACTCTTCAACTCATTCGCTCTAATCAACAAATTAACTCCTAAAAAAAGAAAACGTACCATACATTCACTCACGCACAAACACAAGAATCATTTCATTAGCGAGAGAGAGAGAGAGAGAGAGAGAAAAAAAAGGAAGGGCTTTTCTTTTCTTTTATTAATTTACAACAAGAAGCAGAGCCTTTAAAGATCATCAGATAAAAATTTCAGCCCATGAAGTGTAGCGGCTAAACAAAGAGAAGATAAAATGAAAAATGGTGAGAAGATAGAGTTTGAGATGATACCTGCTACTCTGCGAGCTGTGTTCTCTGAGCAAATAATAGAAGATGAAGATGAAGATGAAGCGTCGAAGAATTGGGAAAGAAAAAGTAAAAAGTAGAAACGAAACTTCTTGGAAGGTGCCTTACCTACAAATACCATTCCATGCAAATTTATTTACAAAAATGCCAATTTTTTTTTTTCCCCTTGTATTACCAATTTACCAATCGGCGTGGATTACGGACTGTGGAATACAATATGTAAGGACAAATGCATGATGTGTGCAATTAATCATAACCAATTCTTCTAAAAAAATAAATAAAATTAACCATAACCACCAATCAATTCACTTCATTAGAGTTTTTGTTTATTCTATTATCAATTTAAATTTTAGCTCAATAGTAATAACTAATAAGTAATAATATTTTATTATATATATTTATATAAATGTATAATGTGTTAATCTCAAAATGGTACATTAGTACCAAAACATTCTGTTTTAGGGTCTGTTTGGAATCCGTTTATTTTGCTGAAATTGAAAACTTTTTTGTTGAAAATACTATAAATAAAGGTAAAAGTTAACTGAAATAGTACAATGAGATCCACAAACAGTACTAAAAAGTGCAGTAAGATCCATGAATAATAACAAAACTAAGTTGAATAGTAAAATAGGTCGACAAAAATAATTCATGCCAAACACACAATTAGTGACCAAAACTAATAATAATAAGTAGCGAACACACTTTTTGTCACACTATTAAAGCATTTTCATCAGCTCTCTCATAAAAAATGTCATTTTGACACACCAAAAAACTATTTTATCATTTTAGCACATCATTTTATAATATCTCATTTATCAGGTGTTTTATCTTTCCATTCTATACATTAAAATAATATTTACTCCACATTAAAATAATATATTAATTACTCTTTATCATCCTCCGTCAACAACAACAACAACGGCACAACCACCACTGCCGCAACAATGGCCACCAACAACCACTGTTGCAACAACATCGACAGCCACCACGGGCACAAACCCACATCCACCAAATCAAACAAACCCACATCTACCAAATCCACCAAATCAATTATAAAATTAATTACAACTTACACTAAAATCACTTCTGGCCACCGTGGGTCAATGATCAGTGGTGAGCCTAGGCGATCTCTGTCTCTCGGCATAGCGAGATCAGCGATGGCGAGAGGGCAATGAGAATGCCAAACAAAGACGTAGAACGATGGCATCTTTAGATCAGCGGCGATGGAGTTTTCAAACGAGAAGCGATGGCGGCGGCTTGATCGATGAGGCCGTCGTATCGTTGATTTAAGGGTGAGGGAGGGTGATCTGAAGAAGAAAGAGAGAGAAAACATGGGTTGGAGAGAGACAAATCAGTGAGAAGAGAGAGAAAATGTTGAATTAAATATTGAGAGGAGAGAGAAAAGGTTGAATAAAAAATTAGTATTTTGGTTTGGCATTTGTGTCCGTACCGTCTCATATTTGAGACTGTACTGTAACATGTTGCAAAATTTTAGAACATTTAGAACACCTCATGAAACTTAAATAGTAGTGTTTGGTATGCCAAATGGTACTTATAGATTTTTTAAAAAACAATTAATTAAATGAGAATTTTCTATATTGCATTGAAAATCTTCTGGAGTTTGTTATTTCGGAGGATAGTTGTTCTGAGTGCTTATGATTGATAGTTTCCTCAGGTTTAATAATGTGTTAGATGGGAACTATCAAAGTGAATGGTAGATGTGTTTGTTCCTAATTGGTAAACCTAGATGACTCATTTTAGTTGCTAAAATCAAGTCTTAATTATTAGAGCTTTAAGATCGGGCTCTTTATCAGACTGTCCAAAAACTATTTAGCCTAATGGGTTATCAGTTTTGAGACGCTGAATTGAATTAAATTACTGGTTTTTAAATATCCTTTGGCATGAAAGCTTCAACATGTGTTTGTACTTTGTAATCTTTTAGGAGTATTTGTGTACACCTTGTGTGCATAAGTTTCTTCTTTATCTTAACTTCTCTTTCTTATCCTACAATACTTATACATTAACACATTATATAATTAAAGCGCTAGGTTTTTCTTTTAGTCAACTCAGACCTCAATTAGACATTAACACATTATACAATTAAAGTGTGAGGTTGTGATTCAAGACCATTTGGTGCATGCTTACCAATATATATATATATATATATATATATTTTTGAAAAAGGATTTTTTTTTTTCCTGTTCTAAATCCAATATGATCCCCCTTACCGCTTCCTTGCTTTCTTCCCGTAAACTTTTCCCATACTTTTATACACTTTTCCCTTGTATCAAGCTTCTCGTCATTAGCAGCCCCTTTTCTTGTATAATAGAGAATGCATTAATGGTCTTCCATCTTGTAAATTTACAACAAAAAATAATAATAATGTCATAACTCATAACTAAACGTCATTCATAAAAAATAAAAAATAAAAACCTAAACCTCTTGTTATCTATACTTTTAGATTGGAGGAACTCTACTTTTTAGTTTGTAGTGTTACCTTTGAGCTAAAGTCGTTTGACATGTTTGTTTTTCCATAAATATTTGTTGCCAACACTATCAAATTGTTTCGTTATCTAAATTTGGAGATTAATAAAAGTAATTGAGGCACTTCTGAAAAATAAAAATAAAATAAAGGAAATTGAGGCAATCACCTTAAGATGGCATTAAACCCATATTTTTATACTTTTCCTCACTCATCTTAACCACAAGGTCCACAATGTTCTAATTTAATTGGCCATCTAAATGGAAGTAGTTAAAGTGGTTGTCTACTCAATGATATTTTAGATAAATCCTCTCCATATCACACCCTACGAACCCCAAAATTTGACCACCCGATCTCAGCCATCTTAATAGAGTTCTTTTCATTTTGAATTTCTCCCTTAAGTTTAACACTCCTTATGCAAGAGACTCAAAATGCTGCAACTCATTTATCATTAGAACTAATGTTATTGAATATATGATTGCTACCTACCTTATGTCTAATGCTTGATGTCCATTTTTGAAATGTCAATTATAAATAAATTACTTTGATATTTGTTAGTGTGTATAAATGTGAAAGCTCAAATAGTGTAAAACGTTATAACTTGTTTAGACCCCCAAATTAAAACTTATGGCTAGATTGCTTTTATACTACTTAACTAAGTACAAAAAAAGAGTATACGCAATAAAATCGGATCTATTCTCAAGGCATATGCATTTACAATAAACAATAAACAATAAATGTAAAGCTTAAAGAGTAAGGAAAGAGAAATGCAAACAACAAGATAACACCGAGATGTGTTATTGAAGAGGAAGCCGAAGAACTCGGCGAAAAACCTCTACGCAGCCCTTCAAGCTAAAATGATCTACTAGTGAATAAATTTGAAGTACAAGAATATCAAAAAGACTCTCAAAGCCTAATCTACCCACTATACTCGAATCTTCGAGTTCCAACTCCCAACAGACTTCACTGAGTCATTTCTTCACTAGTTAACCGGATCCTGCAATTAGCTCCAAATTGTATCTCCCAATCAATGGCTTCTTCCAATACTTCCCACACACACCAAAACATCTCTCGATACTCAGATTTGGTGAGTAAGTGTTTGGGCTAAGAACCTTTCAAAGATTGTAATTGGAGAGGTAGGAGTAAAAGAAAACTAAGAGAAATTGTGTAGAGGATTGTGGGTTTACAATCTCTAACTCTCGAGTGTATTTCTATGGTTTTCTCTCTAAAAATCTCCTTACAATTTAATGGATAATGTGGGCTTATATAGTGTGAATAAAGAAGTGAGGAAAGCACACTTTAAAATCATCCAAACAGAGAGTTTCGCGGGTCACTCGCGGGTTGGCCAAGTCGCAAAATGACTCGTGAAATACAATCTGTCAAAAGACTGTTTAGTATCCAGCATGTGCTTCTCACATGATCTTTCGTGGGTTGTCCACTCGTGAGTCAGTCATGAGCAAGTCGCGAACTTCACTGTCTTCACAATTCTTCACCAAACTCTTACACTCAACCCTTACATTAAATCCCACAAACATACAAGGAAATGATTGAGTAAAATACAATCAAATTTGACACAATATTAAAGCCAACAAAATATAGTTGAAAATTACAACATTACAAAATGCAATTAGTTATGCTTTTAATTTTTACTTTACTGATTATGTAATAATATTATCAAAATATGTACAAGACATGTGCTGCATGTTTCCATGTTTCCAAGATGCTAGTAATTTGTAATAGTAAGGAATGTAATTGAATTTGACTTTGACTTACTAGGTCTATCCTATACTGGTAAAATCTTTGCCTTCTCGTATGCCCAGGCATCTATTTTAATCACTTGTAGTAGCATTATTACTAAGCATTAGAATCCAAAGATGGATGCCTTTGCAAGATTATATAAATGTAGTGAGAACTATTAACTTTTGAAACTTCCATAGTATTCTTATTAAAATTTCCTGGTTGTTATATAAATTAAGAAAGACTGATTCTTTAAGTACTTCTTCAAAATCAAGGAACTGGTATAGTCAATAATCTGATAGTGGGCCATAACTTGTTTGTCGATTCCTCTTCTTTTCCTTGATTCCATTTTGTTCTTGGCCTAAAGGAAAAATTATACTGGCTGCCGTATAGCCATCACGGTCAAGTTAAGAGTTAAGACACATTGTTGTTCATGATTGATATATTGTGGATTTTGTTAACAATTGCGTAGAACATCCCCATCAGCTCATGTAAAGTCCTCTAAAATAGAAAAAGGTGCAAGTTTTACACATTTTAGGCAAAAAAACACCCACATCAGTGGGTGTAAAGATGTGTAAAATATACACCTGGCTGTGCAAATGAACAGTAGCCGTGCATATATACACGGCTACTGTTCAATGTGTAAATAATTTTTTATTCTTTTTTTCTCTCTCCTTTATCAAACTGCAACAAACTAGCACGGCAAGGAAGAAGAATATCCAAGCGCCAGTGTCGGGGCCACCACCAAACTACAACAAACCCAACCACCAATCCCAGCGCCACCACCAAACACTGCAACCTAGCACATAAACATATCCTAAAATCAACAAAAACTCAAAAATCAACCCAACCCAAAATCAACAGAAACCCAAAAATCAACCCAACCCAAAATCAACAAAAACCCAAAAATCAACCAAACTCAAAATCTATTAAAACTCACCGGGAAACCCAACCCAAAAACAGTCCACACCCATCGGAAAACCCAGCCCAACAGAGCCGGATCTGCAACCCGATCCGCTGCCATTGCTGCCGCAGGGTCTTCCATTGTTGCAGCCGAATCTTCCATTACTGTCGTCGGTTGGAGGTGGGAGGCGAAGGGTCGGTTGTGGAGGAGAGAGGGAGGGCGAAAGCGAAAGGGAAAGGAAGGGCGAAAGTGAAAGCAAAAGGGAGGGCAAAAGCGAAAGTGAAAGCGGCGGCGGCGGCGGTGGCGAGCTAGATCGGTGAGCTGGGAGTGAGCTGGATCGACTGGGTCAGCAAGCTGGGAGTGAGTGAGCTGAAAGAGAGAATGGGTGAGGAAAGAGAGAAAGAAACGGTTTTAATAACTACTAATAAAAAACAATAAATAATATTATTTAATTAGAATAGATTTGTAAAATAGATGAACTGATGTGGGTGTTTTAGAAATGTGATAGTGTAAAATAGAAAAAGTAGCTTTTTTCGTGTAAAATAGATGATAAATTTACACGAGCTGGTATGGATGCTCTAGATTCAAGTTAAGATGCATTTAATTCTTTATTACATATAATAGACACCTAGAAAAATAAATAAATAATAATAGTAGCCCTATTGGTAGATTCTAGGAAAAGTGCTCAACACTCAAGTACCTATTGTTTTGCTAAAAGTCTATTTATTAATAGCAACTTAATTGCACCATAAAATCATGTCTCCAATTATTAGAGTTCTTCTGCAACACAACAAAATCTCACAACAAGTGAGTTGTCAAACCACCATAGGTCTAAACCAACATATCATATGACTTGGTTTGCAAGTTCAAAATAATCTTCCTCAAGTTTATTTCCTCGAAAGGCATGTTGATTAAAGAGTTCAAGAGCTTCATGTTTGTCCAATTCCTTCACTTGGTAAGTTGTACTGTCTTTTCCAAGAGTAGCTAGCAAGTGTGTGTCTTTTGTTGTTATAAGGACTCTATTTCCTTAAACAAACCAATCACAATTTCCAAACAAATTTTCTATTTGTTTTGATTTATCTACATCATCAAGAATTAAAAGAACCCTTCTTCTATGAAGCCTTTCTTTTAACATATTGATTCCACGGGCTACACTCATCACCTTCAAATGTTTTCCCCTTAAGATATTAGAAAGCAATTTCTCTTGTAGTTGGATTATGCCATCATTTGTTCCAAACTTTTCCCTAACATTTTCTAGAAAGCTACTTCCTTCAAAATGCTAAAAAATTATGTTATAAACAACTTTTGTAATAGCTATCTTACCTAATCCCCCAAGACCATGAATCCTTACCATTCGAAAATCATTTACCTTAATATCTAAAAGCAATTTTATGGCCTTGGCCCGAGAATTTGCTCTAATAGGATAATTAGCATCAAATAGTTGTCTGCCATTTAATTTGGTATATGATATATTTTCAATAATTTGTTGGATGAATTTGTATTCTAGGCTGCTGCTTGCTAATCACAAAGCATACAAGACATTAAATGAGTTGGACTAGTTGAAAATATAAGAATCAAGATGTCTAGTTTTGTGCATTAAAACCTACACTTGACACATTGTTGATTAAATTAAAGGACATAATTCAAGGATTTGAGAAACATCATATCCAAAAAGTTATGGAATTGCTGGATATGTGTTTAAAGACACATATCCAAAAATATGCTAGGATTTGAATGTATTGTTTTGGAAAATTCTACAGCTACAACCAATTTTATTACAAAAGGCTTATAAATTGACGTAGTAACAAATGTAATTTTGGTGACACATCATTTTGTAAGACTTTATAGTAAAATTTCTTGTATCCCAAGTATCACTGGATGGTTTTTGGTGGGTTGAGTTCTTGTTGACATTGTGTTCAGTGGCTGAAAAACTTTGTTGGGATTGCAACAAAGATGAATGATGACATCAATGCCAAAACAATCTCAGAGAAACTTGGGTTGCTCAGAAGATGAATCCCGTGCTTGATGGTCTTCCTCAATTGTTGGTTGCTCTTGCTGCGTACATCTCTGACTAAATAAGAATTAATGGGGAACTTGATTTGTATGGAATCCTTGGTGTGGAACTCTCGGCTAATGATGAGACCTTTTGAAAAAACTATAAGAAACTAGCTAGTTCTTGGTTTTTACCCTGACAAAAATGAACTGATAGCCACAGATTGCGGTTTCAAGATTCTATCTCAAGCCTGGAATTTTTTATATGATAAAACCAATTGAAGTTCTTATGATAGAAAAGAATTTAAGGGGTATATATGAGAGACCTTCAGATTGAGCTGGTCAGAAAGGTTTCTATAACCTTTCTAATTGTAATAGTCCCACATTTTGGACGAAGTGCAGTAATTGCAGAATGTGTATTTTGTACTACAGAATTTATCTCTACCACAATCTGATTCGCCCCATCTGCCATAGACCCCTATATTATTAATGAAATAATATGGATTATACTGCTTTAGATTTGCTTGCTTTGTGTTAAATATAATTATTAGCAACGCGATGTGTTGTACCATGTTGTATATGCTAAAGTGAATGCGGAAAAGGAAGCATAGAATAAGAACACTGTAAACACGAGGGTTACATGGTTCAGCCTTGTCGGCCTACATCCACGGAGGAATCCCTTAAGGGCTGCATCTTTATTATGTATAAGAGTGTAGTATAATAGCCTGTGTTACAATGAGTCATAACATGAGTATATATAGGCAACTAAACCCTAGACTACTGGTACAAGCAGGACTGGGCTTGGGCCTACTACATTGGGCTAATATGTCTAATGTATATCTCTAACACCCTCCCTCAAACTCAAGGCGGAAGCTCGATGAAGGCTTGAGGTTGGATAAGCATGAGAAGATCTCTTGAAGATGCAATGAATAAAGCCTTTGAAGAAACCACAATGAAGAATGTGCCAATTGACCAATTTTGGAGTTTCAAATGAAGAAACGGAGTCCAAAATTGAAATCTACGCAAAAAACTGAGCAAGATAAGCCATGTCAGAAATTTTGACTTTTGGTCAAAGGTCAACGTTAAAAGTCAAAGTCAACTAATCTAGGGTCAAAGTCAACAGATACTGGTCCGGGTCGGTTCCGGGTTGGGTCACGGGTCGAACAGTGGAGCCGCTAATGTCATCCGGTGACATCAGATGACATCAGCAGCTGATTTCGGCGCGTGGCAGGCGCGTGCTAAGTCTACCGGCGCGTGAAGGAGATGCCAGAAATCCTAAAGGGGCGTGAGGGCGCGTGTAAGGTCGGATGAGGGCCGGAGTCTTAGGTTCTGAAGATCGGTGAACGTGGAGGCCTTCAGGGCGGTGCGTGTACCAAGAAGACGATCTGGAAGTGAAGAATCTGAGGCGGCGCGTGAGAGACTTTCCGAAGCTAACTACGGCGTGTGGCTAGCTTTCGGTTGACCAGATTTCTGGGTTTTCCTCGCGGGAGGCCTAGGAGCACGTCTGTGGTATCGGTTTCGAAAGGCGAAGGCTTGATGTGCACAGATCTGATAAGGAGAGACACGGATTGCTTGGGCTTGAGGATCTGGACACAGCAGTGAGCCATGGCGGCTGCGAGATGCTGCGGAGTTTAGATCCAGCAGACAAACATGTGTGACTTCTGACGGTGATGTGCACGTAAGAATCTTCTTTGCTTGCTAGAGATTTTTGTTTGATGCCAAGAACGAAGTTTGGCTCTAATACCATGTTAAATATAATTATTGGCAACGCGATGTGTTGTACCATGTTGTATATGCTAAAGTGAATGCGGAAGGGGAAGCATAGAATAGGAACACTGTAAACACGAGGGTTACATGGTTCAGCCTTGTCGGCCTACATCCACGGAGGAATCCCTTAAGGGCTACATCTTTATTATGTATAAGAGTGTAGTATAATAGCCTGTGTTACAATGAGCCATAACATGAGTATATATAGGCAACTAAACCCTAGACTACTGGTACAAGCAGGACTGGACTTGGGCCTACAACATTGGGTTAATATGTCTAATATATATCTCTAACACTTTGGACAATTATGTCTGTGTAATGTGATCTATTTCATTCACCTCTACACAATGTTTTTGGTTTATATGTCACATACAACTTGAACGATGTCTGTCATTGATCTATCGGTTTATATGTCCTTGTTCTTTTGTTTGATGAAAAGGTCAATCTGATGGAATCTAAGGATCCTCAAAGGACACTACATTTACCTCTTTATTATGGTCACTGTGATCCTGGTGTTGATCCTGTTGTGTACCTTTTTTTTTTAATTTTGAGGAACCTGTTGTGTACCTAATTGGGGATTCTTCTGAAAAAGAAAAATTGCTTTAAAGATAATGGAGAGATCATCTTTCCAATTATTAGGCAAATTTTGTCATGAGAGAATCCAATCACTGGCTGAACAAGAAGCAAGTGGGGATTACCAAAGGTCACCACAACAGTGGCCTTTGGTTGGAACTTCTTAAATGTAAGAATGCAATGAAGAAAAAAACCAGTATACAGAACCATGAATCGATGATGTATTTCTAACTAGCATTACTTGAGAGTTGAGACCAAAGGGATTTGTCTTGATATTCAATGGCCGATTTTTATTAACTGCTTATGGTCTCCCTCAACAAAAGGAATACTACTAAATTGATACTTGCTGATTACACCTCTTTACTTCTTATTTGAAATGGTTTTTCCCTCCCTAATGTCAAAGATATGAGTTTTGGTGTCTTTCACGATCTAGCATGGTTCATTTCATAAACGAGTAACAAACAACAATGCTAAATTGGAGACTGATAGTTTACTGCACAGAAATCTCATTCCCTTGAAGGAGTGCAAGTCACATTTGTGACACATTCTTGTTGGACTACAAGTTTGTTGGTTCTGCTATTTTTATTCATAAGTATATTGTGTAGGCAACCCGATTAGTCCGTTGAGGATCAATAACTAACTCCAAAATTTTGGGACTAAAACTTGGTTGTTGACCTGTTGATAAAGCGTATTGTTTAGCCGAATACTTCAGCAGCCCTGCCATAACTGCTCAAGTGGAATAATCCCATATGAAATGAGAATCTTAAACAGACTAGTGTCTAGGTCTAGCCCAAGTCAGGCAGATATGACAAACAACACAATACAGTAGGATCCAGTGGGGCAATTTTTGAATGAGGCTATAGTAACTTGGTTTCCAAGATAAAATTGTGCATTTCTGCTAGGCTTGCCATATTATTGACATTCTCATTGAAGTCTTTACACAAAAAGGAGGAATTCTTGTGGCATTTTTTAAGAGAGAATGGAACCAAAATTCAAAATTTTAAAAAATAAAATAAAAAGGAAGGTAAAAGAGCTGGGTCCCATCATTCTCTATCACATACACAAGGCACCTATCTAACACCAATTTTATAAGTAGGGTATCTATTGTGCGATATGTATGGTATTTTTACTGCATTGTGCATGCTCCTCTGACCTTCTATTTCAGCATAGTTATAACAGTATAAAAGCTAGACCCTTTAACCTATCCTCTGTTAGGCAAGGTAACCATGGTTGGCAAGGTTCTCTTGCAGGGTCCCACTCAAGCAAAAGCAGTAAGTAGGGCTGGATTTTAATTTTATGACAAAATCCTCTTAACATGGAAATAACATAAACACATGCTTATCAGCAATTGCATTATGCATGGAAACAAATTAACAGTAAACTTACCTTAAACATTAACATGGCATACATGCATCAAGAAAATTGAAAGTAAAATTTTCTTAGTGAAAAAAAAAAGTTTATAAAAGCAGAAAGCATGTGCATACTTTAATATCCCTATAATTATCCATACCAGTCAAATATAACTATATTTAAAGGACTGCTTTAATGTAGCATTCTTTGGAAATCTAACTCTTTCATCAAAACAAAAATCTAACACTTCTTGAATTTTAATATACCTAATAAAAGGAAAGTGCATGCTAATAATAATTTTTTATTAGATGATGAAGTAGCACATAATATTTAAATGTTTTAAATTTCCTTAATGAACTAAATTCAGAATTAATGGTCCTTTTCACAGTTAATTAATGAGCCAATTTCAGAATTTATATATATATATAATATAAATTCTTGTAAAATTCACCAAAAAAAAGGAAAATTGAACATGAATTTGAAATTTTGGGCTTAAAATTAAAACCATTTTCAAAATGCAGTATTCAACACGTAAATTTGATTGTTCGAACACATTATACGTCGAACTGACTCAATTTTTTCACCTGTTCACAAATTATAAAACCATGCATGCAATTACCGAGTTACCATAAAAATCAAATTTTGAGAAATAAACATGAAAAAAAGAAAAAAAAAGGTTCCATTAAAATTATTTACTCTTGCTATTTTTACCTTATATAGGAAATTGGCAATGGCACTATCCCATTAACCATAGTTAAAAATTAACCTTAGTTAGGGTTTTACCAAATGCCCCTCCAAAAAATTGAAGGTGGGGTTATTGTTAACACTTAACAGACTTATTATTTAAATAGAGGGAAGCCCAAGTCACTTTTTACATCATTATAATATATAATATTCTTTTGCCAGTTTCTGTTATGTTTTGGAAGATTTTCCCAAAGCATACCTGAATTGGCTTTTATATTTTGATCTCTTTGGTACATAAAAGCGCTCAAAAACAAAACTTTGAAGGCAATTCATCATTGGCGTCACTGCGATTGCAATTTCTGAAAATGGGTACTTTTCTTTTTTCTCAAAATTTCATCTTTATGACTCTATATTGTATGTCTCATTGTGCTATCTATGGAATATAAATTTATTTTTATTTTCTGTTTGTTAAATTGTGTAGCTGGTGATAGGACTTTCATGGGGTTTTAACTCTTTTAAGTTAAAGCTACTGAATTTTTGGCACTTTGATTGTGTGGTTTTTTTGCAATTCTTAGAAGCTGTTTTGAATTTTTAATAGTTGTTGGGTTGTGGGTTTTGTTTGTTTTGGCTAGAATGCATGTCAGTCTGAGAAGTGGGTATTTGTTTTTTTCTCTGGTTTCAAAAGTTTGGCTTAGGTTTTCTTTGTATTGGGTTGAGTATTGATTTGAAGTTTACAAATAGCAATGATGTTTGTTGTAAGAGAATTATGCACTGGTTGGTTCATGTGAAAATCAAGGAAAAAGTGAGGGAAAGTTTGAAACTTTGATTTCTTAGGAGTGGTATTTAAGGTCTAAACTCTAAGTTGCTAATTGTTGAAAGATTTTGATTTTGGTTTCATTATCAATGTAGCTGTTCTATTATCCAAACAGACCATTGGGGTTTCTGTTTCTATGACTTATTCTTAGTTTGGCCACAGGAAATTAAAAGAACAGTGTTAGTTTGTTTTGTGATTTCTGTGTTGGATATGAATGAGTAATGCAGATGAAACTGCTGTTGTATTTTTCTCAAATCCATATTGTTAAAAAACCGTTTTGCTTATTTTGAAAGTTCGGTACTTGGATTTTTTGAATTGCATAAATTCTTTTCCCACGTATTTTGTTTGATCATTGAATGGGTTTTAGATTGAAAGGGCGTTAATATATTTGGTATTGATGGATCTGGAGAGGTTTTGCTTATTTTGGAAGTTCGGTATTTGGATTTGTTGAATTGCATAAATTCTTTTCCCGCGTATTTCGTTTGATAATTGAATATGTTTTAGATTGAAGAGGTATTAATATATTGCGTATTAATGGATCTGGAGAGGTTTTTCTTATTTTGGAAGTTCGGTATTTGGATTTGTTGAATTGTATAAATTCTTTTCCCGCATATTTCGTTTGATCATTGAATGTGTTTTAGATTGAAGAGGTGTTAATATATCTGGTATTGATGAATCTGGAGAGGTTTTGCTTATTTTGGAAGTTTGGTATTTGGATTTGTTGAATTACATAAATTTTTTCCCGCATATTTCATTTGATCATTGGATGGGTTTTAGATTGAAGAGGTGTTAATATATTTGGTATTGAAGGATCTGGAGAGGTTTTTCTTATTTTGGAAGTTCGGTATATGGATTTTTTGAATTGCATAAATTCTTTTCCCGTGTATTTCATTTGATCATTGAATAGGTTTTAATATTTTTGGAATTGAAGGATCCGGAGAAGCATTCATTAGTGTTTATTAGGGCTTATGCTCTGGTTAGTGCATGTGAAATCAAGGAAAACATGAGGGAAAGTTTAAATTCTTAGGAGAGCTATTCAAAGTTCAAACTGCTACCTGTTGAAAGATTTTGATTTTGGTTTCATTAAGAATAAACAGATTCTATTATCTATGGGATTTTGCTTTCTATGACCTATAATTAGTTTGACGACAGGAAATATAAAGATCAGTTTTGGTTTGTTTTGTGATTTCTGTGTTGGATATAAATGAGTAATACAGATGGAACTTCTATTGTATCTTTTTTCAAGTTCACATAGTTATAAAACCGTTTTGTGTAGTTTGGAAGTTCGGTACTTGGATTTGCTGAATAGCATAAATTCTTTTCCCGCATATTTCGTTTGATCATTGAATGGGCTTAGATTGAAGATGTGTCAATATATTTGGAATTGATGGATCCAGAGAAGCATTTATTAGTGTTAATGAGTGTCTTATATTTAATCATATACGTATATTTCGGCGTAAACCTTGCTTCTTCTGTTTTTATCTTTTTCTTTTCTTCCTTTTTTGCAGAAATAGTTTCCTTTTTTTCAATTATAGCTATTTATTAGGGCTTATGCACTGATTGGTTTATGTAAAATCAAGGAAAAAGTGAGGGAAAGTTTAAGATCTTTGGAGAGCTATTCGAAGTTCATAATGCTGCCTGTGGAAAGATTTTGATTTTGGTTTCGTCATTACCAAAGAAGCCATTCTATTATCCAAACAGACTGCTGGGATTTTTCTTTCAATGACCTACTCTTAGTTTGACCACAGGATATAAAAGATCAGTGTTGGTTTGTTTTGTGATTTCTGTGTTTGATTTGAATGAGCAATGCAAATGGAACTGCTATTGTGTTTTTCTAAAGTTTATGTTAAAAAACCGTTTTGCTTATTTTGGAAGTTCAGTACTTGTATTTATTGAATTGCATAAATTCTTTTCCCACATGTTTCGTTTGGTCATTGAATGGTTTCTAGATTGAAGAGGGGTTAATTTGTTTGGAATTGATGGATCCGGAGAAGCATTCTATAGTGTTTATGAGCACGTACTTGTAGTCATATATTTAACCATTTACGTAAATTCGGCATAAACCTTGCTTCCGCCACCCCCCCCCCCCCCCTCTTCTACCATTTTTGCATAAATAGTTTCCTTATTTTGGATCCATTTTTTATTTGTTTATTAGGGCTTGGACAATTGAGAGCAGCTCTTTAATGATGCACGCGAAAGAATCGGGATCTAGATATACAGTTTGGTGGCTAAGTTCTTGGTTCATATAGTGCTGACCTACCTCTAAAAGGAAAGAATTGAAGAAGAAATCGATAATTGGTTAGAGACATGACAAATATAGCGGGGATGGAATGCAACAAGGACGAGGCTCTCAGGGCTAAAGAAATCGCGGAGAAGAAGTTTATGGGGAAGGATATTTCTGGGGCAAAAAGATATGCTCTGAAGGCCCAACGCTTATTTTCTGCGCTTGACGGTCTTCCTCAGTTTCTGGCTACACTTGATGTATACATCTCTGCTGAGAAAAGAATACATGGGGAAATTGATTGGTATGGAGTCCTTGGGGTGGACCCATCGGCTGATGATGATACAATCCGGAAACATTATAGAAGGTTGGCTCTTATTCTTCATCCTGATAAAAACAAATCAGTTGGTGCAGATGGGGCCTTTAAAATACTATCTGAAGCCTGGACTTTTTTGTCAGACAAAGCCAAGAAAATTGACTACGACCAGAAGTGGAAGTTTAGTGGCGTATATGGGAAAGTTCCAGATGGAAAATCTTCAGTGCCAACTGGTCAGAATGGTTTCCATAACTTCTCCAACGGTAATAATTTCAACACAAAATATCAGAAGAGTGCTACTCATCCCCATCCTGCTAGGGCTACTCATCCCCATTCTGCTGGGGCTACTCATCCGTTTCCTGCTGGGACTCCTCATCTATTGAACCCCACATTTTGGACTCTCTGCAGTTCTTGCAAGGTTCAGTTTGAGTACCTTAGAAAATATCTCAACTGCAATCTTGTTTGCTCCAACTGCCGTCAGCCATTTATGGCTTTAGAGATTGTACCTCCTCCACTTAATGGCAATGTTCCTGCCACTCCGTGGAATTCTTTCATGCAGCCACAGAATTTTGGTCCACAAACAGTCAAGAATCAATATGCTCCAGGAAAGATACCAACTTCTGCTACAAATGATGAGCAAGCAAGATTTTCTGCTTATCTCTCATCACAGAAAAATTTACATTCAGGTGCATTCCTTAAAACGGGTGGTGTTGCAAGTGTGCCCATGCCGGCTTCCTCTGCTACTCAAGTCACTGGTGTTTTTCAGCCAGCATCAGAGCATTTGAAGAGAGGGCATGAAGATGCAGCAGCAGCTGTTGTGAGGGAGGAGGCTTACTGGGCAAAAGCTCATGCTACTACCAAACCAGGGGTTGGTTTAGCAGCTGGGTTGTCTAATGCTGGTTGCAGTATGGCACAGAAAGGAGACAGGCCTAAGAAAAGAAGTAGGATGGATAATAAGGGGGGACATATGGCAAATCAAATGACAATGGAAAGAAGAGTTGGCATGGAGAGTGCATCTGGATCTCAGAAAGTTAGTTTTGAAGCAGGAAGGATGAATGCTTCAGGAAACTATAGAACTAATTCTACAAGGGAGCTTTCAAACGTGGAAACGCGAAATATGTTGATGGAGAAGGCTAAGAAAGAGATTAAGAAGAAGCTTAGCGAGTGGAGCATGGCTTCTGTATTAAAGACTTCACACAAGTTAAAGACTTTGGAAAAAAAGGAGGTTGAGGAGAAGAACACTGCTGTAAATGGGCTAAAAGTGGAGAAATGTAGAGAATTCATGCATACCAAAAACACCATTAACACTGAGAAATCTTCGCATGCCAGTTCTAGTGTGAATTCCGATAGAGGTGGTGCTGATCCAATGTCAATGAGTGTCCCAGATCCAGACTTTCATGACTTTGACAAGGATCGTACAGAAAAGTCATTTGGTGATAACCAGGTTTGGGCTGCTTATGATGATGATGATGGGATGCCCCGTTTTTATGCTATGATTCATAGTGTGATATCCAGGAGACCATTCAAAATGCGGATTAGTTGGCTTAATTCAAAATGCAATAATGAATTGGCCCCTCTGAACTGGATTGGTTCTGGCTTTTACAAGACTAGCGGGGATTTCCGGATTGGCAAGTATGAAGTCAATGACTCTCTTAATTCTTTCTCACATAAGGTCAAGTGGACAAAGGCAACAAGGGGCGCCATTCAGATATATCCTATGAAGGGAGATGTTTGGGCTCTCTATAGGAACTGGTCCCCTGATTGGAATGTGCTTACCCCTGATGAAGTGATACACAAATATGACATGGTGGAAGTGCTTGAAGATTACAATGAAGAGCAAGGTGTGACTGTTGCTCCACTTGTTAAAGTTGCTGGATTCAAAACAGTGTTTCGCCATAATTTGGATAAAACCAGGACAATTCCAAGAGCAGAGATGTTTCGGTTCTCACACCAGGTCCCTTCTTACTTGCTTACAGGTCAAGAGGCTCATAATGCCCCCAAAGGTTGCTGGGAGCTTGATCCTGCAGCTACGCCTTTGGAACTTCTTCAGGTAGTGACTGATGCTCAGGTGGAAGAATTGGCAGATACTATTGAAAATAATAGGCAAGAAGATCCCGTAGGGTGCATGAAAAACTGCAAGGAAGAAGAACTGGTGGAGAATGGCAAAGCAAATGAGGGAAAAGGTCTGGAAGAAGATATTGGAAGAAAGGATGTGGCAGAGGTGACAATGAAGAAGGGAAAGGAAATCAAGGAAGAAAAGATACTGGTATATAATAGGAGACGGTTGAGGGAAGCAAAAATGGTGGAAAGTGCCAATTAAATGTCAAAATCTTGGAACTGACCTATATAGAAGATTCTTTTGCAGTCATACTCTAATGGTCAAGAAAATGGTGGAATGAGTTTTGAAACCTAGAAAGCTTAGGCTCACCATTCCTACCTAAATTAATGTTTGATTAGAAGTCTTCTTTTCATTTTCCCCATTTTCTTGGCAATTGATCACAACACTAATGGTGAGTCACTATACTGGTAATGATACAGGCTTTGATTTTCTTTGATGTATATTGGTGGAACTACAGTTTTGTTTGAAGTTTTAGAATGCCCTCTAGATTGCTGTACCCGTGACATGAAGGCAGTTTTGAACTTTGAAGGCCAGATTACATGACTTGCATGTTTGCTGGGAAGTGGCCTATAGGCTAAGCTGTTTATTTGCTGCAAGAGCTGTTTTTTACATTTTCAGTTTAATTCCCTCCAAAATCACAATTTTTTTTTGCAGCTGGTCAAATTTGTGTACCATGAGCTGCATGTATCTTGATACAGTTCATAATGCCTTGCAATGGCCTGTTTTTTGTCATTATATCAAATGTGAATGAAGTTCCATCATCTGTTTATCCTTATTTTAATTTTTGTTTAGTCAAACTAGTTACTTCCTTTCTTAAATTTTGTTTCTCAGTCTTTGTTTCTTGCTTGAGTTCTGTATTTTGATTGATACTGACATGCTAGAAACTGTGCTTTCTATCATGTATTATTATTTTACAATCTGTAAAGATAGACATGGGGAAAATATTTTGGTTGGATGCTTTAGCTGGACTTATATAGTCATAGGCATTATGTTGCTGCTATTTTTATGGTCATCTGTGAAGGGCAGGTTAGGCCTCAAAGAGGATTTTCCTTTGTCCTGGTCTTTCAAGCTGCAAAAAAATTATTTTCATTATGTAATGTTATCAGACAACCAAGTTGGATTTTGGCAGCTATAGTGCAAAACCTTCACCAGATCAAGATGGTGCTGCCAATATTGGTATATGGCCTTTAAGTTGCTATTTTGTCAGATAGATTTTCCACACATGGCCCTCTTCTTCCAAAGGATTGGAAAAGACTGTAGAAATTGAAGATTAATGAAAGACTGAAAGATGTTCTCTGGAAATTTGCAAACGAAGCACTGGGTACCAAAGCAATACTAAGCAGAAGAATCAGTGCAGCAGATTCTTTATGCCCCAGATGTGGCTTTCTTCCTCAAACTCATAAGAAACCCCCCCCCCCCCCTTTTTTTTTGTGGGTGTTTTTACTTTTCTAATATGGTCTCTCTATATGGAATCTAAACTTTTCCCCTCAAGAATCAATCCCAATCCAACACTGGATCAGAATGATTCTTTACCCAGCACTTCAGCCAGGTTTGGACAGGAGAAGCGCTTTGTGTCACTCCTTTATGCAGCCATACTTTGTGACTAAATATGGTGGTCTAGAAACAATTTGATCCACAAAGGTTTGGATTCTACTACAATCCAACTTGCTGCTCAAGTCACCAAGGTATTCAATTCTCATATAGCTGCCCCATAGAGTCTTAATGCAGTTAGAAGTGATCATTGCTCACTTGCTGCTGTATGCAAAGATTCTATTGGCAAAACTATAAAGGCTATCACAGCTAAAGAAGTTGTTGTATCAGGCTTGAGCTGAGGCAAAAGCGCAAAGATTCTATTGGCAAAACTGAAAATGCTATCACAGCTAAAGAAGTTGTTGTTGTATCAGGCTTGAGCTGAAGCAAAAGCTTACCTTCTAGGCTTCTAGCTATTTCCTTGGCCCCCAATCTTAATCATATTTCTATGGTCTTTGAAGGCAACAGTAACGTAAATGGTTCTTTCTTCATATTCTTTTTGGGATTTTTGTTTTCTACTTAAAACAAGCTAATGTACTCTATGCTACATGAAAGATACAAAAACAGCAAGGAGGTTCCAAAAACCAAAATTAAGAGAGCCCAGCCTCATCCTGCATAACATTTACAATAGGAGGAGGACCATCCCCTAAATTAAAAGAACCTGTGGTACCATTTGCTAAGGACCATCTTGCCAAAGTGTGGGCAGCCAAATTTGCAATGAACTTTACTAATGGTACAAGTTTCCAAATTATTGGCATAACAAACCAGAAGAATTATTTAAGAGAACAAGTGGAACTATAGTTAGACTCTCGTTAATGGGTACCTTTAGGGTATTTGTTAATAGACCATTCTAGGAAAATTTTAATACCACTTTTATGATAAATATAAAAAACTAAAAAAAAAAAAATCAATTGCTCTTTTTCTATAAAAAATTTCTAAAAGTATTTTTTAAACTAATACCCTTAAGGTATTCATTAACTTTTTCATTGTAATTATCATATTAATGCTATTAGGCCATTAGCCAGGCAATTTGATGAAGACATAAGAGATCATATAACTGTCTCAATGGAAAAATAGTGTGTCATCATCACTCGTCACAAAATATCGATACTTACTTTTTTCTTTTTTCTTTTTTGGAGGGAAATATATTGATCATTACTTTGTGTAAAATAACTCCTAGTGGATTTTGTCTCATTAGAATTTAATCACAAGCATAAAATTTCACAAATTCAATCTTCTTCTTCTTTTTTTTTTTTTTTTTTTTAATACAAGATACAATTTCTACTCTAACCTAATCTAAGTGTATATATGTGTGAAACTCCCTCCTGGATATTTGAACCTCAGCCCTTACCCCTCACACCTCACAAGTATTTATTCTTGTAGAGTGACCACCACACCAAAGGTGCGCATTGGTGGAACAATCTAAGATAAAAGCAAAAACGAAAATAAAAGAAACAGGTCTAGTTGAACAATGAATGACCTTAGGCACAAGTTAAAAAAACATTCAATGCCACCACTTTTTATAAGCCAACTTTCATAGAAAACAGATAAACATATTAAGAATAACTTTTTATTTATTTATTTTTCTTTCTCTCAAACTCATCCTGAAAATCATCTTCTCCTCTCAGAATTGGATCTTGCTCGATTGTCGCACCAAAATTATTGGTCATTAAATATTGAAAAAAAAAATCAATGAAACATTTAATGCTCCCGAAAAAAAGTGTAAAAGCAGAGTAATATGGAGAAAATAGGCTTTTGCCCTTATTTAAAAAAATAAAAAAAATCTAGCAATATGTTCATATTTTGAAACTATTTAGGTCTGTGTCCTTGTTTTGAAACTCGATTTGTAGAAAATCGAATATAGGTGATCAAACTTATAAAAAAATTTTTTATGGAACTTGAGTTCCTTGAATGGAACTCGAGCTACATAAACTTGAGTTCCACAATTTTTTTTATTTTTTTTATTTTTTTATTTTAGTTTTACTTGGCATAACTCGATTTTAAACCAAATGAGTTTTACATTGAAACTCGATTTTAAGAAAATCGAGTTTCAAAACAAGGACGCAAACCTAAATAGTTTCAAAATAGGGACATATTACTAAATTTTTTTAAAAATAAGGGCAAAAGTCTAGAATTCCTAAAGTAATATATGCTCCTTAAGAATTAAGTTAGCGCCACAACTTGTACCACAATTCGCCCATGGGGCAAGTTGTGGTTAGTGGAGGGGTGTCCCCAAATAGACCCACCATCACCCTTCTACTAACCAAAACTCGTCATATGGGTAAATTGTGGCATAAGTTGTGCCACAAATTATAGCACCAACATTGCTCACTTCTTAAAGGATGCCCCATTAAAATAAGAGCCTTAAAGAGGAATAATTGACCTATTCAACTTCCCAAAAAAAAAAAAAGACCTATTCAATTTCAATCTTTGATCCTTCTCAAACCACAAAAAAAAAAAAAAAAAAAAAACCCTTCAATCTTTTTTTTTTTTAAACCAAACCCTTCAATCTTTGATGGTAAAACAACTAGATACGTTAATTATTAATAAAGTAGTAAGAGTCCCATTATTTAGTATTATTATTACTATTAATTAATTAATAAAATAAAGAATGTCACATCAAGAAAAATAAATTAAAGAATGAAAATATGAAAAAGGAAAAATTGGGTCCGAGTTTGATTGATTTCAGGTTTTAACTTCACAGTTTAATCAAATGAAGTATTTGGAGCCATGGCCCCCCAACTTTTCAAAAATTAAACTTTCACCCTTATATTTAACTAAAATTTTCAACAGCAAAAAAGAAAAAAGGATGGGCTCTCCCAAACAGTTGCATTGGGTGGCCAAACTTTTCACCCTTAAGGTTTCTGGTTTTTATTTATCACCTCTAAAATGCAAATATTGGGTGGCCATTGCTCAAGAATTAGGCATCCTTAGAAACACTAGCATCCACAATTTCAACATTTGTCCCTTTCTTTCATCCTCTTTCACTAAGTTCGCCTCATTTAAACCACCAATAACACTATGGCTTCTTCTAGTTCAAGTCCCGTGACTGCCTTTATCCCTTCCCAAAACACTGATCATAACTAGGATCTACTATTTTGTTTACTTTAATCCCCTCCTCCAAACTTTAAAATTGAGCAATGTTTCCCTTAAATATTGGATATTAGCAAACTATCCTCTATTGTAAAAATAAATAAATAAATGAATTTAATGGAATTTAGTAATTATAGGGGGTAATTTGCCTATTTCTTAAAGGTCAAGGGGATATTGATCTATTTTAAAGTTTAAGGGGAGATTATAGTGAATCCAAAATTTAAAGAGTTTGGGGGGGGGGGGGGGGGGGGAGGGGAGGGGAGACAGAGAGAGAGAGAAAGTGAACCTATATATATATTCCACAACCTAAGTGTGCCAAACATGAGAGTATAGTGAAAAGAGTATATGAGAGTTTTTTTTTTTATTATTATTATATTATTGCTTTTTTTGCCTTTTCAACCTAAGTGGACCCAAGGGATATTTTCTTTTTCTTTTTTTTTGTATATACATTTCGGGTAATGGAGAAAGCACCTTTAGGAACCCTTTGGCCACTTTCTCAAGAATCATACTTTTTTTTCCTTCTACTGTCACATAATTATCACTTATTCTATCAACAAAGTTACAAAGAGACATAATATTAAGGAGATTTGGATTTAGACGAATCATAGAATTCGACTTGTGAAAAGTGTGGAACATGCTGCATGCACTAGAATTATGCTTTTAGCAGAAGAACAAGATGACCCAAAAAAAACAGAGGAAAATAGTTTAGAAGGAGAGAGATGCTTTCAAATATCTTTTTTAAGGCGACTATAGAAATGATGTGATAAGCTAGACATGAGGTGGTTCACATTGCTGTTTGTAATTAGTTGCTATTGGCATAATATGTAAAAGTGGTTTTGATTGCAACCATTTTATATATGGGATACCTTTACAAGGTCAGGGGCGGAGGCATGTATAAGGGTGGGGGGGCCATGGCCCCCCCCCCCAAATTCTGAAATTTTTTTAAATATATATACAATTATTTTAATATTTTTAAAATTTAGTTTACAAAAATAAGAGTTGGGCCCCCCCAATATTTGAATTAGTCCAATAATGCTCTTAAAAAAAATAATTGGTCTAATAGTTATAGAGATATAACTTTATTTTTTGCAATTCTACTTTTTATTGTTATATCTGTTAAACATTTGATAAAGTTTGGCATCAAATATATTTGAATTTATCTTTTTTAACCCGTTATGTGACGATTAACAAGTCATTGACTCATTAAAATAATTTTGTTACTAAAACTACACATGAAATGTGTCTTTAGTTGTCATATAATATGAGTTAAAGCAATGTAGCTTTAAATATGTTGGAGCCTAACTTATTTCTCCAAGTTTTGGATTATTTATGTTTTTGAAAATTTCATTAATTCAATGGAAAGATTTTTTACTTACTTTAGCATAAAATTTAATAATTTGTATTTAAAATGAAACTTTTTACGAATTTGACTATGAAAGTGGAAAAAATGAATTTTATTTTATGAAAGATCGCCATCACAAATAATTTTGATTGAAAATACTAAACTCCTTTTTTTTTTTTTTTTTGTATATATATAACTTATCAAATAAAAAGTGTGTATATATAATAAAAAAGCGCACGTATGTGTATATATATATGTGTGAAAGTTGTCTTAATAAATGTATTAGCGTCGCACTTGGCCCCCCCAAACAAAAATTCCTGGCTCCGCCCCTGTACAAGGTAGACCCACCCCTTAATCAAACTTGTAACATTTCGGTGTAGGGCTCTGAATAATACTTCTAATCTTCTATACCATTTAGAATTATAAAGAAAGAGTTGAGAAAGTAGTTTATAAAGGTTGTTTTTTATATGTGAAGTTCGGTTCATGTATTTTTTTAGATGATTAATAAATGGACAATAAACATTTTTAGAAGCGTTTGGTTCGCTATAATGTATCTTTAATGTGATGCACATTACGATAATATGACATTAAAATTTTTGGTTTATTTTATTTTTTTCTAACATTACCATAATCTAAAATTATAAAATATATCATACCACCTTAATCTCATTATTTTCCTAAACAATGTAATGTTGTATTTTTGTATTGAAATTATATTAATGTAAGATTACAATAATGTAATATAACAGTGTAATATAACATTATGGTGAACCAAACTCTCCCTTAAGTCTTAACCCTTACCCTAGCCAATCTTTTTTGCCATGTCATTGTCAAAGACTCACATTTTTTTCTTTTTTCTTTTTTTTTTGGGGTTAGGGTGTGATTTTATAATTGACTTCATATATAAAAATTATTATTGTTTTTTTTTTTAGAATACTAAGTATTTTTAACACACACAGGGAGAGGAGGAGAAATTTTTTTAAATAAACTTATAGTGGTGTATATCTAAAAGAGTCTAAATCATTATTGTTATTGAAGAAACTAGTTCATTAATAAAATAGAATTATAACCTAACAAAATGTTCTAGAGTAAACAACACCTCTAGCATTAACTAACAATTGGCTACAATAAAATAAGGGGAAATAGAGCATAACAAAAGCCTAGTATCTAAGATATTATAGTTAGCAAATCAGAATAATGATTCCTTTCCTAGAGTGTGTGAATAACGATAAATGCACGAAATTCACTCATTATGGACTTCCAATAAAAAGTCATAATGCTTAGGCCCTTAGGGTATGAGAATTATGGACATGCTTTTAAGTTCTTCATAATCAATATTTGTACAACTTGAGCACCCACCTCCACAATGAGGTGGGAAAAACCAATGTGAACCCATTTGCATTACTATTGACTCTTATGTTTCTCATGAATTGAAACCCTTTATCCATTTACTTTCGAAGTTTCTAATTAAGGACAAATTTTAATTACAAAACTGGTTGTAGCCTTAAACTATAACCTTACTGAATATCTTTTTATTGAAGATAAATTTTGACAAATTCAGCATTGGATTACATTTTCTTCTTATATCCTCCATGCTTGCAAAATTTCTAGAAAATTAAAAATCAATAACTGTGCCATCAATAAATTGTTTGGATTGCAAATTTTTGTAGTTTAAAATTATGCATAAAACATAAGCTTATAGATCATATAGTAAATAATATTCAATTGACACAAAATTTGACATATGTATTGAGAGCGTAAAGAACATGCAATTTAATGGTTGGATTTTTAAAATATATAGTAATATTTATTTTATTGAGTAAAGTTGTAGATTTAGGCTACAACCAATTTTGTAGCTAAACTTTATCCTCTAATTAATTCCTTGACACTTGCCTATCCTAGGTAGCCAATTGCTAACCCATTTGTATTAAATTTGTATGTGCCAATGGAAGGAAGGGACCAACCAATAGGTTGCATACATCCCTTTTACTCTTTTAAGGTTAGTTCCCAAGGTGAAAGAAATTTGTAAGGGCATTGTCTTATTGGATGCAAAGATGTTTTCCTCTTTAAAGGGTTTTCCTTTCATGATAAGTTTCGTTTCTTCCTTCCCTCCAAATTTTGCAACAAATCAAAGGGAAGAAGGTTTTTAAATTCAATACAACTGTGGCCATTCAATCAGAGAAATTAGCAGAGTTGGATTTGAACCAATCCCTAACATTAAGGCTAAATTGGCTAATCGTAAATAAGGGCTTGCTTTTTTCGCATATAAGTCTAACCCTATCACTTTCTTATCTTGTAGGAAAGCCCAATTTACCAATTTGTGGCAACAAAAAAATGAAAAAAATTCTTTGTATAAGATAAATATATATATATATTTTAAAAGGTTTTGTTTCAATTTCCTTCATTTTTCTCATAATATTATTTTTGAGCAACTCTATAAAGGTACCTTCTCTCAACATGGGTCCCACATACTATGAAAGGATAGGTCTTATGAAACCATTTTGTGCGTGCCCAGACCTCGGTTAATGGGTTAACTATTTTGCTGGGCTCACAATTTACTTGTTGTAGTGGGTATATGGATATCCTACAATGGAAAGCTTCTGAGGATGAAAGTTCATACTTGTAATACAACTACCTACCTTCTTCTTGAGGTGATTTTCTCTCGGTTTTTCTCTCTTCCTCTCTAACTCTCTAGTTCCTCACCTTCTAGTGTCTAACCCCTTCCTCTTCTACTCTCTTCCTATTTATAGACTTCCTTAGTGGGTTAGTAATGATTACTTCTAAGGATTTTTCATGCAAGTGGGGCCTTTTAGGATTATTCCTGACAAAAAGGGGTCCCACTTTGGAAATAGGTGTGTTAGTTTTTGGGACTTGCAACAAACGTCGGATGTTACTCTACGGCGACATCCCCCAAGGCATTACCAAGATACCTCAGAGTGGGCCCTAAGCAACGTCAAACCCTTAAGAACTAAATAGTCCACGGCTCAATCCGCCAAGCATCAAGGATTGGGCCCACTAGGGAACTATTATTTGACCTACGACCCACAAGCCAATGATGGGCCGATAACCATACACATTTCATACAAATTATGATAACTCATCAAATATGGTATAAGAAAATTTTAAGGTATGTTTACAACAAAATGGATGGGAAGAGAGAATTCTTAATTTCTCTCGTCTTCCTTCACTAAAGGTACCTTCACTCAATATGGGGCTTTGTATGTTTATAAGTCTTATATACTATGAACAAATATTCTCATGAAACCGTTCCATACGGACTAAGATAGCTCTCATCAAATATAGTATAAGAAAATTTTAAGGTATGTTTGCCTCGGTATGGAAGGAGAGGATAAAATTGTTTTTGTTTTTTTGAAACCAAGGATAGAATTTTTAACCTCTCTTATCTTCCTTCATTCCATCCATGAATTTTTAACACAAATAAAATAATTTGAAAGAAAAAAAAAACATTTCACAGAACTTTAATAATAATAATAATAATATATAATATATAAAAAAAATACTCATAAGTCATACCCCCATTTGGTTTTTCCCTCTCCAAAAAAAAAAAAAAAAAAAAAAATTAGGGTCACAATAAGATAAGTTATAAGTGCATGCATCTTATCCCATCTTTTCTCTCTCTCCCCCACATATCTCTAGCCCTCAAAATCCTCACCCCACATTTCCCCACATCCCTCAAATCCTTCAAATCCCACCCACCCATCATCATCACCATCCCCATCCTCCCAAAAACCAATTTGTCACTAATTGAGAGTAATTTCTCTCTCACACACACCCATCATCAAACACCTTTTGTGCAATGGAGAACAACAACAACAACAGCAACAACAACAACAACCAGATAGCTCAGTCCTCTTCCTACCCTCTCCAACCCACTCCGCCGCCGCCCCCGCCGCCTTCCTCCGCCACCCCATTCCACCACCTCCTCCAACAACAGCAGCAGCAGCTCCAAATGTTCTGGTCCTACCAGCGCCAAGAAATCGAGCAAGTAAACGACTTCAAGAACCACCAGCTCCCCCTCGCCCGCATCAAGAAGATCATGAAAGCCGACGAGGACGTGCGCATGATCTCCGCCGAGGCGCCCATCCTGTTCGCCAAGGCCTGCGAGCTCTTCATCCTCGAGCTCACGATTCGGTCGTGGCTGCACGCCGAGGAGAACAAGCGGCGAACGCTCCAGAAAAACGACATCGCGGCGGCGATCACGAGGACCGACATATTCGACTTCTTGGTGGATATCGTGCCGAGGGACGAGATTAAAGACGAGGCGGCCGGGCTAGTCGGCGGGATGGTGGGGGCCACAGCCAGCGGCGTCCCGTACTATTACCCGCCGATGGGGCAACCTGCTGGTGGGCCCCACGGAGGAATGATGATTGGGAGACCCGCCGCAGTGGACCCCACTGGAGGAGTGTACGTTCAGCCACCTTCAAATGCTTGGCAGTCTGTGTGGCAAGGCCATGCTGCTGATGATGGGTCTTATGGGAGTGGAGCTAGCAGTGGCCATGGCAATCTTGATGGCCAGAGGTATGTTGGGTTTGCTCCTTTTTTTTTTTTTTTATAGTAAATAGTAAGGTTAGAGGTGAATGCGCCGCGGCAACTGGTTATGGCAGGTGGGTCAGTTGTCTGTAAGTTTTACTAGCGAAACTTGAGTACAAAAGACTATTTCTTTAGAAAAGATAGCTTATATAAAATAAAGTAGAAAGAAAAGAAAAGAAAAGAAAAAAAAAAAACCCAAATGAGTAGGAATTGACATTTGAGCTCAAAGTCAATGTCTTTTCAACTATTATATGTCTGTGAGTGATGGTTGTGACTTGTGACTTGTGAAGTGGTTGTTAGCTTTATTGGTCGTATTCAGTGTACAAAACTCTCTCACTTTTGCGGTGTTTGTGAGAGGTGATTGGTAGGCAGTTTTACCCTCATATGACCCAAATCCAAAGCGAGACGTGCCCTGGGTTGAAGGGTCTTGAGATTGCAGCAAGGCGCGATCTTTGTTATCTGGGCCGTGTGATATGAGTGGAAAACGTGTTTTTTATTTATTTATAATTATTTGGTGTTTGGATTTTTAATGTTTTGGTTGAATGTTCTAGAGAATGTTGCTTTCAGTTGGTGGTGGTGGGTGGTATAGTAGAAATCCAAGTGTTGACTTCTCAATCATGTGGCAAGACTGTAGGACTTTTAGGCTTTTAGCACTATATTGGTTGCTGACAGTGATTGAGTTTCTCCGTCTGATTTGTAAATAAGGGTATGTAGAGTTTGTGATAGTGGTGATTTTTTTACATTAATTATGGATTTTATGAAAAGGGGCTCCCTCTGTAGCTTTTTAGGTTACAATTTTCATTTTCTTTTCTTGTTTCAACAGAGAGGATTTGGTTGGGGTGGATTGAAGCTTCTGTTTCTCTTGTCATTGCTTGCTAGTGTTATTTCTTGTTGGTTAGTTTTGCTTGAAATTATGATCTCCCAATACTTGGGGAAAATAGAGCCAATTGTAGGATTGATACAATTCAATAATACTTTGTTGTTTTGGAGGCATTAAAAAGGCTATTAGGATTTTGATTTGGTTAGCGTATTGACAATTGGTTGCCATTGCGACCTATAAAAAAAAAGACAATTGGTTGCTGTTGTGCGTGTGAGCCAGTTGTTGGATTGATATGATTCGATACTACTTTGATGTTTTGCAAGCATTTAAAAAGGCTATTAGGATTTTTATCTGGTTGCATATTTACAATTGGTTGTCATTGTGGGTGTGAGATTTGAATGGATACACATGGAAAGTATCGAGGGATGGGGATAGAATAAGGGGAAATATACTTTGACTGATCTCCTTAATAGGGGCATTTTTAACTTATTTGATGCGGAGTTTGGCATTCTTCTAATTACTTTGTCTTAAAGTTGTCTAATGGAGGTTCTTTGCCGACTCGTATGCATGAAAGAATTGATCTTTCACTACCAACTGTCATTTCTAAAAAAGAGAACTAATGGTTCTAAAAAGCAATTATATGTTTGGAATATACTGAGATAGGCCTCAGGAGCCTTATTATCATAAACCTAGTAGAGACTTTTTACAAGCTTGTATCCGGAAAAATTCTTAATTTGAGAAATGAGCTTGGCTTACAACCTTAAACTGTCTTATACAACCTTATTTAATGGGGGGGGAAAGGATTTTACACAACCTTTTCAAAGGAGTTATATAAGCATGCAAATGAAGATGGTCAATATTGACTACACCTTGCACTAAAATATGGGATGCCAAATAGACTCCTCAATGGTTCCAGAGTTCTTTATCTTCTAAATAATGTCATGGATCTTATAGATGGAGTAGAATAAAGATGGATTACTGCAAAAGTTTCTCTCTTGGAAATGAGCCTCCAATAAAGTACTTTTGAACCTTTCTCATGCAACTTATAGCACAACTGTATTAGTAAATACGTTGCTGGATTGTTAAAAGTAGAACTCTTAAAGACAAGTGCTTCCATAAATGTTTTATTATTTTTTCATTTGATAGCAGTGTGTGATATAATTATGTTTTAGATAAGTAGAGATAAGCTATTCATGGTAAGAAATGGAAATAAACAAAGCCCACATCTATTCTGTATCATTTTACAATGAAATTCTGTGAGGCAAGTATTGTATAATCCCTGTGGAATTGGGTTGCATCCATTTTTGGAAAGTGACAGTGTATGTTGGAAAAATGCCTGGATGGTTAAAGTTTGGAAAGTAATCAATTTATGGTGCCTGATGTTTTCAGTAAGAAAGAATTTTGCTCACTTTAAAAAAAAAATGAACATTTGTTCAGTGCCCCAGGAATTTTTTCTGAAGGGTACATTTGTGTTTTTCATGTTTATATACAAGTTGTTATTAAATTTATATTAAAAAAAAAAAAAAGGAAGAAGAAGAAGAAGAAGAAGAAAAAGGGAGAGAAAGCACTGGCACGTTTGATCTTTAATTGGGTGACTGAACACTTGCACAGCTCCCCAAAGGAAAAAAAGAAATCAGAAAAGGATAGAATATCCTCCTTTCCTCGTTTCTTATCAAGATGAACATTAGGTTGAAAGAATGAGTATCTGTAATGGTATCTCATGTACCTTAACATTTGACACTGTCACTTATGCTGTTTTGAGTATCATTTTCTCCTAGTATTTTATTCGGTGCCATTATATGCATGTTTTGATCATCGCTCTGACTAGATAGTTATTTTTGGAAATACAAAATAAGTTGGTGTGCAACTAGATTTTCATTGACAAAACTTTCTTCATTGTATAGGACATTCATGCTAAGTATGTTTTATTAAGGTGATGACTTTAATAATGGCATTCAATTTTAGGAAAACTTTATTCATTGTATGTGGCATTCATGCTATGTATTATTTTGTAATCCTTATAGATAGTTTTCCTAGTTTTTTTTATAGCCAAAATTGAATTTCAGATGTCTTAAGTGTGCATTCCATCTAAATTAATGCCAATGAGTTCATACTCAAATAACACT
Organism: Quercus wislizeni; assembly: GCA_023055345.1. NCBI lineage: Eukaryota > Viridiplantae > Streptophyta > Magnoliopsida > Fagales > Fagaceae > Quercus > Quercus wislizeni. The sequence goes on from JALGQJ010000003.1 coordinate 2,976,688, forward strand.
TCCTCCTTCAACAATAATGGGTGGAGGGTAAGCAACTGTCGTCAAAAACCCAGTGGGTGTGTATGTAACTTACTGATAAAAAGAAAAAAGTGTCAACTAAATTGATGCCATTCTGAAAAGAATATGTTAGTCTAAGTTGTAGGATGATTGAACTATTCAAAAATTATAGGAAAAGTAGAGTCTGATATCAATTTTTCTTTCTTTTTGTTCTCTACAGTTGAGTAATTCATTTGAAGCTGATTTGCTGCATGGTGCAAGGGAAAGAGGTCGAGCTTAGCTGATTGGACTTGGAATTTTGATTGCTTATGAATTAAGTTCGCATGTCAGCTGTTATTTTTTACTTTAGAAACTTATTAAAACTTTAACTTGATCCAGTGCAGATAAAAAAATTGCTGCTATGATTCACTATTAATATTTACTGTGCAGTCTTGAGATTTAGGATCCCTGTGTTGCGGATTGGAATGAATGTGGTTGTCTCATACTATATTCCTACCTTTTTACCTGGGATAGATCTTTGCTATAATTTTGATTTTTAATTCACTTTCTTTGACTATAATTTTGAACCACCCTCCCAAGTTTTTCACTGATGACAAACTATATACTACTATTTCATGTTGGTTGTTTACTTGTTTGAATATGCTTATTGGAACCAAATCTGAGTCCCAAAATTTTGCGTTAAATTTTCATAAAATGTATCTGGGTAATCAAGCACCTGTCGCTTGAGGGAAGTGTTGAACCCAGTTTGGTACACTCTGGGATTTAGTTTTCTCAGGTTACTCAAATAGGGTATTTAAAGCCCATATGCAAAGTGAAACTACCACCAAAATTTATCAGCACCACTTGGTGGTGATAAGGCCTGGCTCAGTTATATCTACACAAGTTCAGTTGTTCAGGTATTTCACTTTACGAAGCCTCCAAATTTCAATCAAAGAATTATCTTCTTTCTCTTTGGATGAGGACTAATTAAGTAGTGTCACTTTAGCATGATTGATTGGCCAGATTGTATTTCGAATGTATAAAGATGATCAAAATGAAAAGAGAAATAGAAGAAAAGATGTGATAAGGTATATGTAATTATTTCTGACCATTATAATTGTAAGAGACGATGACCTATATAATGTCTAAGTTTTAGAGTCTTTTTTTTTTTTCTGTTTTATATAATTATGTTAACCTAAGCAAATGTGTTCTAGTTTTTAGCTCACTTATAATCAAAATGAAGGAATGCTTCATCATTTCTAAATGAAGAATTTATATTTACTTTGCTACCTTTTAAGCTATAATGTTGTTAAATTTGTTAGATCATGTTTTAATATTACTAAAATGTTTTTCTTATATATAATTTTATTAGTATGCTTGTATTTGTATATTGATTGATTGATTTTTTTGAGCATGCTCTATAATTGTTGTTAAGTGATATAACTTGAATAGTTGAGTGTGAAATTGTATCTTGATCTCTTTTGCAGTTTTAGTATACAAATATACAATGTCTACATAAATGATGAAGATTAGGACGGTAGTTATAAGAAATCTAGAATGAGAATAAATAAATGTTCATTTCACCTTAATATTCGTCTTGCTTTTAGATTTCATATTAGTTAGCTAGTTTCCATTTGATAATTTTATCTAAAAATATTTCCATGTGTTGATAAATATTTTGGTATTTGGTTGCTAATTAAACATTTATTAAATTTTTTAGATACATTGGATAAAAAATTAAATATATTTATTTCATTAATACAGACTTAGCGATATATGATGCAAATATTTGTTTTTTTATAGATAAAATCACAATTTACGTGATTATTGAACATATAAAGTCATTATCAATGTGTTTTTTGCTTTAAATATGAAAACATGTTGGATCTTACAATTCACGATCCCACTAATCTCCCACGATCTTATGTAGGATCCCCATTTTGACAACTTTGTATACGGCCACACTGTTTTCTAAGTAGTTCAGGTGTTCAGGTATTTCACTTTAGGAAGCCTCCAAATTTCAATCAAAAAATTGTCTTCTCTCTTTGGATGAGGACTAATTAAGTGGTGTCACTTTAGCATGATTGATTGGCCAGATTGCTTTTCAAATGTATAAAGATGATCAAAATGACAAGAGAAATAGAAGAAAAGATGTGATAAGGTATATGTAATTATTTCTGACCATTATAACTGTAAGAGACCACGACCAATATAATGCCTGAGTTTTAGAGTCTATATACATTATACTGCCACTCTGTTTTCTATTTGTTTCTTCGGCATTCTGGTGGGGTTTTAGGGTGCCTTGACCTATCAGAACAATAATCATACGTCATGTACTTCCTCCTTACATTTTGATATGCTCTTTGCTCTCGAACGTTTAGACTCTGGTATTTCTTACTATTCCACCAGAGCTTTGAAGAATGACAATTCTTATTGCCTCCGGTTTGCAGTGTGCAGCCATGAATCTTGAAATCTTGAAATTTGGTCTTGAAGGGTGCTTGACTCCAATCAGTTTTGATCCCATTAGATGCCCAACTTTCTGGATTCCATAGGCTTCCTATTACTCGCATTGGCTTTGATGGGTAACTCACCCCAATTTTTGCATTGTTTTTAAACACTCTGATAGGAATGTCATCCACATAAAACCTGAGAAGCCATATATGTCATATTGACATGATATCAGAATAATTATTGTCAGCTAATGTTAGGACACCATTTTTTCACAATTTTTTTTTCATTATTGTTAACATGATTTGTTGTGATTGGAATAAATCACTTTCATCTAGCATCACCACTAACACCATGTTTATTATGTACCAAACACAACAAACCATGTGTTAATAATTGTGAAAAAAGTTGTGAATAATGTTGTATTGACTTATTGAATGTTGTTTGGGCATGAAATACTTGCACACCACAAAAGGGGGAGAGAATTCAAACATACACTACTCGAAATTGATTCCAAAGAATTTTGTAAGAATGGAAGTGTTTTGTGGGATTAAACCAAAGTTTAATCTTTTGCTCTCTACCCCCTTGACCATTTACAAACACATTGGTTTGTAATGTATAAGGTGGTCCATTACTACCCAAGAACTCAAAGTCGAGCTCGTCGTGCTTGTCGTTAACTGCTGAACGTGGTGAAGATAGCTGCAGCAATCACCATGCTATTAGTTTTCAACCTTATTTTCCTTTCAATAGCAAGACAATGCCAACCATTGAGGATCAAGGAAGATAATACAAGATGATTAATGAGAGGAGCAGTATATAAAATCTCACATAGAAAGCTGTAACAATTCCAATCGAGTTCTTTTCTGGTAGTTTAATCCTTATATGAAAGAGTCCAGATTTGTAGTGATTGTAGGACTCAAATCCAGACCCTAAGATATCAAATGCACAAGAAAAGCATTAGATGCCATTTTGTAGCTCTTACACACACACACACACACACACAAGTGACACAACAAATACATACGCATGCATACATAATTTACATATATACAAACATATATGCAATACTTTTTTCTTAGTAATAAAGGAGATTTCTTTTTTCTTTTCTTTTTTTGCAAGATTTGATCTGTTTTCTATAACTTATATGCAATTTTTTTTTCCTTTCATGTTTTTCATGGTGGGATTATAGTTTGCTTCATCAATTTGAAACTGCATTTCTTTTTCTTAAAGTGTTGTTTTTTCAAAACCTTTTTTTTTTCTTAAAGTAAGGAAGAAATCTATAGGAGGAAATGAGAAACACAACCTGACTTTTGGTCCATAGAAAGTTGTACTTCAGTTTCTTGGTTTAGTAATAAGACATTCTTATGTCCCCAAGTGATATTGTAATTCTGATTAAAACTGTATTTATTGGGTCCTCTGACTTCTCTCGCATGCACAGATCCTCTTGCATGCACTGATGATGTAAAAATGAGCAAGGCAAAGAGATTTAAGAGACTCAGAATACAAAACCCCATTGGATTAGAATTTTGTTAAGGCAGTTTCCAAACTCAAGTGAAAAATACATAAGAAGAAGATACATATTTATAGGTATCTCTAACATTGTATACATTCATAGGAACATACATAAATGTGACACAACACAATTGTGTCACAACTTGTACGCTTGAGGAGTAATTGAATCATGCAGTTTAAGATGAAATTAAATACTACGTTAAGAAAACCACAAATGTGTAAATTTCAGCAATAAATATAAGGGATTACAACTTTATTTTAATGATGCGAGGGAAAGGATCAGATCACTACATATAATAATTATATTTTTATATGTATATGTGTCTAAAAATATATTTACGTAGACTTAAAATTATAGTTAATTGATAATATAAATAGTTTGTAATAAAAATTTATAAATTTGTGAAAAGGTAAAAAATTTTGAACTTGTTTGATAAGAAAATGAAGCAACCTTGAATACGTAAAGTAATTTTGGTGAGTAATGAGCTTGAGCTTGAGCTTGGCTTGTATTAAAAAATAAAAAAATAAAAATAAACTAAATGAAATAAACTTGAAATTTTACTACTCAGTTAAGCTTTTTTTATGGCGCAATGAAAACGAACTTTTTAAAGGATTTCAACTCTTTTTAGTGATGTGAGGGAAATGATCTGATCAATACATATAATAATTATACTTTTATTCATATATGTGTCTAAAAATAAATTTACGTAGACTTGATATTATAATTAATCAATTGATAATATAAATAGTTAATTAGTAAAAAAAATCATAATTTTGTGAAGGTAAAAAAATTTGAACTTATTTGACAAGAAAATGAAACAAACTTGAATATATAATTTTGTTTATTAATAAGCTCGAGCGGCTTGTATTTGAAAGAAAACTAAATAAAATAAACTTGAACTTTTAGAATAATACTAAAGATACATAAAAATACACAATTTTATACCACAACTTGTCACGTGGCTAGTTGTGAGTGATAGTGTTGATACACTTTCACCTATCACAACTCGTCATCTGACGAGTTATAACACAAAAATATATTTTTTTATATGTCCATAGTAGAACTTTTAATATGGTTAAACCTGTATGTGGCCCAATAAAAACGAACAAGTCGTCCAAGCACAAAGTTTATCTAAGGGTATTTTCGTCCTATCGTAAAAAAAATTTCCTTCCAATTTTGAGCAATACAAAGTCAGCCCAGCTTCCAAACGTGTCCTAATAACAAATCTTTTCATTCACAACAACAAATACTCATTGTCTCTCTCTCCCTCTCTCTCAATTATCAAATTTCAGATCTAGCTCTCTCTTGGCCAAAATTGGGAATTAAGCCCATTTTTCCAACTATATAGTTAGTAGGTACGGTTTTGAAACTATATTTTTTAATAACATCTCGAGTCTCAAAGACTCGATTTTAGGCCTATAAATCGAGTTTTTGAGGCTCAGTTTTCAGGTTCTGATCAGGTTTGAGTTGGTACTTTTTCCACGTGGCGTCCGCCTGGAAATCAAGTCTTAGAGACTTGATTTACATTTGCAAAACAGTGCGCAGAAAAAACTCAACAAACAGAAACCCAGAACAGCTAGAAATCACCAACGCAGAAACCAGAAAATGCAGTAACCAGAAACCACAAAATGCAGTAACTCAGAACAACACAGAATAGCAACCTAGAAAACACAAATAGACCAACCAAAAAGAAAAAAACCCAGAACATCAACCTAGAAAACACTAGTAGATCAACCTGGAAAACACAAACCCACAACAGAAAATATTCCATAGGAGAATCAACATAGAAAAAACAGAAAATGAATCAAGAGACAAACCAAACCAGAAAACATAGAAAACAAACCTTTGGTGCCGAGATCAACAAACCCAAGCCACTTCGGTGCTGAGATCGTCAAACCTATGGCGCTTCGGTCCCGAGATCGTAAATTTTGGGTTTGGGATTTTGAGAAAAGGGTTTGGATGTTTGAGGAAGGAGAAGAAGAAGAGGGAAGAACTGTATGGAGAAGAACTGTCTTGGGACGGCAGATAGAGAAAGAAAAAAAAAAAAAAAAGGAGAAAAAGAACGAAGGAAGAAGATGGTCTACAAGAACTCGAGTCTTAGATACTTGATTTCTAGGTGGACGTCACATGGAAAAAGTGTCAATTCAGACTCGATTTATAGCCCAAAATTGAGCCTTTTAGACTCGAGATGTTAGTAAAAAATATAGTTTGAAAATAGTACCTACTAATTATATTGTTTGGCAAACAGGGTTAATTTCCAATTTTGGCCTTCTCTCTCTCTCTCTCTCTCTCTCTCTCTCTCACACACACACACACACATAGAATCAGAGAAATGGACGCCATTGACTCAGTTGTCAATCCTCTCAGAGAGTTCGCCAAGGATAGCGTCCGTCTTGTCAAGCGCTGCCACAAGCCTGATCGCAAAGGTATCTCTCTCTCTCTCACTATATATATAAATTTTTGGATTTTGTTTGGATCTATGTGGATCGGGCACTAAAATTAGGGTTTTTTGGTGCAGAATTCACGAAAGTGGCCTTCCGTACAGCGATCGGATTCGTAGTGATGTGATTTGTCGGCTTCTTCGTGAAACTGATCTTCATTCCAATCAACAACATCATCATCAGTTCTGCATAGGTATTACTTCGAATTTGATCTCTATACTCCTACTTTAATCAAAATTTATTTCAAAATTTTCTTTTAGGTTTTAGAGTTTGTTATTCAAATCGACATGCACTTGATGAAATCCTCTTTTCATTGCGATTTTTGTGAGTAGTATTGATTGCATGCAATTCTTTGATTAAAGTATATACTTATTTGGATGATTCAAGATTGATTTATAGAATTATTGTCATCGTGTTTCATTATGAATAAATTTCATGTATTTGCTCAAGGCCATTAGAATCATTGTTTGTCAATTTGATAAAATTCAAACTTTAATTGTAATCCTGGACATTTGTCACAATTTCAATTTCATCGCTCAGCTATTAATTAGGACAATATTGTCTCCCAACTTTCAAAAATCTGAGTAAATTTTATTTTATAGGAGAACTTATGTTCGAATCCCACAAAAAAGAGTCAATTTTAATACATAGAGTTTACTTTTTTGAGGATCAATACACTTGGTTTAAAAGCTATGAAGCACGAACACTTCATTTGGAGTGTCGTACCCCTGTTGGACACGGGACACTTCTGCATGTGTCTCCTTGTCTGGCTAGTCGTGTCCCTTTTTAAAATAAGAAAAAAAAATGTTGGACAGGGGAGGGACACGGGAACAAGAAATCAAATATCCTTGCACAAAAAAAAATATAGCATTCATGCTCGAATAGTAACCGTGCATTTGAAAATTAATAAATATTCTTATTCTTGGTTTGTATTCTAATTTCTAAACATCCTTTCATACACATGAATTCACTTTATTATCCATTATTGCTCTTAAATTTATATATATATAAAACATTCTATGAAAAATAAATACTTAACAATATATAGAAAATATAAATAAAAATATATTTAATAATTATTTCAAAAGAATACCATGTTACTGTGTCGTACCTGTACCGTACCCGTACCCATACCCATACCCATACCCATACCCATACCCATACCCGTTATTGTGTTTCCATTTCCGCGCTTTCTAGTTTAAAAGTTATGAGTGAAAAAATTGTCTGAATTAAATGCATAAGGATAAAATTGATATTTCCCCCATTGTTAGAGGATTAAAAATTGTAGTATGACTTTATAAAAATGATACTGAAAGTTTGAGAGTTGAGATAGAAGCATTATGAGAAATTGCGATAGTGATTTTATGGTCTTATTGATGGTATTTCTTACTCTACCATTTATTGGAGATGGTTTCAATATGATCTTCGTATTTCTTTGGCATTTTAGTTTGGTGCAATGAATGGTTCTTAGTTTTTATTTTAGTCTCAGCTTCGTATTTCTTTGGCATTTTAGTTTGGTGCAATGAATGGTTCTTAGTTTTTATTTTAGTCTCAGCCTCAGAATTGTGGATTTTGGTACTTGCAGACATTGGTGAGACTTTTGTATAGGTTGAAAACTCAAAATGTTGTGATGCTACATAATTCATGACTAATGATCAAAAAATAAATATTTAAAAGAGCTTATAAGGTAGGTTATTATCAAATAGTGGTTTCTTCTGGATCACTACCATTGTGGTCTATCGCACCATTGTATGAATGCCTATCTAAAAAGTGTTTTCTCTGTTCTAAAACGTCCTATAGTTTCATCTCTATTTTGTTTTCGTAATGTACAACTCAAGTCTCAATGTGTATTGTTTAATCATGTAATGTACTTGTGATTACCATCAGCACTAGCCATCTATATTGCTGATATTTAAAGGCATCGCGTGTATATTATTGGGACAAATAGTTTGAGAATGTAATGTTTACGTTTTTTATAAGCTGTAGTTGATGTCATCTGTTTGCACATCCAAAATTTGCAGAAAGTTTCTGATATTAATGTTCATAAGTAAGCTGTTGAGAGGCTGTTCCTGAGATGCTTTTGGTAGTTGTAATATTATGATTTATGAATTTTAGCCTCCTCTAGCTTCTTGAAGTAGATCCTGGAGGTTTTTTTTTTTATTATTATTTTTATTTATTTTTTTAACCTTTGGTGTATAATTAATGCGAGGATGGATTTTGTGTTTGTATGAAAATGCAGGTTATGTGAAGAAGCACTAATTTGCTAGTGGTGGAAGGCAGATGGGTCAGAGTGAAACTTAATTTTAAAGAGGAATGCTTAGCAAGTAGCTTCTTAGGGCTTATTTGATGTGTATGCATTTCTCTAGTAGACAATGAAATTTGGTGGTTATGTACTTCTTGTTTTTATAATGAGACCTGTATTGACTGTTCTTATTATATTTTGGATAGTGAATTGGTTGGCTCCTTTTTGAGTTTGAGCTCAATGGGCCTAAGGGTGAGTTTGATTCGGCTTTTTTGTAAAAATGCATAATGAAAAAGTGGAGTTTTCAAAAAGTGCATTTTCAAAATGCTGAGTGTTTGGTAAAAGCTGTTAAAAAGTGCTTTTTGAAAAAGCTGAGTGTTTGGCTAGCACTTATAAAAGTGACAGTTTGAGGGATAAATTACCAAAAAGGACAATGTATATATAAGGGAGTTCATTTCATACTTTTTTTTTGGATGTGAGTTTGGTTCATACCTAAAAATCAACTACTTCATCATACTTAAATCAAATTTTCTCTTTCTAAAAAAATTATTTTTTTCTCACCAATATTAGCTAATAATAACCTACCACTTAAGATTTATTGTGAAAATATTGTGATAAAAATTGATACTAATTTTAATTTTAACATGCTATTAAAATTATGTTTTTCTCTTTCTAAAAAAATTATTTTTTTCTCACCAATATTAGCTAATAATAACACACCACTTAAAATTTATTGTGAAAGTATTGTGAAAATATTGTGATAAAAATTGATACTGATTTTAATTTTAACGTGCTATTAAAATTATGTTTTTCTTTTTCTAAAAAAATTATTTTTTTCTCACCAATATTAGCTAATAATAACATACCACTTAAGATTTATTGTGAAAATATTGTGATAATATTTCATTCATCGTTTTTTTTTTTTCCCCCTCTTTTTTAATCCTCCACACACGGCATTTCTTTCTTTCTTTTTTCCTTTTTTTTTTTCCATCTTTTTTTCTCCTCCACACACGTACACGTTCTCTTTTCTTTCTTATCCTTCTTTCCTCCTTTTTTTTCCCTGCCATTCCTCCGAACTCCAGAACATTCAGAGCTCTCCTTCTTCGTCTCTTTTTTTTTTTTTTTTTTTTTCCTTAGCATTTCGTCTGTTGGTTCTTGGCGGTGTTGTTGACGCAGGATTGTGGGAGAGAGGCCCATTGCTGGGCAAAGAAGCATTTGGGTCTGTGTTTTTGGCCAAACCCACATCCAAGTTTCTCTCTTTTCCTTCGTTGATGGCAGTGAAGTCAGCGGATCAGTGTTGCTTGGTGTTTTGTTGATCAAATCTCTACCTTCAAAATGTATTTCTCAGATCAGATTAAAAAAAAAAAAAAAAAAAAAAAAAAAAAAAAAAAAAAAAAGATCAGTGCGCGTTGAAGAAGACGAAAGAAAGAAGAAGAAGAGGAAGAAGATTCAACCCATCTGGTGTGAGAACTGATGAATTTTTATCAGGGTATTTTCGTAATTGACCATCCAGCCCAATGGTATTGTTCAAACGCGTATGCGCGTTTTGGTTTATGGACCTCCTACGGTCCATAATATTTGCGCGTTATGAACGCATTTTTTGCCTTGGCCCAAAACGCAACTTTTTTCAAAAAGTTGCGTTTTGGGTTAAGCCAAACGCATAAAAGACCCAACTTTTTGTAAAACACAGCTTTTTTGGGTCTAAAAGTTGAACCAAACGGGTACTCAAAACAAATAAAACCAGAGCATTCTTCTGGTTTCGTTCATCTTTTAGAATATGTTTAGGATTGACAAATGGGCCAAGCTATTTCAAAGCCTTATTGTTCTGTGCAGCTACAACTTATATGGACTAGGCTTATTTGAGCTCGTACTCAATTGGACCAGGCTAGGTTGGGCTGACGGCTAGGACAGCCCTTTATCCTTGTGAGATGGTGTGATAGTCATGCAGAGGGGGACTGGAGACAGGCTCTTATTCCCCCCTATTGGATTCATCCTTGAAAGAAACACTAATCAAGACTAGAAAAATGATCTGGCATCCAAAATGCTTTGAAGGATAGATCAGATTTAGTAGGCGACTAGGTCTACTTGAGGATTATTTATAGGTACTAGCATTAGCATCTAGGTATTTAAAAAAAAAAAACAATTTTAACACAAAAAACTACCTTATCTATTTTAATACACTATTTTACAATTCACACAATATTCAATTTCTTACTTTTCATATAAAATCAACACTATTTATTTATTTATTCATTTTTCTCTCTTTCTCTTTGACATGATATCTCTCTTCCTCTCTCTTTCTTTCTCTCTCTTGTCTAAAGAAACCTAGAATAAACCAAATCCATTGTGCATAACAGCTCGCCACCACGTTCTCAACCCACCACCACCAAATTGAAACCCAAAACAAATCAACTCATCCCAAACCCAAATCAGTCAAACTACCACCATCGCAACCTGCCTTCATAGGCATTGAGACCCATTGCAAGCACACCGCCCATAACCATTGCCTGGCCCAGAATAAGCCACCAAAAACGCATGAGCTCCACTATCCAACCCAAAACTAATCAAACCCATGAGCTCCACCGCTTTGATTTGTCACATCAAACCCATGAGCTCCACCAATCCATGAGACCCACGTTTATTTGCCACATCACTGTTAGGGTTTGTGCCCTAAAATCTAATTTATTGGCATGTTATAAATAATTAAATTATTTAATTATATGAGACTATTTATAAATGAACTAGTGGGACATTATCATAGCCCTTGAGATGCATTGTATGTGATTTAGTTACAGAAAATATAAATTACAAGTTCCTTGTAAATTCATAATATAGTTCGTAGTCGGTGATGAAATTGGGCGTTTCATGTGCGAAGACTATAACACATTAACTAAATTGGTTTATCTTGATCATGGAAGTGGAGACTTCTAGTTGATATGTCTTAAGTGTGTAAGATATATTGAACTAGACAACTGTGAGATTAATTATTCAATTAACAATTGTCACCTGAATAATTAATCTCACGACTTCTACTTTCATAGACTCTTAATCCTGAGAGGATAGTAAACCCGATCATAAAATGTAGGTTACTTTGATATATCAGGAGTGAAATCTAGATTAACGATTTAAACCTCAGTATGTTGGGTAATCACATGTAGTGTTAAGGGAACACATATTCTTAAGATGGAATCCATAATCTCTTTCTATAGAGACACGAAATATCTAATTGAGATAAGTTTAATAAAATTGGTTATTCAGGGCCGGCCACTTTAGTAAGAGATACTATAGTTTATACTTTATGAAATTGGATTTCATAAATATGAATAACTAAAAGATTAAACTGGGTACTCAAGGAATAAAATAGCTGTTTACAAAGTGACAGTTTATCATGACTTTGTTCACTATGGATATTTCATGGAGGGGTCAAATGATATCATATTAGAGTCTTAGGAAATAATTTATTAATAAGGCCTAGAGTGCAATTATATTTCTATAGTGGTACTTGTTATATAATTAATGGTAACTTTAGACTTTTCAAGAGTTGACAGATAAATTTGAGGCCTATTGGAGTTAGAGCCTTATTAGTTCCTTTGGTCCCATCCCAAGCCACACACTTAAGCCCAATTGGGCTAGCCCAAAAGGCTAACTCAATTAGATAATTAGTTATTTATTTAATAAGAGTTATTAAATAAAGTAACTACATAAAGACAATTAAAAACATGCATATGATTAAAAGGAAGAGAAAATATTTTTTCTCTATAGGATCTTGGAAATACACTTTTCCAAAGGAAAATCAATGTACACAAGAACTGATTGAGAAACCACTCATCTTGGGCACCATGTGGAATTGGGATGAAGATTAAAGGTATTCTCAAGTCTTGTTTTTGAATTTTACTACACTAAGGTACACTTTCTTTTCTTTGTTCTAGATTTCAAGGTTACATGTTATCTATCATGAATGAAGTAGATTCTTATATTGCTTCCGCTGTGGGTTTTGTATGAGATGTAAAACCAGTTTTTTCAAAAATTGGTACCAGAGCCAGATTCATGATATCATTCTTGTATAACATGTGATTGAGTTTTAGAATTAAAGAAAACCGTTTTCTTGATGTTTCAAAATTCTAAAGTAATTTTTTTTGCATATTTTTGTTTTAGAATTATTGTTCAATAAACCTATGTGCTGAGATTGATATATGTGATATATTAATTGAAGTGTCAGATACTGACTGGGCATATATATATATATATATATATATATATATGGGTACAATCTTGATCTGTGATTCCCATGGTCAAAGATGCACCGCTTGGACATTTTTGCACCGCTTGGACTCTTTAAAACTGGAATATAAATCAAGTCTGAGCATTATGTTTTGCTTATTATATTCATGCTTTTAATGGTTGATTGTTGATTCGGAAACCATTGGCTTGATATTTGTTTTAATTATGGATCTAACATGATTCTTCGTAAAGATAATAATTGTTTCTGTCATCAAGTGCGGTGTGTTTGTAGTCCAAGTATTGGAGTTGTACGTTGCTAACATATATTGCTTTTTTTTTTTTTTTTTTTTTTTTTTTGAGAAGGTACTTAAAAGACAATTGATTTATGAGATTCATGGGAATCTTTCATCTTGGACCATAAAATTATCAGATTCCTATTATACCCATAAAAATATAAAAAAATCCCATGGCCATTTTAGGCAAAAGTCACCACATCCCTTTATTTATAAAACCCTACCACTACAGCCTCGTGCCACATCCTTTCCCTTTTTTTATTTTGCCACCACCTCCACCACCACCACTACCACCGCCACCGCCACCAATTTCCCTAATTGTAAGCTTTATTCTTCTTCTTTATCATCCAAATCTCTCATTTCCGAATATACACACCCCTTTTCCCACATTTCCCATAAACCCATTCGCACTCTCCACATCTCTAACTCCCTCCCTCGCCCAAAATCAACCGCCACAACAACGAACTCAGCTGCCCCCATAACTCCTCAAATACCCAAACTATCGTCCCAGCAGCAAGCAGCAAAAAAACAGCCTTTCATTTCCAGATTTGCTTCTAACGAGCCTCTCAAAGGTGCCAACGTCCTTGTCAAAGCCCTCGAGCGCCAAGGGGTGAAGGATGTTTTTGCCTACCCCGGCAGCGTGTCGATGGAGATCCACCAAGCCATCACGCGTTCCAATTCAATCCGCAACATCCTCCCTCGCCACGAGCAAGGCGGCATCTTCGCCGCAGAGGGCTACGCGCACTCCTCAGGGCTCCCCGGCGTCTGCATAGCCACCTCCGGCCCCGGCACCACCAACCTCGTGAGTGGCCTTGCCGACGCACTCCTGGACAGCATCCCCGTTGTCGCAATCACCGGCCAAGTCCCCCGCCGCATGATTAGCACAGACGCATTTCAAGAAACGCCCATCGTGGAGGTCACGCACTCCATCACCAAGCACAATTACCTCGTACTCGAGTGGAGGACATTCCTCAGATTGTCGAAGAAGCATTCTTCTTGGCCAGTTTGGGTCGACCCGGCCCGGTTCTTATTGATGTCCCGAAAGATATTTAGCAGCAACTTGTCGGGCCCAATTGGGACCAACCCATTGGATTAGCAAGCTATAATTCTCGGATACCAAAGCCTACAAGCCAAACCCAGTTGGAACAAATTGTAAGGTTGATCTCTAAGTCGAAAAAACCAGTTTTGTATGTCGATGGTAGGTGTTTGAATTCGAGCCTGGAGTTAACACAGTTTGTTCAATTGACTGGGATCCCAGTTTCGAGTACTTTGATGGGTCTAGGCACGTTTCCTTTATCAGACGACTTGTTGCTTCAAATGCTTGGAATGCACGGTACAGTTTATGCGAATTATGCCGTTGATAAGTCTGATTTGTTGCTAGCATTTGGGGTCAAGTTTGATGACCGTGTTACTGGAAAGATTGAGGCTTTTGCGAGTCAGGCGAAGATTGTTCATATTGATATTGATTCAGCTGAGATTGGTAAGAATAAGCAGCCTCATGTTTCGGTGTGTGCCGATGTGAAATTGGCATTGGAGGGGATGAATAACTTGTTAGAAGTGAAATCTAACAAGTTTAAGATTGATTTCTCAACTTGGAGGGATGAGTTAAAGGCAGTAAAGGAGAAGAACCCTTCGAGTTTCAAGACTTTTGATGAGTTGATTCCGCCACAATATGCCATTCAAGTGCTCGACGAATTGACTAATGGAAATGCGATTATAAGTACTGGTGTCGGGCAGCATCAAATGTGGGCTGCTCAGTTTTATAAGTACAAGAGGCCGCACCAATGGTTGACGTCAGGGGGTTTAGGCGCAATGGGGTTTGGATTGCCTGCTGCTGTTGGAGCTGCTGTGGCGAATCCTGATGCAGTTGTTGTTTGATGGTGATGGGAGTTTTATGATGAATGTGCAAGAGTTGGCGATGATTCGGGTGGAGAATCTTCCTGTGAAGATCATGTTGTTGAATAATCAGCATTTGGGTATGGTGGTGCAGTTAGAGGATAGGTTTTATAAGGCTAACAGGACACATACTTATCTTGGTGACCCTTCTAAAGAGAGTGAGATTTACCCTAATATGTTGAAGTTCGCTGAGGCTTGTGATATACTTGCAGCTCGTGTGACAAGGAAGGAAGATGTAAGAGGTGCAATTCAGAAGATGTTGGACACTCCTGGCCCGTACTTGTTCGATGTGATTGTACCACATCAAGAACATGTGCTTCCTATGATTTCAAGTGGTGGGGCATTTGAAGATATGATCACCAAAGGTGATGGAAGAACGGCTTGCTGATTTGGTGGGGATAAAGGTCATTTGCATTTTATGCTTTTGTATGTATGTGTTGTTTTAGCTTACTTAGCTCAAGCTTGTGATAAAGTTTGTGGCGAGTTTGTTAGTTGTTTCTTTAAGTTAGAAACTATGTGGGTGTTTTGCTATGAGAAAGTTTAATATGTAGTTCTTGAATTATTTGTTCATTTACTGCTATCTTATAGTGTAGTGTTGTTATCTCTGTCATGCTGAATCTAAATAAGATAAAGATTCACTTTCATAAGTAATATGATATTTAAATGATAATTTCGAACTCTGATAGTGGATTTTTAATAAAGGTCCATTTTTTGTCCATGATGTATTGTTGACATCAGATTTGTTGTATAAATGTGAGTGTATAAGATAATGACTTAACTATAGTAGGAATGAATTGTTAACTTTTTTTCTTGAATTATATAAATCTAGGATAGTAGGAATGATGTTGAAGTGGACAGAGATGGAATGGAAAGTTTTATAATATTTTGCCTATACTTTGAGACTAATGTTGTACTATGAATTTCAAAGGTGTTGGTACTTGCTATAACTGTCCACCATACCTTAATGGTTGTACCTTTATTTTGTTGCTTATGGGTTAAATTATGGCCAAAATTTAGTGGTTGAAATAGTTGCCTATGTGATTGGTATTTTGATGAGATTGTTGCAGGGCATGCATACATGAGTGAAAAACTTGATCTCACTGTTTAAGCCATGGCAATGGTTTCCTAATGGAATTGAGGCCTCAGGAATTTCATTACATCTCTTGGTTTGTCAGCAAGAGATGAGCCTGAATAGATCGCTTAAAGAATCTGTGGTTATTTTTACATATCATAATTCGTAATACTAAATAAGTCAGTCTATTTGTCTTATTTATGAATAAGGTCTTTAATTTCCATTAACATAAAGCAATTGCCTTATATACAAATATACATACCTTTTATCCCTTTTGGTGCTTAGGTTCCTTGCATTTAGACGCATGAGCTTTTGTAGCAGCAAACAAATCAAGCTTTGTATTTCTAGATGGCCAACAAAGTTCTGTCAACTCAGCAAAAAACAAACAAAAAAAACCCAGTTTCAGCAAATAATTTATTAAGCTTTACCTGTGCTGTGGTGTGGATCTATACAATTGAAAAGAAGACATTAGAAGTGAAACCCATCTAGTTGATACAACCCTCTCTCTCTCTCTCTCTCTCTCTCTCTCAAAAAAAAAAAAAAGACTTTAAGAATCAAGGGCTTTTACTCGAGGATTAAATTGGGAGACTCACTACTAAAGATAGAAAGGAAAGCCAACTCTGAAGTGTTACTCAAAATTTTGGATTCACAATGGCTTAGGAACCAAGCAAGAGGGATTTTGTAGATTAGCACAGTAAGGGGAAAATATATGATAAGTTAACATACGTTAGAAAGGATAATGAAAACTAGCATCTTGAGTTTTAAAAACTTGAGATCGATGATGAAAATCAAGGCTTTCAAACTCGAGTTCTACTGCTGTCATGTACCAATTTAGCCACATAGATCTCGAGTCTATAAGACTCGAGTTCTAAAAAGAAAAACCGAGTCTTTGAAACTCGATTTTTGTCTGACTTGAAGCAGAACGCGGCGCTAAAGAAGACGATTTGGTTTGAGATCTGCAGCACCGAAAAAGACGATCTAGTGTGTTAGGATTAGTGCCCTTAAATCCTATTGTATGATATTATGTATGACATGATGTATGACTTAATGTTGTGATTAATAAAGTTGCTTTATTATTATCTAAAATGATGATAACATGAATATTTGGACATTATCATATAGTCCATGAGATGCATATTATGTAATTTATGTAAAAAGTCACAAAAGATATAAAACACAGGTTCTTTGTAAACTCAGAATTTTAGTTCGTAGTCGGTGATGAAATTGGGCATTTCATCTGCGAAGATTATAACATATCAACTAAGATGATTTTGTCTTGATCATGGAAATGGAGGCTTTTAGTTGATGTGTTGATATATTTTAAGAGTTAAGACATATTGAACTGGACCGCTGTAAGATTTATTATTTTCTTAATGACTGTCAATTGAATAATAAATTTCACGACTTATATTTACATAAACTCTTAATCCTTAGAGAAAAATAGACCTGATTATGAAGTGTAGATTGCTTTGATATATTAGGAGTGAGATCTAAAATAACGGTTAAAACCTCAGTATGTTGGGCAGCCACGTTTAGTGTTGATGGAACATATATTTTCAAGATGAAATTCATAGTCTCTTAACGAAGATACAAAATATTTCCTTGAAATAAGTTTAATGGGTTTGTTATTCAGAATGCTAGGCTTAACTACTTTAGTAAATAGTTACTAAAATATATATTTATGAAATTGGATTTCATAAATATATTATGAATAAATTAAAAAATTAAACCGTGTACTCAATGATTAAGATGTAGTAATTTACAAAGTGGCAGTTTATTTTCATAACTTTGTATTATTACAAATATTTTATGAAAGGGTTGCACATACAATAAAGTCTTGGGATATAATTTATTAATAAGGCCTAGAGTGCAATTATATTTATATAGTGGTATTAAAAATAATTAATGGTAACTTTGGACTTGTCAAGAGTTGATAAAAAAGCCCAAGGCCCATTGGAGCTAGTGTCTTATTTGTTCCCTTTTAGTCTCCACTACAAGCCACATACTAAAGCCCAATTGGAAAGACCCAAAAGGCTAGCATGCAGATAGTATTTATTTCATGGTCTTACAAGATTGAATTTCCTAGTTTATAGTGGTTTGATTAAGCACCTTGTCTTAGCCTCGAGCTTTGCATTCCATGCGGAAGGTGTTTTGTATCATGGTACTACAAAATAAGCTTGTACAGGGGATGAAATGTGGCTACACATGATTCTAGACAATGGTATACACTAGACTAAATATTATAGTATCCTCTATGCTGAGTTCTTACTATTACTATTTAGAGGCCAAATGTATAACGACATATTATTAGTGTTTGATAAGAGTTATCATGATAGCACTAATAATGAGAATAGTTCTCAATCAATCATAGTATTTTATATTCACTCTATGCTGAGGGATATTGAATATGGGATTGGGTTGTCGTTGCATATATTATATTATGGTTTTATTAAGGTTCCATGCTATATGTTTATATGCTAAATTGATAATGTCCAGTATACTTACAATATTCATGTTTATTATTTTCAGATTTGAACATGGCATCATTTAGCCCACTTGTTACTATTCTTAATCAAAACAAAATGATTGGATCCAACTATGTTGACTGGAAAAGAAATTTGGACATTGTTCTTACAGCTGAAGAGCATAAATATGTGCTTACTCAACCATGTCCTAGCTTTCCTTCATTAGATGCTCCTCCTGAGAAAAAACAACGATATGATTGTTGGCAAAAATCTAATGAGATGGCCAAGTGCTACGTCCTAGCATCTATCTCAAATATTCTACAGCATCAAATACAGGATGTAGAAATAGCTTTGGACATTATGCCAAGTCTAAAGGAGATGTTTGGTGAGCAAGGCCGTTCTGCAAGGCAAGAAACCATGAGGCAAATTTATAATACTAAAATGGCTGAAGGCAGTTCAGTAAGGGAGCATTGCCTTACAATGATCTCTAATCTGAATACACTGGAGGTTTTAGGTGCTGATATTGATAAAGAATCCCAAGTAGATATAATACTCCAATCACTACCGGAATCATTCAAGGAATTCAGACTTAATTACAATATGAACAAAAAGATTTATTCATTATCTGAATTGATGAATGAATTGGTAGCGGCGAAAGGCATCCTTGGTACTTCTAGTGTTAATGCTAATATGGCTAAAGCTTCTACTTATCAACCTAAGTCGAAAGGTAAGGGTAAAAAGAAGAAGAAGAAGGATTTCACCAAGCAAGATGGTAAACAAATTGCTTTAGGAGTTGCCGACAAAGGAAAGAAGATCAAAGGAAAGTGTTTCCATTGTGGTGAGAAAGGACATTGGAAGAGGAATTGTCCAAAATTCAAGGCTGTTAATAATAAGGGTATGAAAAGTTTATTCCTCCTTGAAATATATTTAGTACAAAATCCCACGGATTCCTGGTGTGTGGATTCAGGTTATACTAATTATATTTGCAATTCTTTGCAAGGGTTCCGGGAGACCAAAAAGCTTTAAAAATGGGAATTGTTTCTTACTTTGGCTAATGAGAGCAGGATTCCGGTTGTAGCTATAGGAGTGTTTAATTTATGCTTTGTGTCTAGGGTTTTAATATTGAAAAACTATCTATATGTACCTAATGTTCGTAGGAATTCAATTTTTGCAACTTATTTAGATAAAATGGATATTGTGTTATCCTTAAAGACAATGTTGTAATAAAGAAGGGTAAAGTGTTTATCTATTTTGGCAATATTGTGGATGGTCTTTATATTTTAACTCCTAATAAGCATGAATTATATAATTTTGAATTAGATAATGACTCTCATGTAAAATCATTAAAGAGAAAGTTTTCTTTTACTAGTGATGCATATCTTTGGCATTTACATTTGGGTCATATTAATTCAAATAGGATTCAAAGACTGATCAAAGATGGTCTCTTAGAGCCATTGAACTTTGATGATTTTCCAGTTTGTGAATCTTGTTTAGAAGGCAAAATTATCAAACAAACTTTTAATGCAAAAGGTAGAAGAGCCCAAGATTTGCTAGAACTAGTACATTCAGATGTATGTGGTCCTATGTCAATCTAAGCAAGAGGTGGATATGAGTATTTCATTACATTCACTGATGATTACTCTAGATTTGGTTATGTGTACCTAATGAAACGGAAGTCCGAAGCCTTTGAAAAGTTCAAAGAGTTTAGGGCTGAAGTTGAGAATCAATTAGGTAAATGCATAAAAACCATTTGATCTGATCGAGGTGGCGAATACCTTTTTGGGGATTTCAAGGATTATTTAATTGAAAATAGAATTATTTCCCAGTTGACTGCACTTGGAACTCCACAACAAAATGGTGTAAGAGAAAGAAGGAATAAGACTCTTTTAGATATGGTTAGGTCCATGTTAAGTTATACTACTTTACCAATTTCTTTTTGGGGATATGCCTTAAACATTGCAATGTATCTTCTGAATTTAGTACCTTCGAAGTCTACTCCTAAAACACCTGTACAGTTGTGGAATAGGTGTAAGCCTAGTATGAGACATCTCAATATTTGGGATTGTCTAACACCTGTGTTGAAAGGAAAGCCTGACAAGTTACAGTCTAAAACAGAAGTAGTTTTCTTTGTAGGGTATCCAAAAAGAACTGTTGGAGGTTTATTCTATAGTCATAAAGATAATAAAGTGTTTGTTAGTACAAATGCCAAATTCTTGGAAAATGACTATATGAATGATTATACTCCTAGAAGTAGAGTTGTTTTCGTTGAAATGAATGAACCTGTAAATGAACAACCCATAAATGAAACTAGGGATGAAATGTCTAGTATACAAGTGCCTCATCATAGTGGGAGGATTGTTAGGCCACCTATAAGATTTATAGGTCTAGGAGAAACTTATGAAGCTATCTTAGAAGAGACTGAAACTGATCCTTACACTTATAAAGAAGCAATGAATGATATAGATACACATCATTGGGTCAAAGCTATGAAATCTGAATTAGATTCAATGTATTCCAACCAAGCTTGGGATCTTGTAAAGGTGCCTAACGGCATTAAACCTATTGGTTGCAAATGGCTTTACAAGAGGAAGAGAAGAATAGATGGAAAGGTTGAAACCTTTAAAATAAGGCTAGTGACGAAATGGTATACATAAAAAGAAGGTATTAATTATGAAAAAACCTTTTCACTAGTAACAATGCATAAATCTATCAAAATTCTCTTATCCGTTTCTGCTCGTTATGATTATGAGATTTGGCAAATGGATGTCAAAACTACATTTCTTAATGGCAATCTTGAAGAGGAAATCTATATGATGCAACCGGAAAGTTTCATAGCAAAGAATCAAGAGCATATGGTATGCAAGTTTAAAAGGTCCATTTATGGACTTAAGCAAGCATCTAGGTCATGGAACATCAAATTTGATCAAGCAATCAAGTCATTTGGTTTTTAACAAAATCTTGATGAACCATGTGTGTACAAAAGACATCGAGATAAAGTAGTAATGTTCCTAATACTTTATGTTGATAATATTTTACTCATTAAAAATGATGTAGGGGTAATGTCATCGGTAAAAGTTTGGTTGTCAAGCCAATTTGATATGAAGGACTTGGGTGAGACTAACTTTATTCTAGGGATCAAGCTTTCACGAGATCGTAAGAATAAGATGTTGGGCTTATCACAAGCTGGATATATAGATAAGGTTTTAAAATGGTTTAGCATGCAAAACTCCAAGAAATGATTACTTCCTTTTAGACATGGAGTTCCTTTGTCTGATGACCAAAGGCCTAAGACTCAAGAGGAAGAAAATATGATGAAACAAGTTCTTTATGCTTCTGCAGTAGGAAGTCTCATGTATGCCATGCTTTGTACTAGACCAAATATCTGCTATTCAGTTGGCATGGTCGGCCGATATCAATCAAATCCAGGACCAAAACATTGGCAAGCTGTAAAGCATATTCTCAAGTATCTACTAAGAATGAGAGATTATATGCTTATTTACCGGTGTGAGGATTTGACTCCCATAGGCTATACAGATTCAGACTTTCAATCAAGTCTAGATTTCAGAAACTCCACTTCAGGATATGTATTTACCTTGGAAGGTGGAGCCATAAGTTGGAGAAGTGTAAAGCAATCTTGTATTGCGGACTCCACCATGGAAGCTGAGTATGTTGTTGCTTGTGAAGCGACAAAGGAAGCTGTATGGCTTAAGAAATTACTTTCTGATCTTAGTGTTATGAGAATGGAGCAAGTTCCAATCACATTGTTTTGCGACAATAGTGGAGCGGTTGCACAATCCAAAGATCCAATGAATCATAAGAAAGGAAAGTATATTGAGAGAAAGTACCACATCATTCGAGACATTGTTGCTCGTGGAGATGTAGTGGTTGCAAAGATTGGAAGTGCAAATAATTTAGCAGATCCCTTTACCAAAGCTTTGCCTCAAAAGACTTTCAAGTCACATTTGGAGGGAATGAGAGTTAGATTAGTGCACAATAGTCTTTAGGGCAAGTGAGAGATTGTCAAGATTAGTGTCCTTAAATCCTACTGTATAATGTTATGTATGATATTATGTATGACATGATATATGATTTAATGTTGTGATTAATAAAGTTGCTTTATTATTATCTAAAATGATGGTAACATGAATATTTGGACATTATTATATAGTCCATGAGATGCATAGTATGTGATTTATGTGAAAAGTCACAGAAAATATAAATCACAAGTTCTTTGTAAACTCAGAATTTTAGTTCGTAATCAGTGATGAAATTGGGCATTTCATCTGTGAAGACTATAACATATCAACTAAGATACTTTGTCTTGTTCATGGAAGTGGAGGTTTTTAGTTGATGTGTTGATATGTTTTAAGAGTTAAGATATATTGAACTGGACCGCTGTGAGATTTATTATTCTCCTAACGATTATCAATTGAATAATATATTTCACGACTTATATTTACATGAACTCTTAATCCTGAGAGAATAATAGACTTGATCATGAAGTGTAGGTTACTTTAATATATCAGGAGTGAGATCTAAAGTAACAGTCAAAATCTCAGTATGTTGAGTAGCCACATTTATTGTTGATAGAACATATATTCTTAAGATGGAATTTATAATCTCTTAATGGAGATACAAAATATTCCCTTGAGATAAATTTAATGGGTTTGTTATTCAGAATGTTAAGCCTAACTACTTTAGTAAATAATTACTAAAGTATATATTTATGAAATCCAATTTCATAAATATATTATGAATAACTTAAAGAATTAAACCGAGTACTCAAGGATTAAGATGTAGTAATTTACAAAATGACAGTCTACTTTCATGACGTTTGTATTACTACGAATATTTTATGAAAGGGTTGCATGTACAATAAAGTCTTGCGATATAATTTATTAATAAGGTCTAAAGTGCAATTATATTTATATAGTAGTATTAAATATAATTAATGGTAACTTTGGACTTGTCAAGAGTTGACAGAAAAGCTCAAGGCCCATTGGAGCTAATGTCTTATTTGTTCCCTTTTGGTCCCCACTCCAAGCCACATACTAAAACCCAATTGGAAAGGCCTAAAAGATTAGCCCAATTAGATAATCAATTATTAGGAGAGAAACATACAGAATTTTGGAACAACAAGATACATGAATTGGTATGTATGTGAGTGTTGGACACTCTTCCATTCTTTCAAAAACATACACATATAACTGATTGAGAGACCACACTTATTGGGCATCAAGTGGAATTGGAGTGAAAATTAAGAGTATTCCCAAGTGCTTCTAATCTTTGGTCTTGAATTTCATCGCATCAAGGTACACTCTCTTGTTCTTATATTCTGAAACTTACATGGCACATGTTATCAATTGCGAATGAAATAGATCCGTTAATTTTCCGCTGCGTCCATTCATATTTCCATCATGGTGTTGGGTGGGCGATTTGGTTGGAGAAGAACGCTGGTGGACGATCTAATCTTTAGTGACTGGGTGGATGATCTAGTCTTTAGCAACGAGGAAGAACGAATAGGCGCAAGGAAGAGATGAAGAACGCTAACGAAAAAAGGAACGATCTAACGAAGAGATGAAGAACGTTGACGAATAGAGGAACGATCTAACGAAGAGACGAAGAACAGAGGAAGAATACTGGAGCTCCGATTGGACGCGAGGAAGAAGAAAAACGCTAGGTTAGATCTGCACAAAGAAGAACACTGCGTAATCAGAAGAACGCGATGGAGAAGAAGTGAAACTCGAGTCTTAAAAGTGAAACTTGAGTCTTAAAAACTCAAGTTCCACGTGAATTTTCTTCCACATCAGCTTCCACACTTACAAATTGAGACTTAAAAACTCAAGTTTTATCTTAGAACTCGAGTTTTAAACACTCGAGATGCTAGTTTACAACATTGTTTTGAAACCTGACAACTAACTAAATTTTTTGATATTTAATGTTATTTGGAAAAAAAATTCAACCAAGCAACGTCATCACCAACTCTAGCTTTACACTACAAATTACAAGCTTTACACTATTTTTCCCTCCTTTTTGTTTTGGGCTTTGGCATGCCTTCGATTGTAGCATATTTGTCAATGGCCCAAATTAATGCCCGTTTGTTTCAACTTTTTCAGCCCAAAAGTCACGTTTTGAAAAAAACCAACACTTTAAGTGCGTTTGGTCCAAAAAGTTGCGTTTTATACTTGTGAATAGAACGCGCAATCCTTGAAAGGAGGTCTTCAGGTCCATTTTGCCAAAAGTCCATGCACGTTTTGATATATCCGTTGGGGTGAGTTGGGCAATTACCAAATTACCTTTCATCAATTCTCAGTTCTCACGCCTATTCCTCATTCCTCTCATCTCTTCTCTCTGCTCTACTCTCACCGTGTTGCTACAAACACAGCACCACCCAACTATCACCGGTCTACCACCACAATCAACAAAACCCATTTCAACATTTGATAATCCAAACACAAAATCAACAAAACCAAACCAAAAATAACTCAAAATCAACACAAAACAACTTAAAATCAACTCAAACCCCATTGGAAAACCCATCCCAAACCCAACTCAAAATCAACTCAAAACAAAATCAACTCAAAATCAAACCCAAAATCCACAAAAAATCAACTCAAAATTAAACCATCAACTGAAAACCCATAACCCAAACCCAAAATCAAAATCAAATACAAACCCAGTGGTGGCAGAGACTTAAGGGATTTTCTCTCTTCCTTGTAGCTTCTCACAATGGGGGTGCTACCTAAGCGGAGCTAACTACAGGTCCGAATATACTGCAATCACCCAGACCTTTCTAATACTAAAATCCTGTATATGAAATTTCTTCAGTTGCTTACTTGACCAGGCCGAACACCCGAGCTCTACGACAACTAGAATTTTCTGGAGGAAGTGGTAGGGAAAAAGGGGAAATAAGGAAAAAAAGAAAAAGAAAAGTGGGAACGTTCGGGAGGTGGTAGGGAAAAAGGGGAAAGAAGGAAAAAAAAGAAAAGAAAAGGGAACGTTCTGGAGGAAGAAGTGGTAAGGGAAAAAGGGAAAGAAGGAAAAAAGAAAAAAAGAAAAGTGGAATGTTCTGGAGTGTCCGGGTAGAGAAAAAGGGGAAAGAAAGGAAATAAAATAAAATAATTAGAAGGGTTCGTGTGTGGAGGAGAAAAAAGAGGGAAAAAAAAAGAAGGAAAAAAAAGAAGGAAATATGGATAAAAAAAAAAGTAAAGAAATAAGGGAAAAATAAAATAAAGAATGAGAAATTAAAATTGAGAAATGCAATCACAATATTTTCACAATAAATATTAAGTGATAGGTTATTATTAGTTAATATTAGTAAGAAAAAAATAATTTTTTTAGAAACTTTGAAAGTTCTTTTTTTTTTTTTAAATAGAAAGTTTTATAATAAAAAAAAATAGAAAGTATTTTCACAATACTTTACATATACATTATCCTTTTTGGTAATTTACCACTCAAACCGCCGCTTTTATAAGTGCTAGTCAAATACTAAGTTTTTTCAAAAGCACTTTTTAACAATTTTTACCAAACACTCATCTTTTTGAAAAAACATTTTTTCATCATACACTTTTTGAAAACTCAACTTTTTCAAAAAACCCAACTTCAAAAAGCTGAACCAAACTCATCCTTTATGTTGGATTGAATCTAAGTACGTTGATCTAGTTTTCTCAGTGGGTTCTCTTCTGAGGTCCATATTTCAGAACTTAGTTAGACCAATATAAGAGCAGTTTTTCCCTATCTTTAAGTTCTTTCTTTTTGGGCCTTGGAAACATGTCTTGTAAGTGCAATGGTTTAATCAGTGGTCAGCTCAGGAGTTAAGTTGTGATATAGGAATATAGCTTTATTGAGTTCATCTCCTTCAACCTCTAAAATAAAAAAATAAAAAAATAAAAAAACAAAAAAAAAAACTAAATGATTTTGGTTTGATGAATGGGTTAGTCATGTAAAACAAAGTCCTCTATGAGCCTGCATATTATTAGCTCAAATAAAAATAAAATGTGTTAGTCTTTAGGTATCTTATGTTTATTTTTAGGTGAATTTTTGTGTATATTTTAAGTTTTCAGAATAAATGCCTATATAAAATCAAAGGAAAATTTTTAAAATAAAAAAAAAATTATATTTTTCCTTCTCGCATACCAGGTCACATGCTAATAGATAGGAGTGTCCCCGGCATGCCCATGTTAGACATAGACACGGCAAGGATTTTGGGGTGTTTGTACTTAGATCTCCAGTGATATAAGAAATACATTCTCCTCCAATAATCTATAGTTCAATGGCTTGGAGTTTATGCTAGAACTGGTGTATAATATCAATTGCATTGTTAGTAAGATTTACTGTGTTAGAATCTGCATAAGCAATTAAATATTACAATCAATTGAAATTTTATTTTATTTTGCAATGATCAGCTTCAAGTATTGCATATTGCATATTCAATGGATGATTTTCTGAAATTTATTCAGATATGATATTTGAATCACTGTTCTATTGAGATTATTATGGATGCAATATGGATGAAAGAACTATTGAGGGTTTGACAGTTGCATGTGGCAGTCATCTTCAAACTTCAGCACTACATCTTCGGTGCAATCATAAGTTGTCTTAGTTAAAAGAATCGGTGGCTATTTTTACTGATCATAATGAATTTTGGTACAGAAAAGTCATTGCTATTTGTCCTAATCTATGAATAATGAAGGTCCTTAATTTCCATGAACATAAAGCAGTTGCCATCTATACATACCTTGTTGTCTTTTGGTGCTTAGGTTCCTTGCATTTGGACGCATGAGCTTTGTAGCAGCAAACAATTCAAACCTGCATTTATAGATGGCCAACGAAGTTTTGTCAATTCCATTGCAAAAAAAACACAAAACAAATGTTAGAGATATAGTAGGCCATACGCTTAAGCTCAATTTTATTTTGTGTGCAAGCCAAGTCTTCTACTTGTACTAAAAGTCTAGAAGTCTATTAAACATAATTAGTGTATGGTTAGTTTAGAATTTAGCTTCCTATATATACCCATGTTGGGATCATTGTAATACAGATGTAGTGCACTCTCATAAAATAAATATGTAACTCTCAAGGGTTTTCTAAGTGAACATAGGCCATTTATAAAAAAAAACCCCAATTTAAAAAATTAATTTATTAAACTTTACTTGTGCTGTGGTGTGGTCTATGCAATAGAAACGAAGCCATTAGGGAGTGGAACACATCTGTTTTGATACTTGATTGAAACTTTTCTCTTAATAAACCTTTTAGAATCAAGGTCTTTAGCCAAGGATTAAATTGGGAGACTCACTGCAGATCATAGAAATTACAAGCTTTAGGAATGAAGCTCTGTACCATCTAAGGAAAGCCAACTCTGTAAGTGTCACTCAAAATCTAGTATTCAAAATGTATCACTTTCCTTTTTTTTGTTTTGGGCCTAGGCATGCCTTCGATTGTAGCATATACTTCAATGGCCCAAATTAACGTTGGATTGAATCTAAGTATGCTGATCCAGTTTTCTTAGTGGGTTCTATTGTGAGACCATATTTCAGAACTTAATTAGACCACATAAGAGCAGTTTTCCCCCATCTTTAAGTCTTTTCTTTTTGGGCCTTGGAAACGTGTCTTGTAAATGCAGCGGTTTAATCAGGGGTCAGCTCAAGATTAAAGTTGTGAATCTTGTGATATAGGGATATAGCTTTGTTGATTTTGTTGTTGAGAAGAAGCTTTGTTGTGCTCATCTCCTTCACCTTCTATAAAATAAAATAAAAAATGAGTTTGGTATGTTGAATGGATTAGTCATGTAAAACAAAGTCCACTGTGAGCCTGCATATTATTAGCTCAAATAAAAATAAAATGTGTTAGTCTTGAATGCCTGGCATCCCCACTCCCCAACACAAAAATTCTTGAAAAATTAGAATACAACACCGTTAAGATATGATAAATAAATAATTAATTAATATCTTTAGGTATGTTATGTTTATTTTTAGGTGTATTTTTGTGTTTATCTTAAGTTTTCAAAATAAACACCTATATAAAATCAAAGGAATTTTTTTTTTTAAATTATATTTTTCCTTCTCACATACCAAGGCACATGCAAAAGATAGGAGTATCCCTGGAATGCCCATGTCAGACACAAACACGTCGAGGATTTGGCGGTGTTTGCACTTAGATCTCATGTATATAAGAAATACTTTCTCCTCCAATAATCCATAGTTAAATGGCTTTTTGAGTTTATACTAGAACTGGTGTATAATATCTATTGCTTTGTTAATGAGATTTACTGTGTTGGAATCTACATAAGCAATTAAATATTTTAATCAACTTAAATTTAGTTTATTTTGCATCTTCGGTGGACGTTGCGATGGGTGCAATCATAAGCGTCCATATTGCATATTCAATATTCAATGGATGCTTTTCTGAACTTCATTCAGATGATATATTTGAATCGCTATTCTGTTGAGATCATTATATGTTATGAACCTTTTCAAAATTCATATGCAAGTTAAGAGTGGGCTCATATATTGATCCGCAAATACTAGATGGCAAAATTTGCCAAATAGCACATTTTTAGAAAAAATTTAGGAGAATAGTACACAAAGAAAGTTATTTAGTTATGTAGCACATTTTTTGGAACTCAAGTTTGGGTTGGAACTTGATTTTGGCAAACTTGAGTTCCAATCAATATAAGTGCATACTGCTTAAAACTTCTGTCAAACTTGAGTTTGAGTTGGAACTCGAGTTTGACAAACTCGAGTTCCAAAAATGTGCTACATAACTTAATAACTTTTTCTATGTGCTATTCTCCTAATATTTTTTTTTTAAATTGTGCTATAGAGCAAATTTTGCTAATAGTAGACTGTTCTAGAGTGGGTTTGGTAGGAGGAAAAGTGAAAGGAATGATGAGGATTAGGAACATGGATACATTTCAGGGTTCAAAAAGTTGTATTGGATGTCACATTATTTAAAATTTCAAATGATATGTTAGCATGTACACTGTTAGGTATCTTAGCTGTGAAACAGATTTATTTCAGTGAGGGTAGAAGGGAAGTGAACGATAGTATATATTGTTTGGTGAAGGTGATAAGAGTTATGAAAAAAGAAGAATAGAAGAGGTGTGTATTCTATATTTGCCACCTTTTTAAATCCTCAGTAGGAAATAAGAACAGAGAAAATGGCATGCATAAGAATTTTCTAAATATCTCTCTTGGAGTTAGTTGACTGGTTTTGATCAATTTCATTTTTATATTCATCCTCTGACCTCTGTACAGCCTAAGCTCATGTTCAACATATCTATCTGTCAAATTATACGCCAATGGTTGACGTCAGGGGGTTTAGGTTACTCAAATAGAGTATTTAAAGCCCATATGCAAAGTTCAACTACCACCAAAATTTATCAACACCACTTGGTGGTGATAAGGCCTGGCTCAGTTATATCTACACAAGTTCAGTTGTTCAGGTATATCACTTTATGAAGCCTCCAAATTTCAATCAAATAATTATCTTCTTTCCCTTTGGATGAGGACTAATTAAGTAGTGTCACTTTAGCATGATTGATTGGTCAGATTGCTTTTCAAATGTACAAAGATGATCAAAAGGAAAAGAGAAATAGAAGAAAGGATGTGATAAGGTATATGTAATTATTTCTGACCGTTATAATTGTAAGAGACCATGACCAATATAATGTCTGAGTTTTAGAGTCTATATACATTATACTGCCAAACTGTTTTCTATATGTTTCTTCGGCATTCTGGTGGGGTTTTAGGGTGCCTTGACCTATCAGAACAATAATCATCAGTCATGTACTTCCTCCTTATATTTTGATATGCTCTTTGCTCTCGAACGTTTAGACCCTGGTATTTCTTACTATTCCACCAGAACTTTGAAGAATGAGACAATTCTTATTGCCAACGGTTGTGCAGCCATGAATCTTGAAATCTTGAAATTTGGCCTTGAAGGGTGCTTGACTCCAATCAGTTTTGATCCCATTAGATACCCAACTCTCTGGATTCCATAGGCTTCCTATTACTCGCATTGGCTTTGATGGGTAACTCACCCCAAGTTTTGCATTGTTCTTATACACTCTGATAGGAATGTCATCCACATAAAACTTGAGAAGCCAAATATGTCATAAACTCATAATGACATGATATCAGAATAATTTTGTCAGTTAATGTTAGGACACCATTTTTTCACAACTTTTTTTCATTATTGTTAACATGGTCTGTTGTGATTAAAATAACATCATTTTCATCTGGCTTCACCATTAACATCATGTTTATTATGTACCAAACACAATAGACCATGTGTTAATAATTGTGATTAATATTGTATTGACTTATTGAATGTTGTTTAGGCATGAAATATTGCATGCATGGTTGTCAAAATCGCGATCTGGATCGTAGGATCGCACGATTTTACGATGCCACCTCACCAAAACGATTAGAATCGCACTAGGATCATAAAAATGGTAGGATCGTACGTAGGATCGTGTAGAATCGTATAGGATCGTAGGATCGTATGGGATTCTATCGATCCTACCGATCCTACCAAAAACATAATTTTTTTTGTTTTTTGTTTTTTTTTTTTTGGGATAAACTTTTTTGTTTTGATGAAGCTTTAAGGATTTTTATTTTTTCATGTTGTGATGGTATGACTTTTTATTTATTTTTATTTTATAAAATTATGTCAACCTAAGCAAATGTTTTCTAGTTTCAAGTTCATTTGTAATGAAAATGAAAGAATGTTTCATCATTTCTAAATGAAGAATTTGACTTGGCTTTGCTGCATTTTAAGCTATAATATTGTTAAATTTGTTTGATCAATATACTAATTTGTGTTCTAATATTACTAAAATATTTTTTTTGTATAATTTTATCAATTATGCTTGTATTTGTTTATTGATTGATTGATTTTTTTTAGTATACTCTTTAATTGTTGCTGGGTGATATAACTTGAATAGTTGAGTGTAAAATTGTATCTTGATATCTTTTTCAACTCTAGTATACAAATATATAATGTCTACATAGATGATGAAATGGATGATGATGATTAGGAATTTAGGACGATGGTTATAAGAACCCTAGAATGGAAATAATTAAATATTCATTTCACCTTAATGTTCATCTTACTTTTGGATTTCATATTATAGTTAGCTAGTTTCTATTTGCTAACTTATTTTGGATTTAAAATTTGGAACTTAGAATTTAAAAATATTTTCCTTACGTTTTGATAAATATTTTGGTATCTGGTTGCTAATTAAATATTTATTGAACTTTTTAGATATATTGAGTCAAAACTTAAATATATTTATTTCGTTAGTATAGACTTAGCGATGTATGACATACAAATTACATCATATGATGCAAATCTAAGTTTTTTTATGGATGAATTTATAATTTACGTGATTATTCAACATACAAAGTCATTATCAATATATTTTTTGCTTTAAATATAAAAATATGTAGGATCTTACGATTCACGATTCGATCCTACGATTTATGATCTCACCTACCTTCAACGATCCTACGTAGGATCCCGATTTTGACAACCTTGATTGCATGCCACAGAAGGGAGAGAGAATTCAAACATACACTACTCGAAATTGATTCCAAAGAATTTTGTAAGAATGGAAGTGTTTTGTGGGATTAAACCAAAATTTAATCTTTTGCTATCTACCCCCTTGACCATTGACAAACACATTGGTTTGTAATGTATAAGGTGGTCCATTACTACCAAGAACTCAAAGTCGAGCTTGTCGTGCTTGTCGTTAACTGCTGAACGTGGTGAAGATAGCTGCAGCAATCACCATGTTAATAGTTCTCAACCTTATTTTCCTTTCAATAGCAAGACAATGCCAACCATTGAGGATCAAGGAAAGTAATACAGGATGATTAATGAGAGAGGCAGTATATAAAATCTCACATAGAAAGCTGTAACAATTCCAATCGAGTTCTTTTCTGGTAGTTTAATCCTCATATGAAAGAGTCCAGATTTGTAGTGATTGTAGGACTCAAATCCGGACCCTAAGATATTAGATGCACAAGAAAAGCATTAGATGCCACTTTCTAGCTCTTACACACACACACACACACAAGTGACACAACAAATACATACGCATGCATACATAATTACTTATATACAAACATATATGCAATACTTTTTTTTGGTAATAAAGGAGTTTTCTTTTCTCTTTTTGCGAGATTTGATCTGTTTTCTATAACTTATATGCAATATTTTTTTTCTTTTCATGTTTTTCATGGTGGGATTATAGTTTGCTTCATCAATTTGAAGCTGCACTTTTTTTTCTTTTTCTTTTTTTTTAAGTGTTGTTTTTTCAAAACCTTTTTTTATTTTCTTTAAGGAAGGAAGAAATCTATAGGAGGAAATGAGAAACACAACCTGATTTTTGGTCCATAGAAAGTTGTACTTCAGTTTCTTGGTTTAGTAATAAGGCATTATTAAGTCCCCAAGTGACATTGTAATTCCGTTTAAAACTGTATTCATTGGGTCCTCTGACTCCTCTTGCATGCATTGATGTAAAAATGAGAAAGGCAAAGAGATTTAAGAGACTCAGAATACAAAACCCCATTGGATTAGAATTTTGTTAAGGCAGTTTCCAAACTCAAGTGAAAAATACATAAGAAGAAGATACATATTTATAGGTATCTCTATACATTGTATACATTCATTGGAACATACATAAATGTGACACAACACAATTGTGTCACAACTTGCACGCTTGAGGAGTAATTGAATCATGCAGTTTAAGATGAAATTAAAGACTACGTTAAGAATTCTTCAAAAAAAAAAGAAAAAAAAAGACTACATTAAGAAAACCACAAATGTGTAAATTTCAGCAATAAATATAAGGGATTACAACTTTATTTTAGTGGTGCGAGGGAAAGGATCAGATCACCACATATAATAATTATATTTTTACACGTATATGTGTCTAAAAATATATTTACGTTATCTTAAAATTATAGTTAATCGATAATATAAATAATTTGTAATAAAAATTTATAAATTTGTGAAAAGGTAAAATATTTTGAACTTGTTTGACAAAAAAATGAAGCAAGCTTGAATATGTAATGTAATTTTGTTAAGTAATGAGCTCGGGCTCAAGCTTTGCTTGTATTATTAAAATAAAAAAAATAAAAAAACCTAAGTGAAATAAACTTGAAATTTTAATACTCAGTTAAGCTTTTTCTATGGCGCAATGAAAACGAGCTTTTTAAAGGATTACAACTCTTTTTAGTGATGCGAGGGAAATGCTTGGATCAATACATATAATAATTATACTTTTATTTGTATACGTGTCTAAAAAAAATTTACATAGACTTAATATTATAATTAATCAATTGATAATATAAATAGTCAATTTATAATTTTGTGAAGGTAAAAAATTTTGAACTTATTTGACAAAAAAATGAAACAAGCTTGAATACATAATTTTATTTGGTAATAAGCTCAAGTGGGCTTGTATTCAAAACATAACTAAATAAAATAAACCTGAACTTTTAAAGTAATGCTAGTAACACATAAATATGTACAATTTTGTGCCATAATTCACTACGTGACGAGTTGTGAGTAATGAATGTGTGACATACTTCCACTAATCACAATTCACCATATAACGAGTTATAACACAAAATTATGCATTTTTATGTACTTCTACCATTACTCCATTTTTAATACTAGGCTAAACTTGTCTGTGGCCCAATAAAAACGAACAAGTCGTCCAAGCACAAAATTTATCCAAGGGTATTTTCGTCCTATCGTTAAAAAAAATTTCCTTCCAATTTTGACCAATACAAAGTCAGCCCAGCTTCCAAACGTGTCTTAATACCAAATCTTTTCCTTCACAACAAATACTCAATTCTCTCTCTCTTTTACAAACCCTCAGTTATCAATTTCAGATCTAGCTCTCTCTCTCTCTCTCTCTCTCTCTCTCTCACACACACACACAGAATCGGAGAAATGGACGCCATTGACTCAGTCGTCGATCCCCTCAGAGACTTCGCCAAGGACAGTGTCCGCCTTGTTAAGCGCTGCCACAAGCCCGATCGCAAAGGTATCTCTCTCTCTTTCTCTCTCTCTCTCTCACAATATATATACATTTGTGGATTTTGTTTGGATCTGTGTGGATCGGGCACTGAAATTAGGGTATTTTGTTGCAGAATTCACGAAAGTGGCGTTCCGTACAGCGATCGGATTCGTGGTGATGGGATTCGTCGGCTTCTTCGTGAAGCTGATCTTCATTCCGATCAACAACATCATCGTCGGCTCCGCTTAGGTATTTTGCTTCGGAATTTGATTTCGATCTCTGTATTCTTATTTCATTGAAAATTCAAATCGACATGCACTTGATGATATTCATCTTTTTTTGTGAGTAGTAGTAATTGCATGCAATTCTTTGATTAAAAGTAAATACTTATTTGGTGATTCAGGATTGATTTCTAGAATTATCGTTATCGCATTTCGTTATGAATAAATTTCATGTATTGCTTCGAATTCAATCTTTATACTCTTATTTTTTATTAAAATTTATTTCAAATTTTTTCAGTTAGGTTCTAGAGTTTGTTATTCAAATCGACATGCACTTGATGAAATCCTCTTTTCATTGCCATTTTTGTGAATAATACTGATTGCATGCAATTCTTTGATTAAAGTAAATACTTATTTGGATGATTCAGGATTGGTTTCTAGAATTATTGTCAATGAGTTTTGTTATGAATGAATTTCATGTATTGCTCGAGGCCATTAGAATCATTCTTTGTCAATTTGACAAAATCCAAGCTTCAATTTTAGTTCTGTACATTTGTCACAATTTCAATTTCATCACTCAACTATTAATTAGGACAATATTGTCCCCCAACTTTCAAAAATCCAAGTAAATTTTATTTTATAGGAGAACTGATGTTCGAATCCCACAAAAAAGAGTCAATTTTAATACAAGAGTTTACTTTTCTGAGGTTACAATACACTTGGTTTAAAAGCTACGAAGCACGGACACTTCATTTGGAGTGTTGTAACTGTGTTGGACACTGGATACTTCTGCATGCGTCTCCTAGTTGTGCCCCTTTTTAAAATTAGAAAAAAAAAATGCTGGACAGGGGAGGGACACAGGAACAAGAGGAGTCAAATATCCTTTCACAAAACAAAATAGAGCATTCATGCTCTAATAGTAACCGTGCATTTAAAAATTAATAAATATTCTTATTCTTAGTTTGTGTTCTAATTTCTAAACATCCTTTAATAGTCATGAATTCACTTTATTATCCATTATTGTTTATTAAATTGATATATATTTAACATTCATGTAAAATAGATGCTTAATAATGTATAGAAAATATAAATAAAAATATATTTAATAATTATTTCAAAAGAATACCATGGTACCGTGTCGTACCAGTGCCCGTACCCATACCTGTTTTTGTGTTTCTGTTCTAGTTTAAAAGTTATGAGTGAAAAAATTGACCGAATTAAATGCATAGGGATAAAATTTTGAGACGGAAGCATTATGAGAAATCGTGATAGTGATTTTATGGTCTTATTGATGATATTTCTTCCTCTACCATTTATTGGAGATGGTTTGAATATGATCTTCGCATTTCTTTGGCATTTTAGTTTGGTGCAATGAATGGTTCTTAGTTTTTATTTTAGTCTCGGTCTCAGAATTGTGGATTTTGGTACTTGCAGACATTGGTGATAGACTTTTGTATAGGTTGAAAACTCAAAATGTTGTGATGCTACATAATTCATGACTAATGATCAAAAAATAAATATTTAAAAGAGCTTATCAGGTTATTATAAAATATTGGTTTTTGCCAGATCACTACCATTGTGGTGTATCGCACCATTATATAAATGCCTATCTGAAAAGTGTTCTCTCTTTTCTAAAACGTCCAGTAGTTTCAACTCTATTTTGTTTTCATAATGTACAACTCAATTCTCAATGTGTATTGTTTAATAATGTAATGTACTTGTGATAACCATCAGCACTAACCATCTATATTGCTGCTATTTCAAGGCATCGTGTATGTATTATCGGGAAAAATAGTTTGTGAATGTAATGTTTACATTTTTTATAAGCTGTACTTGATGTCATCTGTTTGCACATCCAAATTTTGGAGAAAGTTTCTGATATTAATGTTCATAATTAAGCTGTTGAGAGGCTATTCCAGAGATGCTTTTGGTAGTTGTAATATAATGATTTATGAATTTTAGCCTCTAGCTACTTGAAGTAGATCATGGAGAAAGTTTTTTTTTTTTTTAAAATAAAAACCTTTGGTGTATAATTAATGCGAGGATGGATTTTGTGTTTTTATGAAAATGCAGGTCATGTGAAGAAGCACTAATTTGCTAGAGGTGGAAGGCAGATGGGTCAGAGTGAAACTTAATTTTAAAGAGGAATGCTTAGCAAGTAGCTTCTTAGGTCTTATTTGATATGTGTGCATTTCTCTAGTATACAATGAAATTTGGTGGTTTTGTACTTTTGTTTTTCTATAATGAGACCTGTATTGACTGTTCTTATATTTTGGATAGTGAATTGGTTGGCCCCTTTTTGAGTTTGAGCTCTATGGGCCTAAAAACAAATAAAACCAGAGCATCCTTCTGGCTTCGTTAATCTTCAGAATATGTTTACTCAATTGGACTAGGCTTGGTTGGGCTGACGGCTATGACAGCCCCTTGTCCTTGTGAGATGGTGCGGTAGTCATGGGGAGGGGGACTGGAGAATAGGTCTACTTGAGGATTATTTATAGCTAAGAGCATTAGCGTCTGGGTATTCAAAAAAAAAAAAAAAAAAAAAAAAATCTTTTTTTTTAACACAAAAAACTATTTTATATCTATTTTAACACGTTATCTTATTCACACAACATTCAATTTCTTATTTTGCACGTAAAATCAACACTATCTATTTATTTATTCATTTTTCTCTCTTTCTCTTTGACATGTTATCTCTCTTCCTCTCTCTCTCTCTTTCTTTCTCTCTCTTGTTTGAAGCAACCCAGAACAAACCAAATCCATTGTGCGTAACAACCCACCGCCACGTTCTCAACCCATAGCCATAACCACAAATCAGAATAACTCACCACCACCAAATCGAAACTCAAAACAGATCAACTCATCATAAACCCAAATCGGTCAAACTACCACCATTGCAACCTACCATCATTGGCATTGAGACCCATTGCAAACACACCGCCCATAACCATCGCCTAGCCCAGAACAAACCACCGGAACCCATGAGCTCCACTATCCAACCCAAAACTAATCAAACCCATGAGCTCCACCAATTCATGAGACCCACGTTTATTCACCACATCACTTTATGCATCATTGCACAGCCATGATGATGGCAGTGGCAAAAGTGGAGATTTGTTAGCTTAGTCATAGAGGTTTGATGAGAGAGAGAGAGAGAGAGGGAGAAAACAAGGCGAGAGAAGAGTAAAACTTGCTATAGTAAGTTGTATAATAAGGAGGTTACTATAACAAGTGTCTAAATTTCTTGGTTTTTTGTTGTTGTGGGGGCAAAATAACATTTTGGATGCCAATGCTATAATAGCTGTGTGTGAATGTTGTTTCCCTCTCAATGCACACTTGTCTTGCTTCGGCCTCCTTGTTTCGATCCTTAGTCATCTTTGTCCAAGGTCTGACTTCTAAGCCATGACAATTTTTGTAGATGATGCCTTCAATCTTCTTGTTTGATTGGAACGAAAATGACACATTTGTTATTGGTTTTAATTTGGACTTACTGCAAAAACCATCAATAACAGTTATTTTCAATTTTCTCCACAATTTAGAAAGTATATAGTGACAATTTTCTCCACAATTTGAGCAAATTAGATAATGATGAGAAATAAAATTGATATTTATAGTGTGTTTATGTAAAAGTTATTAATAATGATATTTCTACAATATTTTCACAATAAATTTTGAATGATAAGTAGTTATTAGTTATAATTTGAGTTCACCACTGATATCATTATTTTACCCATCAATAACAGTTTATCCTCTAAATTTTGTCGTAAAAATGTGATGTATTATTTCTCAAAAGTTATTTGGTCCATATATGACAACAAGGGCGGCGCTACACTTTGATAAGGGGGTTCAAATAAACTCCTGACTTCAGTTTTTATTTTATTTTTTTATATATAATTTTTTTTAGTTTAATACTTTAATTTATTCTTAAAAATATTATTTTTGCACACCCTAATTTAAATTTTATACACTCTTATTACAAGTATTTCCAACTCTAAGAGTAAGAGTAAGTGTTTGTAATTGTAAGTGCAAGTTTTATTATAAATATTATGTGTATGAGTGCGTTTTTTTTTTTTTTTTTTTGAAAGGGGTGTATGAGTGCGTTGAATATTGATTGTGTGCATTACTTTTTGTTATAATGTTATTTGTGTAAATATGATGTCTGTGGAAGTTTGTGTGCACGGTATAAATATAAAAGAAATGTTTTGACATCACTTTCATGAGAAATATAACAATTGAACCTAAATATAATATAACTTTATATGATTTTAGTAATTCGGAAATAGAGAGGGTTTGTTGAATGTGTGTATATTTTTATCATGTTATAATAACTTTTTGTTATAAAGTTAAAAAAATTCAAGAAAAAAAATTGTAAAGTTAGTAATTGTTCAAGAATTTGATTGGTTAAATAGACATGTATAGTGTATTATATATGTATGAATGAGTGTGGTTGTGTGCGTCAATGATTAATACAAAGCCAATGAGTTGAGTTTATTCATTTAGTTTAAAATATTTTTATACAAACAAAGACAAATAGATAATAACAACTGCATAAAATAAAAATAAAAATGTTAAACAAACTTAACAAAATAAAATGGTTATAGCTACCCATAATGGCAATAAATACTCATAATGAATTATCATATAACAATTTAAAATTTAAAAACTTGTAAAATGGAATTGTAAAACTTTAATTTTTATTTTTGTTAATAATTGGATATATTCAAGTTTTCTTTTTATTAAAATTTTTTCCATTTAATTTTTTTAATGACCCTAAACAAAAATCTTGGAACCGTCATTATATGAAGTTGTGAAATAAGTTACATCATTAATAGGGTTGTAAGTTACTCATAATTGATATCTAATTCCTATTGACAATGACAACAAAGTCAAGTGATCCCCATTTCCAAGGGAAGTGGGGAATACTTCTTTTTTTAATTGTCGTTTCAAACTCAAATACCAGACTACCAAAATATGAAAAAAAAAGTCCAGGAATTAAATACATCAAACATTAATTAGGGGTATACATGGCAAATTTTTATTTGTGGAGGACAGATAGACTGGAGAAAAAAAAGGTGGGGTTGGAGATTTAGACTCAACCCTTGTGTAGAGAAAACATTTACTTTGTCCAGAAAATCTATTACCCTCCAAAAATAGAGATAAAATCCTTTGATCGAGTCTTTTGACTAGGCTTATTTGAGCTTGTTACTATTTATCACGTAAGTTTCAAGTTATTATTCTAATATTTTTTCAATTGATTTTAAATATTATAATATCTTCTTATAAAACCTCTTATATATACACCCTCTTATAATCTTGTCATACTATATAACAACAATAAAATTTTAGTCCCAATTTTTTAAACTTTGAAGTCTAAATCTATCACTTTAGTTCCATTTTTTCTTTCAGGAAAAAGGAGTAGTTCTTTCTTACCAACCAAAAAAAAAAAGTCTATCACACGCATTTCATATATTTGCATGGGGCAAAACTTTTTTATTTTTTTTAATAGGAGAAAAGAAAACAAATACAGGCACAAGTGGGTAGTTACATTTTTATCCTAAAAAGTTAAAACTAGATTTTTAAAGTCTGTGGGCAGTTAACGTAATTTTGTAATTTTTATTTGCAATTAGTCAATTATCCGTAAAGAGGAATTAGCATTAACAGAGAAACTAAGCGGAAACAGAAAGTTCAACGATGGCCCAGTTACAGAACAACCCATCCTTTTCTGAGCTTATAAGCTCCAAAAGATCCACAGGCGCATCATGTACACTACTCGCCACGCCAGTCTGGCAGTCTCCCATTCCCAAATCAGGCATTTTTTTTTTCTCCTTGCTACTATCACTGCAGATTTTATTTTATTTGATTTGAATATCATCATCTGTTTGTTAAAATGTTCAAATGGGCTTTTTAATTTATTTATCGTGCTTTCTCTTGTTCAGGCTGCAATTATTTTCTTGATGATTTGGAGAGTAAAAAAAAAAAAAAGAGGATAAAAAAGGGTTCTCCTATTTATTTATTTTTTTATTTTTTGGTTAAAAAAATAGAGGCGTTTATGGTTATATTATACTTCCGGTAGGGCGCTAATCTGACATAGACGCAAGTCGTTCTAATCAGTCTGTGTGAAGGGGCCAACCCTCATTAAGGATGCCCACCAACAAACTCATGCGGACAACGAGACTCAAATCTAGATGTATTGCATTAAGCGTCCAACGCTTACCCACTTAGTCAAGCCCGTGGGCAAAAAAGGGTTCTCCTATATGTGTCTGATTTGTCTCTCCGCACACCACAGCCACAGGTATTGCCCTCTCTAATAAATTTCTCTACAATTTTATTATCAGATTCCTATTATACCCATAAAAAATACAAAAATCCCATGTGCATTTTAGGCAAAAAAAAAAAAAACACAACTCTTTATTTATAAAAACCCTACAACAGCCCCCGTTAATATTCAGCGCCACAATCTTTCTCTTTTTTATTTTGCCGCATCGCCCTCTCAAACGAAAATCTCAAACAGTCGGAAATGGCGGCTGCCACCACCTCCACCACAGCCACCGCCACCAATATCCCTAAATGTAAGCTATATTCTTCTTCTTCTTCTTCTTCTTTATCATCCAAATCTCTCATTTCCGGATTTACTCTCCCCTTCTCCCACATTCCCCACAAACCCATTCGCACTCTCCACATCTCCAACTCCCTCCCTCGCCCAAAATCAACCGCCACAACAACGAACTCAGCTGCCCCAGCCGCCACAACTCCTCAAATACCCAAACTACCCTCCAAGCAGCATCAACAAGAAGCAGAAAAGCAGCCCTTCGTTTCCAGATTTGCTCCTGACGAGCCTCGCAAGGGCGCCGACGTCCTCGTCGAGGCCCTCGAGCGCCAAGGGGTGAGGGATGTCTTTGCCTACCCCGGCGGCGCGTCGTTGGAGATCCACCAGGCCCTCACGCGCTCCAATTCAATCCGCAACGTCCTCCCTCGCCACGAGCAAGGCGGCGTCTTCGCCGCCGAGGGCTACGCGCGCTCCTCGGGGCTCCCCGGCGTCTGCATAGCCACCTCCGGCCCCGGCGCCACCAACCTCGTGAGTGGCCTCGCCGACGCGCTCCTGGACAGCGTCCCCGTTGTCGCGATCACCGGCCAGGTCCCCCGCCGCATGATTGGCACAGACGCATTTCAAGAAACCCCCATCGTGGAGGTCACGCGCTCCATCACCAAGCACAATTACCTCGTACTCGATGTGGAGGACATTCCTCGGATTGTCGAAGAAGCGTTCTACTTGGCCACTTCGGGTCGACCCGGCCCGGTTCTTATTGATGTCCCGAAAGATGTTCAGCAACAGCTTGTGGTGCCGGATTGGGACCAACCCATTGGATTAGCAGGCTATAATTCTCGGTTACCAAAGCCTCCGAGCCAAACCCATTTGGAACAAATCATTAGATTGATCTCCGAGTCGAAAAAACCGGTTTTGTATGCCGGTGGTGGGTGTTTGAATTCGAGCCCCGAGTTAACCCGGTTTGTTGAGTTGACTGGGATCCCAGTTGCGAGTACTTTGATGGGTCTAGGCGCGTTTCCTTTATCAGACGACTTGTCGCTTCAAATGCTTGGAATGCATGGTACGGTTTATGCGAATTATGCTGTTGATAAGTCTGATTTGTTGCTTGCATTTGGGGTCAGGTTTGATGACCGTGTTACTGGAAAGATTGAGGCTTTTGCGAGTCGGGCGAAGATTGTTCATATTGATATTGATTCAGCTGAGATTGGGAAGAATAAGCAGCCTCATGTTTCGGTGTGTGCTGATGTGAAATTGGCATTGGAGGGGATGAATAACTTGTTAGAAGCGAAATCTAACAAGGTTAATATTGATTTCTCGGCTTGGAGGGATGAGTTGAAGGCAGTAAAGGAGAAGAACCCTTTGGGATTCAAGACTTTTGATGAGTTGATTCCGCCACAGTATGCCATTCAAGTGCTGGATGAATTGACTGATGGAAATGCCATTATAAGTACTGGTGTTGGGCAGCATCAAATGTGGGCTGCTCAGTTTTATAAGTATAAGAGGCCGCGCCAGTGGTTGACTTCTGGGGGTTTAGGCGCAATGGGGTTTGGATTGCCTGCTGCTGTTGGAGCTGCCGTGGCTAATCCTGATGCAGTTGTTGTGGACATTGATGGTGATGGGAGTTTTTTGATGAATGTGCAGGAGTTGGCGACGATTCGGGTGGAGAATCTTCCTGTGAAGATTATGTTGTTGAATAATCAGCATTTGGGTATGGTGGTGCAGTGGGAGGATAGGTTTTATAAGGCTAATAGGGCTCATACTTATCTTGGTGACCCTTCTAAAGAGAGTGAGATTTTCCCTAATATGTTGAAGTTTGCTGAGGCTTGTGATATACCTGCAGCTCGTGTGACAAGGAAGGAAGATGTAAGAGGTGCAATTCAGAAGATGTTGGATACTCCTGGCCCGTACTTGTTAGATGTGATTGTACCACATCAAGAACATGTGCTTCCTATGATTCCAAGTGGTGGGGCATTCAAAGATATGATCACCGAAGGTGATGGAAGAACTGCTTACTGATTTGGTGGGGGCAAAGGTCATTTGCATTTTATGCTTTTGTATGTATGTGTTGTTTTGGCTTACTTAGCTCAGGTTTGTGATAAAGTTTGTGGCGAGTTTGTTAGTTGTTTCTTTAAGTTAGAAACTATGTTGGTGTTTTGCTATGAGAAAGTTTAATATATAGTTCTTATGTTGGTGTTTTGCTATGAGAAAGTTTAATATATAGTTTTTGAATTATTTGTTCGTTTACTGCTATCTTATAGTGCAGTGTTGTTATCTCTGTCCTGTTGAATCTAAATAAGATAAAGATTCACTTTAATAAGTAATATAATATGATATTTAAATGATAATTTCGAACTCTGATAGTGGATTTTGAGTAAAGGTCCATTTTTTGTCCATGATGTATTGTTGAGTCGTTGACATCAGATCTGTTGTATAAGTGTGAGTGTATAAGATAATGACTTAACTATAATAGGAATGAATTGTTAACTTTATTTCTTGAATTATATAAATCTAGGATAGTAGGAATGATGTTGAAATGATACGGACAGAGATGGACTGGAAAATTTTATAATATTTTGCCTATACTTTGAGACTAATGTTGTACTATGAATTTCGAAGGTGTTGGTATTGGCTATAACTGTCCTCTATCATACCTTAATGGTTGTACCTTTATTTTTGTTGCTAATGAGTTAAATTATGGACAGAATTTGGTGGTTGAAATAGTTGCCTATGGGGGTCATTGATATTTTGATGAGATTGTTTAAGGGCATGCATGCATATGTGAAAAAGTTTATCTCACTGTTTAAGCCATGACAGTGGGGAAGTGTTTCCTAATGGAATTGAGGCCTCAGGAATTTTGTTATATCTTGTTTTGTCAGCAAGAGATCTGAGCCTGAATAGATCTTGAAAAGAATCGGTGTAAAATAATACTAAAAATGTCAATCTATTTGTCAATCTA
This sequence comes from Quercus wislizeni, assembly GCA_023055345.1. NCBI lineage: Eukaryota > Viridiplantae > Streptophyta > Magnoliopsida > Fagales > Fagaceae > Quercus > Quercus wislizeni. The sequence continues at coordinate 3,021,009 of JALGQJ010000003.1, forward strand.
TGAATAAGGTCCTTAATTTCCATTAACATTAAGCAGTTGCCTTATATACAAATATACATACCTTTTTTCCCTTTTGGTGCTTAGGTTCCTTGCATTTAGACGCATGAGCTTTTGTAGCAGCAAACAAATCAAACTTGTATTTCTAGATGGCCAACGAAGTTCTGTCAACTCAGCAAAAAACAAACAAAAAAAACCCAGTTTCAGCAAATAATTTATTAAGCTTTGCCTGTGCTGTGGTGTGGATCTATGCAATTGAAACGAAGCCATTAGGAGTGAAACCCATCTGGTTGATACAACCTTATCTCTCTCTCTCTCTCTCTCTCTCAAAAAAAAAAAAAAAAAAAAAAAAAAAAAACCAACTTTAAGAATCAAAGGCTTTTACTCTAGGATTAAATTGGGAGACTCACTGCTGAAGATAGAAATTGTAGCTTTAGAAAATGAAGCTCTGTATACAATCTAAGGAAAGCCAACTCTTAAGCGTTTCTCAAAATTTTGGATTCACAATGGCTTAGGAACAAAGCAGCGTCATCACCGACTCTAGCCTTACACTACAGATTACCAGCTTTACACTATTTTTCCCTCCTTTTTATTTTGGGCTTAGGCATGCCTTCGATTGTAGCATATTTGTCAATGGCCCAAATTAATGTTGGATTGAATCTAAGTACGTTGATCCAATTTTCTTAGTGCGTTCTCTTGTGAGGTCTATATTTCAGAACTTAGTTAGACCAATATAGGAGCAGTTTCCCCTATCTTTAAGTTCTTTCTTTTTGGGCCTTGGAAACGTGTCTGGTAAGTGCAGCGGTTTAATCAGTCGTCAGCTCAGGAGTTTTTTTTTTTTTTTTTTTTTTTTTTTATTATAAGTAAACAGTAATACTTATTAGAATACATATAAAAATAGTAATATTAATGTTTTAAGTCGGATTTATAATATATTACATAACTAGTATACAACTACAAAAGAGTCTCACATTTGTAGTTGTAAACTCTTTTGTAGTTGTAGACTGGGGGTTATAAACAGCGGACACTAGACACACACAACCAATGTGTGATATAGATATATAGCTTTATTGAGTTCATCTCCTTCACCCTTTAAAAAAATAAAAAATAAAACTAAATGAGTTTGGTTTGATGAATGGATTAGTCAGGTAAAACAAATTCAAAAACAAAGTCCTCTATGAGCCTGCATATTATTAGCTCAAAAATAAATAAAATGTGTTAGTCTTTAGGTATGTTATGTTTATTTTTAGGTGTATTTTTGCGTTTATTTTGAGTTTTCAGAATAAACGCCTATATAAAACCAAAGGAAAATTTTTAGAAAATTATATTTTTCCTTCTCTCATATCAGGGCACATGCAATAGATAGGAGTGTCCCTGGCATGCTCGTGTTAGACACAAACACGTCGAGGATTTTGGGGTGTTTGGGGTGTTTGTACTTAAATCTCCAGTGATATAAGAAATACATTCTCCTCCAATAATCCATAGTTCAATGGCTTGGAGTTTATGCTAGAACTGGTGTATAATATCAATTGCATTGTGAGTAAGATTTACTGTATTAGAATCTGCATAAGCAATTAAATATTACAATCAACTGAAATTTTGTTTTATTTTCAACAATTAGCTTTCTGTACTGCATATTACATATTCAATATTCAATGGATACTTTTCTGAACTTTATTCAAATATGATATTTGAATCACTGTTCTGTTGAGATCATTATGGATGCAATATGGATGAAAGAACTATTAAGGGTTTGAAAGTTGCATGTGGCAATCATCTTTAGACTTCAGTACTACATCCTTAGTGCAATCATAAATTGCGTCTCAGTTAAAAGAATCGGTGGCTATTTTTACGAATCATAATGAATTTTGATACAGAAAAGTCATTGCTATTTGTCCTAATCTATGAATAATGAAGGTCCTTAATTTCCACGAACATAAAGCAGTTTCCATCTATACATACCTTGTTGTCTTTTGGTGCTTGGGTTCCTTGCATTTGGACGCATGAGCTTTGTAGCAGCAAACAATTCAAACCTTCATTTTTAGATGGCCAACAAAGTTTTGTCAATTCCACTGCAAAAAAACAAAACAAATGTTAGAGATATATTAGGCCATATGCTTAAGCTCAATTTTGTTTTGTGTGCAAGCCAAGTCTTCTCCTTGTACTAAAAGTTTAGAAGTCTATTAAACATAATTAGTGTATGGTTAGTTTAGAATTTACCCTCCTATATATACCCATGTTGCGATCATTGTAATACAAATGTACTGCACTCTCATAAAATAAAGATGTAGCCCTCAAGGGTTTTCTAAGTGAACATAGGCCATAAAAAAAAAAAAAAAAATTAAAAAAAAAAAATAACACCCAATTTTAAAAAATAATTTATTAAGCTTTACTTGTGCTGTGTGGTGTGGATCTATGCAATAAAAACGAAGCCATTAGGGAGTGGAACACATCTGGTTTGATACTTGATTGAACATTTTCTCTTAATAAACCTTTTAGAATCAAGGTCTTTAGTCAAGGATTAAATTGGGAGACTCACTGCAGATCATAGAAATTACAAGCTTTAGGAATGAAGCTCTGTACCATCTAAGGAAAGCCAACTATGTAAGTGTTACTCAAAATCTAGTTCTATTCAAAATGTATCACTTTCCTTTTTTTTTTTGGGCCTAGGCATGCCTTCGATTGTAGCATATATTTCAATGGCCCAAATTAACGTTGGATTGAATCTAAGTATGTTGATCCAGTTTTCTTAGTGGGTTCTATCGTGAGACCATATTTCAGAACTTAATTAGACCATACAAGAGCAGTTTTCCCCCATCTTTAAGCCTTTTCTTTTTGGGCATCAGGAGTAAAGTTGTGATATAGGGATACAGCTTTGTTGAGTTTTATTTTTTTTTTAATTTTTTAATTTTTTTTTTGGTTGTTGTTGTTGTTGAGAAGAAGCTTGGTTGAGTTCATCTCCTTCACCTTCTATAAAAAAATAAATAAAAGAGTTTGGTATATGATGAATGGATTAGTCACGTAAAACAAAGTCTACTGTAAGCCTGCATATTATATTATTATTAGCTCAAATAAAAATAAAATGTGTTATTCTTGAATGCCTGGCATCCCCACTCCCCAACACAAAAATTCTTGAAAACTTAGAATACAACACCATTAAGATATGATAAATAAATAAATAAATAATATCTTTAGGTATATTATGTTTATTTCTAGGTGTCTTTTTGTGTTTATCTTAAGTTTTCAAAATAAACGCCTGCAGAAAATCAAAGGAGTTTTAAAAAAAAAAAAATTATATTTTTCCTTCTCACATACCAGGGCACAAGCAAAAGATAGGAGTGTCCCTAGCATGCCCATGTCAGACACAAACACGTCGAGTATTTTGGGGTGTTTGTACTTTGATCTCCAGTTATATAAGAAATACTTTCTCCTCCAATAATCCATAGTTAAATGGCTTTTTGAGTTTATGCTAGAACTAGTGTCTAATATCAATTGCTTTGTTAATGAGCTTTACTGTGTTAGAATCTGCATAAACAATTAAATATTATAATCAACTAATATTTAGTTTTATTTTGCATCTTCGGTGGACTTTGCTATGGGTGCAATCATAAGCGTCCATATTGCATATATAATATTCAATGGATGCTTTTTTGAACTTCATTCAGATAATATATTTGAATCACTGTTCTGTTGAGATCATTATATGTTATGAACCTTTTCAAAATTCATATACAAGTTAAGAGGCGCTAGCTTTAGCCCATTTGCATATGGGCTCATATATTAATCCGCAAATAGTAGACAGCAAAATTTGCCAAATAGTACATTTTTAGAAAAAAATATAGGAGCATAGCACATAGACAAAATTATTTAGTTATGTAGCACATTTTTTGGAACTCGAGTTTGTCAAACTCAAGTTTGGGCTAGAACTCAAGCTTGACAAACTTGAGTTCCAATCAGTATGGGTGCATACTGCTTAGAACTTTTTTCAAAATTGAGTTTGAATTTGAGTTGGAACTCGAGTTTGACAAACTCGAGTTCCAAAAATGTGCTACATAACTAAATAACTTTGTTTGTGTGCTATTCTCTTAATATTTTTCTTAAATTGTGCTATAGAGCAAATTTTGCCAATAGCATTTGCTACATGCTTTATTCTCCAACTAAATGATGTATTGTGTGGTCAAAACAACATTAGATAAAGTCACACCTTATATCATTAAATTGAAATCCAATTAATACCATAGGGAAGTTAAGTCATTGGATGAGAATAGTAGATATCAAATTATAATCTTTTTCATTATTGTTATGTGGTTTTGAAGGCTCCTATAGGCATTCGATTATTCCGTCATGCCAAGGAAGAAGCAGCAAAAGGAAGAGTAATATATCTTACCTCAAATGATTTCTTCTTTATGAATTTGGTGATTTTTCCCTCTATTCTCTTACAACCACTTGTCCTTCAATCAGATGGCAATATTTGATTTTTTCAATAGGCACACCATTGCAGGTCATCATGGTGTTTCTTTAGGTGGTATTGGGTATGTGGTCAAATTTTTACAACTGAAAATAGACTTATGCTGATAAGTGATGTTGGACACTGTACATTTTTATATATATAGTGAATCAGAAATTTTATCAGCTATTATTATTTGAAATGAACTGCAATTATCTAGTAGTTCAAGTATTTATAATAAAAAAATCTAGTAGTTCAAGCATATATGAATACAGCTATTTTGTTTTGTTCTTCCAATATCATTTTTATGTTTGAAAGCATGATTTTAGTGCAGGAAGCATTGGAAGCAGCTACAGAGGCCAGTTTCAACGCTTTCAACTGTTCCCTAGAATGTGTGAAGAAAGCCCCATTTTAGCAAATCTATTCTCTGTGAGTTTGCATCTACTAAAGCCATATCTATTACTTATCCCCTAAACAATGGAAACAATTTCAGGGCACCAGAATGTGTTCACATGTTTTGGGGTGAAATTGAACATCATAAACAAAAGGTTTTCATTTATAGTAGTGCCACAAGTTGCTGAAAATATTTCTGTGAGATATATTAATTGGTATGATATAGAAGAATAATTTTTATTTGGAACAGTGAAGTTTGTTGGACAAGCTCAGATATGGTGATTAGAAGATCATTTACAGATTTGAATAGATTACCAGGACAGTTTATCCCTTATGTTATCACTATTACTCCAAACAAGATAAGCACAAGTGGATATTAGTAAAAATAGTGAAATGGCAAATGAGAATTGCATAAACTAATCCGCCAATCACTGGAAAAGAAAGAATCAATGAGCCAGCAACTATGCATCTATCCATTTGCACTTTGTCCATGAACAAACTTATCAAGCTGTTGAATTTTACCATGAACAAACTTTGTCCTTTTTTCTTTCAAAGTTATATTTTTTGGTTGAATGAATAAAAATGCTATAGATTTATCTTTAGTACTTCTTATCAAGCAGTAGTGAATCTCTAGGTTTCCTTTACTCATTTAGGTTTTTGTTTCACGCCCAAATGGTGGAAAATTCTCAAGTGTATTATGCATTGAAAGCCCAAAGGTACCCAAGTAAGTAATGTATTATCCAGGACTTGCGTTTCTCTAATTTGTTTGAAATTAGTATATGCCATCCAAAACCATGAGTGAGACATCAAATTATTGCTTTGTCAATCACTATGTAGAGATGACACTGCTTCTGGTATTGAAACTTGAGATTGGAATTTGAATGGCGAGAAGTGTACATACCATGCTTTGTCTCCAAGGGCTTGGACAACCTATGAGGGTAAATTTTTTGCTCCCACTGGAAACAGTTTAAACTTGTGATATCACTTACAACATTCTATATTTTGTATTGATTTGTCAAAGCAGGTGAACCTGACCCAGAACTTACAATTGTTTCTCGCCAAATTTCACCATTTATTCCCCACAATTATAAGGAGAGCAGTTTCCCAGTATCAGTATTTACTTATACAGTATGAAAGAGAATGCAAGAAATTTCATTTATATTAGAATTGATCACGTCGCTACAGTTCTAAGGTAGTGCTTTATGCCTTCTTCAGTTGTCTAATAAAGGAAGGACTTCTGCAGATGTCACCTTGGTCTTTACATGGGCTGTTAGTTAATAATTTCCAGCTGCATATTCCATTGACCCTTTTTTAGGTACTTTCTTTTAGTAATGATAATCTAGGAGCTGTTTTTCATAGAAGTTGAATGGGGAAAAGTTCTTCAATATTTTAAACAAAAGAAGGCTTAGTTATTAAGCTGACACAATGACATATTTTTATACTACATTAGGCTTCACTCGGATTTGAATGCATTCCTCAAGTTAAAAATAATTCTTATCAAAATAACATAATGTATGAGATTTTTTTGGGATAATCACAAACTATCATAATGATCTGAGTACCACATTTGATATTCCAGTCTGAATTCAAGAAACTCCAAAACTATGTAATTTTCCTTCTACTGAATATGCGTTTATAATTCCTCACTGCATGGTTTCCAACCTAATCATGGGATTCCTAGACTGTACTAGCAAATTTGTGCCATTTTTTATGTGAAACATGGTTAAAATCTGGGCAAATATGCAAAATTAATCCCTATAGAGTTATCTTACAACATTCCATAGTCTAACTGTGATGTGTGGATTCCTCATCTGGTTATCAGATTGGCATGATTTATAAAAATTTCTGATATCTGAACTTTCTGTGCCTGAATTTTCAGAATTCTGCGGGTGGGAACTCTGGATTTTCTGGTCATCACTTCCAACTCAAAGATGGTGTAAGAACAAAATAGTGGACTTTTATAAATGCCTGATTTTTTAAGTATAAGTAGGTTCAACTCTATCTGTCAGGTTATATGGCAGGAGTAAACTAAATTTCTCCCCCAATTAAATAACTAGACCTTAAATATAGTCTACGGACAAGCTCCAATCAACTATGTTGTTGATAAGTAGTATTAGGGACATATTATTATAGAGCCCTAACGACTGGAGGAAGTCATGCCTTCACTTGGAAAAGTTTTGGAGGGTGAAAGTTCCTTCTAGAGTAGTTACTGCTGCAGAAGCACCACATAGTTCTCTTCGAGTCTCCAAAAAATTGAATCATTGAATCTCCAAGCTAGGTGAGAGTAACACCCATTTAAATTACAACTTAGTAAATTTTAAGCTAATTAAAGAATTTAAAGCCCAATTGTTTAAGTGATTAGCCAATTGACAAAAGCATGCATGGATATAAACATAAATGAGGAAGTCTTATTCATGTGGGGTAAAGAGCATCACCTCTGTTCTCCTTCACAAGCTGAAGCCCGGCTCTCCAGTGGGCTGTGCACAGCTATCCAAGAGAGATGGAGTTTGGTCATCTTCGAAGGGGATGCAAAAATGTGCTTCGACCCCCTAACTCACCCTGATATTATCCCAAGCTGGCCTCTAATCACAACCATTAGTAACATCCGTAGTTTAACTGCTAGTTTCAAGTTTTTATAATTTTGTTGGGTCCGGAGGACTTATAATTCTGCAGCACATGAAACTGCAAAAATTGCTTTGAACTCCATTCACCCCTTTTGTTTTTCCAAAGGAAATCTCCCTCCCCTCTTGAGGCTGTCTGTAAGGGAGATTCCCCAATATGTTCTTCCTTTTCGTTTTAATGAAATTGCAGATTATCAAAAAAATAAATAATAATCCAAATGACAAAGTCAAAAACCCACAATAACCCCCGAAGTGTTTATAAAGAGGAAGACTTGAGAACCAAGTAGAAAAACCTCTCTAAGGCACCACTACACTAAACAATCCACTAGATAAAATAATTGCAATAAATCATACATACAAAGACTTCCAAGCTATGAAGTAGCAAAGTACTTGAGTCCTCCAAGTTTGCAACCAATTATTTGAATCCTTTCTATTCTCTAGTCACTGGATCTGCAAGTTGAGCCACCAACCGCATGTTTAAGTCACCTTGATCACTCCAAGGCCTCTTGTAGATTCGGGATTGCTCTCCAATGATTCCTAGCACCAACACACGCTAGAAAACTCTGAAGCTTTCAATGTGTATGATGATTTGAATATCCTCTCATAAAATTTGGCAATTTGAAAGGGAGGGGGTAGAGAGAATGAGAAGGTTTTAGCTTTAGGGTTTTAGGCCTCTCTCTAGCTCTTCAATATGGATATTCAACTTACAAATTTTGTGAGAAATAAAGGTTATATAGAGAGGCTAAGGGCTAGAACTATAGAGAAGTTTTAGTAATTGATTTCTCTCAGGTTTCATCAATTTCATTCAAGCCAACATCAGGATAGTGTTTGGCAAAATCACTGCCTCAACAACTTTTCAAAATTGAATCACATGTCATTTCAATTGATAGTCTTCATTTTCGCTTGACCAAATTGATATCTTGAACAACTCCAGCTTCAAGACTGGTTATGTTTGTTGAAAATCTGTTATAATCGTAGCCAAATCAATGGTTAGCGCTAGCTAGTTAGGTTCACCCCCTGTTTCATATTATATATGAAACAAATCACACCAAATTAATATAGATTAGAGATTTTCTCTCCATTTTCATCTTGAGGCGATGCAACCCCCTTTGATAATCAGGTATTTGTTCTATTTGACTAGCTCTTGATTTTACTTGCATTTCTTTTTAATTTCATTTTTGGTGACAAATAATTTTTATTTTAAATTAATAAAAAAAAAATTTCTATTAATATTGAAAATGATTTTTCTTTGTAAATATTGAAAATAATATTAATACTTATAGAAGATGAGAAAAATAATAAAGGATTTCTTGCCTTCTTGGATGCTCATAATTCTGTCTGATTGGGTTTTTTACAGTCACCTCAATGTTCTCATTAAGCTTCCCATAGATTTATGAATTAATACTTCCAAAGGAGGCATGGAAAAGTTTACAAGTCAAGTTTTGTAGTCAGCCACCTATATCAGTTCTACTCGACCAGTTAAGTTCCCATATTAATTTCATTGTGCTGTGTCATTCTGCATGTTTTTCCAGCTGACATGTATTTATTGACATATTTTTTAATAGGTGCTTCTAACAATGATATAATGTCCTATGCTTCTTTTGTTGTTGCAGGGCTTAAGAGCATTTACTATTTAATTTTGTTCAAGACTGGACTTCCTAAAGCAATTGAAAGAATGGCCACAGCCCATATGTGGTCCTCATTTTCAGCACTGAAATTTGATAGGAAGAAAAGCGTTCCCCTTCAGACAAACTGAGTATGGATAATGATCATGAATTTTTTTTTAACTTAATTAATGTTCAATTGTCCATGTGAATATGTCAAGGTGGAATGTTATGTAGCTATCTTACAGTTCTTTTTATAGATAGATGCAAAGGTGTACTCAATTCAATTTATACTTTGCTCAACTTGGTGTTTGCTTGATGGGAGAAATGAGATAGGGAGATCTAGGAGAAAGCATCATTGAAATTGTATTAACAGTGACAGCCGCCCCACCCTCCCCCCCCCCCCCCCCCCCAAAAGATAACCATGCCCTCCATCCTGTTCCCACAACACTACCTTTGCATCTTTGCACTTTCAAGTTTGAAATCCTTTGAGTTGTTTCTTTCCTTTCTTTTCCTTTTTTTTTCTTCAATCTTTTGTTGAATAATCAAGGCTGGTTTCAACAACTCCCACATGTTAGATCAAACTTAAAGCAGTTCTGTTCTTGTTCTCTTGTTGGAAAGGGGTTCTTGTTGAGGCCAGTTCATTGCATACTCATGACATCTCCTTGATTTTGGGTAAGATCCCAATAGAAGTCTTTTCCCACAATTCTTCTTGATTTTCATCAATGAGAAGCATGAGCAGAATTATGAATGTTGCTTGTGTAAGGCTTATGGTCATGAAAGGTTTAATATAATTCTGGCACTCCAAAATTGATGATTCAAAGGGGAGCTGTGAGAAGAACAGATCCATGTAGCTGATACTTCGGTGTATGTATTAGCATCACGAATATAAGTGTTGCAAGACATTATTGCAAACTGATTTACTTATATGTTTCAAGTGTCACCCTTTAATTTCTTATAGAAGCATGGATTGCAAATTTTTTCGAACTTTTAAGGCTAGAGGAGCAATTGCAATGGTGTATGAGTGTGGAGTTGGCTAAACTTATTCATGTGCCATTGCAGAACCAACTATTACCTCGGCTAAAAAGGCATGGGAGTTGGGACTTCGCCTTGCAACAATGCCTATAGCAAACAAAATTTGAACACTTGAAATCTACCTTCCCCTCCCTTTCCTCTATAAAAGGGAAGGAAGACTGGTAATTGAACAATATGAAATATAATAGTGAGAGAATCGACTGGCTTGTGCCTGTAGTTTTTTCCCTTAATTCAATGACGGTTTTCCATGTAAAAAAAAAAAGAGTGCCTTTGTACATGTGCTTTCTATGAGTGTTTCGTACATTTCATTGTCCCTTTTTTTCCATTACCCCAATGCCTATGTAGGATTACAAGTAATGGGGAATATTCAATGTAGGATTGAAACAGATATGCTAGTAAAGTGGTATAAGCTAATCTCCTTCAATATGTTGCTCGTGTACTTCTTTTTAATACATGGAAAGCATATTAGAAAACATCATTTTGTTTCCTTACTTGATACAAAAATAAAAACAAGCATGACCAAACGTTCAGGTAAATTATACTTCGATGACTATTTTTTATGGATAGTTTCAAAAGGTTTAAATTAAACCTCAAAGTTTCATATTGTTGCAAGTTAAATCTTAAAGTTTTGCTAGTTTCTAATCAAACCCTGAACTTTTAAAATCATATCAATTTAAACTCTTTAACTTTTTTGGATCTGATTTGCATATTGATTTTTCGAGTTTGATTTAGGGTTTAAATTGATACAGTTTAAAAGTTGAGTTTGGTTGAAACTAATAAAACTATATGGCTTAATTTGTAAAAATGTTAAACTTAAGGGTTATTTTGAAAACTTTAAACTATAGGAATTAATATGAATCCACTCCTAAAATAATTAGTATTAGGGACTTTAGAGAGTAAAATGGTTCCTAGTAGTAGGTTTGACTTTATCTGTCAGGTTATATGGTGGGAGTAAACTAAATTTCTCCCCCATTTACATAACTAGACCATAAATATAGTCCACAGACAAGCTCCAATTAACTATGTTGTTGATAAGTAGTATTAGAGACTTATTATAGGGCCCTAATGACCAAAAGAAGTCATGCCTTCACTTGGAAAAGTATTTGGAGGGTGAAAGTTCCTTCTAGAGTGGCCTTTTTTACTTGGAGAGCCGCTAGGGGAAAGATTCTCACTATGGATAATTTGAGGAGGATGTGCAAGAACAGTTGGGAATCAGCAGATCACTTGCTCCTTCACTGTTCTTATGCATATAATTTGGGGAGAAATTCCACAATGCATCATGTGGACTATTTGGCAAGAATGGAATCTTAGAACTTTCGAGGGGGAGGAACATTCCATCATTGAATTGAAATGGTTTTTCTTGCTTACTCTGTTTGATTGGATGACTGCAACGAGTGGTCTTTTTATCCCCTCATTTTCGGAATTTTTAGATTTGTGTTATTTCTGCTTAATGTTCTGTTTCCTTTACTACACATCCTGTGTACCATAGGAATAGTTTGTATGATTCTCTTCTTCTATTAAAAAAAAAGAGTACAATTGATATTGTTTTTCAAGTAGAGGGTTCATATTATCAACAAGTCTAGCATTTCCTCTCCCAACCTCATTATCAGATCATAAATCTAGCATAAAGAGAATTGCAATTAACTGTGTGGTTCATAAGTAATACTAGAGACTTCTAGAGTATAAATGGATTTTTTTTCTTGTAGTGGGACTTTCTATGACAAAAATCATGCATTTGTTCAAGAAGCTCATATGAAAGTTTTCCTAAGTAGAAGATGGATAATCATAATACCTCAATTGCTAGAAACTGTCTGAACTTGTTATCTGAAAATAATATCCTATCTAAAGGAAAGCACCCGTTGGGATTGGGAGTCCAGGATTACCTTTTTGAGAGATCAACATCAGAAATAATCCTTAAACATTATCTATATGTAATACATTCTCATAGTAAGGTTATTTATCTACAGATTGTACCTGAGGAAATTTTAATGTCCAAGTAGCTAAAATGTATTGTTATTGCTAGATCATTTGAAAATATTCTACAACACATTGTCAATCAAAAACCATTAATTCATTGGCCGGATGTAACGCCCTGAATCCCCTGATAGTAGTGAAGTACTTTTTTTTCCTCACTCATTGGACTGAGATGGAGCTGTTGTACTGTCAAAGGTTTTCTTCCTGACCAAGAGGCAAGTGATCCTTGAAGGACTAGCATGTGTATTATCAAGACTACACAACACAAAGTCTGGCTGATGAAGTGCAAGATTCAACATATTCTCCCCAACAACCAGTGCAGTTGCATCAAGCAGAACATGCCAGAAGTTCCTATGAGCTTCTGAAACCCAATGCATTGAATAACGAGTCCCATTTACTTCAACCGGATAAGAGAATAACCCCTTTGGGCTGTGCTTACACTTCCTCCTAAAGTATTGGCTAAGCTGTGATCCTTTGATCCTCAAATCCAGCCAAGTCTCTGGTGCCAATATCAATTTGGATTCCTTGAAAGTAGCATACTCTCTTATGCAGTCTTCTTCTTCACGAATAATGGTCAGGTATAAGTTTCCCTTGAAGAAAGGGTAGCTCTCCCCAACTAACTTCATGGCATCCTGGTAGCTTGGAGTGAAGAGAACAAGGTACTCATCATCAGTTAATCCACAGTGCTTTAAAACCTTGTTTCCAGCTTGGATTTCAGGGATTGAGATAAAACTTCCAGGAAAGGTAGATTTCTTGGTTAGAATGTCAAGCAACCTTGAATGCTCCAACTGGGTCCTATCCAAGTCAGGATGATTGCTTCCAAAGGAGAGTCTGGAAGGGTCTCTGATACTACCCCTTGGGGACTTTCGCCTATCATCAAGCACGGGCTCTACGGGCTCCTCATTGATGCAAAGACTGGAGAGGTCTATCTTTTCTCCTCCAACTAACCCAGCATATTGTGGATATTTTGCTAGGACATACTGTTCAACATATTGCGTTTCTGTTGGTGTGATTGGGCCTGACCATCTAAGGTCAAGACCGCGGACTGTTGATATAGCTTCAGCCACAATGTGAGCAGGTATAACTGTATGCGCTTTCTGTTCCAGTTCAAAAATTCAGTTCAAGAAAAATCAAAACTCCAATCCCATAGGGATAATATTAGGTGCTCTTAAATCTTTTGTAACAGGAGAAAAGAATATGAATTTTACCTTCACAATCATACTGTTTGATCTGCCATGATCTATATGTGGTTTGTGTATAGAAGCAAAGAGGGACTTGTTACGATTACTTTCCTTCATAGCCTGATTTGTTTCCAATTCTTTTATGAGAATCTTTGAATCTTTTATGCTATGAGAACTGTGTAAGACGATTAAATTTACAAACAAAAAAATATGGTTTTGAATTAAAAGCACTCACCTTAGATCCTGCATGTGGAACAATCTGTTCTTCAGTGTTCCTTCCAATAGTAATTATTCTCTCCACGAATAAGAAACTAAAGATTTGTTCATGGACCAAATATACAAGTCTTAGGAAGATCTAAGGAGGAAAATAGGAGTTATGTGTTTATAAACTCCCTTGCCAAAACAAAAACTACCTTGTTGCAGAAATGGGATTAGGCTGGAAAATATTTAGGAGATAATAGAATTCATTGCAAAGATAACATAAGAGAGATGTAGAGGGAATATAGAAGAACAAGGCAAACTCATAAAAATCAATTGTTAATGATATGGTTTGGTGTGCTAGATAAACCAAAGAAACAACTAGAAAGATTGAAAGAAGTATATGGAAGAAGAAACAAAGGCAGGTGTGAAGAGAAGACTAAGCCAAATAAACTATAACAATTTTTTTTTGCTAAACAATAAACTATAACAATTTGTTGTTGCAGATGTGGATTTGATTGGGGGGCATTAACATATTCTATAAACTAAAGTACGTGCACAATGACAACAGCAATGTTTTGAAAAACAGGATACCTTGAATCAGTAATACCATTTTTCACCATAACCATGGTTTAGAATATAGATTATGTATTCAAGATTAATATGTGTTAGTCAACCATTGGTTGAGTTTAGGAATCAGTTTAAACCTTTTGTATGGCTGGAATGCCCACCAACTAAAGGGAAGTTTAATTTTTTAAATGAAACTATGAAAAGATAACAAAACCCAAATTATATATTTAATTGGAGATGAATTGTCACCCTGTTAGTTTAAAAACTTAGGATGGAAAATGACTTTTTTGAGGGTGTTTGGTGGCAGGAAATGGACCTATTTGTTGCCAATTGTTTTCTATGGAAAATTAGAGGGAAGATGAAATCTTTGTCTAGTTTACACTTGGGGTCAGCCTATCATAAATCTTTCGGGGGCACGGTGATTGCAATTGTTGTGAAGACGTGGTCTAGAAATTTAACAACTTAGAGGAGGCATTATTTACAAAATCTGCTAGAAGACTATTACATGATAGAGGGCTGAAGTTATTGAACATATTTTTGTGTTTTTGACATTTGAAACTACTAGCTAAGGCACACTACATTATGGACAGATTATTGTACCTATTGTTTTGTAATATCTTTGCTGTCAAGGTTTAGCTATATAAACTTAGGATTGATGCAAAGAATATGTAACAATCTCATTTGTCAAGATAATGACTCTTACTGTTTCACATTACACATTATGTCACTTGCTGCAGTCTATATAATAGCAAAGAATATCAAAGATTTTCCAAGACTACCCATATTTTCCGCTTGGCACTGCCATCTGCTTAAGATGTGTTTGTGCTCACCCATATAATATGTTAAATTGGGTCAATTAGGCATGACTTTAGTTTTGTTTCTCACTATAGAAGGAACCAAAACAATTTTTAAGCTATTGCATTTGATTCGGTACAAACAAAGTTTAGAGAGAGACAGGAGAGTATATTCTATGTAGAGATGCCTGAGTCAGGAGCTTACATAAAGACAAGGTTACAAACAAGTTATATCAATAATGGACATTGACATTAAAATTGTATATATAATAAATACCTTATAGAATAATAAAAAAACAGTGTATGAAAATTGTTAAGCACTTAAGCTTCCAGACTAGGAACAGCTAATGCAGCAGAATTCATAGGCATGGACCTAAAATTTCAGTTGAACCTAACTGCTCAATCATATATTATTATAACCATAATATTAGCTCTGGCTCTTTGGAAAATAAAATAATTAACCATATGGTCTATTTATTCTCTTTATATGACTCATATCAACCAGTCTTTGAACAAGTCTCTTCCTTCATTGAAGTTTGTGGTAACGTACTTTCCGGGAAAGTTACTCTTGAAAAGGTCTACAAAAGCTTAAACATATATGATATATCTTCTTTGTCAACTATATATGCCATTCTTTATATAGCTTTTGTTTGAGAATTTACTACATGTTCCTCTAATGAAATTGAGTCTAGAGGAATTTTAATAATCATTAAGACCACACACTTCTTTTTTATTTTATTTATAAATACGATAGAATTTGAACCTATGACATTCATTATATGATGATTTATCTTTATCGTTAAGCCAAGACACTAATTGATTTCTTTTATGTGTATGCAGAAACAAGTAATTTTACTTTGAGCAAGTTCAAGAACATCAGTCTCTTGTAATTGTCTTTTTGACTAAAAGTTTTTCACTTTACCGCAGCAATGCCAGCAAATGACACAAACTTTCACCAATTTGACTATTGCATTCATTTTTGACAATTTTTTAAAAATAAAAATAGGTACATTGATATAATTTTATCTACTTGCATGTTTACATCACTAATCAACCTTTCTTTCTTATTTTCTTGGGTCATATAATTGTAGAAGCCCCTTTGCACGGTTGCACACACCTTACTTGCGGACCAAACAGCAAATTAGCCATCTACAAATGAGCATCTTTAAATGATATTTTTTGTGCGGCCCTTGACGCTTATTAAGCCAAAGTTCGTGAGCACTCATATATGAAAATATTTTCTAATGTATATTGTTTAAGCCCCTAGATGTAACATGACAATGTTATGTCTGTATAGCAATTATTATGATTATTATATTTTATGTAAGTAATATTTTTGAGTGGAACCTAACCGCGAATCTTGGTTTTGAACCTTTCTAAATGTAAGGAGTTACTTTCTATTTTTGAGTAGAAATCTAACCTCAAAAGTCAAATAAAAAAAA
Source organism: Quercus wislizeni (assembly GCA_023055345.1). NCBI lineage: Eukaryota > Viridiplantae > Streptophyta > Magnoliopsida > Fagales > Fagaceae > Quercus > Quercus wislizeni. Next base: position 3,037,265 of record JALGQJ010000003.1, read on the forward strand.
TGGTCTTTTTTTTTTGGTAAACAAAAATAGGAGTTAGTTAGGTTACGCCAGCTCCTAGGCAGGGTGCTCGGGTTAAAACTCATCCTTTTTGGATGCAGTCAATCCTTATGGATGCCCACCAATCGACTCCTATTGGCAGCAAGACTTGAACCTAGTACAACAAATCAAAGATGTTAAGATTTTACAAAATATTAAAATAACTAATGGTAAAATAGTAATATGATATTAGATGATTGTCTTCTTCTAAATTTAAGGTTAAATATTTTTAAAATTCTTAAAATATTTGAACCTTAGACGTCCTACTATGAAACACCAAAATATGTTAGTAAAAGCTCAAACCTCTTGACAAGTAATAGGTGTCTACTATTCAAATACTCTATCTTGAAAGAAGAAAAAACAATAACAAAAGGGGTTTTTAGCAAAATAGATGAAATATTACCTTAGTTAATTATTAGCTTTGCTTAAAAAGTTTGAACTTTTGGGTAATTGTAGCAAAATCAAATACCTTAATTAATTTGGAGTTTGTATCATAGACATAGACATTTCAAGTGCTTTTATTTTATTTTATTTTATTTTATTTTTATGCTTATAACAATTTTAGATTTTTTTAATAGTATTTTCTCCTTTATACGAGATGTGAACTTAAATAAAACAATTAAAAATCCAATAATTTTATAAATTAATAAAATTGTAAAAAGGATCGGGATCTTATAAGATTCCACATTCTATTATTTAAGATTTGAATTGCATTGAGCTTTTCAGATCATAAAATCTTAAGATTTAAATACCCTATGCCACTTGTGCATTAATTCTTAGGACTAGGACCTCAAATCAGTCACGTTTTGCTTACAGAGTCCCAACCTAGCCACCAAAGTGAACTTCCCGTAGCCTTGGAAGCAATATTTCATGTTTTTGCTATATGTAGTGGAAATAAGAGATCGTTTTTTGTCGCCTTGGAACCATGAAAATACAACTACAAGCGCATGAAATGGATGCATTTGTATTAGGTCGTAAATGAAGTTTGGACTTGAATCACTTTGTTAGGGGCCATTTTACCAAATTCCGTTTGTGATCATGGTTTAAAGTACAATCTTAATACCTCGATAAATAGACAGTGTATGCAGGGACAGCGCCAGATGCTAGTCCCCCTTAATGTTAAAAAATAATAATAATAATAAAAATGTAGGTATATTTAAGATTGATTTAGAATTTGTACCTTAGACCAAACATAATTCTTAACCCCTTGAACCATAAAATAGTCCGATAACAATAAAATGAACTCAAACTATAATAAAAATAATCCAAGCAATAACAAAACTAGCCCAAATAACAACAAATAAAATCTAACAAGAAGCCCACTTTTTTAACATTTCAAAAAAGAAAAGAAGTCTAATGAGCAATCATGAAATTTTAATGAATCATTGTATTTTATGAAATGTTTTTCCATACTTCGGCCTCTCTTAATCAATATCTGGCTATATCCCTTAGTGTATGTCAGTATAAATGGTCCACCACTTGGACCTTAAACACTCTGTCGTTATTCTAAACGCCGTTTGGTTTGAAAATGCTAAAATCAAGCATGTATACAATTAAACACCCAACCTTTGAACTCTAAAATGCCTCCACAATTAAGGGTTTTTAAGTCCTAAACTCTGTGGTTTGAGTCAAAATGGGGAAGAATATCCATCATTTATTTATTTATTTATTTTTGGTATATCCATCATTTAGACCCCTTAATGCCCATTAAAGCTAATAATTAACTCATGCACATCCCTCTCACAACATTTGTGCCTTATAACCACAATTGTGAGAGGTTAACATACTAAAAGGTACCACCACGCATTCTTTGCATGATAGTCATTTCACAAGTACTGCTTGTGAAATGTGGCATGCAAAGACCAAGTTTTAGGTTTTCAATAAGGAGCTTTACATACATACACTTAGCTTGGACTGGAATAGAATTTTATCTCATATTTAAATATATTAAAAATACTAAGAGCCATATTGTATCTGCCGCAAACAGTATACACCTTCTACATTAAAGCACAAAGGGTTTCATAAACACCGACATTAATTTGTTTTAAAACCTAAGCAAACCCGAATCCTATGTTTTTTCTGTACCCCATTTTTACGTTTCCATGTCTTTTTTTATAGACCTATTCATTATCCAATAAAAAGAACATCAATATTCTACGCTAGAAATCTAAACATCCATTTCCAATGCACTAGCCACCGATACCGAAATCCGTAACAGTCAGGCTCCAATTTATAATTATAGTATGAAAATGATCTGAGAAAGTCAAAATTGATTGAAAATGGCCTTACAACTACTCATAGGCCACCTTATACTTCACTCAACACTACCAAACGACACCAAGAAATTGAAAAAAAAAAAAAATGAACCAATCTCTCATCTCAGAAAGTTCCAAGTTCCAAGTCAGTATCCCTTTAAAATGATTGAAGCACCAAACTCATTATTGTTTTTCTTTTTCCAAAGGGATATTTACACGTAGCCAGTTTTGATATCTCACAATGCAAAGTGCAACCACAAGCAATTAGGTAACAAGGTGACAACTCAAAATAAATACAAAACGTAACACTTTAAACAAAAGCAAACCATTTTCCTTCTTTGTCACTCAAGAAGATTCCAAGGGGCTACATTAGATAAACAAATCGCATCATCAGCAAATTGTAAAAAGGGGATGTGAATCATGTGATGGTAGCTGTGATACTACTGAAAGAAAAAGAGAACAAGCAACACAATGCCCCCAGAAGTGCCTTACTGCCGTTCACTTTCAACTCCTATAGTTCAATTTTCTCCACCACTCTCACCTGAGGCACAACAAAATCTAGCAATCTGTTACAAATATTGCAGAGGGCGTAAAAAGATGAACATCAACGTAAGGAAACTTATCCCGGTGGTCATCATGATCCTATCTAGTTTCTCCATCATCAGGTTTCTTTTAATCACATTCTTCACTACTTCATCCAGTTCACCTCCACTGCCTGCTTTGCCCACTATTCTTCGGCACACAGATGCACCAGGCTCCTCAACAAATCAACCAAAAACCTCTGCCAATGCCATCGTGCTTACAGAAAAAGAATTTCAACTCCTGTCAACCCTTGTTGCCCATAAAGCCCCCTGCAACCTCCTCATTTTTGGGCTCGAACCCCAATACCTGTACCTCTCACAAATCAATGCAGGTGGCACCACCATTTTTATAGAGGATGATATTAACAAGCTACGCACAATCAAAGCCAATTCAAACAGCACTCAAGCTTACAAGGTTGGATACAATATACCTGGAAAAGAGGCTTACAAACTGCTCAAGCACGCAAGGAAGAATCCAGCCTGTGTGCCTAGCTCAGGACTGCTTCAAGTATCAAAATGCCGGCTTCAGTTGACAAATTTACCACAAGAAGTATATCAGCATAAATGGGATGTGGTAGTGGTGGATGGACCGAGTGGGGATACACCAGAGGCACCAGGTAGGATGGGAACAATCTATACTGCTAGTATATTAGCAAGAGCTGGGAATATGACGGATGTAGTCATACATGATGTCAATCGAATGATTGAAAAGTGGTTTTCTTGGGAGTTTCTATGTGATGAGAACTTAGTTTCTTCCAAAGGGAAACTGTGGATTTTCAGGATCAGAGGTCAATCAAATTCTACAACATTTTGCCCTGCTAAAACTGCTGTCATAGAGTAAGAGCATTCTTTTATTCTTTTTTCTTATAGGTGAAAGCACAAAGCAACAAAATTATGCAATTGCAAAATATGAAAACACGTGCTGTGGCAATTTTGTTGTACCACCCTAGAGCATGCCAATCAAGGGATAAGATCCATGCAATTTTTGGACTGCAAACCATTCAAGGCAACAGATAGTAATTTAAAATATTAAGTTATTTCAGCAGCCTGTTTCATTGCCATGCGAGTACATCAACATAAAATACTGAATGTGCAATATCTGCAACATTTCAAAGCGCAAGTAGTTTGTTGTATTCCAAAAATCAAGGAAGCAGTGAAAGCTCAAGAACACATCAATTATATATGTACTTTGTAGATGGGAATATTGGTGTTACCCAAAAAAAAAATTACCACATACCCAAAAATCATGTTGAGTGCATTTTGCAAACAGACTAAATGCCTCCAATATCACAAATTATGATATGAAGTTCCAACAGACTGCACTTCTTTTCCCTTTTTTTTTCTTTTTTTCCTTTTTTTTCTTTTTGGGTACAATAGCCTAGTATATGCATTACCCATTTTGGGCTGTATTGAACCAATGCTGCTTCCCACCTTTCCTGCAAGATTGTGGCTCCATTTATCTCCAATCAAAACTTAGCATGGGGGAGATGTGACTAAGATATATACAAAGTGATTCCCTAACATTACAGCCACAAGGAATATTGATGCTTAGCATTTTTATCTGTGACATAATCATTCACCTGCTTCTGTTCGCTGCAAAGATGACCAGAAAAAAGAAAAGCATTAGCCTTAGGAACTCCATTCGTAATCATAAAACACAAAATCTAGTATAGCTATTTTCATTTATTTTAAGGGTTTGTGAGTGTGCGCGCGCGTGCGCATGTGTGCATGTAAGAAACTGTTTTCATTATTATTATTATCATCATGAAATATGCATAAAATCACCCAAACTACATGCAACAAACTCTAATATAAGTTTCAAATAACCAAGGACAGAGCTAAACATCAGTTCTTTTCTTATTTCTTGAAGCAATAAGCATGGCATGAAACAACAAGATGTTACGATCACCTAACCTTACTAGAAGCCCAAAAATTTTTAAAACCTAAAATATGGTATGTGAGAATGTGAAGTTCACCATTCGCTTGCTGACGTAAGGTTGTATCTCGATTGGTATTTCAGATTGACTCCCAAGCTTGAGCAATTTTTGTTTCTCCATCTCAAATTCTTTTCTAGATTCTTTTCGGCTACCAGATTGCCAAACTCTACCAAAGTTAGGAAGCCAGTTAGCATCACAATCATTCTTGACAATCTCTCCTCTCTTCTCCATTTCCAGCTCAATCTTTCTCTTTTCTGCCCAAGCAGCTCCAACCCGTTTTGGGTTCAATTTTTTGGACTTCCCTGACTTATTAAGAGGCACAAGGCTGCCTGCTGCTGGTTTTAGTGGAGCATCGATCTGGCTTGCTTCAGTTGCTTCCAACCAGGGGGGAGGCGCTCCAGTATGCACATTACCTCTAGCCTCTTCAGGGGCCAAGGTAGAAATTCGAGCGAGATTCTGCAAACCTAAAGAAAAAGAATCACAAGATAAGGGGAAACATTTGTAAAATAAAGTATCACTCCACCAAAATCCTTGTTCACTAAGCTAACCAGAAATCTATATGCCAATAACTTCAATCCTAAGAACACCTGACACTCAAATGATGAATTCAAATGGTATCTAGGTAAAAAATGCATGAGAAGGAGGAGGAAGAAATAATAAAAAAATTAAATTAAATTAACAATAACAACAAAAAATAAATAAAAGTGGTCAAATATTCATACCATGAGAACTGCTTTCTCCTTTTACAATTCCTTCATTCTCATGCACCTGGTACATCTATATAAAAATACATTACATGTTTAAAGGTGTTGTAAGTACATATGAACAGTAAGTGCCCAAAAAGGGGAGGAGGGTTATAGATATATAGGCAGGTCATGAAAGAAGTTAAAAGTTGAAATCTTCACTGTTAGGACATTAGTACAAAATACCATTACATTATAAAAAAAATACAATACTAATAGTCATGCTGAACATTGGGCTACCAGCAGACTTCCAAAATGTGATATAGTGCTATACCTGAACATACACAAGTACTATATAGAGTCACCCTGCCTTACTGCAACCTGATATTGGGATTTTGCAAGCATTAAGAGCTTAGTGTATTACAAGAATTTAAAGCCAATCACTAGCCCCAATGTTAGCATCAGTTTGTGAAGCATGAAATATTATTATTTGTTGAATAAACGCAACATAATAAGAATGCATGTATGGTACAAAATCAGCAATTATTTGCACATGTAAACAAGAATGATATCACTCCCATGTACATAGAGTATTATTCACTCCTAGAAATTTAAGGCAGTGGAGGATAGTCTCCATTAAAAGACAAGTAAACAGAAGCTATTGACACATTCAATCAAAATGCTTTCCCTTCACTCTCTCAGACCATTCTCTAGTTCATTTCCAGAGAATAGGCAATCCTATCATATCCCGATGGGTAGGCAACAACGAAATTTCACTAAAGGGTATCTTATTTACCTATCAAAAAAATAAAAATAAAACACATTTCACTAAAGGGTGCCTAGTAAGTCTTTTTTATATTTTTGCTAAGTAACTCAATGACAGATGAAATAAGAACTAATATATCTCCAGTTTAGAAAACTTACCCTTCCATTACTGAAAGAACCATCAGCTGAGCTATAACTGTTGTAAGGAAAAGAACATTGGCTATTCCTGTTAACTGAGTCACAATGAAAGCACATAGCAGGTAACACAAAACTACCATAAGGATTCTCATTTGCCAAGAGGCTCCACCACAACATAAACTAAATAACTCAAGTTGGGAAAAGAAAAATGAAAAAAAAAAATGGCAATATAAACAAAATATATGCTTACCTCTTATATCCTTCAAACTCCATAAATTTGTGTCAGAGCATGTCTCCGCAGGTAAAAAGGAGCCAAAATCATGTGCAAACATGCCAACATTTGTGGCTTCATAGAGTCCTGAATGGGATACCTGATACTCATTCGTATAATACTGTAAAGGCATAACACCATTTGAAAGACTTGATTTAACAGATTGGATACTACTATTTTCAAAATTATCTATATTTCCATAATTTTTTTCATTGTGGATATCATTCAAAGGTCCAATTTCTGGTCCAACAGCTCCTTGACTTGAGGAGACAGCATTGCTCTTCAAAGAAATGCACTTCTTCTCCCACTGCAGTCACAAAAGAAACGCCCACCAATTAATAATCCGTCCTTAACTGAAACCGAGTATTAGACCCTTTTCTTCGATTTTGAAGAAATTCAGTTATCTCGAAAACTATTACAAAATGTCCAAAAACTGTTGAATAGAAATTACTATAACTAAGTACCTTAGCTACATCAGCTTCCAAAATCCTAAAAGCATCCAAAAGGTCCATTCCACCACCATATTTCCACAAAAAATGCTTCAAATTCTTCAGATGATCAGCACTTGCTAGATGATTAATCGCATTATAACTGTTAACGAAACACAAAGCACGTAATCAAATGCAGAATTCTGAGACCATATTCGACCAGTTTAGCAACTATAAATTCGACAATAAATTCAATTGAGTCTACAATTTTCTTTCACAGTTATAAAGCCTCAGAAAACCAAAACCTCCACTAAACTGAAACAACAAAACATAGAATTTCAAAAACTTTATAATTTCTTTCATTTTTTTTTCCTCTCTTTTCTCAGCAACCAAACATGAATTTAACAACACTATTAAAGTTTTTTGGATAATCAGAATTGGTAGAACCGAGCTATTGGCTGCTAAAAAATCACTATAATTCGACGATAAATTCAATAAGTCTCTCATAATTACAATGCCTCATAAAACCAAAACAAAATGCATAGAATTTTATAAAACTCTACTTCCTTTCCTCTTTCCCTCTAATTTTCTCAGCAACCAAACAGGAATTTAATAAAATCATTCAAAAACTGGCTAAAACAGAAACTGTAGCAGTACCAGGCGAAGGAGCTGCCGATCTCGTCAATGTCGGAGTCGCAAAATACGCACCAGAACCGGTTTTTAGAGGCGAGCTCAGGACGGAGAGGGCTAGGGTTCTTGAGGAAGAAGCGAACGTCGGAGTGCTTGGCTTGGAACCGAGAGAGAAAGTTCGATAGCGAACTCTTGTGGCTCGGAAAGTACTTGTGTCGCTGGCCTTGATCGTGGTTCAAATTGCACACTTTGCAGAACTCGTACTCACTCTTCTTCTTCTCCTTCTTCTTCTTCTTCGCAGTATTGGTTTTAGGGTTAGGGTTAGGGTTTGGTTTCTGAGTCTTCGATTTTTCCTCCATTGTCGTACGGAAGCTTCTCTCTCTGAAAGATTGGGAAATTTTGAAAAAGAAAAACGGAATTCAAAGAAGAAGAGGAAGAGAATCGGGTTGCGGAGTTTTGGAATTCGGGTTCGGGTTGGAAAATATGGGTTCGGGTCACTGAAACGGTTCTGCGCCAAAATGTAACTAACTTAACTTATTCACGAATACGCTATTTGTATTAGCGTGTTTTGTATCGAGGTTACTGCCGTTAAAAAGTTATAAAGCGCAATTTCTGTATGCGTCTTCGTCTTAACTAAAATTCCCGCCAATTTCTAACTTCCAAAGGAAATTTATTATTAGTAGAGAAAGTAATATATCAAGGGTCCAGTTAATGTGTGCCCTTAAAATCCATATATTAAATATGTGCGAATCTTTTGGCTAAGGAATGAGCTTTCACTGGTATTTTGTATTAGTTTTTAGTTGATGCTTGGGGTGTTATGTACCCTATGCTTTGTACTTCTTAATTTGTTTTAATCTAATTTCTGTCTCTTTTAAAAAATTTAAAAAAAAAGGCCTATGTTGTATGTTATTATTAAGTTTAAATAACTTCTTTTGGAGGGAGAAAATTGACTTATAAAATTTGCATTTTTATAAGGTAATGCTTCAATATGGTAATTCTCTTAAAGACTTTTTTTTTTTTTTTTTTTGGGTTAAAAATACAAAACTGACCCTCTAAGTTTCTTAAGATTTTAATTCAGTCTTCTAACTTTACTTTTGTTCATTTCAATCCTCTAAATTTCAGATTTATTTAATTAAGACCTTTTGTCAAACTTTTTTTAAAATTTTTTGAAAAAAAAAATCTGGAAAATATTTTTCAATCATTAATTGAAAATTTTTTTAATTAAAAAAATTTAAAGATAAATCTAAAAAATTGAAAAATTAACCACAACATATAACAAAAATGGATGAAAAAGCCTTAATTGAATAAACTTGAAAGTTAGAGGACTGAAATGAGCAAAAGTAAAGTTAGAGAACTGAAATGAAATATGAAGAAATTTAAATGGTCAGTTTTGCATTTTAGCCCTTTTTTTTACAAGTAGCTTCCAAGAATAAAAGTGCTAGATCGATTTGTTTACAACCCTATTTGTTTGTCCTTAATCACGTACAAGAAGCTTGAAATTGTCTCTACGCTAGTTCGAATTTCCTAGAAATCCACCAACTATTGAATTATCAAATAAATAAATAAGTGTCACATATCTTTAGCTCTTGTAAGTTCATATACTCATTCTGATTTGCTTCTAACATGAAGCAGTTTGCTATTAATTGGTTACACTTAAATTGGATAGTAAACGTTTAAGCTAGTAGTAAAAGTTCAAACTTGTTCATTTACTCCTCTCTCCTTTCCTTCATCCCCCTCTATTCCAAACAAACACCTAATTTTATTTTGAATGCGAGCCGAGCTCAAACTCATTACCAAAAGATTACATGTTCAATTTTTATTCATTTTCTTGTCAAACAAGCTTAAACTTGTTCCCGCTACTTAATTAACTTATTCTTTTCTCATATATAGTAAATCATGACTAAAACTTTTTATCCTTTCATAAATCTATGGATTTTTACTAGAATATACTGTTTATATTATCAATAAACTATAAATAATAATTTGATATCATATAGACCTCTTTATAAACTTACACAATCTATTCTCAAGTCTATATCAATATATTTTAAAACAAATATACATATAAGAATATAATAGTTATATAGTTAAATCAAGACTCGTGTTTACAAGTTTGTTTATGAACACATTTATACAATACTAAAAGCTGAAATGTAGCACTTAATGTTGCTATGCTCACATTAAGCTACATCAACAGTCATATCATCTCCATTCTATTTTTTGTATTTTTTCTACAATTTTAAAATAGTTTTTATCAATTTTAAATTACTCACAAATATAAAATATTTCCTAGCCCTATCTCCACCACTTATAAATTTAATTCCACCATAAAGCCCAAGCACAAAGCCCTTTTCAACCTAAACCCTTTGGATAACCCTTTGAGAAACACGGTTTACTCAAAATTTCAGTTTTCCTTTTATTGCACGTTTCAAGATCCTTCCCCTTCCCCTTCCCCAACGTTCACAATTTCAATCTCCCTGTTTTCCTTTTATTGCACGGTTTCAGATTTCCTTTTGTTGCACGGTTTCAGATTCCTTCCCCTTCCCCATGCTTCTATTCTACGGTTTCACCCCTTCTAATGGCAACCTCTCCGCCTTCCTTCCTTCTTGACTTCCTCACCTCACAGTATATAAATATTGATAGAAGCTTGATGATTCAATTTAGGTATCTCTAAATCTAGTTTATTTTGTGTTCTATTCTTTTGCTTGATTTTTTTTCCCCTTTTTACATTTTGTTACTACATCTTTTGTTTGATGATCCAGTTCACGTTTCTGTTTTCCTTTTGTTTGATGTTGTTTTCCCCTATTTGTACCATACGTGTAGTGCAAAATAAGGGTATGTGTAAGTAAAGATTTTTTTTTTTATTATAAGTAATTGAATTTATTCAATCTGTAAAAACATAGAGTTTAGGAAAATAAAAAGAGAAAACTATTAATTCATAAAACAATTCTCTTTAGTATTATTTTATATACTTGCCCTTGGTTTTGTTGTTTTGTAAAAGAATTCTGTTACCATTGATTTTCTTTTCTTTTCTTATTTGTTTAATAACAGGCATAGGTTGATTTTGAATTATTAGAGGATGAGTTTGAAAGGACCAGAGAGCTTCACGAAAAAAATTTGGACCGATTAAAGCACTTGAAGGTATTTATGAACTATACAAAGTTAGAATATAGTGTTTAAACTTTAGAATTGTTTTGTATATTTTTTTTTTTTTTTTTTTTGTGTGTGCTGGGGTTTATGGTTTATGTTGCTTGCTTGGGTGGTGTTATTTGATTAGTATTCTTTGTTGAGAAAAAAATGTTGATGGGCTGATTACAATTTGGTATTTTTGATGCTTTCGTTTTTTTTGTTTTTTGTTTTTTTGTTTTTGGTGTTAGCATTTGGACCCACAATAAGAATATTAGCCAGGTAGTTGTCTGAATGGCCAAATCACTAATACACTAGCACTAGACTAGGTGTAGAGTAGCAACCTGTGAATAGTGCAGCAACATAGCAACAAGGGAACCACACATGATCGACTCTATAACACGCTAAAAATAGCTCTTATATGAATTTAAAAAGATTTCACAAACAACCATTTCAAGATAGTACAACACAAAATTCTGCTATGGACCTACATTTTATTGCTGTCATGATTTTTTATGTTACCAAATGTGAGGCTTAGGGTCTAAATTTGGTGAATTCTTTGATTAGTTATAATTGCTTTCATATTAGCTTGCCGTACTTATGCGCAAATTCTTCTATTTATGGATATGCTTCTTTACAGGTTGATTTCAAGAGGAAGGTGGCACTGACAAACTGTTACTTGCTAATTGGAAGAGTTAAAAACATGATCCTATTTGGTCAATTTTGTTTTTAGTATGTTTAATCTTTTTAGAATATTTGAAAATGAACCAAATGCTAAAATCTTAAATTTGGGTTGCTTAGATGTGTGTGTGTGTGTGTGTGTGTTTACATTATTCTATTTCCCCCTTCCATTAGAATGTTCACATCAATCTTTTCTTGAATAAAAGTCTTGGAGACATTGGTTTGCTGTTGCCCAAATGTCTTATTTGAGGTTTTGTTGTTTTTTAGGTAGAAGATGTGATACCCAAAATTGGCCATTATACAAGTCAAAGATTCAATAGTTTTACAGGTAACTACGATTAAGCAGGAACATAATGTTTGAGCATGAGATTTAATGTTATTTATGTGTTCCATTTACATTCTAGGAAACATAAGCTATCTTGAATTCACAAACTATTTTGAGAAGAGTTTCTAATTACGAAACAAACATTGAGCACTAAAATACATATTTTATCAAACATAATAAATAAAAGACCTAAATCAAATCACATTGTGATGCTTGCATTTTGGCATCCAATTATGCAAAAGATAAGTAATGATTCTGCGACTAAAAAAAAAGAAGTAATGATTATGCATGTATATACAAGTTACAAGCTTAAGTATTATAGCTGAATCTATGATTTCACACTTGAAAGTCCACGAAAGTGCATTGGTTTTTGGGTTTTATTGAAAATTTAGGAGAGACCTCATGACTGTGTACCCAAAGTAAACCCCAAAGACCTCAATAAAAACTACAGCCAAATGCATATCATTTGGGCCAAGGGTGTGAGACCACTCCATAAACACATTCATGCATGATAATTTAATCATTGTAATTGAGAGAACCACACTGATAAATATCTAATTGTTTCAATCCTATAAATTGGCCAAATTCCAAACATAAGGGCTGTAATGTTTAAGTTGGAGGTGATGCTTGCTATTGATACGAGTTTAAATTCTTCTAGAGGCCTTCATTTTTTTGCGTTTAAATTAGTCTTCCTCCCTCTACCTTTCGTTATAGTTATTGGTTTCTTTATGGTTCTTGGTTGGATATAGCACTAGGATATTTAAATTAGTCAAATTACACAAATTTGAATAGTAGACAACATTAAATATTGTCCTTTTTAAAGAGAGAGATATTTTATGACAAAATTAAGTTGGATAAAAGGGACAATCACATTTAGTTTTGAGCTTGAAAATTTTGTTCTAAAAGTTTATTTTTCCTAACTTCATGGCTTATATTATATTTGTTTTGACTTAGTTTTATATTCAGATAGATATTATTTTTTCTTATTTTGTTGAAGGTTGAAACTTGAAATCCCCAAACCGATGCAATACAACTAGCAGCGTCGAGAGGTAATTTTTAATAGGCTTATGGAGCACAATTCAAGTGCGGGGAGTTCTTCACAATGTTGCATTGATATTGCCAAAGCCTTGAATGCCCCAATCCATATAAAACCTAATGATATGGAGACTGTTCATGTCTATGAGCTTCAAATTTAGTGGCACAAGACTTTCCACTTATATGTGGTTGATTTAAACTATTGTCATTGTTATAATATGTAAGATATTTACATAAAAGAATTGTTTGATAATTAATATTTAGTATGAGTTACTTCTATCGCTCTTTAGTTAAATTGTATTCTCTTGATATTTTTCCCTTCAGCTTTTATTTTTTAATTTTATTGTCCTCATGCAGAATACGAGTACCATTTTGCTTATTAGCATTTGTATATTAGAGGAAGCTTTCAACAAATATTCTTAATTCTTCTACCATTTTGCTCTATTGACACGCCACAATTTAATTTTGTTAAACTATCTCATACATCACACAGGTTAGCAACTAGTTTATTATAATGTTTGAGCTTTTCATAAACAATTTGATTCATTTACAGCCCAATAAATATTTTAATTTTAAACTGAATAAACCAAAAATGTTGATTGTGGATGCATTTGGTTATATAACGTATAGATCCACAAGATGCTTGCCAACAATAAGAGAACCTCGGAGTGCTACCAGTGTAGCAACCACATAATAAAAAGCTATGATGCTTGAATAAGAAAATATGATCAAGGAGAGAATTACTTATTAATTATGGCTGTCACCTTATACCTATGTATGATTTGAGTTCTTTCTTAGATAGAGTTGTTATTTCATGTCATGAAACATTTTCTTATCTGTATATGTATTCCTTTATTGGCTGGAGCTATAACTTGGCATCAGTAATCTGTCTACAATTATAGCATGCTTACTTTTTATGTATCCTTGAATTTCCAATAGTTTCATATTTATGTTCATGAATCTTTTTATTTATTTATTTTATAAATGAGGGTATCTAGACATTTTCGAATATCTTACTATTTCCTTTGATGTATACAGTCTTTCGTTTCACACGCACCAAGTTATTACAAGAATGAATCTCATAGGGGTGGCTCCAAGATGCTACCAAGAGATTTCTAACCTAAAATCTCATAAATATCATAAGGTCTTAAGAACTACTAAGCCAAACTCTTAAGAGTGGCCGTGAATCTTTGTAAGTGTATAAGTTGTGTTTTGGGGGGGGGGGGGGGGGGGAGTATAATAAGTTGTGGGGCGCAAACCTCCTGACTCATTGTCCTAATTGTAAGATTATGATTTATGATACATATTCAGATTTTCTTAATTTACCCTAATATTTGATCATATTACAGTCAAAATTAAAGATTGCTGGAAGTACTTTATGAGTTTGTTCCAAAAGAATAGAAACTTAGCAATAATTAGCGACATTGTATATTGGCTACTGGCTAGCTTCTTTTTAGGACTGATACCTAATAGCAATCATTATTGGCAAGTTGCATGTGGCTGAGAGATTCAGGCTTAATAAAATGCATCGCAACCTCTTTCACACATTTTTTTTTTTTTTTAAGAAAATAAAAAATAAAAAATCTCTGGTTTCTATCATATGTATGGACTAACAATTTACTTTGGGGTATATGAGTAAAAAGGGCATTGATTATCTCACACTTATTAATATATATTTTCTGTACACTTTATCAATCTCATGTTAAATGTAAATTTTCATTAAAAAATGTGAATATAAAAAGAGAAAATATGAATATTGTGTGTACGAAATGTATATCAACGAGTGTGAAACGTTATTTTCTCTTCCTTCAAATGGTTCACAAGCAGCTGGAAAGCATGTTGTGTCCATGATAAGTATGGGCTTCCTTTTTTTTTTCTTTTTTCTTTTTTTGGATGAATAATAAATTCTTAGCTAGTATGATAAATGTCATAGTTCTCTTTATCCTTTTAGCTTTTTAGGTTGAAAAGATCATAAAGAACCTAGACAACATCTGCTATTAAAGTCTACTATAATTAATGAAATGGTGGGATTCACATTGGTGTGACAGCAAGAGTTTAGTCCCACCATGATCTAAACTTTATGCATTCAAAAGTCATTAGACTTTTCCTCTTGATTGGTTTATAAATGACTTAATTGAACAATGTTGATCATTCTGTTATCTAAAAATATCATTTGTTAGTTTTATGAAACCTTATAGTTAATTTCTTACTTTTCTGGAAGTAAATAATTTTATTTGTTATTTTTTGAAATTTCGTAATTTAATTTAATTTATTACTTATAAAACTACATAATTTCTTACAGGCCTCTCTTTTTCTTCTTTTGTTTACCTCAAAAATTTTATCTCACCTCTTCAATAATTACCATATATCATCATAGCTGAACTCTGTGAATCCTCACATGATACTATGACTCCACCAATTTTTGTCCCTTCTTAATTCTAAATAGTTGCTCACCACTCCTGTCCAAATTTTAATTTCCAACTTCGAATTGAAAAGCATTGACACTGTCCTTTAGAGTTCAGATGAATTGGATTCTCATCTCCTATCATACATCAATAAATATTGAAACTGTTAATATATATATATACATATATCTCTATCTCAGGATTTAATCCACCAATATTCATCTCTAAAGCAAATAAGAAATTATAGACTTCTCTATGTGCAAGAATACATTGTTTGTGCCGTGTAGTCATAGAAAATCATGATATGCATGAATGTGGTTCCCCACTGATTATCTCTGAGTTTGGCAAAGATTTGTTTGTCGGATAAAGTGAAGGTGACTTGAGAAAATCCTGATATATAATTTAGACTCTCAGACATCGATTTACAATCAAAATTAAACGTAATTCTTCTCCAAGAATTACTTATAGTTCTGGATTTATGAGTTAACATATTATTCTTTGCGATTCAATTAGAACAAACAGTATCACTCGACGATCATATGTGGACAACGTGAAAAAAGACAAATTTTAAGGTTTTGTCATGATGACTACTTTGATAACTCAGCTAGTGTGTCCTACATCTTTATCATGCACTTCAACTTTCTGAAAGAATTGATGGTTCTTGCATTTCTATGATTGTAACCAAATAAAAGATAAAAGACAAGGTATCCATGATGAAATTGGTCATATGTCGGATTGCAGTTTATCATGAATTAGATTCTGCTGATGTTGTGAGTCCATATGAACTCACCACAGTGATTATGTTATGTTACCAGTCAAGGTTGTAAATTTCTATCAATGACATCCAACTTTTTCAGTGGAAAGCAATACATACACAGTTATCTAGGTTTCCTATAGAACAAACTGCACTCATTTTTTGAGAAACTGTATTTTTCCTTACACCTTTTTGAAGATTTTGATCATATAAAACTGTGGTTTAAAGCTAGCTAGTAAGGACATCATTCAAAATCTGCACACATAATAACATGAGAAATTTTCTTGTATTAAAATATGAGAGGAAGTCGTTTGAGATATTTTGATTATTTTAGAGGAAAATAATTAATGCACCAATTACATTGAGTGACTTGTTTCAAGTTGGGAAGTAAAACAAAATAGAGGAAGACAAAAATGACATTAATAGAAGTTGTAAACTTTGATATCTCCATTAAGGAAGTAAGGTAACAAAAGTATGATTTTGATTCAATAAAATGGCCAGCAAAAAAGAGTACATATGGTTGACCTAACTAATTTGTTGAGTATTCAGAACCGGCCCAAAAATTTTGAAACTAATGTTTGATTGTTGTTTTTGTAAAAGGAAAAGGATTAAAAAGGACTAGAACAGATTGATCTTGTTGAAACCACAAGCATTGAACAAATGAAAAGGCTGGTTTTAACTTCTTTTTGAAGTTATATTAGCAACAATTGCTGGTGGAAGAAAGAAAACACCAGTGGTTAGGAGGTGAGAAATTAATTTGTCTTTAGAACCTTAATTAAGATTGGCAGTTAAGAAGATTCTGGCTACCAAATTAAGGATATGACTATATATATATATATATACTAATAAATAGTTAGATCAGAATCACTTTTTTTTTCTCTTCCCATGCTTTCTTAGCTGCACCCAAATGTACTTTTCAGAAGGACCTAATGTTGAAACTTTATGATCCATTGCCCCACTAGATTATGTCATGACCTCATCAAAGAATCAAATTGTGTATTATTGAAGCCACTTCTTGACTGATTAACTGTATTTGAGTAAAATGTTTGGAGGTTGCTGACAAATCAAGCTAATGCTATTCTCGCGACAACTAGAAAAGGAGCACTGCTCACTGCTCTCTGATTGATGCTTTTAGCAGTGTCATCCTATCCCAAAATGTTTCTTTTGTGTTGGATCACAAGACATGAGTAGTGGGTGTTTGGTTTCTGATGAGCAAAAGTTAAGAAGTTGAATACAAGTGAACACAGCTATCCTGTCTTGTTCTTGATGAATTTTACTCGCTTTTTGTTCTGATTCATTTGCCTTTCTATCAAGTCAAGGTTCCCAACTTGACCACCATGTTTGACTTGTTGAGGCAGTGTCGACATAAGCCTAGAGTTGCAGTAGCATTCAAAAATTTAATTGTATCACAAAGTCTAGCTAATTCAGGATGCAGCTGTTTAATTAGTAGCAAATGATCATATGTTAAAGTATATTTGGATGTGCCGATACTTTTTCTTAACGGTTAATTTGCCTTATATTTGATTTTAAAGGGTCCGATTTAACTCTTGATTCTATCATATATTTTCAGTGTTGGAATAGGCTCATCTTGAAACGAAAAGAGTTCATTTCAAAGTTAAAAATTTATTTCTTAAGTTTACCGGCATACAAAATGTAACGTTATTTATTATTAGATACACTTTTATATTTGTAATTTTTAAGCTAAATCATGGAATGGAGGTGACAAAACCTGAAATGATTAAAGAGAAAATGTGTTGGTTCTAGATTGTATAAATCACCAAATCATATGGCAGTCTGCCAACTTTGCTAATCATGTAGTATCTTTACAATTCCATGAAATTAATCTGTGCTTACAAATGGGATAATCATATCCCCATATCATCTCTTAATTTGGTCGATCATGATACAAGCCAAGATATCAGAAAAGTCAGCCTATCAACCATGGCAATTTTCAAGTAGCTACACATTTTTAGAAACTCATTTACTTCTAATTATATGGTGTCCATGCAAACATTTGTGCTAGCATGTGTTCCAGATATTGGGATGAAAATCTAATCATTTGCGGTCTCTATCTCATGTCAGATGAATTATTTATACGGTAGTCTGGATATTAAATTAAATTGTTTTTAGAGCATCTTTCAGCACTCAAAAGGATTTCTAAATCACACGTTGTGTATATGTTGCACCCTACAGCTAGCTTTGTACGTATATCTGGGTACTAAGAAATGATTGAAAATCACATGACAGGAAAAAAAGGAAACCACAACAAAACAATTGTCAATGACTCAGACAACTAAACGATATCAAATTTCTGAGTTGTGACTGCTGAATCAAGGAATGGTTGTCATCAAGCCCAACGATGAATTAAAACAGCTTTTTGTTTTTTCAACTTTTCTGATCCTGTTACTTAGAAAACCGTGTGTATTATCATATGGGTGTGAAATAACATGTTGGAAGTACTTGATATTTATGCCAATACATATGATCTTTATCTATAAGCATAAATTATTTAACAAGTGCTTCAAGCTACATACAAGTCTAAACACACATAGGAGTATTTGAAATTTGTGGCAACATTTTATTGTAATAATTATTCAGCATACAGATCATGATGAAAAAGAAGAAAAGGGCATCGATCACCAAGTTCTAGCTTCTGCCACTTTTATTGTTTGCTTTATCTTTAACCTTATATATGATTTTGTTAAGACCAAATTGCAGAAACCCAATACCCAGATCTGCATAAACATTAAAAAGAAAGAAAGAAAAAGAAAAAGGAAAAAAAAAAAGAACTCAGTACACGAAACTCCCACTCAAAACAAACTCGGGTTTTTCATGAATACTCGAAATCCATATATATATCATCGAGCACTAAGGCCTAAACCTTTGTCTGCAAGACTGGCAAGTGATTTCCATGCACGTAGAATCTATCTGCAGCGTTGCCCTTTCCTTCATTCTCTCAGCTTTTTCTACTTCTTCTCTAGCTCTCTCCCACATGTGCCTTGCACGTGCGAACTCAGACTGTGCAATCTCCATTTCTCTCCTTGTAAGCTCTCTCACCCTCTCTGCATAAGCCTTCTCTATCGCGGCCAATCGAATCTGCTCCGCCGCTTGCCATTTCATTGCCTCGACACAAGTCTTTGTAGTCTCCGGCTTCACTTCATCATCATCGTAGCCGCAAATGGGGCCTCCAAGGACACAATCCGAGGCTTGTTGGATTGGCCTAACGCTTATTGATAACTGCAGGTCCAGTGCTGGGGCTTCAAAGGGATCAGACACAGTTCTTGATGATGATGATGATCGATATCTGAATGAAGAAGGATCGAACGGACGAGATGACATGTGTGATGAGGAAGAAGAAGATCGTACAGATGAGTATGGAGAAGGGAGTAGCTGTAACTCTTTTTGATCTTTGCCTTCCATTGTAAGCAAAAAGGTTAAGTACAGAGGAAATGACTAAGGTTTGTGGGTGAGAGAGGTTTAAAATTCCAAGTGGGGGTGGCAGAAACTTGTGGTATATATAAACAAACAGCAATGTCAGATAAAAAATAATAATTCACAACCCCCCCTTTTTTTTTTTTTTTTTTTTTTTGGGTACGTAAATCTACCAAACTACCAAACTGTTTAACTGTGATCGGTGCAAAATCACTTTTCGTGAATTATAATCGCTTCTCGTGAGTCATATCGCTTTTGTTATATACTAATAATATATTTCTTTTTAGATATGTCAAGATTTGAAATCGATGACATGATTGCTCCTTGTTATCATACCAATATAAAATAGGTTCTTTTTTGTTTGGCTATGTTTAAATCAATTATATTATACAATTCTACTATTCTTATGAAATAACATTACACTTATCTTAATTGGTGCTATGTTAACAACTTGATAAATAAAAAAATTAACTATTTTTTGTATTGTAAGTAAAGATGACATATTAGTTTGTAATAATTATTTAGTAAAATTTATAATTTACTCTTTTATTTTGTATTTACAAGTTGACACATTAGTTTATAAGGTTGATGTCATAAAATTTGTGACATCTTTAGTATCACTACACAAAATAATTAGAGATTAAAAAAAAAAATCATTTTTTTACAACTTAGGGTCGTTTGGAATTTGCTTATTTTACTGAAACTGAAAACTTTTTACTAAAAATACTATAGTCTATAGATAAAGGTAAAAGTTAGCTGAAATAGTACAATGTGACCTATAAATAGTATAAAAAAGTGCAGTGAAGCTCATAAATAGTAGTAAAAATAAGCTAAATAGTAAAATAAGTTGACAAAAATAAGTGTTGCCAAATGCACATTTACTATGGTGCCTAGTAGTAATTGGTATAACTTCATTTCCATATCATCTCAACACTAAAACATGATTCCATTAATCAATTACTTTTGTTGTACACCAATTATAATAGAATTTTATTTAGTAGAATTTAATAATGTAATCAAGCAACTTAATTTTTATTGTTTCTCAACCTAAGTGAAACACCTTTGAATCTATCATAATATAGTAAAATACAAGGGGAAAAATTTGAGAACTTTTTTATCACTTGGGACTTAATAATTAAAAGGAAAAAGAGAGCAACTTGTCAACCTTTCCAAGTGACCATTATACCCATTTTTCCCATGCAAAATGGTTTAAACACCATACAAAAACCAGGAAGTGACCAACACACCCTTGTTCTTGTTCATTCATGGGCTCAAAACTGACTGCAAATGAAGTCAAGTTCAAAGGGCTATTTGGTGAATATATTGAAGCTTAAAGATAAGAAAAACAGTGGGCGACATTCCGTTATATAAAAAGGTCCCAAAAGGCCTAATCATGAGGAAAATATAACGGATCACGTTATTGGGCTATGAGTAGAGTAGCTTTTCTCTTCTTTATTTTTTGTGTGTTCCTTCTTGACTTCTTGTGCAGTGTTTGTTTCTCCTCTTTTTGGTTATTTAAAAAATTAAATTGACTTTTCCTTTTTCTAGGGGTTTCTTTTTTTCTAGGGTTATGTGTGTGAATGGGTTGTGTAATAATTAGAGTCGCACGTGCGTTAAGGGTTTTTGGGTTAAGGGAGGGTCTTTTTCCCTAGAGGTGGATTTTAAGCTTTATAGGTAGGCCTAGGTTGTCGGCCCCTAGTACAAAAAAGCCTTCCACTTTTGTATTGATGAACAGCCCACGCTTAGGGCAGGTCGGCACGTGGGAGGGTCACACACCTAGTGAGACTCACCATGATTATTATTATTTTTTAATAAATAAATTTAAAAGAAGTTTTTCACAATAATTTCACAACAAAACTTAATCGACAAACTGTTAATAGCACTTAAAAAAATAAAGTAAATAACGGCCGAGATAAGAACCGGTAACAAATTATTGCCTAAGATGCTAACATGCAGAGATCAGAGGCGTTAATCTATTAACGTTTATGCTTTGTTATGAAAATTCTGTGTCGTGTATTTTTTTTTATTTTTTTTTTGGTGGGGTTACTTTCGGACACTTGGACCGTTCAGCAATGGGTCCCTTTGTGGAAGACCTTTCTGCGTCACACATCATGTGGGTGGTGGGAGGTTTTATCAGATTTGTTTCTGCAGACAGCAAGATACGCAGAGAGAGTAGAGTAAGAGTAGTCCCCTCTATCTATGGTCTGGTCAGACTCAGAGCAAAGGTTGAATGAATATTTTCATTTAACTCAAATTATTTGGGAAGAATATTTATTTTTTGAAGTAACTATTGGTGAATCTTCTTTCTAGACTAAATTAGCAGTGAATCTTATTCAATCTCTTTAATACAGTCTGTAAAGAGCATATGGATGGCTTATAGTTATAGAGCTCAAAGATTCATTTTAGAGATTTAAAATTGTTTATTTGGAAAGTTGCCCTGAATTCACTAGTTGATCAAAGCATCGAATCCTTATTGAGGATGATAGATGCCCCTTTTGCAATGTTAAGAAGGAACACTTGAACATATATTCTTACTATATGTACAATGACTCAAATTGTGTAGTACAATGTCTAATTGATCATTTAAATTTCGCAAAATAAGGGTCTATTTGGTAACGTTGTTTAAGCAACAGTTTTTGTTGTTTAAACAACACAACATGTATTTTCACAACATTGTTTTACCCATACATATTTTCACAACATTTAAAAAACGTTACTAAAACAACATTACCAAACGAGCCCTAAGTAATCCAACAATTAATCATTGAGTTAGCATTCTTTTAAATGCTACTAAACTTCTTACAATATCTCTAAAGGATACAATTACACATAACTTACTACTTAATGCAACCGTACGTTGGAATATGTTATAGGGAGACTATAAATTTTAAAACATAAGTTTAGAATTAGAAAATACTATATAAATTTTTAAAAACACTACTATTAAAAAGTAATTAACAAAAAATATATATTATATTGATGTTAGTTATAGTATCACATTATTTTTTTTATAGTGTCCGTTTTATGATGATTGCTCTTTATCATCAAGTTAAAACATTAATCAATTTTTTGTGTAAGCGGAATTTGAATACCATATATCTTATTCGACGATAAGAGAATTTATTGATTGAGCTAACTAAAGCCCACAACACTAATCACATTCATTGCCATGTGAGTTTGTAAACTTTTGTACTACATAGTTTTAGTATTTTACATGTTATGGATGTTGAGAAATAAGCAAATCTGGGAGCTAAGGAGATTGATTCTATCATTCTTGAATATCTTAAAAGTCTATATATAGAGGCTTGGGAGGGAGTTTTGCATGAATAGAAGAGTGGGGAAAATCTGGACTCCTCCACTGGGTATGGTAAAGCTCAACTTTGATGTAGGCATGTAGTAGTGCGAAGCTCCTCTACTATGTTGGCAATAGTTTGTAGAGAAGACCATTAAGGAAAGTGCTTGTTGTCTAGATTGAGAGAACTGAGTGTGGAATGTGGAGATCATCTGTGGGCTAAAGCCAACTAGCCAAGGTTAATTACGCTCTAGGTCGTTTGTATATGGCTAAAGAAGAAGAGTTTGCTGATCTTATTCGTTCTTCAATTTTTTTTTTTTTATAAATGAAATTGTAAAAAATGATTTTTGTTGTTGTAGTTTTTGGAATAAGGGAAAAAAAACTTATTATCATTTATTTTATTCATTCCATCTCATTTTTCGTGAGAATCTAGTGGCGGGGTCAGGATTTAAGTTTATGAGGGCAAGATTAAAAAAGAATAAAAAAGAGCCTAAATCATTAATCGATAATAATAATAAAATTATAAACAACAATAATTGTCATACAAAATCTATTAAAATTTAAATAATTTTAAAATAAATAAACAATTGTAAAACATTCCTGACAATCAATCATCAAATTAAGAGATTAATCTATATACATCAAGTTTAGACATTTAATTTGATTCCTCAAAATAAATTGAGAAAAATAATTTTCAACTTTTATTTCTCTATTCTTCTAATTATTTAAAATTTGAATTTATGATAAAAATCAAATTTTGAAACTATGAAAATGCAAGAAATGAAGGAGAAATAAATAATGGATGCTTTACTACTTTAGTGCCATACAAGATATTATTATTATTATTTTGTGTAAAGTTTGAGTTTCACGTGGTTAAACATGAAATGAAAGGAAAGAAATTTGGATAAGTAAAAAGAAAAAAGGATTGAAATTGCCAAATTGGTCAAAAGTATAAAAAGGTTTGGTGGTAGTGGCATTTATTTTGTGTCAGACTCATTGTTTAAAGTGGGAGGAGTTGTTTGAGTAATATCACAAAATCTCACAATATTTTTCAATAAATTCAATAAAATATCAGTATATCATTGGTCAAAATAAAAATAAAATATATCTATTCTGAGATGCATCTCAACTAAAAATAAAAATGTTGTGAAAATTTGTTGCATTTTTAAACTTTCTCAAATAATAATGTGAATTTTATTTATTTATTTATTTATTCCATGCTGGGGTATGGTTTGCTTTATAGAAAAATATGAGGACTTTTTTGGAAGGAGTCAGGGGGGGTAGGTGCCCCCCTCAGCCCCCCTCTGGCTCCACCACTATGAGAATCATTATTACTTTCATCAAAAACATGTCTTCTAAGAATTTTGTATTTTTCCTAAGATGATAAAAAAAAATCATATGAAAAATGTTTTGAAGTGTCTTGATGAATTATTCTCATCTAGTATGGCTCTTCAGCAATGTAGATTGTGATGTACATGAGATGATCACAATTCATAACGTCCTAGGATCACAAATTATATAATTGGGATCTACCCATGCATCCCAATCCCATGTAAATTATACAAAACTAGGATTACGTAGACAATTTTAATAATTTGATGTGCTATTCAATTATTTAGAGCATTCACAGTGATGCTCTTAAATTGCTAAAAAAAACTATTTTTAGCACAACAAACAACAAAATGCATGCTGCAATGATGGTGCTAAAACTAAATTTTTTTACACCCAAGCTACAATAAACTATTAAAAATGACAGCTTACTGTAACTACAAAGTTAATAAAAAATAATATTTTATTCCAATTCTCTCTCATTTTCTATTTCACTCTCTCTTCAACGCCAGCTTTTTCTCTCTCTTTCTTCTATATATATAATTTTTTTCTCTCTCTTCTTCTTCTCATACTGAAATCTTTTTTTCTCTCTTTGCTCTCTTTTTTGGTGATGATGGGTTTTGTGGCCGGTTGTGGGTTGTTGGGTTTAATGTCGTTTTGTGCATAGTGATAGCGGTGCCCGTGGCTGGTGGTGTTGAGTTTGTGTGGGTTTGTTGGGTTTTTGTGGCCAGCTATGTGGGTGGGTTTGTGGGGGGTTTTGTGGCAGAGGGAAAGTGAGAAAGAAATTAATAAATAAATGAACAGTGTTTGGCTTAGATGTGAAAAATAAGAGAATTGATGTAGGGTGAGTTATAAAATAGATAAAGTGAGTTTTTGAGATGCTAAAAATTAAAAATTTTACCTTCACCATTATGAATGCTCTTAAACGTTGCTTACTTATCGAAATATCAAGTTTCTTATTGTTAGGACCTTAATGTTAGCATATTTTGTGTCAAATTTTCATGTTTTTTTTTTCTTGTTAGTATTTTCATTGTAATTTACACATTTGGGGTTACATTGTACTTGGTTGAGAGGTCAAGAACTAAAGTTAAAGTTGTAGTGAAAATCTCGATCCAATGAAATTTGCATGTCAGGCAAAGTACAATTTTTGAAAAATATTTAACCTGCAATCTCGCATGATACTCACCCCTCTCTTGGTCTAGCAAGATTGCAAACCTGAGAGAAATTTGTTAAATTCACTCTCTGTTATACCCATATACTTAGCCCTCTTATTTAACCCTCAAATCCTTGAGATTTTGCACCCAAGTCTCATATTGAAGAGTTAGAGAGCAACCCTTCATTCTAGAGCAAAAAATCATTTTTTTCTCTCTACCTTCACTCTCACCAATCTCCAAATCCTTTGGGAGGATATTAAAACCTTACACACACAAAAACCTTAAGTGTTTTTTGTTGCTGTTTGCTGTTGAGAAACATTGGAGCAATCCCTAATTCTTCAAGATGTCTTAAAGAGTCTAAGGAGACTTGGTCTAGTGATTGGTGGCTCAATTTGTGAAACTAGTAATTAGCAAGGAGAAAAGATTGGTGCATTTAGTTGCAAGTAGGAGCAAAGAGCTCGAATACATTTTCATTTACATAGCTTGGAGGGTTTGTAAGTGAAATTTATTTTGACTATCCTTGTTAGTGATATTGGTTGGTGGAATAGGCAATAAATTGTCTTTTGCTCGATTTTGGGGCTTTTCTCTTAGTTAACACTTTGTTGTATTTTGGTGCTTGTTGCTATTACGATTATGCATCCAAAGGATATGTCAATTGGCTAATCAAATTAAAAATTAGTTTTAAATTAGTAATTAGCTTATCATGTAACTAATAGATGAATTTAATAGATATTGCTTAGATTCAGAATAAGAACTGTTTTGGATATATACCATTGTAAGTTTATTTAAGACATTCCCCTCTTTCCGTGTGTATTAAAAATATTTAGTATTCTAAAAAAAAAAAAAAACTATTTAGAGGATTTTAATAGACAAGTCGGTGCATTTTTTGCATGTTTTGATGATTATCACTTTTTCCATAATTTATTATGTATATGTGGGCCTGTTAAACAAAAAAAGGTTAGGAGTTAGGACTAAGGACATACAGCTACATTAGTGCGACTAAAGGAGTTTAAAAGAGTGAATAATTGGGACATCACAATGGCATGTGTTTAGTGCCTAACAATTAGTATATAACACCAAATGTGACTGATACTTTATTAAGACATGATAAGTGTGAGAGACTGTGAAAAGGAGGTGCTCTCAAAAAAGAGATTTGGGTGCTTAGGGCAACTCTCTTTTGGGTAATTGTGTGGAGTCGCCACTTATTTTTTTTATACAAAAAAATAAGAAAAAAATAAAGTACAATTACATGTCCAAAATACATCAAATGTCATTGATTTAAAAAAAAAAAAAATAGAGTACAATCTTGGTAGCATAACCTTACAAGGGTTTGGTCCTAATTACAATCTATGCAAAAAATACAAAGCTTTGATCCTAGTTATAATCTACCAAAATTAAAGACAAAACACTAATCTACTAACCAAAATCCTAAGTTCGGGGGCTAGGTTATAGAATGGGAAGGTGTTAGGCACCCATTCCACCCAGACAAAGTTTGGTCTTCTAGACTCTAATGACCATTATATACCCTTTTGTATGATGTTGAATGATATGTTGTAACACATATGACAAACACTTGGCAACAATTAATTTAAACAAAATTTTCTTATGAATATGCCCTCTACTCAAAAAAAAAAAAAAAAATCAAATCTTTTTTGTAAGGTTGAGAAAAATGAAATTTGATTAACCAAAAATCAGATTTGTTTTGTAAAGGATAAAAAAGAAAAAGGATTTGGTTAATAAAAATCAAATCTATTTTGTAAAGGATAAAAAAATGGATTTGGTTAATAAAAATCAGATCTGTTTTGTAAAGGATAAAAAAATAGGATTTGGCTAATAAAAATCAAATCTATTTGCAAAGTGTAAAAAGAATAGGATTTGGCTAATAAAAATCAGATCTGTTTTTGTAAAGGATAAAAAATAGGATTTGGCTAATAAAAATCAGATTTGTTTTGTAAAGGATAAAAAATGGGATTTTGTTAAAAAAAAAAAAAATCAGATCTATTTTTGTAAACAAATTTATCTTATGAATATGCCCTCTTCTCAAAGAAAAATCATATCTTTTTTGTAAAGTTGAGAAAAATGAAATTTGATTAACAAAAAATCAGATTTGTTTTGTAAAGGATTAAAAAAAAAAAAGGATTTGGTTAATAAAAATCAGATCTATTTTGTAAAGGAAAAAAAAGAAGAAGAGGATTTGGCTAATAAAAATCAGATTTGTTTTGTAAAGTGTAAAGAGAATAGGATTTGGCTAGTAAAAATCAGATTTGTTTTTGTAAAGGATAAAAAATAGGATTTTGCTAATAAAAATCAGATCTGTTTTTGTAAAGGATAAAAAATAGGATTGGGCTAATAAAAATCAGATATGTTTTTTAAAGGATAAAAAATGGGATTTTGTTAAGAAAAATCAAATCTGTTTTTTTTTTTTTTTTTTTGTAAAGTTAAAAAAATGAGATTTGCAAAAGAGGACTCATATTCATAATTCAAATCTATTATGCATGCATCACATATTTAAAAAAGACTTTAAACTAACTCTTAATTCATTCTTTGAAATTTCAAAATCTGCAATTTTTAAAAAGAAAAAATTTACAGAAAAATTTTCAGATCTATATTTAATGAAAATACAAATCTGTTTTGTGGTTGAAAAAAATTCAGATCTGTATTTAAGGAAAAAACAGATCAGTTTTGTGACTAAAAAAAAATCAGATCTATATTTAATGAAAATACAAACCAGTTTTGTGACCAGAAAAAATACAGAACTGTATTTAATGAAAATACAGACCAATTTCATATTTAAAAAAAAGTTTTAATGATCATTAGAAGATTTTGAAATCAAAGAAAAAAAATTAAATCAAACAATCAACTAAAGAACATGTCAAAGAAAGTTCCAACTAAGTATCTAAGCATGGCAAACATGAATTAAAAACAAGGCATAATAAAATCAAACATATTAACCAAATTCATGCAATGAACAATCACAACATATTAATTAAGAATTCAGATCCTCTAGATTTCCTAGGGTACTCTACCAATAAATTTTCTTAAATTCTAATCACTCTTTTATGATTTAGAAGTCTAGATTTTGCCATGTCAGCATTTCACTAACAGTACTCTTAAAATAATAAAATAATATTGCCAACAAAACAATTAATATTATTATTTGTAGAATGATGACACAGTAAAATTCAGACCATTAAATCATTAAAAAATTGTTAAGATTTAGAGAAATCTATTTGGTAGAGTACTCTAGAAAATCTAGAAGATCTGAATCCATTAATTAATGGAAAAGAAAAAAAAAATAAACAGAAGGATGAAACTAGATACCTCTTGCATAAGTGCGCTCTTCAATTAAATGAATACTTTAGAAATCAAAGAAGTTTTCACTTCGTTGAGATCAAAAATACTTTACTTACAAAAAAGAAGTTCTTAAAGAAAAAGCCTCCAAAACGTCTTTAACGTAAGGAGAGCAGAGAAGTCAGAAAAGAAAAGCCCTGAATTCTGATCTTTTTCCTCTATTTATGGAGGTTGGGATGCTTAACAAATAAGCTGAATGAGATCAGATACGAATTGGAATGCATCCTTATCTCTAAAAATCCGAAAAAAATAAATTTTATCGCAATCAAGATGTTCCCAAGCTGAGCCACACATTTGGGCCAATCGGCCCTCCAAGAGTGCCAACAGGCCCTCTTGGGTGCCAGGCCCGCGTTTAAGTTTTGGATCGATTTGGACTCCTTTTTAAAGGATTTTTTAGCTAGAAATTGCACCTAGACGCATTTTTAATCTTTGTTCTAAAAATTAATCCGTTTTTCTTAATATTTAGGTCTTTAAAGTAATAATTATCTTATAGATAATTATTCCAAAAAAGATTTAATTATCCACAACTTCTTTGTTATCTGATTATCTATTTTATTCCCATACAAACAAGCTTATTTTTTACACTAAGCAACAACCAATCACAAAATTGTTTAATTAATTTTAATTGTTTAACCGATCAGAATTAATTTAAATTAATCATGCGTAGTCGGTTCCACCCAAACAAAATGCATATGGACCGTAAAAACTTGATCATGTGATATCTTTCATTCTGATGGTTTAATTTGGGATTCAGGCATACCGTCGAGGCCGTTAGAATCTCAAGATCATTTTTATGATATGTAATTAATGAATTAATGCATGTAATGCAACTCTAAATTTTGGGTATCTGAATGGTCATTCTGGCTATCTTCCAAGATTAAATTATGAGTGCAAAATCGAGTGTCTACAATAAGTAATATGTGACTAGTGTTAATACACACACCAAATTTTTTTTTTCTCTTTTTTCAGAATCACTATAAGAAACAAAATATAATAATATACAAAAGAAAAAATTTTGCTACAAACTTACTTGTAGTCTAAGGCTATAACTTCCTTTAAGAAAAATTAATATTGCTACATATTTTAAAAATCTAACCATTTGTATTGTATGTTTTTTTACATTCTTAACACACATGTCAAGTTTTGTATCAATTAGATGCTATTTACTACATGATCTATAAACTTATTTTTTATGCATAATTTAAAACTACAAAAACTTGTGATTTAAACAACTGATAAATAACATAACTATTAATCTTTGATTTTCGGAAAATTTTGTAAGCATAAATGATATAAGAAGAAAGTGTAATCCAATAGATTGTTTTTCAACTCATTTAAGGTTGCTATTAAATCTAGGAAAATGAGATAATTTTATAGAAAATAATTTTTGAAAAATTACTAATTTTATAGAAAACATTATCACTAAAAAAAAAAGAGTGTTAAGCTACAACCAAGTTTATACTTTGTAGCCAAACTTTGTCTATATAAATATGAGAAATACTATATCCACAACATTTTACTTTACAACACTTTCACGACAAATCCTTAGTGATAGGTTATTATTAGTTATAAGTTCAAATTAGAACTAATAACAACTTATCACATATGATTTGTTAAAAGTTTTATGATGTAACATTTATCTATAAAGATATGTCATGATTTATTTTAGAATAATTTTAGTGTCTATTTGGCATGTTTAATTTTGCCAACTTATTTTACTATTTAGCTTATTTTTGCTACTATTCATGGTTCCATTGCACTTTTTGGTACTATTCATGAGTCTCACTCTACTATTTCAGCTAACTTTTACATTTATCTACAGTAGTTTCAGCAAAAAAATTTTAGTTTCAACAAAATAAGTGGATTCCAAACAAACCCCTAGTGTGTGTTTGGCAAAAATTATTTTTGTCAACTTATTTTACTATTCAGCTTATTTTTTCTACTATTCATAGGCCACTGTACTTTTTGGTACTATATATAGATCCCACTGTACTATTTCAGCTAACTTTTACCTTTATTTACAATATTTTCAACAAAAAATTTTCAGTTTCAGCAAAATAAACGGATTCTAAACAAACCACTAGCATAAAAAAATATTTAAAAAAAAAAACTTTTACCATAATTATTTTACGTGGCAGACTGTAGTTGAGGAGAAGGTAGTTAGTATCAAATGATACGATATTAGCGATATCAAAATCCAATAAGTATAAGACATGTCAGCAAAAAATAAATAACTTAGTAGCAAATGAAAGACGTGTGTTAACGGGTAGTTATTTTTATACACATGTCTCTCATTTATTGGGTTTTGATATGGTATTATTTGATACAAAATACATTTTTGTAGTTAGTTGTCTATCACTTTCACATAAACACACAATTTTTTCTGCACCACTGACACTCTACCATATTAAGAAGTTGTGAAAAATGTTATGGTTGGGGAAAATCTTTATTTTAATTAATATTCAGACATAGATATCATTTTTTTTTTTTGGGAAAAAACCCGCCAACCTCGTGGAGATGGCCGAGTTGGTCTAAGGCGCCAGATTAAGGTTCTGGTCCGAAAGGGCGTGGGTTCAAATCCCACTCTCCACACTTTCCCTTTTTTCTATTTTCCTACCAAAATTTAAATCATAAAAAAATTATTTAACTTTAGGGTTTATTGGCGCGCGTTTTCCATTTTATTTTCCCGCTACTTTTTCTTAGAAGCCAAACACGGAAGCAGAAAGCTCAACCTAAAGCAAAAATTTTCTAGGCAAAAATTGACCTCCCAAAACAAAATCTTCTACTATTCAATGAACTCTCGGGAGCTCGCTCTGGTCTCTACGGCTACCGTGTTCGGCGCTTTAGCCTCTGCCTTTGCTCTCCGTTTCTTCCTAAACCCTAAAAAGAAGCACTTTCCCAAAACTCTCAACGGCGTCGTTTCCGCCAATTGCTCTCCTCCCAACCCATTTGATCCCTCCAAACGCAAAGAGTCAGTTTTTGTTTTTTAGTAATTACTTATTCACTGTTTTGGGTATTGGCTAATTTTTTGTTTCTTTGTGTGGGTTTGAATTTGTTGGGTTCAGATATTTGTCATGGGATGATTATTTTATGGCAATTGCGTTTTTATCAGCTGAAAGATCCAAAGACCCTAACAGGCAGGTCATACATTTAAATCTCTTATTAGTTAGCTCTGTGCTTATTTTGTAATTGAAAAGAGTATAGTAAATTAATTATCTTTATTCAATTTTGTGAAACAAATAAAGTATTGGAGGAGAAATTTGAGTAAATTACACTAACCTCGCTTGAAGGTTTAGGGAAATATCAAAATCCCACTAAGTTATTGATTTATATAACAAATACCTCGATTGAGCATTATGAATTGAGTTAAAATATATGTATTGTTTAAATTAATTTGCATTAAAATAACATACTAATCAGGCTGGTTATATGATAAGAAAGATCAGAAAAAAATAAAATAAAATTAGTAACATCAGGGGGCTAAGTTCTATTTTCTAATTTACTCCTAAAATTTTATTATGTTTTGAATTGAAATGCATGATTTTGCATCTGATGTGGGTGTTTTTTGCTAGTTTACTTGGTCTAATATCAGGTTATTTATTTGGTGATCCAGGTTGGTGCATGCTTAGTGAGTCAAAATGGTATAATTCTCGGTAAGTTCAAGATGGTATCCATGGTGGCATTTGAAGTATTTTAATGCAAGATCTATCTAACATGGTGTGCCTTGTTTACATTTGCTATGAATGAGAGACTTCTAAAAGGTCCCAAAAGAAAAAGAGTAAAAAAAAGAGTGGGATCATTTTAGAAACACAAAGCAATAATTGTAGTGAATGATATAAACCTTTAGTAAACTTACATGGAACCATCACACTATCCATTTTGTCATATGGGTTCTGCTATTTGTGAGTTTGAAAATACAGTGAAAGTCATGTACAGCATGTTGTATAAGGGTTGTGTGTTCTCTATTGTTTGTTCAGGGATTGGCTATAATGGATTTCCTAGAGGCTGTTCTGATGACAAGCTTCCCTGGGCAAAGGTTAGCATTTTATAATGAATAAAAATTCCTCCTATTGTCAAGTAGTGGCTAGTAGTAAAATCTGCTCTCTTCTGTTCCAGAAATCCAAAAGCGGGAATCCTTTAGAGACAAAGTATCCGTAAGTATTGTGATCTCATAAGATTCAGTATTCTCTTGAAATCTGCTGTTTTATTAAATACATAGGTCCGTCTCAAATTTATTTTGATTGACAATAGATGTTGATGTTTGGTATCTTTCTGGTGCATTTCTCAAATTTTTTTTATTTTTTTGAGAAATTGCATTTCTCGTATATTGTACTCTCACCAGGAATTGTATCAGTCAGCAAATGCTTTGTACAAAGTTAAAATCTTTACCAAGTTATTCTATATCTTAGCTTGGATTTTTATTCAGCCCCTTAAATTGTCTATCGCAGTTATGTTTGTCATGCTGAAGTCAATGCTATTCTAAACACAAATCACGCTTCTGCCGCTGGGCAGGTTTGTTTCAGGCATTTCATATTTTAGTTTCACTCATTGTCCCCTCTATTAATTCTTTGAATTCTTTTTTTTTCCATCATTTCTCTCATTCTCTTGTAAATACCTAAAAAAATTTAAGTAATTGGCAATGATACTTTTTTTTTTTCTTTCCCCCTCAATGATCCTAGTACTTAGTGAAAGTGGCCCCTTATTTTTTATGTCTTTGCAGAGGCTTTATGTGACCATGTTCCCTTGCAATGAATGTGCCAAAATAATCATTCAGGTATGGTTCTTCTGTCCTTTTTCTATATATACAAATGTATAATAAGTGTAACTATTTGAGGTTTTAAATTCCCTCATTCAGTAATGCTAATATTTCCCTCAAGAATTTGATCCATGGTTAAGGGGCTTGCTGAGAGAATACTGTGTTCGTTCCTTTTCTTGTCAGGGAACTGAAGTTGAGGTCCAACTAAAACCCCTTTTCTGCTAAAGCATGAACTCTTCCATTCTCTCATCTAGTTTATGCACAGGTTGTACCTTATCTACAAGACATGATACAAACTATGGGATTAAGTCCTCTTAAATAAATCACAAGAGCCTTTGATGTGCACCATTTACTCAAACAATATCAATTGCACACACAACCTGAAATCCGGACTGGTGAGATCACAACAAATTTAGATAAAATCTATTATCGACAGCTAGTGTCAGGTTGGCAACTCACAAGTCTCACATAAACAACAACTATTGACCATCTCAACATACTTACCTGATACGAAGAGTGATATTTAAAGTTACTAGTGATACCTAGTGACAAGCTAGTAATGGGACAAAGTCAAAATGCCTTTTATATTGGCTATTGCAGTGTAATATTTTGAATCCGGAAACTACCTTTGCAGTTTGTAGAGTCCTATTGGGGTTTTTTATAGGATCCTTAAAGACTGTATCCAGAATTAGTAACAAAATATTGACTCTACATTTGTTCCCTTCTCATCTGCACATACTTTTCGTAGTTAGCTGCTTAATAAATCTAATTCATCTTCTTTCTTGCAGTCAGGTGTGTCTGAAGTTATATATTTTGTAGAGAAGAGGTTCAGTGATTCCAACATTGCATATATTGCTTCTCACAAACTATTATCAATGGCTGGTGTAAAAGTAAGCCTTCCTCATTTCTTGTATAGATCTTTCCAAACTCTGAATTTGAATACTTGAAAGGACAAGGACTGCGCTTGTTTCCTCATTGATTCAATTTTGTTGATTATTGCAAAAGTTGGCTCCTACCTTAATCTGTAGTTAACTCTCAAGTCTTTTATGGTAAAAAGTGTCGTGCGCTGGATATGCATGTGTGTGATGTCTATATAGTATATATGTTAAATAGCTTGGAGACAGTTAAACTTTTCCAACTAACATTTTAATACGAGACTTCTTTGTAAATTGCAGGTAAGGAAACATCAGCCACATATGAATAAAATTTTAATCAAGTTTGAGGAGCCCTAGATTTCACATTTCCGATCAAACCCGATGTTACTTGTATTGCATGTTCTTAGTAAACTGAACATTTAAGTTTGTTGCTCACTGAAGCAATATTGTATCATATTAGCTCCTCGTTTTCAACTGTTCTGATTATTATTATTGTGGCTTTCTTGCATATCCTGTGTTCAATAAGTAATATCTTGAAACATAATGACTGCGTAGGAGTTTTAGTAGCAAATTGGGAGGACATCAAAATACTTATTCATATCTTCTAAACAAACGATTTTCAAAATAGCCAAAACCCTTGTGTGTCTATATATATATATATATATATATATTCTAATCAAACAGGAAGGGTTATCATAGGCATGGGAATATTGGGCGGTCTGCAGTCAGAATGAAGCCAATTTTTTATCTTTGGTAAAGTTGATGGAACTATAATAGCCTAATGCAGAAATAAATAGTGCTGCACTTTTTGTTTTTCCTTTTTGCTGAATAATACAGTGCTGCACTCGATTTATCATCAGCTACTCTCGTTGTCTTTACACTCTTTGCCCTCCTCTCAAAAAGGAGAGGAAAAACAGAATCCACTGCAGTAGTGCAAAAGGGAAACCCATTTATCATGTTAAAGACTTAAAGTCTCTATTCTGTTTCTTAATTCAAAGGATCTGATGCTTGATTTGAAGATGTATAACATCTAAACTTGTTCCCAAAAGGAGAGGAAGTAAGCCCAAACAACCCCCTCTCTCCAAAGGAAGACCAAAAAAAAAATCACAAATCATGTTACAAAAATGGAGTCAATAAATATCTTTAACTTGGTAAAGAAATTAGCATGGTGGGTGGGGAACTGTTGGGGGTATCAAGAATTGAGAGCTTCAAGTTGCCTCCTAAGATCTTCTAAGTCATCATTAGACGTAAGTGGAGCTTCAGAAGTCGGCAGTTCTTGAGACTTGTCTGCATTTGGGAGCTCTCGGACAAGACCTTCCGGGAGAGTATCTGAAGTGAAAGGCCACGTCAGAGAAAATATTTGACATAAACAAACAAGCATGCTTTAGTTGGCTGCTAGCATGACATAAATATCTAAATCCTGTTACAATCCTGTTAAACTCCCACCTGGGGCGGCTCTCTTTTCCATGTCTGTAAATGAAAGAATAGCTAAATAGAATGAAATAAACTATGATGAGCAGAGAAGCGAAATAAAATGGTAGAAGCATAGCAAGATATATACTGCATAAGGTACTGGAATCCCACATAGGGGACAAAGTCTCTTAAAGCAAATGACCAACGTGTGAAGAGTGTTTAGCAATTTAGTGAAGTGCAAATACACAATTTGTGAAGCAAAGCAATGCCATTTTGGTGCCTGCTTTCCTGACATAGATGCAGAACACAGCCCCTCGAACAATCAGTGAATGTAATCAGAATAGAAAGGGTCATCTATGTGGGAGCTTGACTCACATTGAACACAAACTTTGTTAAGAACTAAAGTAATCCATATTCAACAGCAACTTAAGCAAATTTGTACCACAAGGCTATCTAAATAAGTTAAAGCATAAAATGATAAATTACCAGAACTGGTTGCATCCATGCTATCTAGCCCACTATCATCAACGACACTGAAAAATCAACAAGAAAAGATTTCAATAAACTTTGACTGCTAAGACTCAAAAAGACATGGTACTCAATATATGCTTCACAAAGGGAATCAGCAATTCGGCATTATTAATGCGTGACATCTGATAATAATTACAAATATGCTTTGATGACAAGTATAGTCGGTATCAAGAGTTGAAACTTGACAGTTACATTTAAGGCATCAAACTTTTCCTTTAAAATCCATGTAACCCATTAACCCTCTTCTTTTTTTCCTCATTTAAGCACTATTAAACTTTTTTCACCCACAACTAAGACCAAATAGAAACAAATTTCAAGAGAAGCACCTTATGCTCCATTCATTGTCAGCATGAAGTGGGAATTCTGGAACCAACAAAGCTTCAGCTTCCATCTTTGCTTTAAGTGCAGCATCCCTAGCTGGCTTTGCAACAATGTACTCTTGCTGCACAGAACATATCATTTCCTCAGAAGGGAAGCTAATAACCTGAAATTGGTATATTTCACGAGATGAACTTTGGTGAACCAAGGCTAGGAATTAATCTTATCACCTGTCGTTTTAGACAAGCTACATTTGAACACTGAGGGTTTGGCTTCATTTCCATGGTTGGGAAATAGTCTTTAAGAGAATTATATCCCTGGAGGAAAGCAAAACCAAGGCAGGAGATCAGTATATCACTGTTGATTTCCAACAAAAGTAGGCAGTGACCTTAACCTAGAGTGGCTTGCCTCAGCTATGCAAGTCAACATCACATGCCTATGAGTATGTGTGTGTGTATAAGAGAGAGCAAATGTAAAGACTTACCAAGTATGGGGAAACCTGTCCAAAATTTAGCAAGAATTTAAGTGTGTTCTGGACAAGAAGCCCAGCAACAACTCCCTACAAAACCAAATAAAACATGCTGAGTAAGGAAATATAGCAGTAATAATAGTTGCGCACACAAAGCACGCTACAGTGCAGAGTATATTTACAACTCAGTCAACCACTAAAAAATTACAAAAATATCTCTACTTGAAGAAGTACAGGGGAAATAAATACCCAAGAAGAGCAGTTGAAAGAATGTGAGAAAAGAATTTTATTCTCTTTTGATAGGTAAATAGTGGGAAAGAAAAACTTTACCATGGTGGTAGGTAAAGATGCAGCACAAACACCTTCACGCTTCAGTGTCCGTTCATCTATTCCAGATGCCACAACCTAAACCACAAAAAGGGAAAGCACAAATCCCTTCACACTTCCATTATAAAAGTGTCCATTCATAGAAGAAACTAATTTTATTTATATCGAAAGGTAAGACAAAGGAAAATGTTTATAAAAAATCAAGAATATAATCCTTTAATGTCAAAGCCACCTACTATATAAAACCATCCTTAGAAATATACAAATACACATTCAAATGGGAATACTTTACTTAACATCATAGATAGAAAATTGAGAACCGTGCACTCTCATCCAAGTATACTTAAATGAAAGAACATACCAAAGGAGGTGCACATGCAAAACAGGCTGTTTCACCAGGTATCAACAACTGAATATGACCTGAAACAGCATCCTCGGATACACCTGCACAAATGTACGTCTTAAATTTCCTTATAAAGTACATGTGCATCTAAACATACAAAACTTGCAATCTTGCAATAGCGCATAGATCTTGGTTTTAAAATGCACCCCACTCAATATGGCTGATGATGTCAATACACAAAGTTTTAACATCTAATAGATGTGGGTAAGCTTGTCTACATGTATAATACATAGTAGACACCTTTTGATACTATATACATGTAAGTATCCAGATATTGAATTTGTTCAGAACTAAACAATGAATGGCACAGGCAAGCAAATTGTTAACCATATAAAATTTACACTGGGGGGAAAATGCCAGCTAGAGAGAATTGAAATGTAAGCATAACGTAGACACATATAAAAAATTTTCACGTTAAAACATATGCATGTACTGATAAATATATAGTTCAAGGGTTCTGCTCGCCACTAAGGAAAAATTAAATAGAGGAAATCTTATGCTTACCTGACTCCATCCATGTCTGATTCATTTCATTGCAAGCCTGTATAACCATTTATAAAGTTAGATATGAAATTGAGAGAGAGAAACAATGAATTTCAAACAATAACAGGAAACTAGTGTTAAAGTCTGATTACCTGATTAACAGCCATCCTTGCTTCATAATTATCAACGCAGCTTAAGACCAGATCAACTCCGCTTCCTTCTTTATTTGGGCGAAATGACTTGTTTTTCAAACTTGACACAAACGTTTCAAAACCTTGCACTGTGGTGATGTTCATTGTATAGCTCTAAACACAGGATGTACTGATCAGCATAAGGGAAACACTAATAAACACAATTATGAGATTTAACCAGTCAAACTACAAGAGTAACCATAAATATATAAATGTAATTGCATTTCTTCACTACTCCAAAATTTGATCTGGTCTTTCCACGTAAGTTCTATTACTTTGTCTTATGTAACAATAAAGAAGTTAAAAATGAACTAAAAATAGTGAACATGAGCATTTAAAGACCACATAACAAGGCGCTGGGTTAGAAAAGTGGCATGTTTATGTTGAATCATATTTCTTGGTTTTGCAGGCTCCTAAACAAGGAGCTTTTTTAACTGTAAAATATGACAAGAACTGCTATTTATTCGATTTAACACAGACATGGACATGGTTGACTCATAAAGTCAGAATATAATTTGGGATATAGACTTGGAATTAAAAATTAAGAGCCGCTTATAGTTTGATTGTTCAGTCCCCAGTCAACAAGCATGTGTAACCTAGGTGCTAATTCCTTATTTTTTATTTTTCTGTTCTTTAATGTTGTTGTTGCATCTGTTTTGCTTTTGTCCTATGTTGATAATAGATGAGTTCCACGCCATGAGTCATGATGAAGTCAATGAGCTCTAACTCAAATGAAACATCCACACTTTGTAAGAGTGGAGGGTAAAGTCATAGGTTTATGATCCACCAGGTGTATGTAACTTACATATGCACCCATGAGTTAAAAAAAAAACCTTAATTATGGGGTTCTATAAACTAGACAGATTAAGGATGGCATATTTGTAAGTAGATAGTCAAGTCTATAGGTTAATTCAAGGATCACATGCTAGCAAAAAAAAGAAAAGAAAGACCAATTCCTCAAAAAATGCAAATAGAGAATTCTAGATAACAACTTCGCATTTGTAATTAAATCATAAGGCAACTAAATCCTGTGAAGTGTTTACCTCAAGGACAACATCAGGATTTATGTCTGAGAGGGTCTGTACAGCAGCATCTGTCTTTGTCATATTAACCTGAAAAGACAAATTGCATTACATCCATTATTAGCAGGATTAAATGCTCATTTACTAAGAACTTTCTTATGCTAGAGAAATATAATTATTCCTGATCTGTATAACAAATAGGAAGACTGAAGCAGCATCTTCGCAACAGTTAATAAAGAGGGAAAGGTATATGCTATTATCTAAAATCATTGCCACTTAACTTTCAAACCATAAAATTTCAAAAAGAAGAAAATCTATGATAAAATTTTAAAACATGGAATCAATAATGAGAATTATGCAGACAAATACCTGTTCTGGACGAAAGAATAACCTATTCATGTTTGCTAACTCCACTTTGTCATAATCGTATAACAAAAGGCGACCTATACCACACCTTGTCAGCATCTCAGCTGCAACACTCCCTACACCACCAATTCCCTGTGACCTCAAGAGAATGACAAATAAAAGAAAATCAGAGCAACCCTACTAAATGTCTTGATTATTGTAAGGTATGTACATATTACATATTTTAAGTATATAAGTTGGAGAACTCCTGAAAGAGGCCCAGGAACAACTTGACTGAATCAGACATAGGCTTCTTGTTGCCACTCGAAAGCTTTCCACCAATGAAAGTAAATAACAAGAAAAAAATATCTCCAAGAGGGCCACACTGCTATCACTAAATGAGGGTAAATGAAACCAGTAATTTAGATTGAATTCGTATACATGCATGCTAGAAAATAACTTCCATATTAAATTTTACACCCAAATAACAATACCGCACGGTTAAGTTGGGCTCCTAATATTCTAATGGAATATTAGTATGCTTTATTCATAAAAAAATCTGAATGAAATAGGACTTTTTAAGTCACACAAATCTGTGGCCAACCCAACCAAATCTGTCAAGAATCCTTAGCCGACCCTAAATTTTGGGACAGGCTTTGTTGTTGTTGTTGTTGATGTCACACATAATTCTAAGAAAGTGGCATCCCAAATACAGAGAAGCAAGCCACCATCTATCATTCAAAACATGCCAAAGACTAATTCTATTAAGTACCTCATACTTTTGCTGCAAAAGAATGAATGTTTTGCAATGACAATTTGAGGATTCAGTTT
This sequence comes from Quercus wislizeni, assembly GCA_023055345.1. NCBI lineage: Eukaryota > Viridiplantae > Streptophyta > Magnoliopsida > Fagales > Fagaceae > Quercus > Quercus wislizeni. The sequence continues at coordinate 3,077,837 of JALGQJ010000003.1, forward strand.
TAAATACTAACAGAAAAAATACTTACAGAATTTGCAACTTTTCTTTCTTTTGGTGTAAGTCAGTAAAGTAGATCAAGAAAATCCAACAGTATTAAGTTGAACCAACATAAGTAATGACAGGTTTTTGGGTTTTCAAAATCCCAATTCTAAATTTTTTTTAAAAATAACCAGAAAACGCCAAAAATTATTCCCTAGGAAATACACACAAATTGATTCACATGTGCAAACATATGCATATCATAAAAAGGTGTGTTCTAGTCAATAGACATTCATTCTATAGCAACAAAAGAAACAATGAAAGAGGAGACTATGTACATACAACAATGGCAACCGAGAACTCTCGTATTCTTTCATAGTTCTCCACAATACCCATCCTTTGAAGAGCCATTAGCCTACTATAAGGATTGCTATCTACAACATCTGCACTCATATCCTGCAGCCACGGAAATTACTTTGTGGGTCAGTATGTAATCAGGCACAACACAATAACAAAACAAAAAAAATAGTACAATACAGAAGACAGATACCTTGACTTTTAAACGCCGAGCAGGTCCTGACTTTTCCAGACTTATAAGTTGTTCTACTCGCAGCCGTAACTACAAAATGTAACTTGTGAGTTATATTCTTTGAAAAGGGCTTGTAAAAATTATTATGTGTCTTTCCCTTTTCCTTTTCTAATAAAATTTTTACTTACCAAAAAAAAGTCATAGCTACAAAACACACTTAAAGAAATCACGACCATGCAATCGTAGCAACAAAATAAATTGATAAATCACAACCAAGGTTTAAAATGCCACAAAAGTGTTAAGAAAAAGGGTTCTCCTTCATAAAAAAATACTGTTCATAGAACAACATGCTCAAACTTTGAGGCCAACTCAGTCCTGGACAAATTTTGAAGTTTGAAAATAAATTATATCAAGTTTCAAATTTTCAAATTTTCCATCTTTGTAAAACTCAAGAAAGCCTTAAAAAAAATCATCAATTTTTCCCCAATAACACAAGCTAATATACTTAAATAAATAAAAATAAAAATAAGCCTTACTTTCTTGTTAGAGATAGTGACTCATATTCTGCATTGGAAGTAACACTAGTCTCTAGTCTAGAGGCCTCATGGGCAGGGCAGAACGAGCAGAGAGGAGCTTCCTATGATTGTAGGCACACTGCCGAACCACGTAAATCATCTATAATGATTCTCTCTCTTTGCTCTTCAAGATCCGAAATTTACAACATTTCCTTTTGCATTATTTTATCAGCAACCAAAAAAGAATCTACATTGATAGTTTAGGCCTCATTTTTCACAGCCCAAATCCTATAGTATAAATGGATTTTCTTTTAAGAACTAAAATAATGTTTCAGTTAGCAATCATCGCTTACATTTCTTATATCAACAGAGCCAGGTCAAAAATTCGAATTCGAGCCAATTCTATCTTATTCAAGTTAGTCCTACAAGTCAAGCTTCATCTAAAAATTTTAACATCCATCACCGCTCACATACATGCATAAAATCCAGAATCCAAGCTAAGTTCGCAAATTTCAACACTCATCAACGCTCACACACATACATAAAATCCAGAATTCAAGCTAGGTCCGCAAATTTTCACATTTCACCAACGATCACATACATACACACATGCATAAAATCCAGAATTCAAGCTAAGTCCGCAAAAATTAACATTCATCACTACTCATATACATACATACATGCATGCATACATATGAATAGCTATGAATTTGGAAAAATACCTTATCGATTGAAGCACGATGAGAGGGATCAGGAAGCGATTGCTTGAGCGATTCGAGATCATGCAGCATCTCTTTCAGTTCTACCTCCATTGCTTCTCTCTCTCTCTATCTGTGTGGAGCTTTTCGATCTGTAACTGTAATTCTGTATCGGTGTGTGAATCTGAGAACTCTGATAGATATATCACTGTGTCTCGCCTTTTAAATTGGTTTCCTTCTTCGCACTTTTGCCTTGTTGAATTTGAGAGTTTGCTATTCAGCTTGTCTGAATATTCTAATCTTTTGGGCTGTTTTTACTTTTAAGGCCCAGTGTGTTGGTAGCTAGGCTAGGATTATAGATAATTGAATAAATTTTGAGCCCACCAAATAGGACCGAATAAGATCAAAGTGGAGCGAATAAGACTTAATGGACCGAATAAGAACAAAGTGGACCGAATAGAACCGAAGTGGATTGAATAGAACCGAAGTAGACCGAATAAGAGAAAAGTGGACTGAATAGGACCGAATGACCAAAGTGGACTGACTAGGCCCGAATAAGATCGAATAGACCGAATAAAACCAAAGTGGACCGAATAGAGCCGAATGACCGAAGTGAACTGAATAAGACTGAATAGACTGATTAGGATCGAAGTGTATCGAATAGGACCGAATAAGATCAATGTGGACTGAATAAGACCAGAGTGGAAAGAATGGACTGAATAGGACTAAGTAGACCGAATGGAACTAAATGGACCGAATAAGACCAAAGTGGACCGAGTATAACTATATAGGAGTATAGAATGATTGTGGCCGAATAGTACTGAAGTAGACCAAAGTGGACTGAATAGGACCTATCTGGACCGAATATGACCAATGTGGACTGAATAGGACCAATGTGGACAAAATGGACCGCATAGAACTGAAGTGGACCGAGACAGTATGGACCACATAGAACTGAAGTGGATCAAATAAGAAATAATAAGACCGAAGTGAACTGGAATTATTTTTTAAAAACAAATTTATAAATATTAGTCTTTAGACACCTAAAGTATTATTTTATATGTATTTCTTAAGAAATATATAAAGTATTATCAAAGGGTTTGAATTTTATGCTACTCTTTTCTTTCTTTTGCATATATGTTATGTACAAGACTCCAGGACAAAGTGCCATGCACAAACTTGCTAACTCAAAAAATATAAATATAAATAAAAATATATTATTATTTGGATAAGAGAACCCATCCCAACATCCAATCCACGAGCATATAAACTCATATATTATCTCTTTTCTTTTTCTATACGGGACTCAAAAGATTTTTATCACTTTAATACAACGTTCAAGTGGATTGTGAACGTATTAGGAGGAGTTAATTCTCATTCACTCAATATTTTTCTAACATTGTATAATTGAAATAAATATTGAAAACAATTGTTATTGGGGAAGAGTGGAGATGAATCACAAGTGATAAGACTCTTGGAGGGATAAATTTAGATGCCTTAATTGGCAAGATAATAATTATAGTATGATAATATCATGTAGTACTTGTGGGTGGCTCATCACTAAGCTTACTGTAAAAGAAGAGAGGATTGAAAGTTTGAAACATCCCTTTGAAAAAGTTTTATTGTGAGTCTAAGACAAGGATGGGCAGTCAACCTGGGCAAGGAAAAAAGCACAGTACAGGTGTACAACTTGTGCTAATGACTAATTTTTTTTCATGATATATCAATGACCCTACTTACATTCATCATGATCGAACTACCTTTTTTTTTTTTTTTTTTGTTTGTTTATTGTTCTCATGATCAAACTAACTTTGCCTACTTAAAATCATTGCCTTCAAATAAAAGGCACATAGATATGATCCAATTGCAATTGTTATTATATACACGTGAATTATATATATACACACATTCACAACACAAGTAACAACAAGATATTATTAGAATGTTGACTAATTATAAGTTTATTGTATTATTATTAGGTTCTTTTCTTAAGATTTAACTATATGGCTTCTTTCTCATGGGATGGAAGTGTGTTTTAAGTTAAGTATAGCCACATAGTTGAATTTTAAAAGGAAAACCTAAAGAACAACACATAAATACTATATCTAAGGTTTGTCCTATTATTATTAGGTTTTCTATTTTTTTTAGAAGATTAATTATAGTGAAACTCGTTGAATCTTTAAAGATTTTTTTTTTAAAATTTTTATAATGAATAGTTATGAATTGGTTATGTTAAATAACCGATTATTCTAAAAGTTTAAATTATTGGAATACAACAAATTTAATCATTTAACTAAATACTTTTAACATGTTAATTGAAGAAATGGCTAGAAGTTAAACCTTCCACACCTTGGAATTGGATGCATAAAAAGCTTTGTAATCTTAATTTTGCTTTGAGATTGAGATTTAATATACTAAATATATGAGAAATTATTTGTAATAGACAAAGAATCTAGAATAAAAATTAAAAAAATATCAATTTTTTTATGAATTCAACTAATAATAATACTAAATCCAATTGGGCTGATGAATGGATATGCTTCTTAATTTTGCATTTGGTAACTTTCAAATCTTAAATCCAATTGGGCTGATGAATGGATATGCTTCTTAATTTTGCATTTGGTAACTTTCAAATCTTATCCCAAAAAATTTTCCAATCGGGCTGATGGATGGATATGCTTCTTAATTTTGCGTTTGGTAACTTTCAAATCTCATCCCAAAAAATTTTCTCTTTCTACATCACTAATCTATTTTTCTAAAATTAGGGTAGAGCCCACAAGTAAAGAAAAATTCAGATCCCACAATCATTTTCAATCACAACTTGCACAAAGGTCCCAGCTTTGCAATATTCACACAGAGAACAAAGAGATTGATACGCCACCCACCATTCCAAGAAGAATATTACAGGCTCACATAATTTTGTCAACCCTACATGTCCATGTCAATGTCTGTATATATAATACTCCTTAATTCAGTATATTCTATTATTTTTTAAAATCATATCTTAATTTTGATAATTTTGATAACTATAAGGGTGATATTTTCTAGAACTCATAGATATTATATTTGTTACCAATGAATAGGATTATTAGAACGAATCACAACGATTTTTTTATTTTTTTATTTAAATACGATATGATTTATAGATCCGATAAGATTTGAACTCATACAATGAAGACTTTTATTGGTTAAGATAATTAGAAGTTACATTATAAAGATATTTCAGTTGATTTGCACTTGACAAAAATGTCAAAAAAAGAGGTAATGATTTGATTGCTTTTAGAGTACGTGCTTTAATATGGTTCAAGAGATTCCAAGTGCTCCATTCTATTTCTATATCTTGTAAAACATTCAAGGATTTTGATGATTTTTCTTGCTTGGATCCTGTCCCGGAAACTTCTATGAGGTCAAAAACATCTTTGTCTGAAATTCCAATCTTGGAAATGAAAATTATTAACTTTATCCAACTGATCGTTATATTATCTGTATATATTAATAGAATTCAGAAAGTTAATTATTGCTTTTTTTCTTATCAAAAATACCCGTAAATTAATTAACTAACAACTTAAAAATAGGATTAAAATAGTAAATTGGAAAAAGAAAGTTAATTATTGCTTTTTTTACTGTCAAAAATATCTCTACCTAAAATTTAAAATGGGGTTAAAATAATAAATTCTTACTTCTACGTTGAAATGTCTTCCTACTTCTAATAAACTTCTACTTTTACGTTGATTTAAATTTTTACTTCTACTCACTAACTTCCTACAAAATAGGATTACTCTTTTATTAGTTTTAAAACTCCTCCAATCTACAAAACTCATCTCACGTATTTTTTTTTTACTTCATCAGGATGTATTTGTTTCTTCTGTACTCTTTTTTTTTTTTTTTTCTAATTTAAAAAAAAATTATTACACCCTTAGGGTTTTTTTATTTATTTATTTTTAATATATTAGAAAAAGTAGAAATCTTAAATTATAATAAATGTAAATTATTAATTTTTACCCAAAAAATAGAAGAACCTTTGAGCACGCGCTCTCAGAGGCTAGTCCTCATTATTCATCTTTGTTTACTAGATGTTTTGTCAAAATCTTTTTCCATTTTTTTTTAAATATCTTTCCTTTTTGTGGAAGTTTTATTTAGTCAATATATGGAAACTAAGTATAGGGATTCCAATGGGAAAATGAAGAAATTATACGGTCCACTGGTGAACCACGTCATTTGTCTACCATTCTATTAAAAGACTCCCATTTGTTTAAAATTGCTAAGTCAATAATCAGTTTTTGTTTTAAAAAAATTTCTAGCTCAGCAATTTTAAACATGTGTAAGTCTTTTAGTGGAATGGTGGACCACATCACTTATCCACCATGTGAACATTATAATTTCTCGGGAAAATGACACTCTCCATTTCACTTTGAAAGTCCATTTTATAATTAAATTTGTATTTTTTTTAGTATAAAACTATATAATTTAAATTTTAAATGATGTGTTGTGGATATCCTTTACACTACAAAAAAGATTATTATTTGCGACGAAACTTTTTCAATGACTACAGAAAGCCGTTGGAAAAACTAGCTTTTTTGACGGCAAGTCTCTTTCGTCGATAATTGCTCGTCAAATATTAAAACATTTGTTACGGCAAAATGAATCTATCGAAAATGTCTATTATTTTTATCGAAAATATGAATTGTTATTTGAGATGAATGGAAAATTCTAGGGACACACATTGTCACAACTTGCACATGTGTTAAGTGGTGATTAGATAATGATAGTGGATAAATGTGTAAATAATATAATCTAATTAGTAGTGATAGTTAGTTAGTTACACACTATGTATACGAGATACACAGCTAAAATGATGTTTTGAAACATGATTTCAATTAGAGTGTGTCCTACAGTGTATAACTCAGCGTGTGCAACAATAATTAGTATAATCTAATTACAAGTTAACACATGTGCAAGTTATGATAAAGTGTGTGGTTAAAAGGTGTGCCCTAGATGCAATGATGGAGCCATTCATGGATATTAGGGGGGATACGCCCCAATAAAAAAAAAATACTAATATATCTATATTATCTATAAGATGATTTCCCTCTTTAGACTAGACTTTTATGTAGTTCAGAAATACTCATAAATCTTATGTTTAACAGGAAAAAAAATTTGAGGACAACCCAGTAAAAATATATTTCTAACTCCACTTAAAATGCCTATAAAATAGGACACCCTTCTACAAATCCATGTTTTCAAAAAAAAAAAAAAAACTTATCTCAAATTTAAAAATAAAAAATAAAAATTATGACACTAGACCCAAAAAAATAAAAATAAAGGCCTCATCACACTCGCAAAGCGCATGTGATATAAGGCTAGTATGTAGATATTAATTTTAACAATTTGATTCAATAAAATTACACTTAGCCACTCCTTAACAATATCACTGATCTTTTAAAAAGGCCATAGAAAAAATTATAGATTTAAAATCTGAAACAAAATTAACTAGCCAAAAAAAAAAAAAAATAGACCAACAACAAAAATTACAAATAACAATGCTAAAAAAAAAATAAACTTAATAAACCAATTTTACCAAAACAAACAACCCGGCTCAATAGCAATCTCTTTTTTATTTTTGTAGTCCTTACCCACTAGCAACACATGCAAGACACAAAAAAGTAAAAAAGAGAGAGAAAACTTAAGCAGCAAAGCTAAAGAGGAGAAGGGAAGAGAGGGAGAGAGAAATTTACACAGTTGAAGCATGGATAGACTAGCCGACTATGAGAGGTAAGAGTCGCCACACACAGCCAGCAGTAGAGATAAAGCCACCCACACCTAGCCCAGATTTGGTATCTCTCTCTCTCCAACATGGGGTCAGATAACGTGGTCTTAATTAAAAGTTAAAAACATAACAAATCTCAACCATTTAAATCCTAAATAGATCATAAAATATTAAATTGACCCCCCAAAAAAATGTTACTCTTGAAAGTCCCAAAATTAAAAATTAAAAATTAAAAATTAAAAATTAATAGTCCAAAGTTTGGCCTCCAAAACCTTTGGCTCTGGCTCCATCCCTGCCTAGAAGAATTGAAAAAAAGAAAAGAAAAACCCTTGTCCATTCCCCTGAACCATTTCATGTTGATTTAACCTATACAAGCAGCTCATTATTTCTTGACTGATAGCGTGGTGGAAAATTATGGTAGAAACGACCTTAACGTGCACACGAAGATAGGACCTAGTCCTGCCAATCAAATTCTGCCATGTTTAAAGTGTCCCACATTAGCTGGGCCATCCACACATTTTTCCTGCATGCTTCAGCATGAGAAGCAAGTGCACCATATTATTACTTTTAGATGAAAAGCAATCAGTGATTTTCTTCATGCATAGATGGGGTCTCAACTCTCATTAGGAGAGCTATCATTGTTACACAAAAAGTGGCCCATGACTGGTTTCCACAGGCACAAAGCCCTTGTCAACATTTCTAGCTTTCCTGGTTTGATTATCTCCATCAACAACCGCGGAAAGGTGCTTGAACCAGTTCAGATAAACCTTAAACTAAGCAGATAGCGTTACTTGAAAATTATTGTGATAAATCTTATGTGGTGAGCACGCTAGCTATCTTTCTTCTTCTTGTTTCTTTTTGCTGCTTCTTTCGAGTTTTCACATTCAAGCTTGCATGTGGAAGTCATGATTAGTACTGTAATCATGCCCCTGAGGAGTAATCACATGTACGCATCCGAACGCTGTTGTTTTGGATGTCGGCATACCCACTTCTCTCTCTTGTACGTGTGCGGCGCAAGCTTGTGTATTACAAACAAAACAAAAAAAAAGATTCTCTCTCATTTCATCTATATTAACGAATTTTTTTAATCTAACATTATAACGAATGTCACATCATTTAAAATTATAATTGAAATGGTGGTTTATAAATCTTTAAATTTGATGGCGGGGCCATGTTGAAGAGTGCATGGCTCCCCAAATTTTGAACTTATTTTCAATATCATATATATGTGTATATAAATATGAATTTGGCCTCCTAAAATTTGCTAGCTTTGTCACTATTTAAATTTGTAATATTTAATCTAATTAAAACATGAATGAATCAATTTATGTAAATGATTTTTTTTTTTTCATTCCGAAATGTTGGGGCTTTTTTTGAGTCTTACATTAGTTAAGAATATACTTTTTCTCATAGTTAAATCGTGAAAATTGTCACCAAAGTATTATTCGGAATGATTTGATGTAAAATATTGAATATGCAATAACCCATTATCAAACCGGATAAACTGACGGATTGCACGCGTTAATCCTTCTAGCTTGCGAATAAAACCAAATTTATTGGTCTACATAGAACACAAGCGGCCAATATCACAACAATAACACCGGATTGATTTTAATCATCAGTTGTATTTGAAGATTTAAATTATTTTGTTATGCTCTAGGGTTTAATGATTAAGCTAAAAATTTATTTTAAATTTTTATGAGATATGATTTATGTGAATGATGTGTTTATTTTTTTTTATTCTCTCTAACTTTATGTCATGTGATATAATTTTTATTGTTATAATTTATTAATTTACCTAAATGGAATATTTTTATTTTATTTTAGTTTCTTTTTATAATTATAAAATATATTATTTAATTAATTACTAAACCTACAATTCAACCAATGAACCATGGATTAAACTAACGAACCAGTAAACTAATTCTTCAATTGGATCAATCTCCGGTATGGTTTTTATAACTATGCTTTTATTATTATTGACTTCTTTTGGTATCTTAATTTTGAAATAGGAATTTTTTTTTTTTTTTTGATGTTGAAATAGGATCTAATTAATTTGAAACTTGAGTTTTACCCATATTACACGTATATCTTGTCCCACGTCTTGTTTCTTTCTGTACTTATTTCAGTATTGTTTGTTGCCGCCCTATTGCTTTCTTCTTTTTGTAGACCTTTGTTATTGGGGTTAGGATAATGATGTGGGGGTAATTTAATTACCATCATCAGTAAAGTTAAAAACACATAAGCATCTATGTATTGTAGGGTTTATCAATCACTACAAATATAAGTCATTTTCATGCATGCTTCCCTAAGTACCAAGTTCAACAAGTTTGTGACCCCTTTTGCATTATTGATTTGCCTAGTCTGACTAAGAAATTGAACAGAAAAAAGTGACAATCATTCATATTTTTCTATTGAGGTACAAGTAGTTAGTTAGGTACCGACCAATCTCTAATTAATTCTCATGTCTTAAAAAAAAATATATATATATATGCTTCTCATGATTCAACTTTCTCTTATCATCAGGGCCATTCCAATTTCCATGCTTACTGCCTCACCAAAACCAGAAATATTAGAAATTTTATGATTTATTTCATTGCAGAAAATGGATTGTCAATTTGTCATAAATTCACAATGTTCCAAGTCAAATGGGTTCCATACTCCTATATGACTATATTCACTGATATTAAATGAATGTGCGTGTATGAGTATATATAACTTTTTTATTTGATAGTGAAGTTTATCATTGATTTTAAGACTTTCAAGCTGAGGTTAAAACATTTTATTTTGCGGATTACTTGTAGCAGAGAAGGTGAGATTTAAAAGGCATAAAGCTCGTCGGTCATGATTCATGAATCAAAGAATGGTATGGTGTCTCCTGAGGCAGGTTCAAAGGATATAGCTGACTTGGCATTATATATCTATCATCATGTACTAATTCCTAGTGGAAATGCAATATATTAATAAGGTACAATATAATACCAGAAGGAAATTAATGTAATTCACCACTAGCCACTAGGAACTTCTAGGACTCTAGCATCAACCTTATTTTGTGGAGAAATTTTTGTTGGTGCAACAAAACCATGCTCATATAATATTCATACTCTCTGGTATATGCTGGTCTTTGTAAAAAGAAATCTCTGTCAATCGAAAACAAGCAATTGTCTCTAGTAGCCTTTGTGAGCATATTCTTGAAATCATACTAATAAACAATCTTTTTAATTGCCTCTTCAGATAATTATTCCCTACATGGCTACATCGATCCTTCCAATTCAAAATTGTACAAATTTTGTTAAATATTACTTATTAGCATCCAAGTTCTCTTATTTTGGAAGGACTCGTTAGCTAAACATCTGGTTTAGTTGAACCCAAATTGCAAATTAATGAAATTATTACCTTGATATATATAGGATACAAATATGAAGGAAAAGATCTCTTTTCCCATCTCCACAAACCCCCCCCCCCCCCCAAAAAAAAAAAAATTTCCCCCTTTATTTTTGTTTTTGGATTAACGAGTCAAATTGAATACAATAATACATTTCTTTTTGATGTAAATAGTATCCAATTTCAAGACTTTTGAAAAACTTTATAGATCAAGCTAATTGGAACTTACCATCAAGTTTAGAGTTAGTTTCTATAAGAATCATAAACATGGCGCCACCTATAACTAATGCCTAGCTATATATCAAAATATAATAATGAGTGATAATATTAATAAAATAATAACTAATGCCTAGCCGAAAGGCCCGAAATTAATGTCATGACTTTTTCTTTAGGTGGATTCTGCTTCTTTTTCCTCCTTTATATGAGCAATCACTATAGCAACAACAACAACAACAAAAAACTAGTTTCTACTTTCTACGTGGTGTTGATTCAATTGCTTGAAGGTCTTTACAACAATAGTTGTGGGGCAATTGAGAAAGCAAAAAAATACCTTGTGCGTTGCCACGTAGCGAATCCACTTCTCCAGTTCTACCCACTGTGGCACTTCCCATGGGTATTATACTATATAATATTATCCAACCCTCGATGTTTTCGTTGAAATTAACTTGAAACACCAGGAAGTGCTTCAGGTGAACAACAATTCTTTATAGCATGAAAATTGCTTCACTTAAATGTTTTACCAATTACAAGTAGCATAATTAAGAGTCTTATAGTTCAATTAACTATTTTTATTGTTCTAATAAAAATATTTAGAGTTCAAATTTTTCTAACCCAACTAAATCCCCCAAGCTTTCAATAGTCTATACCAAAAGGACAAAACTTAGGTACAATACCTTAGGTGTTGTTCCTTAGGTTCCCCTTTTAAGATTTAGCCATGTGGTTACTTAATTAAAAAATACACTTTCATCCCATGAGGAAAAATCCACATGACAGAATCTTAAAAAGGGTACCTAAGGAACAGCACCTAAGTACTGTACCTAAGTCTTGCTCATACCAAAAAAACAACTGCTCCATTTCATGCTTTATCAATTACAATATATTATGTGTGTGTGTGTGTTTTTTTTTTTCTATGACTAATAAAAAATTAAAGAAATGTGTGAGAAACTGCGATGTATTTTTCAATAAATTAGACTATTTTGAGTCCCCTGATTAAGGCATAATTCTACCTGTACCATATATATATATTAATTAATAGACTAGTGGTCTTTAGTAGTCTTCAATATCACTTTCGCTGCTAGAAAAATTAATTGAGAAATGTTTAGGTGTGTCACAGTTGTTTGTCTCCTAAATTTTGGTGTGCTCCACGCAACTAATTGATACTGTACATGATTTTTTTTGTACACTATCATATATAATTGATGATAATTCAGTTAAAAATTTTAATATCCCTAAACATCACTCCTATAAGCAATAGCATTTTTTTTGATAATCCCTATTAGCGATAGCATACTCAAGAAGAGTCTTGTGACTCACATGTTTATCTTCTTTGTTAGAAGTATCAAAGTTCAAATTTTCATCCTCCATTGTTGTAATTATGAGTTATAAAAATTAAAAAAAAAAAAAAAAAATCCAAGCACGTTACAAATGATTTGTTGGCTAATTATGGTTAACATGTCAAATGAAACCTCAAACTATTCTTTGATACCTGTCTTTGGCACTCCTAATTTCCAAGCGTAAAAGGCCTAATAAATTAGGAATTAGATGAAGAGAGACCATTTCACAATTAATATTTTATTTCTTGAATATGACTGTGTGCAGAATGTTAGATTCATAATTTTAATCTGAACAACAAAATAGATCTATTTTAAACATAGATAATCTCTCTTGACTCATTAACTTTTCCTTGGCAAACAGTGATAAAATTTAAGAGAAATACTAGATTTATAACACTTTTACAATATTTTCACAACAAATTTTAAATGGTAAATTATTACTAGTGACCAAAAAAATGATGTCAGTAACAGTCCTAAATTATAATCTATAAATATTTACCACTTAAGATTTGTTATAAAAGTATTATCGACGTAATAGTACTCAAAGTTTAATTACTCACTACTGTAAATGATTCACGCCATTGATTACTTGTGGCTGTTTTCCTACCAAACCAAAAAGGGAACAAAACTAAAGATTTGTGTTCCACCAACTCCACATCTTCCAACCTTATCCAACCTCACATTTCTCTTCCATATCCAATTCAAAACATGTGTTTGCATTATTTTAAATATGTCCCCACCACATAAATATCTAGGTTAACTTGATTTACAAAAAGTTTTAAGCTAGCTCTGCCAACTTGCACACTATGCGTAAAGATCTAGTATGAAATTAAGTTTTATAAGGGATGAGGAACTAGGAAGCCATGCCATATCCATCATTGTTACCTAAACTCCAAAGTCACAGTGCAATTAGACAAATGTACTGTGGCCTTCCGAGCAATCAAGTGCATGTGGGAATCACGTGGGACGCGTGATTGTTGACTAGAAATCAAATTTTGGGTAAAATACACGGCTCTTAGGTCTGGGTTATATCAGTTAATAAATCTAAGATTTTTTAAAATATACCAATTTGGACTCTAATCACAGTGAAAAGGAGAAAAAAAAATGAGTAATGGTTTAGAGACCAAGATGAGTTTAGGGACTAAATTAATCAATTTTGATAAGTTTTGAAATTGGTTGGTGTTAGCCCAAATCTTAAAGGTATTAGCTATATTTTACCCTAAAATTTAACCATGTAAACCACCTCGGCCCTGAAAGACATAAGTACTTGATTAGAAGAAGAATTTATCTTATACATTGAATATTATATCATTTATGTGTACCATCTTTTTGACATTATGTATAATTCATGTGATTATGGGACTAGTATATTATGAGAGTAATGATGCATATATTTGATTTATAAAATAAATATTAATTATACAATTATTCAAACAAACCATTGGCGGACTATAACAGCACTAACAAGTAACATTAGATCGATGGATGCTTTTTTCTCAAAAAATAAGATTAATGGATGCTTATTGAAGATATAACACAATCTTAAAACTTGAAATATAAGTACTATCAGACTTACAATTTGGGAGATTTGGCTTTTCCGTCACTCTTGGAGACGGCACCAAGATTGTTTTAGTCAAACAACACGTTTATCATGGATTTTTAAATTTTAAGTTTTTTAACCCTGTATAGTGCTCCAACTCCAAGTAAAACAAATACAATATGATGACACTAAGGACTTCTGTTGTCTTAACTTCTCAGCTAGAGTGTTTTTAGACTATTAGATAGAGTAGCTGCCACTATTAAGTTCAATTATATATAGTGATTATAATTATACCGTAGTTACTAGGAAATATATAGGCAACCTCAAGTCCTCTGTTACAATATTATATCTCTACTCAAAGGGATGATGTTTTTATTATTATTATTTGTAAAATAAAATAAAAATGAATTCTCGCAAAGAAGATGTTTTAGTGACTACAATCCAACCTTTGAAACCTCTTGTCGACATTTGAAAGCCATTTTTAAGGATTCATTTCTATAATAATCTGGTATGTGTGGGACGGAAGACTGCACATGCTCAAGAGAATAGTCAAATACTCGAATTTGGATGTTAAACATTATCCTTTGCAAGGAAAATGTGTAATTATCTACTATTTCCTATCATAACATGGAGGTAAAGTGGATTTTGGCCTTTTGGGAAAGATGGAGATGGGCAAGTTGGAGAGGAAAGCTAGCCTGAGTGAATGTACTTCCATAATAAATTTGCCCTAGGTTTGAACGGCAAACTTAAACCAATAGTTTCTGAGTTTGGATTAACACGTTAGCCCTCTAAAAGATTCTTAAGAAGGTCCTTTTTTTATGAATCAAGCGATATTATTATGGCAGATATGAGTTTTAACATAAAAGCAAGCATATTCAAAACAATTAAAAATTAATTATAACATAAATTGGCTCATACTACAAAGTCTTGCCCAAACCAACTCATATACGCTCAAATAAATTTTCATAAAGCCGATTTCATGATAGAATACAAAGTAATCACTTGGAATCATTTGATTTGAATAGATTAATTCGTACAATCAAATCAATTTTCAAAAAGCTGATTTCAGGATAGAATACAAAGTACTCACTTGGAATCATTTGATTTGAATAAATTAATTTGATTGGAGATGGCATTTTAGAATCTATACCAAAACCATAACTCACGGGACTATTATCATATAAATTATATAACTTACAAAGCATAGATTATTATAAACACAAATCATCATGCTCGTCAATTTTCAACTGTATTTTGTCCAGAAATAAAAACTTAATATTTAAAGAATCATGTATGAAATTCTTCCAAATAATTTAGAGGAATCCTTTCCTACTAAATACATGATAATTAAATGATCATTCAATTTTTTTTTTTTTTAAAATATACATGTTTGAACCGATTAAAGAAATGATCAATTTGTAGTTTGAGTCATATGACATTTTAAATAAATCTTGTGACTTGTTTAGATAATACATATTGATAGTCCTATAAATCATTACGTAGTAGGTCAGAAGAGATACCTCCAAATAGATTTAAAGCTAAACTCTATTTTTACTTAAACAAGTCACATAACTCATTAAATGACAAAATTTAGTTTCAAACATGTTTGTAGTTATCCTTTTCAATGCTTTACATGACAAATTATAAGACTATTTATATATTTTTTTTCAAAAACAAGTCACGTAACACATTAAAAAAGGCATATAATTTAAATTACACATGAATGATATTTTCAATTGCCACACAATAGGTTAGAGTAAGATAACTCAAACCACAAGTATAAATGCTTACTTGTGGGGTGTGGGGGGTAAGGGTCAGTGTTTAAGTCTCCAGGAGGGAGTTTCATACATATATACACTTAGATTATATTATAGTAGAAATTCTATCTTGTATAAAAAAAGAATAAATAAATAACTCAAACCAAGGGCGACTCTACATAAAGTTCAGGGTGGTCATAGGACCACCCTGACTTGGAAAAAAATACAATTATTATTTATAAATTTTAAAAATTTATGGTTTTTTTTTTCTTTAAAAAACTTTGTGACCACTCTAAATTTTTTTAGGCCCAATATAATTAAATTTTGGACAAAATTTGTCAACAAGCATGGTTGTAGATTAAGGCTACAAATCTATTCAATATTTTTTTATTAAACGTGAATTTTAACCAATCCACTATTTAATTATATTTTCTTCTTAAATCCTTCATACTTGCAACATTTTCTTCTTAAATCCTTCATACTTGCAACATTTCAAAAAGATAAAAGATCAATAGCTATATTGTCAATCAAATATTTAAATTTCAAGTTTTTGTAATCTAAAATTATACATAAAAAATAATTTTATGGCTCAAATGGAAAATAACATTCGATTAACATGAAATTTTAATGTGTTTTAAGAATATAAAGAACATACAATTCATCGATTAGATTTTTAAAATATGTAACTGTAGGGTCACGATTTCCAAGCTCAAGCCCAAATAGTATTGGATCTTGGCCCAGTGAATCTCAATCAATAAATTTGTAGAGGATGGATTGAAGAACTGGACTTCAGTAAGTTTAACAATAGCTATTATGATAGTTAAAAATGTTTTTCAAGAAAATAATAAACAAGATAACAAGAAAATAATAAAAATGTGTTTGAAGGCAATTGATACATCGTGGATTAAAGGATTTTTTTAAAGGTAAACATTTGTCTATCGTGCAGGGTTATCATTTTTGTGTCGGCCCACACATGTAAGAGATTTTATATATCCGATACATGACATATTTTTTCAACGGGTAAAAATATAAATTAAGTGTCTGTTTGGCTAACTTATTTTTTGTCAACTTATTTTACTATTTAGCTTATTTTTGCTACTATTCATGGGTCTCACTATATTATTTTTACTAACGTTTACTTTTATTTATAGTACTTCCAATAAAAAAATTTTGGTTTTAACAAAATAAGCGAATCTCAAACAAACCCTAAAAAATTGTTTAAATTGATTTTTTTTTTTAATTTAAAAATTGGTGAATCTACAAGGAGTATGGTGCGGGGCCTCTGGGTCCTCTCTAGAGTATTTGACCAGTCTGTTTGCCGTAGTATACAAACAATAGACTACAATAGAGGAAACCAAAAACCCAAATTGGTTTGAACTTGTAACGTCTTGAAATTTCAAATTTTTATTTATGGGAAATCTCCATTCACTCTAGCCCACTCATTTTCATCAACCTTCATGCCTTCGTGCACTCATTACATTAAGCTTTTACTATTTATATTTATTTTATTTATTATTATATTAAAATAATAATAATTAATTCGTGGGCTGGGCCCAGTCCATCACATCTAAATGCTAATCCCTCTCGCATATAAATATCACCTCCTCCCCTTTTCTCATCTGCATTTTACCAATTCCATTCGGAAAACTATATAGCAGAAGTTAAAGCAAAACACACAGACCCACAAAAACCAAACCAAAACATATGAGGAAAAAGCAAAAAACGACGTCGCTGCCGCCACCGCGCACAAACGCCGAAGAATCCGATCTCTTCGATGGCTTGCCGGACGACCTCGTCGTTTTCATCCTCTGTAAAGTCAGCTCCTCCGCTTCTTCACCCTCCGATCTCATTAGCATTCTCTTCACGTAAGACCTCTTCTCTTTCTGATTTAGGGTTTAAATTTTTGAATCAGATTCAGATTCTTTTCTTTTTTTTTTTTCTTTTTTTTGGGATTCAAGTAACAATTCAAATTTTGAAACAGGTGTAAAAGATTGAACCGCTTGGGTGTTCATCCACTGGTTCTATCGAAAGCGAGTCCTAAAGCTCTTGCAATCAGAGCCAAAAACTGGTCTGAATCTGCCCACCGCTTTCTCAGACTGTGTGTCAATTCTGGAAACATCGAAGCTTCTTATACACTCGGCATGGTCAGTAACAAGCCTCTCTCTATTTATTCAATTTTGAGGGTTGCGTTGGTGTTAAGCATATAGATTCAATTTACCAAAATAGAGGGGGCAAATTGGTCTTTTAATACTAAATTCCACTCGAGTTAACCGCAAAACAGAAGCGGATATTTTTGGAAATGAGGGGTCGCGACGGTTTAAAGTGTAGTATAGAGTGTAAAAAGTCTAATTTACCCTCTTTGTTTTTGGTTTCAGATCCGTTTTTATTGTCTCCAAAACCGAGGGAGTGGAGCGTCACTAATGGCGAAGGCGGCGATTAAGACGCACGCGCCGGCTCTGTACTCGCTAGCGGTTATACAGTTCAACGGTAGTGGAGGTTCCAAAAACGATAAGAACTTAAAAGCCGGCGTCGCCTTATGCGCACGCGCCGCTTATCTCGGCCACGTGGACGCGCTGCGCGAGCTTGGGCATTGCCTCCAAGACGGTTACGGAGTCCGCCAGAACGTCGCCGAGGGCCGCCGACTGCTCGTCCAGGCCAACACGCGCGAGCTCGCGTCTGTCCTACGAGCCCGGTCGACTTCTCCCGACCCGAGTTTAAGCGGGTCGGGTTGCGGGTTGTTGAGTGACTTCGGGTGCGACGTGACGGAACCGGAAACGCACCCGGTGAATACTTTTTTGAAGGAGTGGTTCGGGTCGGGCTGCGACGGGTCGGGTCTGCGGATGTGCTCTCATGTCGGGTGTGGGAGACCCGAGACTAGGCCGCATGAGTTTCGGCGGTGCTCGGTTTGTGGAGCGGTGAATTATTGCTCGCGTGGGTGTCAAGCGTTGGATTGGAAGCTGAGGCATAAGGTGGGTTGTGTGCCGATGGAGCGGTGGTTAGAGGAGAATAACGGTGGCGATAATGGCGGCGTCGGTGGTGGTGATGGTGGTGGTGAAGAGGGGGGAGAGCTTAATTAAAAAAAGTTAGTAAAATATGTAATTAAGTTTAGTTTTTTATTATTTATTTAATTCAGATTTTGTTTGTTGTACATCTGGGGAAAATTCAAAAATTCAAAAAAAAAAAAAGGTTTTCTTGGACCTTTATTATGTACCAAAAACAACCTGGCCTCTATTTTTCTCTTCTTTTTTTTTTTTTCTTCTTACTTTTAATATTCGATCGTTGGAAACAGTAAAAAGAATCAATTAAACGTTTTTAATTGAAACTTTTTTATTGAAAACAGTAAAAAGTATCGATTGATTAAATTATTTTTGGGTTGGGGTTGAGACGATTCAAAGTGAACATTTTTATTAGAAACAGTAGAAAGTATCGATTGAACTATAATATTTGTAATATTTTTTGAATATTTTTTTGATTGTTTAGTTCATATAAATATTTTAATCAAGTAATAAGAAAATTTAACAAGGATGAACAATAAAACCATGTTAATGATACAGAATCTTGTGTTCCCAATGTAATTTTAAAAAATTATTGGAAGTTAGATTAGGTTGGTTTATTTTTTAATGCGTCAATAGTTTGGAGTCCCAAGTTTTTATTAGGCACAAATCGATGAGTATAAACTGTTCTAAACAAATATTGGAGGCTATTTGAATCCCCAAAAAGACGCTAAGTTGGATATTATAAATTAGTTCTAGAAGCAAATAAAATAAAAAAGATAAGTTATAATAAGCATCCAGCCTATGGTTTTGAGAGTTGAAGACAAATTGAATTGCATTTTCAAAAATTTAAATTAATGATTCTGTAGATTTTGATTGAAGAGGACTTCATATTGATTTAAGCTTTTATGGCCGCTTACCAAAATAGGAATTTTTATGGTCAAAATTCAAATTGCAGGATTTTGTTCCATGTGAAATGGTGGTGTAGTTGTGAGTTGTCACTACTCCTAAGGGCAAGCTCCAATCAATGTCACACACTATGAACGATTCCTATTTCCTACTTTATTTTATGGAAAAAGTTAATAAATGACTAAGAAAAAATTAGTTTTAATTTTTTTTATAAAACAAATATTTTTTTTCATAGTTTTTTGTGATTTTCATATTTTAAAAGTACTCGTTAATTTAATTGATAAAATTTTTGATAATTGAATAAGAAATTTAAGATTTAATTTTTAATCATACAAAAAATCAAATAATATCTTTAATTTGATGAAAAAAAAAAAGTAATCACAGACGCCAATCTATAAGTTGAAATTCTTAACCATACTTTATTTTATTGGGTGAGAAAGAAATAAAATCGTTAAATTATATTTCTTTAACTTTGAATTTTTATATTATTATATTCAAAGTCTTATCCTAGGGAGAGAGAAAAAGAGTAGGAAATTGTAGGACGAACTGAGCATATGGACAAGGATTGGATTTGTGTGCAAATTAAGCATGAACAATGAAAGAGAATGAAAGATACATTGACAGGGACATAAAGCAAATCATAACGTTGTGTTTTGTTGGAAACGGGATAAGAGTTTAAAATGTTAGGCCTGTTTAGTAAGTTACTCGAATATGTATTTTTAGTTTTTAAATAATATTATATATATTTTTATATATTTTTTTAATTATACAGATATCAAAAAAATATAAATAATATTACACAAACTTCTTTATCAAACCGTCCTTAAAAACCAATTTCCGACTTTAGCAATTTCTTCATCTATTTCTTACTTATTTTAAGTGAGCATTCAATTGATCCACTAACTATTTTTGATAGAACCAACCCATAAAGTAACCTTCTCGTGATTAAGTTACAACTTGTTCCCATAATCCATTTTTGTCTTTATTAATATATGTATACTTGCAACACTAGTTGAATTCTTATCCTTACATGACTTGAGCAATAAGCCAGTAAGCCAGTCTTTGATAAGTGATAACTAAATTAATTGTAAAGAAATGAGACATCAAGATTAATCTTTTTTTTTTTTTTTTTTATCAACTATGACGTTTACTTTTGAAAATTGTGTTATTTATCATCAGATCAAGACATTAATTGATTTTTTATGTAAGTGGTGATTAAAATCTTCAAGAGCTCTTATTCAACCATCAGAGGATGTTTGGTAGGGGCGTTTAACAGTTTTAATGTTTAAATACTAAAATACTGAAACAAGTATTTTCACAATACTTTTTAACCCACATATATTTTTACAACATTTAAACAACGATACTATAAACTTCTAGCCAAACGGCCCTAGATATTTTAGCTAACTAAAACCCAATTGAGACATAGATTAATCTTTCTTTAATTTCATATAGAAGGGTATAAATAAAACACAAATACTATGAAATTATATGAACCACACACTTACGCACCAATTATTTTCGAAGAAGAAGCCAAAAAAATTGTTGTTCTTGCTGATGGGTGAAGGAAATTGTTTTGGGAAACTTCAATGAAGTTTCTCTTTTATTTAAGGTCGACCCATCGTCACAGATTCACATGCATTACATAACATAGAGAAAGAAAATTCGAGCATTCGAGGCACAAGCACCCATATATGTAGATAAGCACCCATATTTGCAAAAAAAATATATGTAGATAAGTTCTAGGACAGAAAGGAACAAAAAGTATGTGACCCCATCAAATATTTTATGCAAATCATTAGGTATAAGTAAGTAAAAAACTTAGATTATGATTTTTTAAATCGGGTTTGTTAGATTTAATTTTACAAAATCACCAAGGTAAAGTAGAATATCAACCACCT
This sequence comes from Quercus wislizeni, assembly GCA_023055345.1. Lineage (NCBI taxonomy): Eukaryota > Viridiplantae > Streptophyta > Magnoliopsida > Fagales > Fagaceae > Quercus > Quercus wislizeni. The sequence continues at coordinate 3,099,360 of JALGQJ010000003.1, forward strand.
ATTATATATTTAATTGAATATTATGAAAATTTCTTATTTCAACTAAATTCTATGTTTAGTATAATGCACTAGTTACTTTCAGTCATTATCTCTAACTACTTTTTTTCCACATTTAACTCGATAAAAGTGACATGCATGACAATCTAGTAATAAAATTTGACTTTTATTCAATTAACAATTTTTTTTTTTTTTTGAGAAGTTCTTCAATTAACAATTTGATGATTAATCTGTGAAAGAAACTAAGGAATAAGAAACGCAATCTAAAATTCATCAAAAAAAGAAAAAAAAAAAAGAAACGCAATCTAAAAAGCATAATTTAAATTACGTTTCTTAATATTTTCGGCGCCGTTGCCTTATCTAAAATATTTGGTTGTGCTTGATTGAGTTTACTTCGTTTAAAAAAATTAAGGTAGATATAGATTACAAAGAGTATGGATGTGGTTAAAAGAATAGGGACCCAAAAGTTCAGGATATTATTTTGCAACTATTGATACGGTACGTTATGATTGAAATTAGTCAAATAAGTTTACCTTTCATATAATCTCGTCACCAATATTATTTTTATTAGCACTGATTACAAATATAACCCCTCAATAATTGTAAAAAGATTGCAAAAATTTTGAGCAACATGACATATTTTATTATACTAGTCTTTCAAATTTACAGTTATCAATTACAAAAAAATATATTTATTTATTTATTACAGTATTTATTATGTCGTTGATGTAACATTAATCACATTTATTGTTATATTAATTATAAGATTTTTATAATAATAAAATTATGAAAACTTAAGAGAGTAATACTTTCTCATATCATATGAATAATAAACCTTACCATATCTATATAAAGGGAAATTTTTAGTTTATATTGTACTAATAATGTAAAATTTACATGATAAACTAGACAAATGTGTATAATATTATTTACAAACAAAAAAAAAAATGTACGATATTATACATTTTTTGTAAATATATAAAATATTGTACACGTCAATTTAAGATCTGTTCAGATACCGCTTATTATTGAAAACTGAAAGTTGAAAACACTTTAACAAAATAATTTTTAAATATGTAAATAGTGACATGAGACCTATTTTTAATAAAAATTTTACTAAAACAAGAGATTTATGGGTTCTATAAACAGTACACAGAACTCACACAAAACATCAAACGCCAACAAAAACGCCGACGCTGGCGTATCTCAACGCTCACTTAGTCTACTATCTAAACCAATAATTACCCATATAAAAAATTAACTAAACCTATTACTTGAAAAGATAGTATTGATAGTAACTTAAACATTTAAAATAAAATAAAATAAAATTGTATCCTCAATCTTACTATTTAAAAAAAATAAATAAATAAAGGAAATTGAATGGTCAATTTTAAAAGAGTGAGGCTATCTTGGATTATGGACTGAGTCTGGCATGTGTGTTGGATTCTCACGTCACTAGTACCTGACAAGCTGACACTTGCTCTGCTTCTTTCAGTGCTTGATGACTTGTATAAGTGCATCACACTGTGCGTTTTGAGGACACCGGTGGTACTTTTGTTTTTTGGTTAGAGTAAAAAAAAAAAGGGTAGAGTGAACATCATGCCTTCTCTGCCTGGACATGACGGTAGTAACATTTTGTTTGTTTTTGGGTGAAATCTCATATTTTCGGTCTGTAAAAAATTTATTTTTTATTATTTTTTTATCGTTTGGAATATAGATAGGATATAAGGAAGATTAACACACAACTAATCGTTAAAACTCAAACCCAATTTTTGAGATTTATTGGCTCGGTATCAAACAACTACGTCACCTGACGTTAGTCTCTCTGTGCAACTACAGGATATTCAATTGAATGGAATTGGGAAACTATTGAATCCTTTTTATAAACCTTGTTTAATCTAGAAGAACATAGGAGAGGGGGCTCTAATTCTTACAAGTCACACAAGAATATGTTTTGTTGTTGTTCCAACTGCCCTTTTGATACACAGTCTTTGAAAGACCTGGTCTGCTCTTATATGAGATTACACGAAAGTAACTTCTGGATTATTGGCCCACCCCATACCAAATAAAGAGATTAGTCTCTCCCAAGTCCCACCACATTCACTGATAACATGCGTGTCAATTTTAAATGGTACATCACAAGCTAATGCAGAGAAAAGTATATCTTGCTTCTTTTTGATGATATGTAGAATAGTATTTCATATTTCATTTCTTTGTGTTTGGATAAGTGAGTTCTGTTTCAAGCAATGGTGAAGAAAAATTCAAATCAATAACCTCCCATTGGATAAGGATGGTATCAAGGGAGAGCAGGTCCACGATCATGGGTGCCTCATCGTTACTCCGTAATTTAGTGTCCTTGTAACGACCTCAGCAACAGTTGTTATGATAATATAAGTCGTATTGAAACCGTGATTAAATTGATCACATTAAGTCAAACTAGTTTTTAATGAAGGACTCAATAATATAATCTAAAGTATTTAATAAGATAATATCACAATGAAAACAAGAGATGTTAATAAAGTAATCATTTAAATATTTAGTAATACAATAACCTCTAAGATATTTTATGAATTATAAATAATACAAGGTAATTTTTGTAAATATATGCAAGGCTATGCAAGACAGCCTAAATCCTCTCTATACCTTGCCACATTCCCGCTCCACTATCTTTGCGAGACGATAAAAATCTACATCAGATAGGCCAAGGTGGGTTGGAGCAAGGCGCCGTCCTCGCCCATTGGTGATTTTAATAAATCAAGTGCGAAGAAGTTACTAAACTAAATGTAACACTTTATATGTCCTTCGGTATATTTAGTGATTTTTCAAGCCTAATATAATTAATGCAATTTTGTGTATAAGTCTTTTGGTCAATACTTCAAAACCAATTTCAAAGAATTGTTTTTGGTAATTATCTAATGTGTGTAAAATGAAAAAACTACTCGTATTCATGAATTAATCAAGCTTTTTAAGAGCCTAAAAATCCATATTGTAGGAAAAAAATTCACTACAAGATAAAGCTTTTTTATTTTATTTTTTATAATCAAGATAAGATTTTCCTTATAGGAAATGTTAATAATTTCATGTACAAGTCATGTCAGTGAGCATGTCAGTCACTACTCCCAAGCCACCTGTTAACAATAGATAGAAGCATTTCTTGTTTACGGAATCACTATCACATCTGTGATAGAAAAAAAGGTGTACGGAAAGAATCATAATAGAAGTAGAATTAGATTTCCCTTGCCATTTATTCTTTAACTTTTTCTTCTGTTTACTTTTCTCTTAATAAGTTCTTTTTTACTCATCTCTTAATAAGTTCTTATTATATGGCAGAAGCTTCATTTAATTTTGCATAGATTAAGAGTGTGTTTGGATTGAATTTATTGTTGCTGAAAATTGAAAACTGAAAATACTGTAGTAAAATAATTTTTAAATGTGTAAATAGTATTGTGGGACCTATTTTTAATATTTTTTAATATGTAAACAGTGTATGCACAGTGTGTGAACAGTGCATATACTGTTCATAACAGTAAAATTTGTCCCTCAAAGTCAACAAATGCGGGCAAAAAAAAAAAAAAAAAGCAGAAAACGTGAAGGGAAAACGTGGACGCGGAGCCCAAACGCCTTCTAAACCAGTTATTTAGAGATACAGAAAATAAGACATTTATCATCAATTTCGTGAGTGTTACAATCTTTTTTATTACTAGTACTTTATCATATTTGTTGATGCCAAAGATCATAAGTTGAACTTCTCATCTAGGTTCGATAGAAATTAAATGTAATATGAAAAGAATAGAGAGCATACAAACTACTGTCATTAGGGTGGTGCTGGTCAAAGACTCATTCGATGATTAATATGAATTAAAAGTAATATAGATGGTATATACTTTCTCTGTTCAAGGAAGCTATCAAATATAACCTTCTTGTTTATCGTCGTTGGGCCCTCATTAAAAGAAATTATAACGCCCTTGTTGACTTGGTGATCATTTATGGTTTTATTGGTAATCATTTTGCATGTTGTTTCCATCGATTACGATAAAAGTAATTAAGGACTAATTAATTCCATAACAACCGCCTGATATTACAGACAACTATTTTTCTTGTATTCATCAATACACATATATGTTTTGGTTTCATAATTGTTACAATCTTCTTACCCAATTCATCAGATGATCAGCATACTAGCTGATATGCTTCTCCAAGAGTCCAAGTAAGTGATGGATGTCAATCCACCAAAGATTATCCAAATATAACTTTTTTTAGAGAGTTTCAACGTATGGTGTCTGCTCTTGATAATAACTCTTTATCATCAGGCTAAAATACTAATCGGTTTTTGGTATAGGCGGAGATCGAACCTCAGATCTCTTATTTAACTATCAGAAACTTTATCAATTGAGCTAATTAAAACCTATTATCCAGATATAACTTTGATAAGAATGAATTAGGAACTCACATTTCGTAATCAGTACATAAAAAATCCAGTAATTAATTAATCATGCAAATAATTCATGGGGTTAATGGCTGATTTAGACAAGAAGCTATGCCTCATAAATGAAAATAAATTTTTTTTTTTTGGGTGAAGATTCAACCTTTGCTTGTGATCATGGTTAATCCCAAAATTATTGGCTCGAAAATAATAAATAATACCAGTTGAGCTAATTAGAACTCACTGTCCATGTGGATTCCAGTTTGCTCAATTGGTAAAGTCTCTGATAGTTAAATAAGAGATCTGGAGTTCAATTCCCACCTACACCAAAAACTAATTGATGTTTTGGTCTAATTATAAAGAGCATCATCAGGAACGGATGCCATATGTTAAAATTCTCTTTTTAAAAAAAAAAAAACTCACTGTCCATATATAACTTTGATAAGAATGAATTAGGAATTCACATTTCGTAATCAATACATAAAAAATCTAGTAATTAATTAATCATGCAAATAATTCATGGGGCTAATGGCTGATTGCTAATGGCTGATTTAGACAAGAAACTATGCCTCATAAATGAAAATAATATATATATTTGGTGAAGATTCAACCTTTGCTTGTGATCATGGTTAATCCCAAATTTATTGGCTCGAAAATAATAAATAATACCAGAATGTCTGTCCCTTGTAGATCATGGATAGTGACAATGTTTTCTTTGCTCAGATCTGATAATAATTTTAATATTATCGCATACTGATTTTATATGATATAAATGTATGCCACCAATGTGGTAGTGGCAAGTTGAGGTCAAAAGGTTTGATTAATTTGGGGGTGTTTCTTTCGGCGGCAGATGGAAATTGATAGCACTAAGTAACACGCAAACAATTACGTAAAAAAAGATTATTCAACATGCAACTAACAATATAATGGCCATTTTTTACACATTATTTATGGACGAAATGATTATATGAATGACCAGATTTGTGTTTCTATGGGCGACTCTTGAAGCAGATTGAAGAATATATATATTTTTATATATAATTTATACTATATTTTTCTTATTCTTTTATGTTTATATTATATAAATGAACTTAATTGTATTTGTGAATTATACGTAAATGAAATTTTCAAAAAGGTGGTGCATATAAAATTGTTTATTTTTGATGGGGGAATAAACAGACTTTTATTGAAGGGGAAACTAAAAAAATGAGAGGATTCTTCGTATATTTTATGTCCTAATAAAACATGCAAATTTGCCCAAAGTGGTGAGCTAATGATTTGAAAATTTTGAGTATATGGGATATAGACCAAGAAAGTGGAAGCAAAAATAGAGTGTTTATCGGTCATTGATGTCATCGAGACTCGAGAGTGGATGAATTTAGAAGTTTATTGTATATGACCCCCAAATGATGCGAGAGATGAATGTGATAGCATGCAGTCAAATCATGTTGCATTTAAAAAAGAAAAAGAAAAAAAGCATATGGGCTAATCTTTTGATGTATATTGCAATTTTAGTCAAATTCGTTGTAGATATGTGTAATAATTGAGCTTTTGTGGCTTTGAGTTATGACTCATAGCGCACCCAGTGATATGAACATGGATGTGTTACAATCCCTTCACATTAAACTTTACAAACACAAACTATACAAAGTGTTTAAAATGAATTGTCAAAGCAAGAACAGTGTCATGATTTTTGTAGAATCGATTTCTCATATATGTATGCAGGTAAGGCAAAAGACTTGTCCGTAAGCAAAATATGTTTTAGGTATTGATTATTTTTCTGATTGGATTGATGATTTTTTTTTTTTTTTTTTTTTAAATTTTAAGAAAAGCTCTTCATTCTCTATAATATAATCTCTATTTCTCCATTTGAATAAAATTCTTATTTACTCTTCCTATTAAAAAAACAAAAAACAAAAAGCTTGAGTGGATGGTATGTGGAGTAACATGCTGCATCTCGTGTTTTTACTATTTTTTTTAATATCACTTTTTATCTCACCTTTAAAAATAAATAAATAAACTAATATCCGTTTTTTTTTTCTTGAAAAAGTAATTTAATTTATATACTTAAAGTTAATTTTTATCTCACTTTTTAACTAATAAGCTAAGAGAAATCCTATTCATTTATGTCAAATTCATTTATTTTGTATTACCAAAAATCTACTTTTTCTATATTACATGATAGCTTAAATAATACACCCTACATCTTATTTTTCATTTTACAATACATCATATTTTAATAAAAAAAAAAAATAAGAAAGGAGAGAGAACATGAGAGTGGATAGAGAGTAATACGAGAGAAAGAAAGGAGGAATAAAATACACAAAAGTTACATAATGCTACCATGTTTATGAATATTTACAATAAGCACTATAGCAAATTGTAAAACTTTTTACAAAATACTTTTTTGTAAATAGTATCATCTATTTTGTATTTTTATGTATTTTGCATATTTTGATAAAGATGTTTTAACAAAAATTATGGGGTGCAAAATCCATGACAGTGAGTTTGAACTAATTGCTTTTTAGTGGCTATTTCTTTTTCAAAGATCTTTATGCTTTGTTTAGTTTTTGAATCTGCCAAGAAAAAAGGAAATGAAAATAGATTGTTTTATATAGTATGTACTATGTAGTAATAATTTTCAAAAAAAAAAAAAGGTTCGATTTTTTGTTTTGTTTTTTCTAATGAGAAGAACTCGGATTTAAATTCCACTTTCCGTGATTTGTAAACCATTGAACTCGACTTGATTTTCATGTTCCTATTCACAAGTCATAACCATTGAACTCAACTTGATTAATTTTCAGAAAATCAGTATCACACAAGTCACAGAGTTTATCTTGACAAGTCTGATCGACCAACAGCTTGTGGCATGCGTGGAGATACACGGAAGTGTTTATGATAGAAAGAGATTGAGCTATGTGACACATCGATCTATATTATTTACTGTTACCTAGGCACACATGTCGTGTAGCATTTTTGTTTTGTGGTTTTCCTTAGAATAAGATTAACGTTGTTATTATTTTAGGGGACATCAAGATATCGACTTTCAACAAACACTATCATTATAGGAATTTAACTGATATAAACATAGTTGATATGATCTTGACACTTAATAATACATAATTGAAGCTAGAAAATTATTTCAAGGGAAAACCCAAAAAAGCTTGAGTGGTAAGTTTAATTTGGGACCAATCTAAATTGAACAATATGTAAGCCTAAGGATGGTGACTATTAACTATTTTCATAATTTTTTTTTCTTTTTTGAAGATAAGCAGAAAAATTTATTCAAAGAAAGAAACTATACGATGTGAGATTAGCCAAAGATCGTTACAAAGACGGCTTCTCCGACAAAAATCAACTAAAACAACGTCTCATCATAAAAATTGTCTACAAAAGTCTTCAAGAGAGGCCCCCATAACTAACTTCTAAATACTCTAAAGCATGGGCAACAGCAAACCGAGCTAGCTGGGGAAGGAGGATTAGGACGTAGAGTTCCGTGGTAGACTAGCTTCCATTATGTTTGGAATTCAAATCATCCAGCTGGTTGTGAAGAATCTTTTAATTATTGTTCTATGTATAGTCAATTTTTAAATAAAATATTTAACTAATCATTTGTAATTTTTTTCTATATTATTGTCAATCAATAAATACAATTTTAATTTCACTCAAATGTAGCCCATGTCGAGTTGGAGAGGGTACCTTCACCTTGGATTGTTAGTACTAACACATATCATTATGTTTGTGGGATTAACAAAGATAACCTAATTTGAAAGAAACTCTAGGGGTGTGATTTTTATATCTTCAAATTGACTAGTTCAACGTTATCCCATCAGCATTGATATGTCATATAATTTGGTTACCTCTAAGGCACTACTAAGTACTAACCAACAACTAAAAAAGCACTAACCAACAACTAATAAATAAGTTGACTAAGACCTTCCTATTAAAGTCATTGAGATGAAATTTATATTTCTTGTTCTACTCCATTAAATTTATACGTTTTTTTTTTAAAGAAAGTTTCAACTTATGGCGTTCGCTTCTGATAATAGTTCTTTAACATTAGATCAAAATATCAATCGGTTTCTGGTGTAGGCGATGATTGAACCCCAAATCTTTTTTTCAACCATCAGAAATTTTATTAATTTAGCTAACTAGAACCTATTATTAAATTTATACATTATATCATCTGTTTACCATTCACCAAACAACTAATAACTAAGGTCATTAATTAAAATATCCCTGTTAGAGTAGGTTTGGGATTGGCCTTTATAATTCTCTTTCACTTGTCCTAATTATTCATTATCAATTGCTAAAAATAAAAATTAAAAAATTCTTTAAAAAATTGCTAAAAAAATAAAGATAAAGTAATTTAATTCTAGTATTTCATCAACCAAAAAAAAAAAAAATCCAATTTGTAGTCTTCTTTATCCATGCCAGTTTACCAAGAAAAAAAAATAATGTAATATTGTGGGAACACTTCCCCATTATCCGGATTTATCCGCTTTGGGGAGCCAGTCCCTCACGGTTTATCGGCTCGTCCCCGAGTGTGGGCAGGACCAACCAAGGGCTAGACCTTGTAGTTGTAATCGCAAGTCCCACATCGGTTAGAGTTCCCTCCCACATATGGTTTAAATGCTTCTGGAGCGACCATATGTGTACCACCACCTCTCACACATGTGCGGGGGTGGTGGTACACATATGGTCGCTCCAGAAGCATTTAAACCATATGTGGGAGGGAACTCTAACCGATGTGGGACTTGCGATTACAACTACAAGGTCTAGCCCTTGGTTGGTCCTGCCCACACTCGGGGACGAGCCGATAAACCGTGAGGGACTGGCTCCCCAAAGCGGATAAATCCGGATAATGGGGAAGTGTTCCCACAAATATATTTGTAGATTTTTTTTTTTAAATTCAATAATTGGGATAGGGAATATTTGAACCATATATATTTAATTTATAAAAGCTACTAACTTTTTGATGACTTTGTTATGTTTTGTTCACAACCCTTTTTTCTTTTAAAACCAAATAATAAGGAAAAAAAGATTTGAACTTTAAACATTTAGGTTGGAAACATCATAAGGTGTCAGTTGAACTACATGTAACATTAGGTCCTTTAGCCTTGCACAGGTTTTCCTCATCCTGAAAAAGGAGACAAGGTGAGGATAGGGCATTCATGATCCCAGGTTGCCCCTGTCTCATGACCATCCCTAAATTAGACATCTCAATAAATTGTGAAAATAATTCTGCAATAAGTGGTGTGATTAGATTTAAGAGGGTCCACATAAGTCTCGATTTCAACCGCTTTATTATTATTTTTTTAAGGTCAGTTAACTTATTCCTCAAATATTGGGGTGTACACGGTTTGGTGTGGTTAGTTTTGGAGAGGTTTTTTGCACCACACCTATAGGGTGCAGTTTCACTCTATGCTTGATTGCACCTCACTTTTGAAAGGTAAAAACCATTCTACACAAGGTGTGGTTAAATCTTAGCAGCTCAGTGCGGTTCGTTCGATTATATAGGCTAGGCTTTTAAAAATTATTATTTTAAGTTTTGTGCTTTTGAGCCTCTAAAAAGTAGCAATTTGAAAGGCAACATGGTGAACTAAAAAAAATAAAAAATAAAAATAACCCTTAAAACAAAATCAAACAGAAAAGAAAAGAAAAATAGTGAACTCATAACAAATATAAATAGTATGAGAAAATACCTAGGAACAATTAATGTTTTGACAGCTTTTTTCATTTCTCATAAAAGTGTTGTCAAAACTTTCTTAAAATAGATTATTAATCAATGCCCTACGAGCACTCGTTATCATAACCCTTTACTATTTAGTGAGATGATAAATTGTGATTAATAGACTTTTTTTTTTATTTTTTATTTTTTATATTAACTCATAATTCATCAATTGTACTACTTTTACTTTTCATCACTAGCAACCAGACTAGGAATGACAAAAATGACCCACCCTTGTCCCACTTCGTCATGCACAGATTTTTCTCATCACAAAGAGGTGACAGGATCAGGATAAGTTTTACTCACCCCCTGAATGTATATATATAGTTATATACATATATTATGTAATATATTTTTAACTTATTTATACATTTAATATAATATTTTCTATACATACCTTGATCATATATATATGTATGTATGTATGTATGTATTCTCTAGCACTATCTTCAAAAATATCTGTGTCTACTTCTTTCTTAAATCTTAATACTCTCACGATCACCCTTTCCTATCATATTTCATTTTTATTTCATCAATGTCAAAGCAATCTTATTCATATTAGTAAAATATTTTCAATTTGTCTTGAATCCAACCTGCCTCATTATCACCTCGCATAGGTTTTCCCTATCCTGAAGAGGAGACAAGGTAGGGATGGGGCACTCATTATCCCACGTTGCCCCTGTCTCATGATTATCCCTAAATTAGACATCTCAATAAATTGTGAAAATAATTTTACAATAAGTGGTGTGATTAGATTTAGTATGAGTTTCGCAATCAATTTTCAAACTAACTCTTAGCTTAATTTATGCATTATTTATGGGTCCCACATAAGTCTTGATTTCAACTGCTTTATTATTATTATTTTTTTTAAGGTCTGCTAGCTTATTCCTCAAATATATGTAGGTCCCACCTAAAATTTTTTAAATAAAAAAGTCAACTATACTATACAATTTATGGGTCCCATTAGAGTGTTTTTTCTCAAAATGTCATTGTAAAGATAACTTTTTGTAGATCCTATCAATTTTTTTTTACCTACTTTCAGCAATAATAATAATAATAATAATAATAATAATAATAATAATAATCAACTTATTTTATTTAATTTTAGAAAAAAATGTTCACACACCTCTTGAACTTTCAACCATCGGCTAAAACACCCCCTGAATTATGTTATTAGCCAATTTACTCTCTAAACTATACATAGCTGCCAAATCAATACCTTGGCATTAAAAAACTAACATTTAACTCACGTGAGAGACGCATGAGATTTGAAAATTAGCAAACTCATACAAGAAGTCCTTTCCGTAAACCCTAACCCTGTTCTTCTCATTCTACATTCTACTCGTACCTATGTGAGTTCTCAAACAAACAGTCTTGAAGTTTATCAAACAAAAAAAAAACTAACAGTCTTGAAACTTAGCTACAAACCCCTTATAGTCCTCGTTGTCATTGATAAAGAACTTCATTGTCCAAACACCATTAGCCACAAAACCAACACAACTCTGGTCACAAAAAAGTCTTCAATTGACCTTGACTCTAATCTAGGACCGAACTTTCAAAACCCACCAAGAATCTTCACCTTCTTGTTCTTCTTCATCATTATCATCATTGCCTTGTTCTTCAATCTGATAGGACCTTGATGAAAGAGTAAGAAGTGAGTTTATTGGAGAGGACCAATTTGGCTATTGGGGTGTTTCCAGCAATATGGAGGTAGAGCTTGACTGGGTTTTTGAGATTTGGGGTTTATGTTGAAGATGAGTATTTAAGCTTTGAGAGTTTTGAGTTAATTTTTAAATCTCATGTGTAACTGTTAGTTTTTTAACACCAAACTAACAGAGGTATTGATTTGTTAGATGTGTATAGTTTATGGAGTATATTAGCTAATAAAAAAGTTTAGGAGGTGTTTTGGCCAGTAATTGAAAGTTCAAGGGGTGTATGAGCATTTTTTCCTTTGACTTTTAACTTTTACTAATTTGTATATAATTTTTTTTAGCATAAAATTAGGGATTCACATTTTCTAGATTTTCTAAGGTACTCTACCAATAAATTTCCTTAAATCCTAACTACTCTTTTATGATTTAAGGGTCTAAATTTTGACATGTCAGCATTCTACTAATAGTACTATAAAAATAATAAAATAATATTGCAAACAAAACAATTAAAAATATTGTTAGTACAATGCTGACATGTCAAAATCGAGATCATTAAATCATTAAAGAATGGTTAAGATTTAAGAAAATCTATTTTGTAGAGTACCTTAGAAAATTTAGAGGAGCTGAATCCTAAAATAAGATAAAGTTATGTTTAAATCAAAAGAGAAATGATATATCCACAACATTTTCACAATATTTTTACAACAAATCTTAAGTGGCAGGTTGTTATTGGTTATTATTGTTGGGGCAAAAAAATAATCTTAGGGTGTGTTTGGATACCATTTATTTTGTTAAAACTAAAAAATTATTGCTGAAAGTACTGTAGATAAAGGTAAAAGTTAGTTGAAATAGTATAGTGGGGCCCATAAATAGTGCCAAAAAGTGCAGTGAGACCAATGAATAGTAGCAAAAATAAGCTAAAGAGTGAAATAATTTTCATTTTTCATTCTAACCCAAACACACGCTTAGGGTCTGTTTGGATACAGTTTATTTTGCTGAAAACTGAAAATACTGTAGAAAAATAATTTTTAAACGTGTGAATAGTTCTGTGGGACCCATCTTTAATGAAAAAATTGTTGAAAAAAGAGGTTTGTAGATCTCATGAACAGTACATGAACCCACTGAATAGTGCAAATTTGGTTATCAACGAGGTGGTGGGTCTGTGTTCACGTGCTTCTCAATTAATAAAGAAAAAAAAGCCAGAAACGCAGATGCAGGATAGAATAATTTCTATCCGAACGCATACTTAATGTTAGATTCAAATGTGAACCAATAATAACTAACCACACGTGTTATTTGTTATTATAAAAATATTGTAAAACTGTTCAAGTACATGAGATCATAGTTTTAAAAACCGGACCGGACCGGCCGGTCCGACCGGTTCAACCGGGAACCGGCATCAAATCCGGTCCGGTTATTATAAAAAACCGGAAATAATTAAAAAACCGGAAAATAGTAAAAACCGTCCGGTTCAACCTGAGAACCGGAAAAACCGGAGGTTGAACCGGTTAATGACCGGTTTGATGTTTGTTGACTTTGCCCCTAAAACTACGTCGTTTTGGTCCCTAAAAACTAACCCTAAGCCTAATCTGATCACTCTCTCACTCACGCCTCACTCTGCCTCACAGCCCTCACTCTCTCACTCAACTTAGTTCATCTCCATCAAGTGATTCAAGTCTCAAGCTCTCTCTGCCTCACAGCCTCACTCTGTTTTCTGCGTCACCTCTCTCTGCCTCTCTGCCTCGGCACGCAGGCACGCAGGCACGCACCGCGGCACGCACCCACAGCGGCACGCACCCACAGCGGCACGCACACCTCTCTCTGGCTCTCTGCCTCACGCCGTCGCCATTTGAGCTCTGCCCTCTACTAATCAGGTAATGTTTATCAGTTTATGTTCTTTTCTTTTTATTTTGATTTTGATTTTCTGGGTTCTTTTTTTTTTTTTTTTTTTTTTTTTCATTTCTTGGTTTTTTTCATTTCCAGGAATAATTAGTATTCTTTTCTTTTTTATGATTTTGAGTACTTGATATTGATATTGATTTTGATCATTTTCTCGGTTCTTTTTTTTTTTTTTTTTTTTTTTTTTGGGCTTCATCTCAGATTCACAGTTGATGTTCGGCTTCATCTCAGGTTCTTCTTTTGGTAAGTGATAACTTCAATTATTAGAATAGCATTTTAGTTTATTTGTGATTTTGTGTTTGTTGTGGATTTTATTTACAGAGCAATGAGCATTATTGATTAATAATTTACAGAGTATTGTACTATTGATTGTGTATGTTGTGTTGATGAATTTATTTGTTGTTAAAATGATTGCTGTCAGTTTGAAATTATTGACTATTGTTTATGTATGTTGTGTGTTGATAAAATGGTTGCTGCCAGTCTGAAATTGTTGAGTGAAATGGAGTCCGCCTCTATACCATCTAATGAACATGCTTCTACAACCGGGTCTAATGCTAATTCTTCGTCTGTGAGAGCGAAATGTAATCCTGCATGGGATCATGTAACTGAAGAGGTGAAAGATGGAAAGAGTAGTTATAGATGTATACATTGTGGGAAAAGTTATAAAGGAGGGGGCATCAATAGGATGAAAAGACATTTAGCTGGAATTAAAGGTGATGTGGCTGCATGTATGGGTGTACCTTATGATGTTAGATTTCTAATGGTTGAGAATTTGAAGGAAATTTCAAAATCTAAAGAGCAAACAAAAAAGGATCAAGAAGCATCTAATTATTCGCCATTAGAGGACTCACCAGAATTTGAAGATGTCCAAGAAATTACTCCTAGAGGTAGGGGTTTAGGAAGGGGAAATAGAAGTGGTCCTAGTAATTTTTCAAAAAGATCCAATCTTGGCAAGAGAAAGGTTGGTGATATTGGTAATTACTTCGCTCCTAGAACAACACCGGGGGCTCAACCTTCTATTAAAAGTGTGCTTGCTGGTAAAGAAAAGAAGTGGAGGGTTGATATGGCTGTAGCAAGATGGATGTATGATGCTTGCATTCCAATTAATGTTGTGAATTCTAGTTATTATCAACCTATGTTTAATGCTGTAGTTTCTTATGGTCCTGGATATAGAGGTCCAAATTATCATGCCCTTCGAGTGCCTTTGTTGAGAGATGCAAAAAAAGAAGTCCAATTGATTGTTGATTCTCATCGTTCATATTGGGCTGACACAGGTTGTACAATAATGGCTGATGGGTGGACTGATACTAGGCATAGAACATTGATTAATTTCCTTGTCTATTATCCTAAAGGAATTATTTTTATACGTTCTGTTGATGCTTCTGACTTGGTTAAGGATGCTATTAATTTGAGTAACTTGTTTGATGAAATTGTTAATTGGGTTGGTCCTGCAAATATAGTACATTTGGTTACTGACAATGCTGCAAATTATGTAGCTGCTGGAAAAATTTTGTGTGGAAAATATAGGAACATTAGTTGGTCACCTTGTGCAGCACATTGCCTAAACCTAATTTTTAAGGAGATTGGGAAGATGGATCATGTGGCTAAACTTGCAAAGCGTGCATCCAAGATCACAGTGTTTATCTATAATCATGTGGCTTTGCAAGCTTGGTTAAGGACTAGAAAAAATTGGACGGAAATTGTGCGTCCAGGGCCAACTAGGTTTGCTACTACTTTCCTTGCCTTAGGGAGTCTTAAGGAACATAAGCATGATTTACAAGCATTGGTGACTAGCAAATTTTATGTTGAATCAAGATATGCAAAAGATAAGAAAGCAAAGGCAGTGGTGAAAATCATTCTTGACAATCAATTTTGGAATGATTGTCATGTAATTGTGCATATTATGTCACCATTGATTCGTTTATTGCGCATTGTTGATTCTGATGAAAAACCAGCTATGGGTTATGTATATGATGGCATGTATAGAGTAATTGATGGAATCAAAAAAATTTTCAAGGACAAGAAGAGACTATGGGAGCCTTATGTTAATATTATCAAAGATCGATGGGATAATCAATTCTATAGAGATATTCATGCTGCTGCTTATTGGTTGAATCCTGCATTCCAATATGACTCATCCACTCTTAATAAGAGGCTAGAGACACAATCTGCTGTGACAGATGTTATTGAATCAAAAGTTTCAGTTGGTCGATTGAAGTTGGTGGAGGAATTAAGGCTATTTCGAGAGCGTGAACAAACTTTTGGAACCCAACTTGCTCAAGAATCAGCCAAGACATCTCAGCCGGGTAAGATATTGTTTACTTTAACTAACAACAAAATGAAAATATG
Organism: Quercus wislizeni; assembly: GCA_023055345.1. Lineage (NCBI taxonomy): Eukaryota > Viridiplantae > Streptophyta > Magnoliopsida > Fagales > Fagaceae > Quercus > Quercus wislizeni. Next base: position 3,115,411 of record JALGQJ010000003.1, read on the forward strand.
TTTTAAAGATCATAGTTCTTTTTTTAAATATTTTCGGGATAAGTATAGCTGTGTTTATTGATTCATTGTATCTTTGTTTTGTGTTGTATATGAAACTTAGATGAGTGGTGGAAGTTGTTTGGATCTTGTGCTCCGACTTTACAAAAGTTTGCAATTCGAATCCTTAGCCAAACAGCTGCCTCTTCGGGATGTGAGCGGAATTGGAGTGTTTTTGAACAAATACATACCAAAAGAAGAAATAGATTGGAGCATCAACGACTTAATGATCTTGTGTTTGTTCATTATAACTACCGATTGAAAGAAAGGTATATACTATATATTATATAATCTCTTTCTTTCAATGTTTTTGGTCAAGTGGGTTCTTTGTGATTGTGAAATATAAGTGACTTGGCTACTAATTATTCATTATGTTCATCTTATGATATAGAGTCAAAAGGAAGAAGTTCAATTTTGATCCTATTGATTATGCAAGTATCGATAAAACTGAATTTTGGGTAGTGGAAGATGAGGAACCTCCATTTTTGGATCATGAGGAGATAGAGAATGCATTATATGAAGAGGGAGCCTATCCAATCGAAGAAGGGTCTTCTAGCCATGTACAAAGAGGTTAGCTTATAACAATTTTTTGCCTTGTTACATATTTTAATTAGACTATTTATGATATATGAGAAATGATTATTAGAATTGTTATTTCATTTATTATTCTTTGGTTTTGGAATTTGTATAGATATGGACAATGAAGTGATTGAGGATGATGATGACATTAATTTGGAATCATTTGGTGATGAAGATGATGCTCCTCCCGGATTTAGAGATAAAAATCATCCTATTCATGTTGAAGATGAAGAAGATGAGGATGAGGATGATGATAATGATGCTAGTGGTGGAGCATTTGGTTCACATTATGATATTGATTTCAATTTTCTTCATGACAAATGAGGCTTGGCCGCTTGGGTCTTAAAACTTAGTAGTTGTTTGTTTGAAATTTTAAAACTTATTTGCTATTTGGATGTAATGAACTTATTTGTTATTTGTCATTTGAATGTAAATGTAATGACTAATGAACTTATTTATTTGGTTTTGTTGAAAGTTTATTATGTTAAGGATGAATGTTTTGTAATGTTATTATGTTAAGTTCTTTAAAAAGATGTTATATACTTATATACTTGTATATTTTTTTTTATTACTATTGATTTGTTAGTTTTAGTATATTAAAAAAATATTAATTATTTATATAATTTAAATAAATAATAATTAAATTATTTATGACGTCATCGGTTTGACCATCGGTCGGACCCCAGTCCGACCATAAAACCGGTAATTAGCTACTTTTCCGGTTCTTTCACCGTACCGGTTTTTAAAACCATGCATGAGATCTCTAAATCAAAATCATAAACGGATATAAAGTGAGCCTTTTTGTATGTCCAAATCAAAAATCTCCTCCCACACAAAATGCAACCACGTGTCACCTCTTATCTTTTTGCAAGATAAGAGGCCTATGGTGCTCCAAAAATTAAAAGATAAACCCATCCTCTCTCTCCACCGTCAATCATGTAAAACTCTTCACAAATCCCATCCACCCATTGCCACCAAAAAAACAACTCCTCTTCACGGCCACACCACCAATTCTCTCCCATCAATCCCCTAAAAAAACAACACCAATGGCCTCTCTCCAACACACCCCAATCTTCCTCCAATCCACCAAATCCCCACCGTCCATTCCATCTCGATCAAACCTCATCCACAACCTCTCCTTCTCCGCCACCTTCCCATCCCTCAAACTTAAAGCCGCCGTCGCCGCTTCCTCCGCCGTCACCACCGGCGGAGCAACCGCACTCGGAGCAAAAATGGCCGCGTCGGCAGCCGCCAGCTACGCCTCGGCGCTAGCCGACGTGGCGAAGTCGAACAACACCCTCGACGCGACGAGCGCCGACGTGGAGAAGATCGAGAAAATCTTCTCCAACCAACAGGTCTTCGACTTCTTCGCCAGCCCAGTAATCGACGTCGAGAAGAAGCGCGAAATGATCGACCAGATCGCGAGCTCGTCGAGCCTCTCGCCGCACACGGCGAACTTCCTCAACATCTTGGTCGACTCGGGCCGAATCGACTTGATCAAGGACATAGTGTCGGAGTTCGAGATCGTGTACAACAACCTCACCGACACGCAACTCGCTGTGGTGAGCTCGGTGGTGAAGTTGGAGTCGCAGCACTTGGCACAGATAGCTAAGCAGGTTCAGAAGCTGACTGGGGCTAAGAATGTGAGGATTAAGACTGTGATCGACCCGAGTTTGGTGGCTGGGTTCACCATTAGATATGGGAGTTCTGGGTCTAAGTTGATTGACATGAGTGTGAAGAAGCAGCTAGAGGAAATTGCTGCTCAGCTCGATCTTGGTGATATCAAACTTGGTGTATGAGTTTTCAAGCTCGAATTTTTCTGTGTTTTTTTTTGGGTAGTTATTATTGTATTAAGCGTGTAAAGGCTTCGGAATATTTTGTGCTACTCCTTAATTTTTGGGGGAAAAAAATTGTTACTTGGTCGATTGTTGAACTTATTGTTAACTTTTAGATTATACTTGGAAAATGCGTACAATTAGTAGGAGAGAAGAGAAGTCTCACTCAACGCAGGGTGTTCTCCGTGTTGTTTGGTCACTCGGTCTTAAAATGCTTGTATCGGGTTCGATTGGGTGTGCTCTTTAGTTTGAGTTCGAAAATTTTCCGGGCTAGCAATTTACCTCATTATGGGCCCATCCGTCATGAACATAGTGATTAATTTTTATTGAAAATTTTAAGAATATACAGTGTGAAAGCAAAAAAAAAAAAAAAAATGTCTCACTCGTGTTTAAAAAATTCAAAAAGACAAAAATTATGATGATGTTAGCGGTGTAGTAAGGTGAAATTGGCGTAGTAAGGTGAAATTGATGTCGATTGGGTCACAACTTGATACTAGAGGAGGCAATTTGTCTTAGGGAATCATGTTCTTATCTTGTGTTCAGGTAAGGGTGTTCAAATACATATCTCAATCCTAAAATAACCAATTTTAAAATTGTGTCAAAATTATTCACCTTTAACACAACTTGTTTATTGAATGAGTGGACACAACACAGTTAATTTTAACTTGTTTAACACACAATCTAAGAAAAATAAAATGAAAAAAGTTTTATTTTATTTTATTTTTAAATTCCTATGTTTTGTTTAAAAATGTTACGGACTTTAGAGTTTTAAAGATAACTTTATCAATATAATAATTGAAAATTCTTTTAATTACTCAAATTTATGTTTTTTAAAAAATATTTACATAAACGAATCAGATCATTTTTAATTAATTGCAGGTTAAACAAATCAAATATTGAATTGGTCCATTTATTGGCATGAACCTATCTGAGCACTAATCCACCAAAAAAAAAGTGTTATGTTCGTTGTTCATATTAAACATTGCCACCATATTGTGGTGAAAAAAAATGTTGTCATTACTTAAAAGGGAAAAGGGAAAGGTGTATGGACTGCCTTACAAAGTGGCAAATAGCCTTTGTGTTATAGCATTCTTCCCTTACGTGGGTTGCATCTCTCAAGAGTTAGTGATGTTGTCCATTCTTTTCAAAGATAGAATATGGTTTAACACTCCATTTGGAAGAGGGGAAATTATAATAGGAAAGATCTTGGCAGCATATTCTATCTATGCTCTTATTTTAGAGTTTTAGTAGTTAGGAATAGAATAACTGATTAAAAAAGAAGAAGTTAGGAATAGAATAACTATAAGAGAGTGTCTATTTCATTTCATTATCTTCTAAGATTTCCTTCAAAACTCAAAAGAACATATACTTTTTTTTTGTGTGTGAAAAGATTGAAACTTTATTAAGAAGAAGAAGATAAGTTTAATACATCTTGGGCCAAAATAGACCTAAAAAATTCAAATTTTCCTCTATCTAAGTTACATAATTATCAAAATATCAATAGACTTAATATACTAAGCAAGATGTGAGCTGGTCGATTATCTTCCCTTTTAACATGTGAAATATGCACAAACAAAAAAAACTGTAGCATGTAACATATACTAGAGATGATGTTACAAATGGTACCTATTTCATTAATCTTTTTTTTGGTTAAAACCTATTTCATTAATCAAATAATGCTAAAAATATATATTTCTTTTCTTTCGTACACAACAAATAAGGTATCTTATTTTCATTCCATTCAGTCTCCTTATGATTACTCATTTTATTATATCTCATTCTTTTCTTTTCTTTTTTTAATATTTCTTTGAAAAAAAAAAAAATCAAACATAACATAAATGTCCCTTCCCACCTTACAAGTTGAGGGAAAAAGTGCTTTCGAAATTGACATGATGTGCTTTCGAAATTGACAAGATGTTAGATTCATTTTCCTTCTAAATAAAACGTCACAGTGCATAATGAGTAAATCAAATGAATGGACCATTGATTTTCTCTTTTTCTAAGAGAATCAAATAAATGGATGCTTTCTAGTTCTACACCTAATTTTTTTTGCTCATAGTGCACACCACTAGACCTACCAATAAAAGAGGTGGAGGACTCTTCTCCGAAAGCTACCCAAGATAATGAAATCGTGAAAGGATGCACTATGCGCAGAAAGAGGATAAGAGGCACGTACTATTGCACATTTGCACTAATGATCCACTTGTTATGTGCATAAGATAATTACCAATTGGCAACTCGTGGGTTCAAGTTTCTCCTTATGCACTAGCAACGCGTTGGTGCATTTTGTATTTATGTATTGCATATAGAGCGGAGGTCTAGTCAGGTACGTAGAAGTTGTGGTGCTACTATAGTAACATTCAGGTAGAGAGAGCATATTGATTGCTCTCCTTCACTTAACTATTTTTTTTCTTCGAAAAGAAAAAAAAAACAGATAATAGTTGGATAGTTAGAGGCATAAAAGATGTACTTGCAGGCTAAGAAAATTGTCTTTGCTTGGAAAACTAATGTGCATTATGTGCACGCAAGTGAAAATAGTCCAAGTAGAGGACCCAAAGTAGTACATATAAGTTAATATGGTAGTCACTAGTCACGGATTTTTGAGTAGACTTCTAATCTAGGATTTGCTTCACGACTCCAACTAATGCAACTTTTTAAAAAGAGTAATCACATGCTCATTAATAGTTCATGGTGACCAAAATTTTCCAATCACGGATTAGTTTTGGCTTGTGGGATGGGAATTCTATGAATAATGTGGGTACATAGATAAACTAAGAAAACTCACGTTGGATTTGAGAGAGGAAAGTTGATGAGAGAAAAGGACAGACAGCAAGAAGATAATGACAATGCATGTGTTGTAATGTGGAATTAGAAAAGAAAAAAGTATGAGGCAAACAAAAGTTAGATCAACTTGCTCTTTAGCCATTTCTTTGATTCTTTCTTGTACCAATTGTTGAATGAACCGTGAATATGAAAGCACTAAAAACCCATTTGGTTGAGCCCACTCTTAAGCCGGGGAAATTAAAGTTCCTATTCTCCTCATATAGAGATATTTGATAATAAGAAAAAAAGAATGGAGATATTTGCAATGTTTACTCCAATAGGTGGATGGATTTTAGTAAAATGAACAACATCAATGACTATGACTAATTGAGTGAGCGAGTGGTTGAAATGTCTAGAGATTCAACAGTCGAAATCTTACAAGGGGAGGACAATTTTCGAGATTTATTCATCGCCAACCAACAAAGTTGATTGGAGGCACTGTGAAACTCAAGTTAGAAAGGGAATGGTAACTTTCAATGGGAAAAAAAGTGTACTCTTGCCTATTTCAAGGTTTAAGCACGTAAGCAAAAACCAATCCAAACAAACATAGAAATATTGGAAATAAGCACTTTCACCCTACACACAAAATTTAATAGAAAATTCAAATTGCTATGACACATTTTTTTGGAAAAAAAAGAAGGAAGATTTTTCCATAAAATTTGACAGAAATTTTGTTGGTAGGAGGTGGAGTGCTATGCTCATTGCTAACAATTAAGGGGTACATTGTTTAGTTTTAAAGTTTCGTTGGCAACTAGGCATTATAATTGCACTATAGTTATGGGGAGAAATGTACGTCAACCTTTAATTTTTGAATTTGTAATTTTTTTGTTTGTTTTTAAAGAAAGCATGAGTTGCTTATGTATTAAAAAAATACGGCACTTTTAATTCACATAGATCATTCAAAATTAATCAAGTGAACTTATAAAGAAAAAATTGACGTGCTTCAAAAAATCAAAGGACAAAAGGTGTATTTAGATACTGCTTATTTACTGAAAATACTGTAGCAAAATAATTTTTAAAGGTGTAAATAGTGCCGTGGGATCCAAAAATGCATTTGTATGCATATTTTTGTGTTTTTGACTGGGTCGTGAACAGTGTCATGGGACTCAACCAAAAACGAAAACCCTGAAAACGCACACTAGCGGCTATCCAAACTCACGCAAAGTTGACATAATTAATAATTGATTGAGTGATCTTGATTCTGAAAGTAAAGGGATGAACTTGATTAAATTAAAAGTATATGAAGGAAGTTGAAACTGTAACAAATGTTAAGGAAACAAAATTATAGTATTTGGCCTCTCAAAATAACACTCAAGACATCGAATTATTTAAAAAAAAAAAAAAATTCAAGAAAGAAGTGGTATATAGATATTGGGCTCAATAATGGGCTCTACCTTATCTCATCACCATATGAAAACGATCCAAGAATGCAACAAAGTCTAAAAGCCCAAATCCACTTTGTACTCCAACAGAAACACCAAAAAACGACATCGTTTTTCAACATCCGAAACCCCAACAACCCCAACGGAACTATCAAAATTTTTTCACTCAATACGCGCCGCTAGGGTTTCTGCAAAACCATAAACGAATTTTTGTGTTTTTTCGAACATTCGAGAAAAAAAAGTAATCAATTATCATTTTCCCTAGAAACAAACGGGAAAAAGAAAAAGATAATTTGAAAATGTCTGTTGTGGAAGAGAAACCAGTGGTTCTGAATGAAGGAGAAGAAGAGGAAGAAGAAGATGAAGAAGAAGAGCTGACGTGGTCATCGGACTCGGAGGTTGAAGAAGCATTGGACTGGTTGGACTCAAAGGACATTGGAGAACGCATAGAAGGAACGATTACAATGCTCAATCCTCGGCGTCCCAATGCGCATGGTGGCCTTCACTCTCGCGTCAATACGTCGACGCTTCAGCCTCTCTCGAATCGAAACCAGAAGTTCGCCCATCACATTCGAGCTTCGCCTTTGGAGGTATCAAATTTTGAGCTATTGTGAATGAATTTCAGGAAAAATGGTGATTTTTATGATTTATGTATTGAATTTTAGAATGTGTGAGTTTCTTATGTTAAATTTTACATTTTTAGGGTTTTAGATATAGACTTAGTAATTTGAGATGATATGTATAGTGTTAGTTTTGAAAGTTTTGATGAATTCAGTTAAAATTGAATGATTCTTTAAATTTAATGGGGATTCTAATAGTTGATGGGAGAGTGCTTATTACTAATAGTTAAGGGTGACATGCTTCAGTTTTTGAAGTTTTGGGAACATTGTAACTGCGCTATTGTTTAAGACTTAAGGGGAGGAACTTGTAATCAACCTTAATTTTATGATTTCTTTAAAGAATGTATGGGTTGCTTTATATGTCAAAGAAATATTTGCTCATTTGGGTCATAGAGATTGTGATTATATTTTAAGTTTTTCTGTGTTAGACTCATTATTTTGAGCAGGTATGCATAGTGTTACTATTATTATTATTATTACTATTTTTTGAGTTTTTGTGAATTTTCGGTTATTTTTTTGGTTAATTTCCACATTGTGTTAGTATTTACACATTTTTGGGGCTATTTGGTTTAATTTCATGGGATTTGTTTCAGCTTGCATAAACTCAACCCCATTGGTCCTTTGTTGACTTGTTGAAGAGAATGATGAGAATCTCTATGCTAGCGCAGCACTGTACCCTCGGTGCCATGAGCGGCATTTTTCCACACGAGATTTCTGACTATCCTTTTTTACCTATTGTTTGGACGTATTGAAAATTTTAAGGGATTATATGTACGTTTTTTTGTTGGTTTTGAAAAAAAAAGTTTCTAAGACAGACTATGGAGGTGGTGTTTGAAACTGTTTTGTTGTCAAAATTTCTTCTGCCTATTGCATGGTTGTTTTCTTATTTGCATAGTTGATGCAAGTCACCATGGTAAACAATGTTGTTGCTTTAACTGTGAAGGTGGGTTTAATATCCTTTTGGTGTGAACCAATTTTCTGCATATTGCATAATTGTTGCTTTACTGTTGTAGTTAATATGAGTAACCACGATAAGAAATGTCAGTACTTTTGCTATAATTTCTCTGCTTTTGCATGTATATGTGGGCTGGGTTTGATTGGTTATATTTATGAGTATTTTGATTTTTAACCAAGTCAATTGATGGTGCAGGAGTGGGAGGGGAGATGTGTTGGCATGTCAAACTCTGTGACAACTGCAATCCGCGGAAGTGTTCGGGAGATGGCTATTGGTAAAACTAGAACTACTGAGAAATCAGATCGTGCGACTGTTGAGCAGGTGAACTGTACTAAAATTTTATTGACAACTTTGAATTATCAAAAAGTGTCTTTATTTTAGTTTCTTCGTGTTCTTTGTTCCTTGTGTTTTTGAAGCTAAAATCATTTCTACTAGGTTGTTTTATTTTTATCTTCTGGTGTCTCCTTGCTTTGGATTTCTATTGATGGTAATTGTGAAGGAGTTCTATACAACTTTTGAGGGACTATTTGCTTATTTGACTTTCGTTAACAGAAAATCACTCTTGTTTGTACTTCAGCATTGAAGTGACATGTTTAACCTTTTTTTGAAGGAATTAGTTGTTATCTCAACTTAGTTGTGTTGTGGACCTATCTGCATTTTTGTTATGAGGATAATTGTTTTGTTGTGCAGTCCTAGTTTTACTTATTACTCATTAGAAGTTTATTTTTCAATATTTTGCTTTGAGCTGCATCAAAGACTTCTTCACATGGAGTATGTGACTAACATACTTTTCCTCCAGGCCATTGATCCTAGAACTCGCATGGTCTTGTTCAAGATGCTGAATAGAGGTGTATTTCATGATATTAATGGCTGCATTTCAACTGGAAAAGAAGTATGTATGAACTTTAATTTCTGTACTGATGATACCTACTGCATGTTCCAGTTTTTAATTCTTAAAAAGCTGAATCATTCAATTTTCTTTCCCCTTTCCCAACAGGCAAATGTTTATCATGCAATCAAAGCTGATAGTCAGGAGTTGGCAATCAAAGTATACAAAACTTCTATTCTGGTATTTAAGTATGTTGAGATGAGCCTTTTAGCTTGTTAATGAGTTTATCTTGTGCCTGAACTCCATCGTTCAGAGATGTGTTCTCATTTTTTTTTTTTCTTGACATGAATTTAACTTCCTGTTCTAAACAATTATAGGGACAGAGATCGTTATGTACAAGGTGACTACCGTTTCAGACATGGATACTGCAGGCGTAATCCCAGGAAAATGGTAAAAACATGGGCCGAGAAAGAGATGAGGAACCTTATGAGGTAAGTCCAACACATTGTTCTTGATACTTAACTGTTGTTAGGATATTAATGTTTATGGGAAGGAAATGACCATCATTTAGGCCAATGAACTCTAGCTCAATTGCCACCTCCTTTTTTAAGTCCTTCAAGGAGGGCGAGGTTGTGGTTCAAGACCCACTGAGTTCATGTGTAATTTACCAATCCAAAAAAAATGTCATGACCATATTTAGAAGTTGTTTGAGAAATAGTGCTATTATATCATATTTAATATGGTCATTCTGAACTGCAGGCTAAAGGCAGCAGGAATTAGATGCCCAACTCCAATTCTTTTGAGACTTCATGTTCTGGTCATGGAATTCATAGGTATTGTGTGCATGTGGGAGTTATAAGAAACATTTAGTCAAATGGATGTGACTTTTCAGTCAGAGTTTTGTGCAAAGACTGATTTAATTGGGTTTATATCCCCCTGTAAGTTGACCTTACATGTTAGTAGTCAGTGGAGTCCCTATGGTTATCCTTGGTACTGCTTAATTTCATTCTTAGTCCCTTTTGAATGATTTAAGTTTCAGCTTCTAAAAATTCAGTTATATTTCTGGTTGATGTTTCTCAGTGGTTGTGCTTGTACAGGAAAAGCAGGCTGGGCTGCACCTCGTCTTAAGGATGCTGCTTTATCTCTTGACAAGTTACGTGAAGGTTATGTGGAGGTGTGTCCATATCTTTAAGTCATTCTCAAAGAGTTCTTAATTATGTGAAGTGAAACCTGCTTTCTAGAATGTTGGGGGTAACACTTAGGGTTAGTGGTTTCTTCTGTGGACCTATAGGTAATTGGTTATCTCAAGTGGAAGTGTGGAACATGTCATCTAGAACGATAGTATGATGCTTAATTGTGTAGTTGAGGTTTATCACTTGGATTGATCAGGTTGGAGTAGCCTAGATGAAGAGTTCCTTTAGAGATGTTTTAGTTATTTAAACTCATCTATCTTTAGACATGCTTAGCTTTATGGAGTCGTAATTTTATTTTTGAACAAATTTGTTATTTATTTACACTAACTGCAAATGCTACTTTTATAACTTTCTTTTGGCAAGTTAAAAGGGTTGTGTAATACTGTCTTGTTTAACTGATATAAATATCTTCTTCCCATTTATTTTTTAGGTGATTATTGCAATGCGCACATTATATCAGAAGTGCAAACTGGTTCATGGGGACCTCAGTGAATATAACATACTTTATTTTGAGGTGAGCATCAGTTGTTTGTGAGTATGTGTTTTACTTGTAAAAGAAAAGTTTGTGTATATCGTTTTTCCCCTTTTCTTATCCAATATTGAATCGATTCAATCTGTCATTGATTTGATTTATTTTTCCTCCTGATTTGCAGGGTCACTTATATATCATTGATGTTTCTCAATCAGTTGATCTTGACCACCCACGTGCCATTGAATTCCTAATTGAAGATTGTGATCATGTTTCTGTAAGTTTTTTCCAAACATAAATTATCATATGACAAGTGTTTATAATCTGTGGAATGAATTAATTAAGCAAAAGTGGCTTTGCAGGATTTCTTTGAAAAACATGGTGTAGCTGTTATGACGATTCGAGAACTCTTTGATTTTATAGTTGATCCTACTATTGCTGATGAAGCTGTGGACAGTTATCTGGAAGAGGTTAGCTTCCTTATCCTGCCAAAATTTCTAAAGAACTTGAGAATGCTTTTATTTTGACTGCTTTCAACTTATTTCAGTTGGAACAAAAAATTCTGGCTAGAGGAGGCAGATCTGTGGAGGATAAAAGGGCAGACTCTGAGTTTAAGCAGGTAACCTGTGTGCCGGTGAATCATGTTATTGGATTTTCTTTTGATTACCTATCTCCTGTACGTTGTAAATTTCAAGCAGGTCTCCTAAAACATTAAGCATGCTAGTTACCATTTTTTTGGGGGGGTTAGAAAGGAACAACATGCACTGATTAACTGCATGATTACACATGGTCTCAGATACATCAAACTTTAAATAAAGCCTCCAGTACATGACTTGGAGGGGTAACATAAGACACACAGTCAAGTTGCTGGATTCAGCCAGCTTTAGCAAGAATATCTGTGCAACCTTTGGCTTCTCTATAGATATCATGCAGGTTCTGCTGCTCAAGCCCCTCTATTAGGCCATGTGCACTCATCCACAACAGGTCTTAAAAAGGCAGTAGTGGTCTTGTATGATTTAATTAGATCAATAACTGTCAGAGTCAAGTTCAATCTCTAACCATGTAATTCCCATATTTATTGCTGTACTCAACCCATCTTTAAGAGCCCTCAGCTTGGCTTGGAGGCTTGTTGTGACACCATTTCCCCCAATCTTTGCCCGTTGAAGTTTTGATACATTTGATCAATCTCGTATGATATTTTCCCTCCTATGATTTATCAATTCCCCAAGTTACCAGATCAAGTGACAGGCTTGAAAATCTGGGCCTCTTGTTTAGCTTTTAAGATATTTTAAATGCTTGACATTTGCCTCACTTTATTTTACACTATACACATAATCCATGAAATGGGAGATCTAGTTTCCCTTTGGTTTCCGTGGGGACTGATAGTCCACAATTGGTTCTTGAGGCTGGTCTGTGTCTCTCTGTGCATGTGTGTATGCAAGTGGAGAATTAGACACAATGGAGTTGACCCTGATAAATTTTGATTAGTAATAAATTGTTGAATGTTTTATTTTGTTTTGTTTTACAGTCACACATTCCAAAGAGGCTAGATGATGTAAAGAATGCTGAGGAGGATGCTTTCCGGATTACCAGTGGTCAGGACACTGAAGATATAAATTATAAGACCATAACAGGACTTAAGGCTGTTTTGAAAGCTCAACCTTCTCTGGCAGAACAAGAAGCAGACCCTATTGAAGAGTCCTCTGTTAATACCACCGGTCAGATTGATGCTCTTGAGAGTGTAACAGAGTTTCAAACGGTCGAAGATGAAGAGAACTCAAGTGATTCAGAAGGGAGTTTTTCATCTGAAACTGATTCAGAGACCCCTGCAGATAAGAAAGCTGCTAGAAAAGAGAACAAAAAGAAAGTTAAAGAGGAGAAGAGGGAGGCTCGGAAAACTAAAGTGCCCAAGGCAGTAAAGAAAAGAAAGAAGAAGTTGGCCAAATCTCACAAGACTAGATAGTTGCTTGTAGTTGCTATTATGTGTCTGGCCTACATATTAAGGCAGACAAGTTAATATATTAGATAATTTTGTAAACCGTTTTTCGTTTTGATTTTTGTGGGGGAAGTAGCAATTTTGGTATTGAGCAATAACTTCTTTGGTCAGGAAGTAAAGTTTTGCAATTTGTATACATATAGTACGTGGTTACTGAGAAGGGAAGCTAAATAAACCTTAATTTACCGAGTTGTAGGGTTAGCATTTGTATTTGGTGCTTGCTGGTTCCCTTTTGTTACTTTCTTCATTCTTGGTTTTACCCACGGACCATTTAAAAAGCAAGGTTTTAAAAACCGAATTGTTCAAAGAATTGGAAAAGGGGGAAGGGGGTGGCTTTAAGGTTTTGACTGAGATTAGACTATGGTTCGATTTTAAAAACCGAATTGTTCAAACACTATGGTTCGATTTTAAAAATGGAATTGTTCAAAGAATCGGAAAAAAGGGAGGTTTTAAGATTTTAATTGAGGTTGGGCTATGGTTTGATTAGAAGTTGAGTAATGATTATGTCATCATTAATTTAGTAATTAATTAAAATATAAACGGAGATATTAAAAATTAGAAAAGTTGACAACAAAATATCTAAAGATTTAAAAAAAATTGGAAAATTGGCTAAAAAAATTGATTACAACATTTTCAAATAAATTTTGATCATTTTTATAACTGTAATAGAAAATAATAACGTATAAAGAAGCATAAAAAAATGGGACTTAGTATTTTAATCTTAATGTGGGGTCAAAGGAATTGCCGACCCCAGCCCATTTCATATCAAGCTCATGGCCCATGCCGAGGAAGAAGAAATGTCCGAAGATGAACAGAGAAAGTCCAGACCGCTAGGATGTGTTGTTGAAGACGACCTTGTCCTTGACAGGCCACCAAGGGGAGTCTCCTAGAGCGTCCCAATGGAAGGCCCAAGCGCTGTGAGTCGGCCATAAGGGTATGGTGGAGAAGCAATCCCAGGAAAAGCTTTTACCTCAACATTAAATATTCACAGCTAACATCCCGGCCCCACTGATGTAGACGTGTCCCCTAGACAGTGCTATCTGGGTCACAGCAGCTCATAGAACGTCAGAAGGAGTAGCTGATGGGACGTACACTCAAGTGTGGGCAAGGATGACTAACAGGTGTAGGATCAGGATGGACTGAAGCGAACCATATAAAGTAAGAGATCTCCCACAAGATGGAGGGGCTTCTTGGGGGGGGGGGGGGGGGGAGGAGGAGAGGCACAGGTTCCTCCTTCATGCCTCTGGTGAATCAGACCAGATGGGAGTTCATACCATCGAGTGAGGAGCCCGTTCCCTCAGACCGTGAGCCTATTCATCCCTGTGTTCTTAATTCCTACTTGATCATCTCCACCTTCTACATCAACCGTTGTCTCATCAAAGCCCAACTCTTGGACCCATTATCTACAAATTCATTGTAATGGGTCCGCTTGGCCCAAATCCTATCTATCCATGGGGCCTAGCCCAGCTTGAAAAACGCGAACCCTACAATTGGCGCCATCTGTGGGAAGAGCTGCTTGTGTGATGGTGAGTATAACAGTTTGTTTGGGTAGGGTCAAGCCTCCATCAGCAAGAGTCCCTATTGGGAGATTATGGTGGCCAATTTACTGTACTATACGGGGAGAACTGTCAAATGGCCCACAGCTCAACCGGCATTTGACATCATGCGCATGGCCTGTGCCCCCACCAGGGGTCAGACCTTCGCAAACCTAGTGGTCGGCCCCGATGGAGGGAAAGGGTAGCCACATGGAGTAATAATGATCAGTCCTTGGACCTCCTGCTACAAAGAAACTACCAAAGATTGCCAAGTATCTAAGTGTTAGACGGAACCAAGGTCTTGCATGGTCCTCGGACTCAAACCTATGGAAAAACTAATAACTCGTGACAAGTATCTAAGTATTAGGTAGAACCAGGGTTTTGCATGGTCCTCGGACTTAAACCTATGGGAAAACTAATAACTCTTAATAAGTATTTAAGTGTTAGACAGAATCAAGGTCTTGCATGGTCCTCGGACTCAAGCCTATGGGAAAACTAATAACTTTTGACAACTATCTGAGTGTTAGACAGAACCGAGGTCTTCCATGGTCCGAGGACTCAAGCCTATGGGAAAGCTAATAACTTTTGACAACTATCTGAGTGTTAGACAGAACCAGGGTTTTGCATGGTCCTCGGACTCAAGCCTATGGGAAATCTAATAACTTTTGACAACTATTTGATTGTTAGATGGAACTAGGGTCTTGCATGGTCCTCGGACTATAAACCCATGAGGAAATTTGCACTAGGGGCTTAGCACTTCTTGTCAACCATAAAAAAAGAAGAAGAAAGAGTCTTAGGTATGTTGGGCCCTTTGGACTTTTTGCTAAGCATTAAGCAAAGCCTCAGCTGCGCTGGGGTCTTCGGACTTAACGCTTGGGAAAAATAAACACCCTGACATCATTATTAGCGTCGGACAGAGCCATGACGCATCATGACCTCCTCAGATCATCTATGCTAACACCAGCGTTCTCTAATGGTCACACGGTTTGCAGCATAAAGCGCATCATTATATTCTCGGCTATTCCTATGTAGTTAAACTATTTAAAACTAGCATCCGGGCGCTATCACAGGCTTTGCTAAAGTCAGGATGCCGATGTTTCGTTGCCTACGACGGCAACAGTCCTAGGTCTTAAAAAAAAAAAAGAGAGGCAACACATTCAAAAAAAAAAGGGGACAAAGAAAATACACAAAGTAAAAATCGTAAATCCTTTTCATTAAATAAAGTGATGATACATCGTATTTTAAAACTAATTACAGAACAGCCGAGGAAGGCTTATTTTAAAACTAACTACAGAACGGTTGAGGCAGGCTTGCTTCAAAGCTAGCTATAAAAGGGAGAAAGCTGGTGGTGATGGTAGATCCACAACCTTACTCCAGTAGCAATCGAGCCCGTACGCTTGGCACTGGCGATGAGGAAGAGGAAGAGGCGAAAGCGCTTGAATTGGTTCCCACCTGCTGAGGCCACCCTAAAGCGTACTTTTATCCAGAAGCCAATATCTATACTCCTAAAAAATCGCCCCCCAGAAGTCTCACCAGCCGCCAGTAATGGCGGAGGTGGTCCGCCTCTAATATCTCAATTGCTTCCCTCAACTTCGCTTCACTTTCTTCCCCTTCCTCTTTAGCCAACTCCTGCACATTCTTGATTAGTGTCTGGAGGCTTGTCATGGACCTAACGCAACTGGTGCCAGCTACGGTTCCTGGTCGAAGGAGGAGAGTTCTCTTTCTTGCCCGGTTGAAGGATAGGAAAATCTTTGGCCTCTGCTTACTGTGCCTTAGCTGCGATGCCCATAAATTAGGTGGCATCCTCGGTTCGTGAAAGTGGGAGAACCTAGAGTCCTCGCAAGATTCAAGGGTTTGTAGACGTAAAAGAATGATTTTCCCAGGGTGCCTTATATAGGAGATGAAATCTGGGGGGAATTTACCTCGCACAAAGCTCAAAGAGGAGATTCCAGGCGAAATAAATCTCGTCCAATTTTCAAGAGAACCCTCAACCGCTGAATCCACGCCGCTTCATAAAGGCGCCATTGAATGCGCATCCCGTATACCGAAGCGATCTGCGTCATCCCTCAAACATATTAATGACAGCGCGCCTCGTACACTGAAACGCCAGGAGCGTGCCTTGGACAAACGAAGAGACCCTGGCGCTCCTAAGGGAACAAGGCTCGACCGGCCATGACATAGGCCCGAGAACATTAAAATCCTCCTCCCCGCCTGAGGAGCCGGACAGCAGGATTTTGAGGGGCTATTGTGGGGCCAAAGGAATTGACGACCCCAGCCCTTTTCATATCAAGCCCATGGCCCATGCTGAGGAAAAAGAAATGTCCGAGGATGAACAAAGAAAGTCCAGACCGCCAGGATGTGCTGCCGAGGACGACCTTGTCCTTGGCAGGCCAAGATCACAAAAGGGGAGGTGCCACGCCACCAAGGGGAGTCTCCTAAAGCGTCCCAATGGAAGGCCTAAACGCCGTGGGCCAGCCATAGGGTTATGGCGGAGAAGCAATCCCAGGAAAGGCCTTCACCTCCACATTAAATACCCACAACTAACATCCCAGCCCCACTGATATAGACGTGACCCTTAGATAGTGCTATCTGGGTCACAACAACTCATAGAATGTCAGAAGGAACGGCTGATAGGACGTGCACTCAAGTGTGGGCAAGGATGACTAATAGGTGCAGGATCAGGATGGACCAAAGCGAACCATATAAGGTAAGAGATCTCCCACAAGATGGAGGGGCTTCTTGGGGGGGGGAAGGGGGGGGGGGGGGGAGGCATAGGTTCCTCCTTCATGTCTCTGGTGAATCAGACCAGATGGGAGTTCATACCATCGGGTGAGGAGCCCATTCCCTCGGATCGTGAGCCCGTCCATCCCTGTGTTCTTAATTCCTACTCGATCATCTCCACCTTCTACATCAACCGTTGTCTCATCAAAGCCCAGCTCTTGGACCCACTCTCTACAAATTCATTGTAATGGGTTTGCCTGGCCCAGATCCCATCTATCCATGGGGCCTAACCCAGCCTGAAAAACGCGGACCCTACACTTAAATAAGACCACTTTTGAAATAAATTTATAAATAGAACTCTTATACTTCTGCCTTGTGTGTGTGTGTGTGTGTGTTTATTTTTTTATTTATTTTTTAAGTATAATTTTTTTTTTTGAGAATGTTTTTAAGTATAATTTTTAAACTAAAAACATGGTGATATGATACTTGATTAAAAAAAAGGTGATATAATAAAAAAAAAACTAATGCTTAAAGTTTGAACTTTAAAGTATGGTTTTAAAAATCAGTATAGACAAGGAATCAGAAAAGAGACTGATTACCAGTTTTCTAGTCTGACTAGGGTTAGATTAGTAGTTGTAAGGACCAGATTTGGCTTGAACCCCAAAACAGGAATGGATCCAGGCCCACAAAGTCCGAACAATAAATTTGTAGAGTGTAGGGTAAAAAGCTAGTCTGGATCTACGACCAAGATATTGGGTTACAGCGTTAGAAAGAACGAGTTATACATCCATATAAGCACAAAAAGTATCCTCGGACATGCCCCAATGCTATTATTTTAGAATACTTCCCGTCCTTTTTCCTTTCTCCCCCCTTCATCTTATATACTATGGCTTCTTTACCTTTTTCTCCATCCACGTGTGGACCGGGCGTTCAAAGTCCTTTTTTTCCATCCCTCTTGCCTTTTCTTGAATCTTCCATTCTTAGCTGGAAGGCTGCGTGTTCACTGTTCAGGTATCACCTCTACATTAATGCGGCCAGAAGGTTAGTTAGGCAGCATTTAATGCGGAGGTGACAGTACCCTTAGATATTTGTTATTTCTTACTATTATCCTTTATTTGATATTTTCCCCTTCACTTTGTTGTAAGGTTTGCCCGAGGCATTGCTCTAAGTGACTAATAAGTTTACCAGATACCTCGGATAGAAGTTCCGAGGTGACCATCGTCCTCGGATACGGCCAAATTCCTCACAAGCACGCTTTACCTCTCCTCGGAGGGTAATTTTATCCCTTCTTTTGTTGGTTGTCCTCGGATATTCTCTTACCCTCAGACTGGATATTGGGCCTGGCCCTTTCTTACGCCGTTTATACATATGAGACTAGATATTGGGCCTGGCCTCTTCCAATGCAGTTTGAACGCAGGGTTCAATTGGCCCCCACAGTAGTCAAATCGATGATGTCATAATTAATATAATTAAAATATTTAAATAATTTTTATGTGAATTTTGACTTTTCATAACTTATATTATGAAAATATATAAAATATAAAGATATTTTTTTTTTGGCATAGTCCTTTTTTTTCTAGTTAGTAATTATTTGACAAAGTATAATTTGCTAAGTTTGTAATTTTATTTTTATAAATAATTGTAAGGACCTAAAAAGTTTGTGGCGCAAGCCCACTTAGAGTAATAGGTCGTATCCTTCAAACTCAGCCTTAGATCAATAACATTTGTAAGAGATGGGAAAAAACAACAACAATGAGCTCTGCTCGAGGACAATTATAGGGAAGAATCAGATTTTTGTTCAAACATAAATGAGCATCAAGCTTTACACAAAGACTCCTGAGGAGGTCGGATTCACTTAGAAAAGTGATACTGTTTCCCTTTCTCCTTCAATGCACTCCTCTTTCTCTCCCCTTTTCACCTCCTCCTCCCAATGTTCTTTCCTTTCATTATATAGCTCTCTTCCATCGCATCCTCACCATCCATTTCCACCTAAACCCCCTTCTTTTCCGACACTTGTTACTTTTCACATCTGAAGAAGATGGTGGCAGGAATCTGCTTAGTTGTGCCTGCACTATTCAGGTCACTTCCTCATTAATGTGGCTGATAAAACTGTTGTCTTCCAATTAATGTGGATGTAATAGGCTACAGCAGGCCTAAAGCTTCCGTACTGCCCACTGTCTTCCACTCTCTTATGACCTTGACTTCCCTCAGAATGCCCCGGAGTACCATGATTCGTTTCCTTCCCTCCTCGGGTAGCTTCTTCCCTTGGGCCCGTGGCTTACAGCATCTTCTTGTCATTACTACGACCCTTTAGCTTTCTCCTCGGTCCTCGGGCCAACATGGTGACCTTTCAACTTCATCCTCGATCCTCGAGTACTCACAATAATAGTTTAATAGTTTAACTTTAACTATTTATTTATTAAAAAAAAAAATCAAAACTCAAATGTCACGATGACAAGACAAGTCATTGACTTACCAACCCAACTTCCCCACTTCCCAACCACGTATGTTTACATTGGTTTACTTCTTTGTTTAATTAACCCCCAAAATCTAACACCACATGTTATCACTTATTACCGTTATATCTATAAGTACTTTTAAGTTTGAAGTCTTATCATATTCTAAGTTTCAACCTTTTAAAGTTCAAACTCTTTTCATTTTTCAGTTTCCTTTCGTCCTTATGGCAGAAGACATGGTGATTCTCTCCCTTTCTCTCTCTCAAGACAAGTTCTTCTTCAACATCTAATTTCAGTCAGAGGTTCAAAGCATAGATTTCTCATACATTTCATCCAACATAAGTATCTCTTTCATTTTATTTTCACCAACAAATCTAAGATTTTCCTCAATATCATTTTAGTGCAGATTTAAGAAGTTTGGTTCTAGGTTTTTTTTTTTTTTTTCCCCTTCAATTACAAGAACAGGTTTAGCTGCATCGGTTCCCAATTGAACATGCGATTTCTGGTTTTTCTTGCTTTTTCTTCAATTTAATTTTTTTTAATGATAATTGGACCAAATTAAGGTCTGGTTCCCGTTAAACCAATTGAACCTGCCGGTCCAGTGCACAATTAAAAAAAATATATATATATATATATATTTACAAATCAAAAAATATTTATTTATTTATTTATATATTTTGAACGATTGTTACGAATACATTTTTTTTTTTTTTTTTTGATGGCGTTACGAATACATTCTGTAACAACGAGATTTTCAGTTACTAATGCGAAACTTTCGACGCAATAGGTATCAATAAAAACAGAATTTTACTTTCACACCCTCGACAGCAACAACAGTAATTACCAACTACAAGCTTTTCACTAGAAAAAAAACGATCTTTCTTCTTCTTCTCCTCCTTTTCGCGGCACAACAACAACGCAACGATAATGTCGAACTCCAGCGAACAAACCCTAGAAGAAGATCACGGAGTCGTCGCCGAACCACCACACTCTTCCGATCAAAACCCTAGCGAGCAGAGCGAGCAGCAGCAAACTCAGGAATGGGAAACCATGGCTCGCGCTTGGCTCCTCTCGTTCCCCGAGGCCAAAGCTGTGTCCATGGACGAGGTCGAAGCTTGGATCGACTCCAACCACCACTCTCTCCCCGAAGGAATCCGATCAATGCCTCGCTCTGATGTCTGCCAGAGACTCATTTCCATTCAGAAAATGAGACTCCCCACTCAGGTACAAAAAGTACTCCCAATTTTTTGAAGAATTTGAATTTAGTTAAATTAACTGTCTTGTCTTACATTCTTAAATGCTTAGATTTTGATTTAAGCACAGTATTTGCAATAATTTTGTGCATTTGGCATCACTTGAAGTACTTGCAAATTCCAATATATTTTTATTAACAATTTAAGGCCTATATATGAACTAGGAAGGAAAATGTGGACACTGAACACGGACACGAGACATGGCGAACAAGTTAATTCTTGAAAAATTAGGACATAAAACAGTGGGGATATCACAATTACTTAACAATATGAATCTTTAGGTATATTTTATGTTTATTTGTAAGTTTTCAAAATAAATTACAACTATTAAATCTTTAAAAACATATCTAAAATTAAAGGAATTCTTTTTTCAATATAGTTTTTTTTTTTTTTTTCCTTTCAACATAATGGGGACATGTATGCATAAGTGTTCTCGGTGTGTCCAGTTTCTTAGGTGTTGTACCTTAGGTTTTCTAGTTGAATGTAACTATGTGGTTGCATTGGCTAATCGACCAATAAGGCACATGGTTGAATTTAATTATCGTTTGTGATGTATTTGTTAGTGTAGCTACGTGGTTGAATTTAAGCAAAGAACGTAAAGTATGGTATTTAAGGTACTATACCTGAGTTTTGTCCTAAGTTAATAACATTAGTAGGCTTTATGATAAAATAGGTACAACACAGGAACTGGTAAGAGTAAGAGTGATGTGGGTGGAGGTTGGGACCAATGAGCTCTAGCTCAAATGTCACTGACTCCCCCCATAAGAAAGGGTGGATGGTAATGTTGTGGATTGAAATCCTACTCAAATGTCACCTACCTGAGTTTTTTCCTTAGTTTTTAGCTTTGCAAATTCAGTGATTTGATAAAGTTATATATTTGTATGGAAAAAAATATGGTTAGTCATAAATAAGTATTGCATGTAGTAGTTGGTGCTGAGGCTTGTATGTGATTCATTTGAAGGTCCTTGTTATTCTCCCTTTTATGTTTAGGATTTTGTATGTGTTATCATAAGTATCTGTTATCTTTCTTTTTCTTAATCTCTTACTTTTTGGGAAACAATGTTTTTTTTAAGGGTTTCTGCTTTCCTTTTTTGCTTTGCCTTGTTGTCATAAAAAAACGTTTTCATATTAGTAACGCATACAATTAGAAGGGGAGGTTTGTTTTATTATTATTATAACAATGTTGCTTGCCAACCTTCTTATATGGCAGGAAAAAGAAGTTAGTCAGTTTGATCTTGAAAATCCACCATATCGATTTCAGCGTACCGATCAATGGAGACCAGTTTATTCTTGGTTAGAATCTTTGGATCAAGAGGAGGTGGTGAAGTCAAAAGAAATTTCTGATTGGCTTAGTGCGAATCCAGACATCCAAGAACAGTTGTGCTCTAGGCATACTCGATATCATTTGATGCACTACATCAAAAAGTGCCATATAAAGATATTGAAGAGGAAGGAAAGGAAAATGGTATAAAACACTTTATCCTATTAACTCCTATTATCCTGGGAATTGTTAGTGTCCTATTTGGCACTTGAAAGTTATGGGGTGTTCTTATGTTATTTAGAGTTTGACATACCAATGTCTAGTAGATAGATGCATCCTACTTCTCATGCTTTTAAGGCTGATTTTTGCCTTATACTTTTTCTCCTAATTGTGTTTGTGGTCTCAAAGAGTTATCACGCTAATAAATTGGGATATATGGGCCACTTCTATAAATTCGAACTTAGAAGATTGATGTCTGCTACTATTTACTTATAGTTAATATTTTACTTGACTGTTGTGCATCTTTAACTGAACCACAATTAGTTAATGCCACTGGTTTGCTTGAACAGGGTTTGCAGCAGCAGCAAAACAAAGAAACTTCTCTAAAGGTTCGCAGAACTGTGATCATGAAACAACCAGAAGAGCTTCAAAGTATGTCTTGTTTATGGTGCTTTTCCTATTGTTTTAAAATATGGTTGGATGTCTAATAGAAATGGAATGATTGCTTGCTTTCAAGTCCATCCTCTGCAAAAAGAAAAGGGAGGGGGATATAAGTAGCAGAAAGTTTTGAAATGACATCTAAGAGTTCTTCGGGTGACCCTTATAAAAGGAAAATTTTTAAGCTCAATTCTGGAAGAAGAACGAATCCATTCATTATAAATGTTGTGTAAATACAATGCAGTAATTATGTTATCGTGGGATGTCAAACGTGCTTCCATGAATCCTGTTTATGGCAACAACTTGTGTATGTGTGTGTGTTTTCACCTCTTTTCGATATACCTTGGCACCTTTCGCAGTGCTTTATGTTGCAATTGGATGTTATACTCAAAAAGAGCATGTTTAAAGGAGTCTATCTTTTCCTATCATACTTTCATTCAATTTTGCGGTTAGAGTACATGCAGGATAATAATTAGGACCGTCATACACAACCATCAATTAATTGATTGGACTAACCAACCAAATTTTGCTCCAATCATTACATACTAATCAGATCATCTACATTTTGCTGTGACAAACATTCCCAAACTTAACGGATGCAGAACCACATATTTAAATTCTTGTTGCCATTTTTTCCTAAGTCTGTTTACAAATTTACTATTGTTCTAGTGTACAATATATGTTACCTGACTTAATAATTTCCAATGCACCCCCGTCTCTTACATTTTCCTTTTCTTTCTCTCTATTTTGCAGGCAATGCTATAATTAATCTACCTAAAGATGGTGATGCATTCTTGACGAAAAGAAAGGAGGCCTATCTCAAATATGAGATGTACGTTGCTTATGAAGTTTTTCTTATTAAATTGCATCTTATGTAGCAGAGTTTCTTATTGTGCATATTGCTGGATGCAGCGTGCTTACTAATTATGTTAATTGGATTTCAGTTTGGTGGAGTTGGAGAAGCTGCTTTCCCCAATTTTCCCAAAGCAACAAGATGGAAAATAATGAAGAATCTTGAAACTGCCAAATCTCTGCCTATGCAAACTCAGAAGTGCCATGCTGATTCCTCTGTACCAAAAGATGTTCTCTTTCTCTTCAATGCACAAGGAAGTTCTGTCCTGATTATAGGTATTCCCTTTTCCATTTCGTAAGTGATTGGGGGGATGATAATTGCTTGTAATTTGTACAAAAATGCTTTAAGAAATTCACTTCAAGTTTGGTGCATTACTTCCATTGATGGATACAAGCAGGACAAGTTCTTGGCAAAATTTTACATGTAACACTAGGATGAGTATATATGGTTGTTTCTTAGCCAGCATGCTTCCAAGCTCCAAGTTGTATTAATTTTAATGTACTAGTTTTGGTTTCGCATTTGCTTTAGGG
Organism: Quercus wislizeni; assembly: GCA_023055345.1. Lineage (NCBI taxonomy): Eukaryota > Viridiplantae > Streptophyta > Magnoliopsida > Fagales > Fagaceae > Quercus > Quercus wislizeni. The sequence goes on from JALGQJ010000003.1 coordinate 3,139,394, forward strand.
TCCTAGTATGGATTAATTTGATTCTAATATAAGGCTGTATTTGTCTGCCAAGGTAACTAGGAATATTTATTTACAGCCTAGAGATATGTTGTAACATGAGCTGATGAACAATCAAATCACATAGCGATCCGCTCAACTGCCAAATTGATCCCATTCCACAAGTAATATGAAGGCATGCCATCAATTTAATGAGGTGCCCAAGGTTTAATATCTGGAGTTGATTCGTTTGAAGAACCAAACGTTATGTATCTATGTTTCAGGTCTCATTCCACAATTATTGTCTTTTTGTTTTTGTTTTTGTTTTTATTTTGGGCTTAGAACAAGTAACGAGGGGATTTGAATAGGCTTTTGACATGAGAGAAATGGACAATATCGTAAAGATTAGATGAAAGCTCAAGAAATTTAAGACTTCGATTTATAGTTTTATGCATGCTCATTAACATTGTATTTTACAACAAATTATTGTCTTTTTGTTTTTATTTTGGGCTTAGAAAAAGTAATGAGGGGATTTGAATAAGTTTCTTACATAAGAGAAATGGACAATATCAAAGATGACAGCTCAAGAAATTTGACACTTCGATTTAGAGTTTTATGCATACTCATCAACATTGTATTTTACAAAGACATTTGTATTTATTTATTCATTTTACATAAATGTTATGCGAGTGGATTTTAAAAATTTATGCAAAAAAAAAAAAAAAAAAAACATAAAACCAAGTTAGTGTGCTAAGACTGCTAACACTTGTATAACCTTAGCGCATTGCGCATGTGGTGCATTGCCTCGAGGCTCGAGTCTTACATCGTTTACATGGAAAGAAGCTGAAGCGTTTATAATGCAAAACGACAGGACAGTGCAGTGTCAAATGGTTCAAGTTTTTTTTTTTTTTTTTTTCCTTCTCTGTCCCTGAAATTGAAAACTCAATTTACCAAAACGCCCTTGAATGTCAACGCCCATGGTTGCTTCAATTATCCAAGTACAAATAATTGGTGATCTTGTTGTGTAAAAGTCAAGTTCATAAATATTTAGGCACTAGGACAAAATCTAAAGTCACAATCAAGAAATGCTAATATCTGTTTTGTTCTTTCTGTCATTTGCATGAAAGACAATAAAATAAAGACAACATCAGTTATCGTTATCTCATCCAAAGTTCGAAACCACCCAGAAATTTCAACATACCAATTCGTTGAATTTACTTATTGATTCTTTTAAGAGAGGGAGAGAGAGATTACATGGCTTATTGCATTAAGGCACTTGCTAGAATATACCAAACTGTTGAAAATGAGGTCTGAGACTTCATTGTTAAATTCTGAGGTTTGGATTGCTTGGTCACACAAACTATGGACACCTTTTTGTCCCTGAAAGACACAACATCAGTTGTCTCATCTATAATTCGAAGCCACCCAGAAATTTCAATATACCAATTCGTTTAAGAGTAAAGTTAACAGATGCCTTAAGGGGTATTGGTAAAAATAACTGATTTTTTTGATAGCTTTTTTTATATTTCTTATAAGGGTCCGGTTAATGTGTGTCCTTAGGGCACACATTAAGTAAACCAATTTTGGAAAAAGTTTATTGGGAATTGAAAAAGTTTTGACAACTTTTTCAATTCCCAATAAAACTTTTCTAAAAATGGATTTGTTAATGTGTGCCCTTAGGGCACACATTAGTAAAATCCTTCTTATAAAAGTGGTATTAAAAGGTACCCATTAACCGTAACTTTTCCTTTAATTTACATTTTGATTATTTAAGAGATTGAGAGAGAGACTACATGGGCTATTACATAAAAATAAAGGCACTTGATAGAATATACCAAACTGCCGATTAATATGGGGGCTGATACTTTATTGTTAAATTCTGAGGTTTGGAGTACTGCTTGGTCACATAAACTATGGAGAGCTTTCTGTGCCTAAAAGTTTCCTTGATATTGCTATTACTAGTGCATTGTGTTTTAGTGCATGGTGATTGTATACATGATGTGCAGCCACTGTCAAAGATTGCCATCCACAGGGCCCTCTTTGCTCTTCACGTTAATGCTTCCCTCAGAGCTGAACCAGTCCTTCTTGGCACCAAGGTAACACAAATTGTATTTTTGTTCACGTTCTTTCTCTTATGTTGTTTTTTGAGTTGGCTTTGATGGTACAGTGGTAAAGAGTTTTGAGTTATTTCGAGTCAGCTGGATTGATTCTTTAAGTTCCAATTGTTTGTTTGTTTAAGAAAAGATTGAGAACCAAGAATTTTTTTAGCACCGACTTAACTAAAGAGCACCTTTTAAGCTTATCATCTCTCAGTCTCGATTCAAGAATCAACTTCAAGGGTAAAAGACTATTCCTTTAAACTTTTTGGTCACTGAAGTTTAAGAGATTTCTTTTTAGTCCTTAATAACTTAAACTTTTTTTACCCCTTAGGAAACTGAAAGTATTGCTTTTAGTCCCTAATGTGTATAACAAAGTGGTAAAACATGTCAATTTTTAGTTTGGTCACGTCATCTAAGGGACTCAAATAGCTCATGGGCTTGGGAACCTATAGTGCATTTTGCCCCTGTTAAAAAGAATGGTTCATAAAAAATAAAAAAATAAAAAAATAAAATTCTAGAAGAATGAAATTGTGTATTAATTGAATTGCTTAATGGTTTAAAGGGGTACTATCTTATGTTACTATGTTGGTAATTCATCTTTTTCTGCATGAATGTATAGTGGCTATACATCTCTCTGCAGTTTCAAACTTTCCGCCCGACAATGGCTCTGTTAGTAAATCTATGTATTATGTTCTGTCATAATACAAAGCTAGATTTATATGATAGACTACATTCATTCATTATAAACACTTTCATGTATATCATTTTGTTTTGGGGTTGTATAGAACTTAAACTCAAAGATGTGTAGTTGGACGTGAACCTGATCAGTTTCATCTGATTCATGCCTATTAGCTATTAGTCAAGTGTCTCTTATCTCTATAATTATATATTCAGTTGAGATATAGCTTATAAGCAGGTACCAAACTGTTTAAAGTGCAAGAGACTCTTGCCCCCTTTTTATGAGTAGCTGGACCATATGTTTCCCCAAAGCTAAATCAATATGTTCTAAATAGTTGATGTTATAGGGAATTAGTAATGTCTGACGGGTTTATATGCAGGGGGAAAATTTTGAATGGATAACGGTGGAACTTGAATGCCCTGACCCCTCAGAAGATGATTGGGTTGCAGTTTTTTCGCCTGCAAAGTTCAAGTAATAATTGCATTGGAGGCTATTTTGAATTTCCTTTCTGGTTTGTTTTACATGGTTAGACTGCATCTAAGACTAAAATTTACAAAAATACTACTAAACTCAACAAAAGTTGTAATTCTTATTAGTGCATCAATTAACAATAATTTCTGAATGATTATATAAATCATTGTCATGCACATCATTGTTGATAGCTGCATGTTGTAGGATGTTTTTTTTTAATCTATATTTTAGAGCCTATGTACTAAAGAAGTCATCCTATAATGGCAGCTCATCTGCCTGCCCACCTGTTGTTGTCCCAAAACAAGAGGCTCCACATATACGCTCAGCTCCAATAAAGGTATGCAATTATGCATCATTGCAATCAATCCAATGTTGAATTCAAGTTAATTATGAACCATTTGAATTTAACCCATCTATCTAACTAATTTCATCATGATTGTTTTTCAATTTCAGTATAAGTTTGCCAATGATTCCAATGCTGAGTATACGAAGACAGGGAAAGCATCTTTAAAATTTCGACTGATTAATCAGAGGGCAGATTTCTCAATTGCATTATTCTCAGGTGGTTTGTCAAACGTAAGTCAATCTTTTATTTATTTATTTTTTTCATTGAGTTGTACTCAATTTTATTCTTATAGTTCAAAGCTTCGTATATTTAAAATATATTAGTTCTCACATAGATGCTGGTATTGTCTTCGTGCAATTACTTTACTCCTTTTAATTCTCAACCTAAATCATTCAGAAAAGCTGAGGACACTTCAAGTGTAGACTAAGTTCGCATTCCTCCTGTATTGCAGCCAAAACTATTGGCAGTTTCAAATACCGTAACTTTTGCAAATCCAAAGGCACCAGTTTATCCTCGCCTCTCTCAAGGGAAGTCTTGGAATGAAGTAAGTTCATTATGTTTTTTCTTTTCATGGACATCTGGATATTTATCCTCAAAGCCTAGCTAACTTCTTGAAACTCTAATCTAATGGTGTTAACACTTAACACCTAAGCATTATTTTTATTTACTGTTTATTGGAAGGAAAGTCCTTTTGAGGAGTCAAAATAAAGTGGTCATACTGATATTATAAAATTATTTTTCCTTTTAATCTGCAAGAAGTCAAAAAACTTTATCATAAAGGAACAATGTTTTCAATATTATGCAGATGGCGGTAACCTGGACAAGCGGCTATAACATTATTGATGCTGTGCCTTTTGTTGAGTGGGGTTTTAAGGGAGAATCTCAAACTCAATCACCTGCTGGAACGTTGACTTTTCATCGTAATGCCATTTGTGGTATGATTTATGTCCTCTTCTTATTAAGTTACTATGGTGATTTTAATCATCAATGTAACCCATTGTTCTTAGAAAAGCTTTGCTCCTTCACCTTGCCTGATTTTTTGTTATCAAATGAGAAACCTCTTCAACTTGCTATCTATTGTAAGGCATCATGTTGAAAATCCATGCTATGTGTTTTTTTTTCTTATGTCACAATTGTGCTCCTATTTCATCTTTAAATAATTGCAAAGCTATTACTAATGCTCTTTTATCTAATGGCCATTTTGGTGATTTAGTGAATGAGTTCAGTATGCCTTGGCATTATCTAATTCTATTACTTGTTCAATATTCTTATTTTGACATGTTGACTGAATGAAACATTCAAGAAAACAAAGAAAGAAACTCAATATAAAGTATCAAACTCTTAATAAAAAGAAATTGAAAACTATTAAAAAATTAGTTTAAGCTTCTGTAACTCACTGTGGACGTGAGCAGGAAAACTACACATCCAAGAATATGAGAATTATAAAGCATAGTACTAATGAAATTGGACTCTTCATTCTGCAGGTCCACCAGCTAGAACATTTGGTTGGCGTGATCCTGGTTACATTCATACAAGTTTCTTAAAAGATTTGTGGCCAAACTCATTGTAAGCACTTTAACTGACAAACTTTATATCATAGAAGTGCTTAGATCATTGTTTTAAGCCTTTCTGATGATGATTGTTTATTCAGATACACATACAAGCTTGGTCATAGGTTATTTAATGGTTCCTATATCTGGAGCAAGTCTTATTATTTAAGTCATCACCCAATCCAGGGCAGGACTCATTACAGCATGTTGTAATATTTGGTGACATGGGAAAGGTAATAAATATGATTTCTGGTTATCAAAACAATATTAAAGCAATTCTCTTGATAGTTGTAATAGAAGTTTATAAATTAATCTGCCCTTTCCTCAGATTTTTAACCTAATGCTATATCAATGGCAAACAACATGCATGGAGCGACATCTTGCAAACTATGCATTGTAAATTCGGCAATACTCAATTCATGAGTGAAACTAAATATAACAACCAGTGTTTGATGAGTTTATAATCTATAATTAAGAAATTTTACTGTAACAATTGCTTGCCCAATATAATCAGAAAACATAAAGGTCATACTTGGTGCACAAAAGTCCTACTTATGCGTGGTCTAGGAAGGTGATCAGAAAACATGAATGGAAAAAAAAAGTACTATAGCGGCTTCTCTAAATCTATTCTTACTAGTGGAATAGATCTTGGAAAGTGTATTCCCTCTTGTATTTGCTATTAGGTATCAGCTAGCCGCAAACCCGCGCGTTGCGCGTGATAATTATTTTTATGGTGGTTTTATTATTAATTTTTTTTTTACAATTTAAACTAATCTAATAATGAGTAATGTATTTCGTAATTATATTTTTACTTATTATAGGAACAATCATAAATGTAATATAGGAACAGTCCAAAACACCAAAAAAACGTAAACTAAAAAAATTAATAAAACTTAACAATGATTAATTAAACCAATATTAGGATAAAATTTTGTTTTTGATAATCTATTAAGGTTATTTTCTTTGTAGAAATTATAATTTCGGCCGTCCAAAACATATTATCAAATAAACAATTATTAGCAAAATTTAATTCTTAGAATTAAATTTCTATACATGCATTGTTATAAAATAATAATAAAATTGCAAAAGTTAAAATTTGTCACCTATCTGATTATTTTCGTTTGGCTAACCTTTACTTTTCTTTAAATAAATGGCATTATAGAGTACTTCTAATACAACTATTAAGAGTACTTTATCCACCACAAAGGATTAGAAAATAAACAAAAATTAGTAAAGTCTCATAGTTTAATATCTAAATTGAGCACTATAAAAAATTATGCTATGTAATAGAATAAATACCAAATTATCCAAATCATGCTATGTAATAGAATAATATTATATTTTTATATGCTATATTTAATTCTTTAGAACGCAATAGGATAACATTTAACAATCAAAGAGAATTAAAAAAAAAAAAAAAAAAACAAAAACAACAACAACAACAACAACAATTTAAAAAATAAAAAAATTAAATCACAATTTAAAAAACAAAACTAAATCGCATTAACCCAAAATAGAGTTTTAAAGAATATAAAAAATTATCAACCTAAAGTAGAGATGCAAGAAAAATAAAAAAATCCACCCAAAAATTTAGAGAGAGAGAGAGAGAGGGAACCTTTTTTTGTGTGAAGAAAACTATGCATAGAATAGAAAAGATAGTGACAAATTTATAGTAAGAGGGTGTGAATAAGAAGAGACAAAAATAAAGGAAAATGAAGGGAAAGAGGAAAAATGATATTAATGTAGACGGTAGTGGGGAGATGAAAAGGTAAGGAAGGGAGAAAGATTGAAGAAGTAGTGGGGAGATGAAACGGTAAGGGAGAGAGAAAGGTTGGAGAAGTCTAAATATTAAAAAAATAAATGTTAAAAACAATTATAAGAAAAAAAAAAAAAACCCTAAAACTTGAAAGGCTTCAATGTTTTGTTTTTTTGTTTTTTGTTTTTGTTTTTTTTCTTCCTTTAAGCTGAAAAGGCTCACACAAAACCCTAAAGCTGAACTGAAAAGATTTTGGGTTGGGCTTGATAGTGGAACTAAATAAATAAGAGGTGGGCTAGATTAATTATATAGATTTATTATAGGGTGATGGTGGAAGTAAATAAATAAGTAGTGGGCTGCATTTATAGGGCTGAAAATTGTAAAAACCATTTTAAAATTGTAGGACAAATTATATTTTAAAAAAAAAGAAAAAAGAATGACATGGCAGCTGATGTGGCACAATATGAGAGCAGTAGCATTAAACACTACGTTTCAGCTTTTAGTAATATATAGATTACATAGAGTATGTTGAATGGGCAATAAAAGGCAGTTTACATCACTAAATGTGTGATTACATGATATTGAATTGCTCCATATATCCTGTGAGGTTCATATTGCACTCTTTTAACATTAGTAAAAAGAGAAATTTATATTTGGTCCCACATGTTTTAGGCTGAACGGGATGGTTCAAATGAGTACACAAATCTTCAGCCAGGGTCACTTAATACCACAGATCAACTCATCAAAGACTTGGACAACATTGACATAGTTTTTCACATTGGAGATATCACATATGCAAATGGATATATCTCGCAGTGGGACCAGTTCACATCACAGGTTGAGCCCATTGCATCAACTGTACCATATATGATTGCAAGGTTAGCATGCTTGCAATGTTCTTGCTCCTTCCAATCTATTATGTTTTAAGCATAAGTTTGAGCTATCTTATGGATGTGTAGAATTCTTGCAGTGGCAATCATGAACGTGATGTACCAGGGACAAGCTCCTTCTTTGAAACCAATGATTCAGGTGGTGAATGTGGTGTGCTTGCTGAGACCATGTTTTATGTTCCTGCTGAGAATAGAGCTAAGTTTTGGTAAGTAATGCCAACTCTTCTATAAGTCAATTTTGGCATGTAATATTAGTTCTCTCAAAGTAAGAGATCTGAAAGATAAAACACTAAGAGTTGGTACTCAAGGGTTGAGTACTTGAGCTGAGTGTTGAACTTAAATTGGCTCATAATTTTACAAACTGAAATTAGCTGCACATAACTATGCAAAAGAAAAATGGGGTTAATGTCAACAGGAATTTTCAAATTGTGCCAAACATTGTGCAAGTAGTTTAGTTCCAGTTGATTACTCTATGCTTGCTATTTGAAAATGTTGTTGATTGATAATCTTAGTTAGAATAATAATTAAATGATTAAATTTACCATTTCCTAACAATATAAGTTTTTGGGACAAGTGATGGTTTATTATGTTATCAATATAGGTGCCCTAAATTTTAACTCTATCAATACTCTACCTCCTTAAAAAGGTAAAAAAAAAAGCCCACGTTTTGGGTAACACTTATTTAGGTGGAGTCTAGATTCACGCAGGAGAGGAGTGTTAGAATAATAGTTAAAAGATTAAATTCACAATTTCTTAGCCACTTTAACTTTTGGGACAAATAGTAATTTATTAATCTTGTAAGGTTGAATTTTATCAACCATCTTGTTGGCTTTATTCCGTGCCAAATTTGCTTGTATTTCAGCAATTAGTAACCTTGTATTTAGGTGGGATTCTTGTAAGGGTAGTGAGTGAGATAGTGTGAAGAAATGCTCAAGAGTGTGCAAGAAAAACAGGGACTCGCGACTGGATCTCGTGGCCCGTGGGTGACTCGCGGCTGCAAGCTGCCAAAAGCTGCTCATGTCCCAGGCATGCCAGAAGTTGAAGTGTCATGCCAACTGGAGCACTACAGGACAAAATAGGACAACTGACCATTTAGTTACCTCGCGGTTGGAACTCGCGACTTAGTCAAGCTGCGAGGCCAAGCCGCGAGCTAGCCCTGTTTTGAAAAACCTGACTCTTCACATTCCATTCTCACCCCAGTATAAATACCCCTTTTACCCACGAAAGAAAAAGAGCTTCCAGAGAGAATTTTGAGAGAGAAACCCTAGAGAAAAACAAGATTGATTCACAATCTTCATTAAGAGACTCTTCAAATTCCTCAACTCTCTTCCTCTCCATTGTTAAATCCTTGAGAGGCTTATTACCAAAACCTTTTCTCACCATATCCATTTCTGTGATAGGGCTGTTTGGTACTTTGGGAAGCAATTAGGAAGGAACCAATTTCACATTGGTTGATGCTATGGTCAAGTAGCGGAATCCGAGAAGCTAGAAAAGAAATAGGTTCGGCGCAACCTCGTTGGAGCAAAAAGCTTGGAGGGCTTAGATACACTAAGTAGATTAGGCTTGGAGGGTCTATTGCTGTTCATGTATCCCAACTACATTTTCTAGTGGATTATTGACCGCTTGGAGGGCGGCAGAAAGGTTTTACGTCGAGAGCTTCGGTTTCCTCTTCGATAACACATCGTTGTGTTGTTCTTATGTTTGCATCTCTCTTCCCTTAATCTTTGCCTTTTATTTTCTACTGTGGATGTGGTTTTAATTGGCTTAGATTGTTTATCAATTCTGTTTATAGCTTGTGTTCATTTTCCGCACACTTATTGTTTGTCATAAAGCTTGAATTGGTAATTTTGTTATTGGGGGTCTAAACGTTCATAGTATTTTATACACTATTTGAACTTTCAAATCTCTCTAGGTATTCAATAGATTATGGCATGTTCCACTTCTGTATAGTTGACAGTGAACATGATTGTAGGGAGGGCTCTGAATGGTACAAATTTATAAAGAAATGTCTTGCATCAGTTGATAGGCAAAAACAACCATGGTTGATCTATGCAGCTCATCGTGTTCTTGGTTATTCCTCTGCATATTGGAAGGATGGTTCATATGGGGAATCTATGGGAAGGGATAGCTTGCAAAAGCTCTGGCAGAAGTACAAAGTGGACATTGCATTCTATGGTCATGTTCATAATTATGAGAGAACATGCCCCATTTACCAGGTATGGATAACATGAATGAAGATTTCTTACCCTTTAACCATCAAATTATTAAAAATAAAATAAAATAATGATGTTACACATGCTTAAATTTTGCACTATATCCTAAGCCTATGAATTGCAATAATATATTCCTTAACCATAGCCAGAGTGCTGAAAATGTTGGCATCTAAGCTCTAGGTGGTAGTTATGAGCTACTTACTAATACTAGCTGATGTCAAAGAGAGAGAGATAATTTTTTGTATGGGAAAAATATGGATTGAATGGGAGAGAGAACAACAAATTTATAGTATGAAGATGGGGAGAAAGAAGAGCCAAATTAAAAGACAGAGGAAGTGATGAAGGAAGAGTAACAATAAGGTAGAGAGTAGTGGTGAGATACAAAAGGTAAAAGAGAGGGAGAAAGGTTGGAGGAAGTGTAACTGTAAGGTGAAAAATTAATAAGGAGAAGAAGAGTAAAATAAGGAAAGCGTTAAGTGTTGGAAATAGGTGGATGATGTAACACAAAGATAACAAAATTAATTGCTATGCTTCCTTTTTTATATGTCATTGTCACATGAAGTTCTAATCACTTGGCTATCATTCTAACTCACTCAATGCTTATGTGTGTTATCCAGAATCGTTGTGTGAATACAGAAAAATCTCACTATTTAGGCACGGTGAATGGAACAATCAATATAGTTGTAGGAGTTGGAGGGTATTAGTTAAATTCACATTCGCCACTACAAACCGATTGGAGTATTTACAAAGTTTTTGACTTTGGTTTTGGAAAACTCACTGCATTCAATCACTCATCCCTTCTCTTTGAATACAAAAGGAGTAGTGATGGAGAGGTATATGATCAGTTCACCATTTCAAGGGACTACAGGGATGTGTTAGCATGTGTACATGATGGCTGTGAACCAACCACATTATTAGCCTTATGAATTAAGGTAATTTAGCAATGTACTTGAAAAGAAAATGGTCCTCCATTATCAATGCAGTTGTGTTGTTATAGTTATTAATACAAAATAAATAAGGAGATCTTGAATTTTAGTTATGAATTTATGGTATTCATCTTTGCTTCTTTTAAACATGGGAGTTTGTTGTGTACATTACATGCTTCCCTACACAATACTGTTAGGGAAATTTTTCATGATTGGTGACCAAACTTTTGTGACATTCCTAACATCACTCTAATTGACAAGCATCTCATTCCTAGGGAAAAATGAAAGTTTTTCTTGGTTGTCCAATAGATTATGGAATGCAAATATTCTTTCCCACCCATGTATTGACAAGTTAGAAACCTAGAATCCAAAAAGCATGCTCATATTTTTGCCAGTGTCTAAGTATCATGTTGGCTTTTGGACACTGCATAGAGATGAAACTGTTCCTGAGTGTTTGATATAGCATTGGACTCTTTTTCATGGCGTTTGATGTCAAATCATTCCACTGTATTCATGACATTTACACCCTGAGAATGTTCTAAACAGCAGAAGCTCTATTACCAAATTGTCATAGGAAGTGCCTCTAGATAGCACTTCCTCACAAGATTGATTGTGAAAATATTCTGGACCTTTGAAAGATATCACCAAATATGTGATAGGAATGGAAACAAAGAAAACATGACGAGAAAATAGACATAAAACACACACAAGAAAGAATATTAAGAATTTACGTGGTTTGACTTTTAGCCTGCATCCACAGGCGGCGACTTTTAGCCTGCATCCACAGGCGGCGACAGAACAAATTTCACTAACAAATGTGAAGAATAAAAGATGTGTAATGGCACTCTCATAATGCCCAAACCCCAATGCACCTAAATTATTCTCTCACACATATACAAAATTCTCTCTCAATACAAAGGTTTGGAACTCAATACAAAGTTTGGGGTTGCACCTAATACAAAGAGAAGTTTTCTCTTCTTTAATTGCACAACCCCCCAACAAGCCCCTTCATTTTGCCACACCACTGGCTCACATTTTTCAGCTCCGCCAGACCACTTTTGAATAACAAGCTCAATATATATAGAGTAAAGCAGTACCAAAGAGTCGGCAAGCAAGCAAGAAGCCATGCAACAAGGAAGTCAACAACTTCGGCAAAGACCATGAAGCAAATCTAGCACATCTAATGTAGGCGTGATTCACTTGCCGACCAAAGCTGATCTTAGCATGCACCTAAAGCTATATTAACTTGTGTTAACAATGCATGCAAATGAGAGAAGTGATCACATGCAAGTACTATTTGGCTTATAGTACCTTTTCAATCAGCAATTTCATATCTATATATTACTAAAAGCTGAAGCGTAGCGTTTAATACTGCTGCTCTCACATTGTGTCACATCAGCTGTCACGTCATTCTTTTTTTTCTTTTCTTTTTTAAAATATAATTTGTCCTACAATTTTAAAATGGTTTTTACAATTTTCAGCCCTATAAATACAGCCCACTACTTATTTATTTACTTCCACTATCACCCTATAATAAATCTTTATAATTAATCCAGTCCACCTCTTATTTATTTAGTTCCACTATCAAGCCCAACCTAAAACTTTTTCAATTCAGTTTTAGAGTTTTGTGTGAGCATTTTTAGCTTTTAAAAAAAAAAAAAAAGGTTAACATTTATTATAATTGTTTTTAACATTTATTTTTTTAATATTTACACTTCTTCAACCTTTCTCTCCCCCTTACCATTTCATCTCCCCACTACTTCTTCAATCTTTCTCCCTCCCTTACATTTTCATCTCCCCAATACCCTCTACATTTATTTATTTAGGTTAACATTTAATATCATTCTTCCTCTTTCCCTTCATCTTCCTTTATTTTTGTCTCTTCTTATTCACACATTCTTACTATAAATTTGTCACTATCTCTTCTATTCTATGCATAGTTTTACCTCACAAAAAAAAGGTTCCCTATCTCTCTCTCTCTAAATTTTTTGGTGGATTTTTTTATTTTATTTTTCTTGCATCTCTACTTTAGGTTGATAATTTTTTATATTCTTTAAGACTCTATTTTGGGTTAATGCGATTTAGTTTTGTTTTTTAAATTGTGATTTAGTTTTGTTTTTGAAATTGTTGTTGTTTTTGTTGTTTTTTATTTTTCATTTTTTATTTTTTTATTCTCTTTGATTGTTAAATGTTATCCTATTGGGTTCTAAAGAATTAACTATAGCATATAAAAATATAATATTATTCTATTACATAGCATGATTTGGATAATTTGATATTTATTCTGTTACGTAGCATGATTTTTTATAGTGCTCAATTTAGATGTTAAACTATGAGAATTTACTAATTTTTGTTTATTTTCTAATCATTTGTAGTGGACAAAGTACTCTTAATAGTTGTATTATAAATACTCTATAATGCCATTTATTTAAAGAAAAGTAAAGGTTAGCCAAACGAAAATAATCGGAGGTGACAAATTTTAACTTTTGCAATTTTATTTTTATTATTATTATTTTATAACAATGCATGTATAGAAATTTAATTCTTAGATTTTGCTAATAATTTTTTATTTGATAATATGTTTTGGGCGGCCGAAATTATAATTTCTACAAAGAAAATAACCTTAATAGATTATCATAAACAAAATTTTATCATAATATTGGTTCAATTCATAATTGTTAAGTTTTATTAATTTTTTTTTAGTTTACGTTTTTTTGGGTGTTTTGGATTGTTCCTATATTACATTTACGATTGTTCTTATAATAAATAAAAATATAATTACGAAATACATTGCTCATTATTAGATTAGTTTAAATTGTAATTTTTTTTTAATAAAACCATCATAAAAATAATTATCACGCGTAACGCGCGGGTTCGTAGCTAGTTCAAATAAAGTGGCTACAATCAATTCAATCCATTTTCTAACAGAGAATCTAAATCTAGCGTCTTATGTATGAGAAAATAAAGGCTCCGGGACTTTTGTTGGCAAATTTGTATTTCTTCTTTAAAGTTAGTCTGAAGATAGTAGGTTTTGAAAATTGATGCACTAGAAGAAAGATACTAAATTTATGGCAAATTTTATTACAAAAAGTATTGTTATCAAGCATTCTAAGGGCATAGGTAAAGGACTAATGAATACTCAATTATGAGCAATCATGTGTATCGTTTGAAAATGAAAACACAATTGTCAATGATTTATGGATTGCAAGACCCCCTTTTGGGTCACTACAATCCACCCCTTTACAAGCACACATGTCCTCGCGTGTGGGACCTACACTTCTAGTTAAGGCATGGCTCTGATACCACTTGTAACGGCCCCGTCCTAACTGTGTAGATATTGTTCGCTTTGGGGCTTATGTCCCTCATGGTTTTGTTCTCTCTCAAAGCACACAGCAATGGGGGAAAAGGCTTCTACATATTAAAGGAAGATCACTCCTTATAAGTACATTACCATGTGTTTCCCTAGGCGATGTGGAATTTCATGGATTGCAAGACCCTATTTTGGGTCACTACAACTGAAGAGGGGGTTTGAATAAGTTTTTTGCATAAGAGAAATTGACAATATCATAAAGATGACAGCTTAAAAACATGTATTTCCACACTTTTTCACCCACATATTTCCACACATGTTTTTAAGTGCATGTACCAAACACTCCCTTAACACTTCAATTTAGAGTTTTATGCATACTCATCAACATTGTATTTTACAAAAACACTTGTACTTATTCATTCATTTTACATAAATGTTATGTGAGTGGATTTTAAAATTTTATGCATAAAAAAAAATAAAATAAAAACAAGTTTGTATGTTGTGAGTACCAAGTTGCAACCCACAAAAATCTTGAGGAGTGTGCTAACCACTCGTATAACCTTAGTGTATGTGGTGCAATGCCTCGAGGCTCAAGTCCCACATCGTTTACTTGGAAAGCAGCTGAAGCGCTTATAAAGCATATCGAGAAAGTGGTAGGATGTGAATATATTTTTGCCATTTAACATTATTTTAACTAGTCTCTTGAGTAGTGAAAGAACTCGAGTCTGATAAACTCAGAGTTCTATTGTAGTGGCAGTGCTTTCGTGGATTAGTGAACTTGAGTTTGGTGAAAAAACTTGAGTTTAATAAACTCGAGTTTTATTGTGGACTCGTGGAGGCAATGCTTTCGTGGAATTTTAATCTGACTGGCTTGGCTTCTCTCGTCATCCAGCAGTTTGATATCATTGCTAAATCTGACTGACTGACTTGACTTGGCTTCTCTCGAAGCCACCCAGAAATTTCAACATAGAAATTTGTTTAATAGAAAATTTAACGGATGTCGGCATTGGTAAAAATAACTGATTTTTTTACTTTTCATTATTATTTTATATTATTATCAAAACTTTCCTAAGGCGCCCCGAATAGCTGAAACCTTCTATAATTTACTTATTGATTATTTAAGAGCGGGGGAGAGAGACTACTTGCCATGGCCTATTACATAAAGATAAAGCCACTTGATAGAATATACCAAACTGCTGAATATGCTGGCGGAGACTTCATTGTTAAATTCTGAGGTTTGAGTACTGCTTGGTCACATAAACTATGGAGAGCCTTCTGTCCCTGAAAGTTTCCTTGATATTGCTATTACTAGTACTAGTGCGTTGTGTTGTAGTGCATGGTGATGCTATAGATGATGTGCAGCCACTGTCCAAGATTGCCATCCACAGGGCCCTCTTTGCATTTCACGTTAATGCTTCCCTCAGAGCTGAACCTGTCCTTCTTGGCACCAAGGTAACACAGATTGTATTTTTGTTCACGTTCATTCTCTTATGTTGTTTTTTGAGTTGGCTTTGATGGAACAGTAGTATTGAGTTTTGATTTCTTTTGAGTCAATTGGATTGATTCTTGAAGTCCAATTGTTTAGTTCTTTCAGAAAAGATTGGGAACCAAGAATTTTTTGCACTGACTTAACTAAAGAGCACTTTTTAAGTTTATCATCTCAGTCTCGATTCAAGGATCAACTTAAACGGTAAAATATTAACAGGTCAAAATAGACTATTCTTATAAACTTTAAACTCATTAGGGATTTTGGTCATTGAAGTTTAAGAGATTGCTTTTAGTCCTTAATAACTGAAAATGAATGTTTTTTTTTAGCCCTTAACAAACATAAAGTAATTGTTTTTAGTCCTTAATGTGTCCAATGAAATGATAACATGCCAATTTTTAGTTTGGTCACATCAACTAAGAGACTCAAATCTCTTATGGGCTTGGGGACCAACAGTGCATTTTGACCATGTTAAAAAGAATAGTTCATTTGAAAAAATATATACAAAAAGGTTTCTAAAAGAATGAAATTGTGTATTAATTAAATTGCTTTTTGGTTTAAAGGGGTACTCTCGAATGTTACTATGTTGGTAATTCATCTTTTTTCAGCTTGAATGTATAGTGGCGATACATCTTTGTCTATGTGTAATTTCAAACTGTCCCCCCCTCCATGGCTCTGTTAGCAAATCTATATATTATGGTCTGTAGAAATACAAAACTAGATTTATGTGATAGACTACATTTATTAATTATAAACACTTTCATGTATATCATTTTGTTTTGGGTTGTGTAGAACTTAAACTCAAAGATGTGTAATTGGATGTGAACCTGATCAGTTTCATCTGATTCGTGCCTATTAGCTATCAGTCAAGTGTCTCTTCTCTCTATAATTATATATTGAGTTGAGGTATAGCAGGTCCCAACTGTTTAAAGTGCAAGAGACTCTTGCCGGTTCTTCATGAGGTGGTGATTCCTATAGGTAACAATATAGTGTTATCTATATGAGTAACTGGATCATATGTTTCCCCAAAGCTAAATCTGTGTGTTCTAAATAGTTGATGTTATAGGGAATTAGTAATATCTGATGGGTTTATATGCAGGGGGAAGATTTTCAATGGATAACAGTGGAACTTGAATGCCCTGACCCCTCAGAAGATGATTGGGTTGCAGTTTTTTCTCCTGCAAAGTTCAAGTAATAATTGCATTGGTGGATATTTTGAATTTCTTTTCTGGTTTGTTCTACTCGGTTTGACTGCATCTAAGACTAAAATTTACAAAAATACTACTAAACTCAACAAAGTTATAATCCTTATTAATGGAGGTTGGCTGCATCAATTAGCAATAATTTCTGAATTATTATATAAATCATTGTTGTGCACATCATTGTTGATGGCTGCATGTTGTAGGTTTTTTTTTTAATCTATAGTTTAGAGCCTATGTATTAAAGAAGTCATCCTATAATGGCAGCTCATCTACCTGCCCACCTGGTGATGACCCAAAACAACAGGCTCCACATATATGCTCAGCTCCAATAAAGGTATGCAATTATGCATCAGTGCAATCAAGCCAATGTTAAAATCATGTCAATTGTGAACCATTTGAATTTAGCCCAGGTATCTAACTAATTTCATCATGATTGTTTTCCATTTTCAGTTTAAGTTTGCTAATGATTCCAATGGTGAGTATACGAAGACAGGGAAAGCATCTTTAAAATTCCGACTGATTAATCAGAGGGCAGATTTCTCAATTGCATTATTCTCAGGTGGTTTGTCAAATGTAAGTCATTGTCTTTCTGTTTTTTTTATTGAGTTGTACTCAATTTTATTCTTATTGTTCAAAGCTTCATATGTTTAAATTATATTTGTTCTCACATAGATGCTGGTAAAGTGGTAATGTCTTGGTGCAATTACTTTACTTCTTTTAATTCTCAAGCCTAAATCATTCAGAAAAGCTGACGACACTTCAATTGTAGACTAAGTTTGTATTCCTGTATTGCAGCCAAAACTATTGGCAGTTTCAAATACTGTAACTTTTGCAAATCCAAAGGCACCACTTTATCCTCGCCTCTCTCAAGGGAAAGCTTGGAATGAAGTAAGTTTATTATACTTTTTCTTTTCATGGACATCTGGATATTTATTCTCAAAACCCAGCTAACTTCTTGAAGCACTAATCTAATGGAGTCAAAAAATGGTTCTTGGAAGGAAAGTCATAGTTCCGTTTGGGGAGTCAAAACAAAGTTGTCATAGCGATTACAAAATTCTTTTTCCTTTTAATCTGCAAGAGGTCAAAATACTTTAATATAAAGGAGCAATGTTTTCAATAATTTGTTTTATCGGATGTATGGATATATGCACTCAAATGTTTCTAAAATACTGTTATGCTATTATGCAGATGGCAGTAACCTGGACAAGCGGCTATAACATTATTGATGCTGTGCCTTTTGTTGAGTGGGGTTTTAAGGGAGAATCTCAAACTCAATCACCTGCTGGAACGTTGACTTTTCATCGTAATGCCATGTGTGGTATGATCTATGTCCTCTTCTTATTAAGTTACTATGGTGATTTTAATCATCAATGTAACCCATTGTTCTTAAGAAAAGCTTTTTTTCTTCACCTTGCCTGATTTTTTGTTGTCAAATGTGGCGTCAAGTTGAAAATCCTGCCATGCTATGTGTGAGTATGTTTTTTTTTTTTTTAATTATTATTTATTTTTTATGTCTCAATTGTGCTCCTATTTCATCCTTAAATAATTGTAAAGCTATTACTAACGCTCTTTTATCTAATTGGCATTTTGGTGATTTAGTGAATCAGTTCATTATGCCTTGGCATTATATTCAACAAAAAAAAGAAAGAAACTCAATATAAAGTATCAAACTTTTACTTAATAAAAAGAACTTGAAAACTATTAAAAAATTAGTTGAAGCTTCTGCAACTCACTGTGGACCTGAGCAGGAAAACTATTCACCCAAGAAAATGAAAATTGTAAACCGTAGTACTAATGAAGTAGGACTCTTCATTCTGCAGGTCCACCAGCTAGAACAATTGGTTGGCGGGATCCTGGTTACATTCATACAAGCTTCCTAAAAGATTTGTGGCCAAACTCACTGTAAGCACTTTAACTAACAAACTTTATATCATAAAAGTGCTTAGATCATTGTTTTTAAGCCTCTCTGATGATGATTGTTTATTCAGATACACATACAAGCTTGGCCATAGGTTATTTAATGGTTCCTATATCTGGAGCAAGTCTTATTATTTTAAGTCATCACCATATCCGGGGCAGGACTCATTACAACGTGTTGTAATATTTGGTGACATGGGAAAGGTATTAATTATGATTTCTGGTTATCAAAAGAATATTAAAGCATTTCTCTTGATAGTTGTAATGGAAGTTAATAAATTTATCTGCTCTTTCCTCAGATTTTCAATATCAATGGTTAACAACATGCATCAAGCAGCATCTTCCAAACTATGCATTGTAAATTCTTCAATACTCAATTCATGAGTGAAGCTAAATATAACTACCAGTATTTGATGAGTTTATAATCTATAATTAAGAAATTTAGTGTAAAAACATGGAAGGAAAAATAATGTACTAAATCGGCTTCTCTAAATCTCTTCTTACTAGTGGTTCGTTTTCCTTTGGTGTCAATAGATCTTGGAAAGATTCATGGTTTCTCCATTTCTCACATTATAAAGTGTATTACCTCTCATATTCGCTATTAAGTATCAACTATATAAAGAATGTTGAATGGGCAATAAAGGCAGTTTGCATCACTAAATGTGTGGTTACATGACATTTAATTGTTCCATATAGCCTGTTAGGTACATATTACACTCTTAGCATTTGTAAAAAGTGAAATTTTTATTTGGTCCACATGTTTTAGGCTGAACGGGATGGGTCAAATGAGTACACAAATCTTCAGCCAGGGTCGCTTAATACCACAGATCAACTCATCAAAGATTTGGACAACATTGACATACTTTTTCACATTGGAGATATCACATATGCAAATGGATATATCTCGCAGTGGGACCAGTTCACATCACAGGTTGAGCCCATTGCATCAACTATACCATATATGATTGCAAGGTTAGCATGCTTGCAATATCCTTACTTCCTTGCATGTATTATGTTTTAAGCATAAGTTTGTGCTATCTTATTGATGTGTAGTATTCCTGCAGTGGCAATCATGAACGTGATGTACCAGGGACAGGCTCCTTCTTTGAAACCAATGGTTCTGGTGGTGAATGTGGTGTGCTTGCTGAGACCATGTTTTATGTTCCTGCTGAGAATAGAGCTAAGTTTTGGTAAGTAATGCGAACACTTCTGTAAATCAATTTTGATATGTAATATTAGTTCTCTCTGAGATATTAGAGTTGATACTACAAGAAAGAGATATGAAAGATAAAACAGTGAGTGTTGGTACTCAAGGGTTGAGTACTTGAGTTGAGTGTTGAACTTAAATTAGCGGCACATACCTATGCAAAAGAAAAATAGGGTTAATGTCTACAGGAATTTTCTAAGTGTGCCAAACATTGTGCAAGTAGTCTAGTTCCAGTTGATTACTCTATGCTTGCTATTTGAAAAATGTTGTTAATTGATAATCTCTATTAGAATAATAACTAAATGATATTTCCCATCCAAATAAGTTTTCAAGACAAGTGACAGTTTATCATGGTATCGAAATAGGTACCTAAATTCTAACTCTATCTATGCTTTGCCTCCTATAAAAGGTCAAAAAACCACACGTGTTGGGCAATACTTATTTACGGGAAGTCTAGACCTACACATGAGTGAAGTGTTAGAATAATGGTTAAAAGATTCAATTCACAATTTCTTACCAGCTTTAGCTTTTGGGACAAATAGTAATTTATCAATCTCTACAGGTATTCAACGGATTATGGCATGTTCCACTTCTGTATAGCTGATAGTGAACATGATTGGAGGGAGGGCTCTGATCAGTACAAGTTTATAGAGAAATGTCTTGCATCAGCTGATAGGCAGAATCAACCATGGTTGATTTTTGCAGCTCATCGTGTTCTTGGTTATTCCTCCGATTATTGGAAGGATGGCTCATTTGGGGAGTCTATGGGAAGGGAGAGCTTGCAAAAGCTCTGGCAGAAATACAAAGTGGACATTGCATTCTATGGTCATGTTCATAATTATGAGAGAACATGCCCCATTTACCAGGTATGGATAACATGAATGAAGATTTCTTACCCTTTAACCATCAAATTATTAAACAAAACAATAAAATAATGATGTTACACATGCTTAAATTTTGCACTATATCCTAAGCCTTTGAATTGCAATAATATATTCCTTAACCGCTTCCAAAGTGTTGAAAATGTTGGCATCTAAGCTCAGGGTGTGGTAGTCATGAGCTACTTACTAATACTAGCCGATGTCAGAGAGAGAGAGAGAATAATTTTTTGTGTGAGAAAAATATGGATTGAATGGGAGATAGAACAACGAATCAATATATATATATATATATTGATCAAATTACTATACTACTCTTAGTGTATTTCTATTTTGACTGTATATAAAATAACTAAAATTCTAATTTTTTACGATGAAATTTATTGAAATATCTTTTTTATACATCGATAGTTGGGGGTAGGGATCTGAATTTGAATGTTTCTATTGGAAATTGAGTGTCAATCAGTTAAGTTACAAGATTTTTTGGTAAAACTTATCAAAATATTGGGGAAAACTAATAATAAATTGGACCACACATCGTGTGAGAACTCAACTAGTTTATAATAAGAAGATGGAAAGAAGAAGAGCTAAATTAAAAGAAAGAGGAAGGGATGAAGAGTAATAATAAGGTAGAGAGTAGTGGAGAGATACAAAATGTAAAAGAGAAGGGATATGTTGGAGGAACTATGATAGTAAGGTGGACAATTCATAAAGAGAAGAAGAGTAAAAAAAGGAGAGAGAAAGAGTTAGAAACAAGTGGATGACGTGAGTCACATGGCCACAATGATAGAGTAGAAAAATTAATTGCTAGAATTAATGATTGATTTGGTATAAAGTGTACAGTGTATTGCTTGTAATAGCATACCAAGCATATTTGGTATCATACATGAAGAATCATTGATTGTAAATATTGCCAAATGCTTGATTCAATTAAAGGATAAGTTGCCAATAGCATTATAACTCAATTACATGTCTAATTAAATGACTAGTTCTTAAATACCTTTTTAGCCATATATGTCATACTCATTCCTAGTGTCACATAAAACTCTGATCACTTGGCTATCATTCTATTTCTAACTCACTTAGTGTTTATGTTTGTTATCTAGCATCGCTGTGTGAATACAGAAAAATCTCACTATTCAGGCACGGTGAATGGAACAATCAATATAGTTGTAGGAGCAGGAGGGTATCAATTAAATTCATATACACCATTACAAACTATTTGGAGTATTTACAAAGTTTCTGACTTTGGTTTCGGCAAACTCACTGCATTCAACCACTCATCCCTTCTATTTGAATACAAAAGGAGCAGTGATGGTGAGATATATGATTCCTTCACCATTTCAAGGGACTACGGGGATGTGTTAGCATGTGTTCATGATGGCTGTGAACCAACCACATTAGCTACATGAGCTAATATAATTTAGCATTGTACTTGAAAATAAAATAGTCCTCCATTATCAATGCAATTTTTGCGTTACTACTTTAAAATAAATAGGAAGTTATGAACTTTAGTTATGAGTTTATGTTATTCATCTTTGCTTCTCTTTGACATGGAAATTTGTAGTTAAGATTTTGCCTCTCATATCTAATAGTGTATATACTAATTTCAAATGACATGACATAGGGTACACCTCTTGATTTTGGAAATTTAACTGAACAATGAAATGGATTCATTTTAATTGGAGAAGGGATGATTTTTTCTATAGAAAATACTGGGCAATTTTCAATTTGATGAAAATCTCATTCCTAAGGAAAAGTAGAATTTTTCTTAGTTGCACTAGATTATGGTATGTATGATGGAAAATATTCATTCTAACCTATGTATTGATGGCCCAAAGCCCATAAATATTTCTTATTTATTTACTATTATTAATCATTGCTTCATATGAGTTGGCCATAAGCCTTGTTCTCAATTGGTAGTCACTTTTTGATGTTTCCAAGAGAGACATTTAAGATTCATATCATCACTTGCTTGTTATAACTATCAAATTATTCCTACAAATTTTTTTTTAAGGAATTGGAAAAAAAAAATTTTGAATATTAGTTACTCCCCACTATCAATTCCTTAATGGTGGCTATATGATTAGTTCTCCATTTCAAGGGACTATAGGGATGTATTAGCATGTGTACATGATGGCTGTCAACCAACCACATTAGCCTTATGAATTAATGTAATTCGGCAATGTACTTGAAAAGAAAATGGTTCTCCATTATCAATGTAGTCATGTTGTTATAGTTATTAATACCAAATAAATAAGAAGATCTTGAATTTTAGTTATGAACTAGTTGCAACCCGCGCGATGTGCAGTAATATCTGATTATTTTGAAATTAAATATAATATATAATTTTTTAAAATATTCATAAAATTATATATTAGGACTAATCTCTCATAAGAGAATTTAATTTTAAATGTATCAAACTATTAACTAAGAAATTTTCATTTTTATATATCTATTTATCAAAACTACAAAGGGTAAGGGTCATTTCTTTGGTGTGTTCTCTATAAATAAAAAATTATATGTGTATATATATATATATTACTTTATTTTAATATTAAGATTTTCATCTACTCATATTATAATCCATATTATAGTGTGGATTAAAATTTTCCAATTATGATATTTGGAAAAGAATGAGAAAAATAGATTTTTCCCACTAGTAAAAATTTTCAACTTGTAGCATCCTATTTTAATGTTATCTTTAATCCCAAACCAATCTATCTCTTTTAAAGTCTAGAAAGTATAATCATGATATCTCTTCTTGAATACATTACTTATCTCAAATCATCCATAAAAATACATCAAATCAAAACACACCTATATGAAGATGCTTTGAAAAAAACAAAATGTCATATCAATCATCGCTTAAGAATGATTAATTTGATCAATTAGCAAAATAATTTGTTGTTTATAACAACAACAACAACAACAACAACAACCACATCAACAACAACAATAATAATGAAGATACAATTGCGAAAGCTAAAATATGTAATTCATCCAATTATTTTCATTGGATTAACCTTTGCTTTTATCTAAATAAATGGCAGTATAGTGCCTATCTAATACAATTATTAAGAGTACTTTCTCTACAAAAACTACAATTTTGTTCACCCAAAGTGATTAAAAAATAAACAAAACTCAGTAAAGTCTCATAGTTTAACATTTAAATGGATCACTAAAAAAAATCAAATTCTAACTTGCAAAATAACTAATTATTAACCTAAATCAAATCAACACAATGGGATAAAAAAAAATTGTGATTAGGAATTGGAATACCAAAATAACTAAATATGCATAAAAGTCGGTACAAATTTGTCAAAAAGAGAAACATATGTGAAGTAACAATTAATCAACAATAACAAAAAGAACTATTAGCGGGGAAAAAGTGGTAAAAAAAAAATCATCAAAAGAGACAAAATTGGAGAGAGAGAGAGAGTATTGACCTTTTTGCTATGAACAACTTGGAAGGAATAGGGGAGAGAGAGGTGGAAATGAAGTAAAAATAAATTTATAAGAAAATCAAGTTGGAAGAGGAAGGGTGGAAGTAGATGGAAGGTTCAAAAAAATGAAACGGTAGAATTTATGAAGATATGAAGGAGAAAATTTAAAAGGAAATCAAATGAAAATTTTAAGAAGCTAATGATTGGAAAAGATGAAAAATTGAACTAAGAAGACAATAGTTGAAGAAGATGAAAGGTTGAATAAAGTAAAAATTGCAAAAAATAAATAATAAAAAAGGCTACTAATAACGTGGTACAAAAAAAGCTTTGTAAAATTTGTTTTAAAGCTTCCATTATTATATAATAGCATACATAGATATGTATACACATTGTTTTTTGTTTTAGATTCTTCATTGATTTTATTTCTTAGTTATAATCATCTAAATTAAAGTAGATGAATGTGTAAAAACAAAGTTATATATAAAGTTAAAACCTCTCAAGATGAATCTGTAAAGTCAATCTATTTATATATTTAATATCTTTTCAAAAAAATATTTATACACTTAATATTGTCAACAAAATTTAGGAATAAAAAATAAATTAGAAAAAGAATGATTATATATGTAGTCAATGACGTGGTGGATGAGGTGGCGCAGTATGAGCATAGCAATAATAAATGCTACGTTTTAGCTTTTAGAAGTATATAGATAGATTTATAATATTCATTTTTGCTTCTTTTATTAAACATGGGAGTTTGTAGTGTACATGACATGCTTGCCTACACAATACTGTTTGGGAATTTTTTCAAGATTGGTGACCAAACTTTTGTAACATTCTTAATAGCACACTAATTGACAAGTATCTTATTCTGGGAAAATTATTGAATACTCTAGGAGTACCATAAATGTGTACTCCCTCCTCTCACATAAATTGTAGGTCCCACCATAAATGTAATTAGGGGGACCCATAGTTATATGAAAGGGGAAAGTACGCATTTATGGTACTCCGGAAGTACCCAATAATTACCCCTTATTGCTAGAGAAAAATGAAAATTTTTCTTGGTGTACAATAGATTATGGTATGCAAATATTCATTCTTACCCTTGTATTGACAAGCTAGAAGCCTAGGAGCCAAAAATCATGCTTATATTTTCACCAGTGTCTAAGTGTCACGTTGGCTTTTGGACACTGCATAGAGACGAAACTATTCCTAAGTTTTTGACATAACATTGGACTCTTTTTCATGGCGTTTGAGCCTTGAGGTCAAATTATTCCTCAATATTCATGACATGTACACCTTGAGACTGGGGACTTTCGTTGGCAAATTTGTGTTTCTTCTTCAATTCTAGTTTGATCTAATAGCAGGTTTTGAAAATTGATGCACCTAAAATATATAAGGAAGATACTAATTTTATGGGAAATTTTATTACAGAAGGTCCTGTTAACAAGTGTTCTAAGGGCATGGGGCACATAGATAAATGACTAATAAATACTCAATTATGAGCAATCAAATGAAAACATAATTCTCAATGATTTATTGGTGAGTAAGTCTAGTGCCACACATTTTGGCACAACAAATGCCACAACTCGCCACATGTGGTTGGTGGAAGGGTAATGGTGGGTTCATGTGGAGACACCCTTCCACCAACCACATTTTATGGGAACACATTAACTAAAATAATAGAAATTTACATATATTGCACTTAGTATCTATCTAACTACTAATAGTTTCATTCATAACTTGATTTTTGTCTCTAAATAAAAAATTTAAAAAAAAGAAAAGAAAAAAAGATCACACATGTTAAAAATATCTCAATAGACAAATACAATATTATGAATAAACTTTTTTTGTTTGTAGAGTTTTTTTTTTTTTTTGGGTATAATTGCATTAAATATCAATTAGTATTTAAATGAATAGTTTTTAGTTTTTCAAATTAGTCTCAAATATTATATATTCACATAAATTTGTTTAAGTGCGTATATCATATAAAAATTTTGCCCCCCTCGACTCAAATCCTAGTTCTACCACTGCTCCAATCCCACATTGTTTACTAGGAGAGCAGCTGAAGAGCTTATAAAGCATAATGAGAGAGGAAGAGAGAGTAGTAGAGTGTGAATAATTTTTGCCATTTAACATTATTTTACTGACTGTTTAGTGAACTTGAGTTTAGTGAAAAAACCAGAGTCCGATAAACTCTCGAATTCTATTATGGTGGCAATGCTTTCGTGGGTTAGTGAACTTGAGTTTAGTGAAAAAACTCGAGTATGGTAAACTCGAGTTCTATTGTGGTGGCAATGCTTTCGTGGAATTTTAATCCTACTTACCTGGCTTCTCTAGTCATCCAGCAGTTTGATATCATTGCTAAATCGAGAAATGGTCTAATTATTTTTTTCCTTCGCTGCCCCTTAAATACAAAACTCAATTTACCAAAACGCCCTTGAATGTCAACTCCCGCACATGAGCAAAACTCTCGACTCCTCATATCCATTGTTGCTTCAATTATGCAAGTAACACTTGGTGATCTTTGTTGCGTAAAAGTCAAGGACGCGCTCAAAAATATCTAGGTACAAAATCTTAAGTCAAGAAATACTAGTATCTGTTTAATTAATTCTGTCTTTTGCATGAAAAAAGATACAACAGCAGTTGTCTCATTTAAAGTTCGAAGCCACCCAGAAATTTCAACATACCAATTGGTTGAATTTAAGAGAGGGAGAGAGATTACATGGCCTATTACATTAAGCCACTTGATAGAATACACCAAACTGTTGAAAATGAGGTCTGAGACTTCATTGTTAAATTCTGAGGTTTGGGCTACTTGGTCACCCAGACTATGAACAGTTTTTTCTCCCTGAAAGACACAGCATCAGTTGACTCATTTATAGTTCGAAGCCACCCAGAAATTTCAACATACCAATTCGTTGCATTTAAGAGAGGGAGAGAGATTATTTGGCCTGTTACATTAAGCCACTTGATAGAATATACCAAGCTGTTGAAAATGAGGGCTGAGACTTCATTGTTAAATTCTGAGGTTTGGGCTACTTGGTCACACAGACTATGAACAGCTTTTTCTCCCTGAAAGACACAACATCAGTTGACTCATTTGTAGTTCGAAGCCACCCAGAAATTTCAACATAGAAATTTGTTTAATAGAAAAGTTAACAGATGCTGACATTGGTAAAAATAACTGATTTTTTGACTTTTTTTTTTTTTTTTTTAAATTTTATATTCCTTATAAAAGAGGTATCAAAAATTTCCTAAGGCACCCCCATTAGCTGGAACCTTCGTAGAATTTACTTATTGATTATTTAAGAGAGGGAGAGACTCTACATGGCCTATTACATTAAGATAAAGCCACTTGATAGCTTGGTCACATAAACAATGAAGAGCTTTCTGTCCCTGAAAGTTTCCTTGATATTGCTATTACTAGTGCATTGTGTTGTAGTGCATGGTGATGGTATAGATGATGTGCAGCCACTGTCCAAGATTGCCATCCACAGGGCCCTCTTTGCATTTCACGTTAATGCTTCCCTCAAAGCTGAGCCAGTCCTTCTTGGCACCAAGGTAACACAGATTGTATTTTTGTTCACGTTCATTCTCTTATGTTGTTTTTTGAGTTGGCTTTGATGGAACAGTAGCATTGAGTTTTGATTTCGTTTGAGCCAGTTGGATTGATTCTTTTAAGTCCAATTGTTTAGTTCTTTCAGAAAAGATTGGGAACCAAGAATTTTTAGCACTGACTTAACTAAAGAGTACTTTTTAAGCTTATCATCTCAGTCTCGATTCAAGGATCAACTTAAAGGGTAAAATATTAAAAACTAAAAAGTCAAAATAGACTATTCCTTTAAACTATAAACACATGAGGGATTTTAGTCATTGAAGTTTAAGAGATTGCTCTTAGTCCTTAATAACTTAAAATGAACGTTTTTTTTAGCCCTTAACAAACTTAAAATAATTGTTTTTAGTCCTTAATGTGTCCAATGAAATGATAACATGTCAATTTTTAGTTTGGTCACGGCATCTAAGAGACTCAAATCTCTTATGGGCTTGGGGACCAACAGTGCATTTTGCCCATGTTAAAAAGAATAGTTCATTTAAAAAAATATATACAAAAAAGGATTCTAAAAGAATGAAATTGTGTATTAATTGAATTGCTTGCTGGTTTAAAGGGGTACTATCTCATGTTACTATGTTGGTAATTCATCTTTTTCAGCATGAATGTATAGTGGTGATACACTATGTGTAATTTCAAACTGTCCGCCCCCTCCATGGCTCTGTTAGCAAATCTATATATTATGGTCTGTAGATATACAAAGCTAGATTTATGTGATAGACTACATTTATTAATTATAAACACTTTCATATATATCATTTTGTTTTGGGGTTGTGTAGAACTTAAACTCAAAGATGTGTAATTGGATGTGAACCTGATCAGTTTCATCTGATTCGTGCCTATTAGCTATCAGTCAAGTGTCTCTTCTCTATAATTATATATTGAGTTGAGGTATAGCTTATAAGCAGGTCCCAACTGTTTACAGTGCAAGAGATTCTTGCTGGTTCTTCATGAGGTGGTGATGTCTATAGGTAACCATATAGTGATATCTATATGAGTAGCTGGATCATATGTTTCCCCAAAGCTAAATCTCTGTGTTCTAAATAGTTGATGTTATAGGGAATTAGTAATGTCTGATTGGTTTCTATGCAGGGGGAAGATTTTCAATGGATAACAGTGGCACTTGAATGCCCTGACCCCTCAGAAGATGATTGGGTTGCAGTTTTTTCGCCTGCTAAGTTCAAGTAATAATTGCATTGGCGGATATTTTGAATTTCCTTTCTGGTTTGTTTTACTCGGTTTGACTGCATCTAAGACTAAAATTTACAAAAATACTACTAAACAAAAGTTGTAATTCTTATTAGTGCATCAATTAACAATAATTTCTGAATGATTATATAAATCATTGTCATGCACATCATTGTTGATAGCTGCAAGTAGTAGGATTTTTTTTAATCTATATTTTAGAGCCTATGTACTAAAGAAGTCATCCTATAATGGCAGCTCATCTACCTGCCCACCTGTTGTTTTCCCAGGACAAGATGCTCCACATCTATGCTCAGCTCCAATAAAGGTATGCAATTATGCATCATTGCAATCAATCCAATGTTGAATTCAAGTTAATTATGAACCATTTGAATTTAACCCATCTATCTAACTAATTTCATCATGATTGTGTTTCATTTTCAGTATAAGTTTGCCAATGATTCCAATGCTGAGTATACAAAGACAGGGAAAGCATCTTTAAAATTTCGA
This sequence comes from Quercus wislizeni, assembly GCA_023055345.1. Classification (NCBI taxonomy): domain Eukaryota; kingdom Viridiplantae; phylum Streptophyta; class Magnoliopsida; order Fagales; family Fagaceae; genus Quercus; species Quercus wislizeni. The sequence continues at coordinate 3,169,051 of JALGQJ010000003.1, forward strand.
CTGATTAATCAGAGGGCAGATTTCTCAATTGCATTATTCTCAGGTGGTTTGTCAAATGTAAGTCACTGTCTTTCTCTTTTATTTATTTATTGAGTTGTACTCAATTCTATTCTAATAGTTCAAAGCTTCGTATGTTTAAAATATATTAGTTCTCACATAGATGCTGGTATTGTCAACCTAAATCATTCAGAAAAGCTGAGGACACTTCAAGCGTAGACTAAGTTTGTATTCCTGTATTGCAGCCAAAACTATTGGCAGTTTCAAATACCGTAACTTTTACAAATCCAAAGGCACCAGTTTATCCTCGCCTCTCTCAAGGGAAGTCTTGGAATGAAGTAAGTTCATTATGTTTTTTCTTTTCATGGACATCTGGATATTTATCCTCAAAACCTAGCTAACTTTTTGAAACAATAATCTAATGGTGTTAGCACTTAACACCCAAGCATTACTTTTTGGAAGGAAAGTCCTTTTGAGGAGTCAAAATAAAGTGGTCATACTGATATTATAAAATTCTTTTTCCTTTTAATCTGCAAGAAGTCAAAAATACTTTAACATAAAGGAACAATGTTTTCAATAATTTGTTTTACCAGATGTATGTATATATGCACTCACATCTTTCTAAAATACTGTTATGCTATTATGCAGATGGCAGTAACCTGGACAAGCGGCTATAACATTATTGATGCTGTGCCTTTTGTTGAGTGGGGTTTTAAGGGAGAATCTCAAACTCAATCACCAGCAGGAACGTTGACTTTTCATCGTGAAGCCATGCGTGGTATGATCTATGTCCTCTTCTTATTAAGTTACTATGGTGATTTTAATCATCAATGTAACCCATTGTTCTTAAGAAAAGCTTTGCTTCTTCACCTTGCCTGATTTTTTGTTGTCAAATTAGGCGTCACATCAAAAATCCTGCCATGCTGTGTGAGTGTGTGTGTGTGTGTTTTTATTTTTTATTTTTATTTTTATTTTTATTTTATATATATATATATATATATATATATATTTATATGTCACAATTGTGCTTCTATTTCATCCTTAAATGATTGTAAAGCTATTACTAATGCTCTTTTATCTAATTGGCATTTTGGTGATTTAGTGAATGAGTTCAGTATGCCTTGGCATTATATTCAACAAAACAAAGAAAGAAACTCAATATAAAGTATCAAACTTTTACTTAATAAAAAGAACTTGAAAACTATTAAAAAATTAGTTGAAGCTTCTGCAACTAACCGTGGACCTGAGCAGGAAAACTATTCACCCAAGAATATGAGAATTGTAAACCATAGTACTAATGAAGTTGGACTCTTCATTCTGCAGGTCCACCAGCTAGAACAATTGGTTGGCGCGATCCTGGTTACATTCATACAAGCTTCTTAAAAGATTTGTGGCCAAACTCACTGTAAGCACTTTAACTAACAAACTTTATATAATAAAAGTGCTTAGATCATTGTTTTTAAGTCTCTCTAATGATGATTGTTTATTCAGATACACATACAAGCTTGGCCATAGGTTATTTAATGGTTCCTACATCTGGAGCAAGTCTTATTATTTTAAGTCATCACCATATCCAGGGCAGGACTCATTACAGCGTGTGGTAATATTTGGCGACATGGGAAAGGTATTAATAATGATTTCTGGTTATCAAAAGAATTATTAAAGCATTTCTCTTGATAGTTGTAATAGAAGTTAATAAATTTATCTGCTCTTTCCCCAGATTTTTAATATCAATGGTTAACAACATGCATCAAACATCATCTTCCAAACTATGCATTGTAAATTCTTCAATACTCAATTCATGAGTGAAACTGAATATAACTACCAGTATTTGATGCGTTTAAAATCTATAATTAAGAAATTTAGCGTAAAAACATGGAAGGAAAAAAAAAAAGTACTATAGTGGCTTCTCTAAATCTCTTCTTACTAGTGGTTCATTTTCCTTCGGTGTCAATAGATCTTGGAAGGATTCATGGTTTCTCCATTTCTCACATTATAAAGTGTATTTCCTCTCGTATTCGTTATTAAGTATCAACTATATAACCACTGCACACCTTTGGTGCGATGGTCACTCAATAAGTATAATTATTTATGGGGTGTGGCTGTGTGAGGGGCAAGAGCCGAGGTTCAAGTCTCTAGGAGGGAGCTTCACACAGATATACATTTAGATTAGGTTAAAGTAGAATTTCTATCTCATATTCAACCCCAAAAAAAAAAAATCAACTACATAAAGAATGTTGAATGGACAATAAAGTCAGTTTACATCACTAAATGTGTGGTTACATGACATTTAATTGTTCCATATAGCCTGTCAGGTACATATTACACTCTTTTAGCATTTGTAAAAAGTGAAATTTATATTTGGTCCACATGTTTTAGGCTGAACGGGATGGGTCAAATGACTCAAATGAGGACACAAATTATCAGCCAGGGTCACTTAATACCACAGATCAACTCATCAAAGATTTGGACAACATTGACATAATTTTTCACATTGGAGATATCACATATGCAAATGGATATATCTCACAGTGGGACCAGTTCACATCACAGGTTGAGCCCATTGCATCAACTATACCATATATGATTGCAAGGTTAGCATGCTTGCAATATCCTTGCTCCTTCACATGTATTATGTTTTAAGCATAAGTTTGTGCTATCTTATTGATGTGTAGCATTCCTACAGTGGCAATCATGAACGTGATGTACCAGGGACAGGCTCCTTCTTTGAAACCAATGGTTCTGGTGGTGAATGTGGTGTGCTTGCTGAGACCATGTTTTATGTTCCTGCTGAGAATAGAGCTAAGTTTTGGTAAGTAATGTGAACTCTTCTGTAAATCAATTTTGGTATGTAATATTAGTTCTCTCTAAGATATTAGAGGTGATACTACAAGAAAGAGATATGAAAGATAAATCAGTGTGTTGGTACTCAAGGGTTGAGTACTTGAGTGTTGAACTTAAATTAGCGGCACATACCTATGCAAAAGAAAAATAGGGTTAATGTCTACAGGAATTTTCTACGTGTGCTAAACATTGTGCAAGTAGTCTAGTTCCAGTTGATTACTCTATGCTTGCTATTTGAAAATGTTGTTAATTGATAATCTCTATTAGAATAATAACTAAATGATATTCCCCATCCAAATAAGTTTTCGGGACAAGTGACAGTTTATCATGGTATTGAAATAGGCGCCTAAATTCTAACTCTATCTATGCTCTACCTCCTATAAAAGGTCAAAAAACCCCACGTGTTGGGCAATACTTATTTAGGGGAAGTCTAGACCCACACATGAGCGGAGTGTTAGAATAATGGTTAAAAGATTCAATTCACAATTTCTTACAAATTTTAGCTTTTGGGACAAATAGTAATTTATCAATCTCTACAGGTATTCAACGGATTATGGCATGTTCCACTTCTGTATAGCTGATAGTGAACATGATTGGAGAGAGGGATCTGAACAGTACAAATTTATAGAGAAATGTCTTGCATCAGCTGATAGGCAGAAACAACCATGGTTGATCTTTGCAGCCCATCGTGTTCTTGGTTATTCCTCCGCGTATTGGAAGGATGGCTCATTTGGGGAGCCTATGGGAAAGGATAGCTTGCAAAAGCTTTGGCAGAAGTACAAAGTGGACATTGCATTCTATGGTCATGTTCATAATTATGAGAGAACATGCCCCATTTACCAGGTATGGATAACATGAATGAAGATTTCTTACCTTTTAACCATCAAACTAGCCGCAAACCCACACGTTGCGTGTGATAATTATTTTTATGGTGGTTTTATTATTAATTTTTTTTTTTTACAATTTAAACTAATCTAATAATGAGTAATGTATTTCGTAATTATATTTTTACTTATTATAGGAACAATCATAAATGTAATATAGGAACAGTCCAAAACACCAAAAAAACGTAAACTAAAAAAAAAAATAAAACTTAACAATGATTAATTAAACCAATATTAGGATAAAATTTTGTTTTTGATAATCTATTAAGGTTATTTTCTTTGTAGAAATTATAATTTCGGCCGTCCAAAACATATCATCAAATAAAAAATTATTAACAAAATCTAAGAATTAAATTTCTATACATGCATTGTTATAAAATAATAATAAAATTGCAAAAGTTAAAATTTGTCACCTATCCGATTATTTTCGTTTGGCTAACCTTTGCTTTTCTTTAAATAAATGGCATTATAGAGTACTTCTAATACAACTATTAAGAGTACTTTGTCCACCACAAAGGATTAGAAAATAAACAAAAATTAGTAAAGTCTCATAGTTTAACATCTAAATTGAGCACTAAAAAAAATTATGCTATGTAATAGAATAAATACCAAATTATCCAAATCATGCTATGTAATAGAATAATATTATATTTTTATATGCTATATTTAATTCTTTAGAACGCAATAGGATAACATTTAACAATCAAAGAGAATTAAAAAAAAAAAAAAAAAAACAACAACAACAACAATTTAAAAAATAAAAAAACTAAATCACAATTTAAAAAACAAAACTAAATCGCATTAACCCAAAATAGAGTTTTAAAGAATATAAAAAATTATCAACCTAAAGTAGAGATGCAAGAAAAAAAAAAAATCCACCCAAAAATTTAGAGAGAGAGAGAGAGGGAACCTTTTTTTGTGTGAAGAAAACTATGCATAGAATAGAAAAGATAGTGACAAATTTATAGTAAGAGGGTGTGAATAAGAAGAGACAAAAATAAAGGAAGATGAAGGGAAAGAGGAAAAATGATATTAATGTAGAGGGTAGTGGGGAGATGAAAATGTAAGGAAGGGAGAAAGATTGAAGAAGTAGTGGGGAGATGAAACGGTAAGGGAGAGAGAAAGGTTGGAGAAGTCTAAATATTAAAAAAATAAATGTTAAAAACAATTATAAGAAAAAAAAAAAAAAAAAAAACCCTAAAGCTTGAAAGGCTTCAATGTTTTGTTTTTTTGTTTTTTTTCTTCCTTTAAGCTGAAAAGGTTCACACAAAACCCTAAAGCTGAACTGAAAAGATTTTGGGTTGAGCTTGATAGTGGAACTAAATAAATAACAGGTGGGCTAGATTAATTATATAGATTTATTATAGGGTGATGGTGGAAGTAAATAAATAAGTAGTGGGCTGCATTTATAGGGCTGAAAATTGTAAAAACCATTTTAAAATTGTAGGACAAATTATATTTACAAAAAAGAAAAGAAAAAAGAATGACATGGCAGCTGATGTGGCGCAATGTGAGAGCAGTAGCATTAAACGCTACGTTTTAGCTTTTAGTAATATATAGATTATTAAACAAAACAATAAAATAATGATGTTACACATGCTTAAATTTTGCACTATATCCTAAGCCTATGAATTGCAATAATATATTCCTTAACCGCTTCCAAAGTGCTGAAAATGTTGGCATCTAAGCTCAGGGTGTGGTAGTTATGAGCTACTTACTAATACTAGCCGATGTCAAAGAGAGAGAGAGAATCATTTTTTGTGTGGGAAAAATAAGGATTGAATGGGAGATAGAACAAAAAATCAATATATATATATATATATATATTGATCAAATTACTATACTACTCTTAGTGTATTTCTATTTTGACTGTATATAAAATAACTAAAATTCTAATTTTTTACGATGAAATTTATTGAAATATCTTTTTAATATATCGATAGTTGGGGGTAGGGATCTGAATTTGAATGTTTCTATTGGAAATTGAGTGTCAATCAGTTAAGTTACAAGATTTTTGGTAAAATTTATCAAAATATTGGGGAAAACTAATAATAAATTGGACTGCACATCGTGTGAGAACTCAACTAGTTTATAATAAGAAGATGGAAAGAAGAAGAGCCAAATTAAAAGAAAGAGGAAAGGATGAAGAGTAATAGTATGTAGAGAGTAGTGGAGAGATACAAAATGTAAAAGAGAAGGGATATGTTGGAGGAACTATGATAGTAAGGTGGACAATTCATAAAGAGAAGAAGAGTAAAAAAAGGAGAGAGAAAGAGTTAGAAACAAGTGGATTACGTGAGTCACATGGCCATAACGATAGAGTAGAAAAATTAATTGCTAGAATTAATGATTGATTTGGTATAAAGTGTACAGTGTATTGCTTGTAATAGCATACCAAGCATATTTTGGTATCATACATGAAGAATCATTGATTGTAAATATTGCCAAATGCTTAATTCAATTAAAGGATAAGTTGCCAATAGCATTATAACTCAACTACATGTGTAATTAAATGACTAGTTCTTAAATACCTTTTTAGCCATATATGTCATACTCATTCCTAGTGTCACATAAAACTCTGATCACTTGGCTATCATTTTATTTCTAACTTACTTAGTGTTTATGTTTGTTATCTAGAATCGTTGTGTGAATTCCGAAAAATCTCACTATTCAGGCACGGTGAATGGAACAATCCATATAGTTGTAGGAGCAGGAGGGTATCAGTTAAATTCACATACACCATTACAAACTAATTGGAGTATTTACAAAGTTTCTGACTTTGGTTTTGGCAAACTCACTGCATTCAACCACTCATCCCTTCTATTTGAATACAAAAGGAGCAGTGATGGTGAGATATATGATTCCTTCACCATTTCAAGGGACTACAGGGATGTGTTAGCATGTGTTCATGATGGTTGTGAACCAACCACATTAGCAACATGAGCTAATATAATTTAGCATTGTACTTGAAAATAAAATAGTCCTCCATTATCAATGCAGTTTTTGTGTTACTACTTCAAAATAAATAGGAAGTTATGAACTTCAGTTATGAGTTTATGTTATTCATATTTGCTTCTCTTTGACATGGAAATTTGTAGTTAAGATTTTGCCTCTCATATCTAATAGTGTATATACTATTTTCAAATGACATGACATAGGGTACACCTCTTGATTTTGGAAATTTAATTGAAGAATGAAATGGATTCATTTTAAATGGAGTGGGGATGATTTTTTCTATAGAAAATATTGGGAAATTTTCAATTTGATAAAAATCTCATTCCTAAGGAAAAATAGAATTTTTCTTAGTTGCACTAGATTATGGTATGTATGATGGAAAATATTCATTCTAACCTATGTATTGATGGCTCAAAGCCTAGAAATCTTTCTTATTTATTTACTATTATTAATCATTGCTTCATATGAGCTGGCCATAAGCCTTGTTCTCAATTGGTAGTCACTTTTTGATGTTTCCAAGAGAGACATTTAAGATTCATATCCTCACTTGCTTGTTATAACTATCAAATTATTCCTACAATTTTTTTTTAAGGAATTGGAAAAAAAAATTGAATATTAGTTACTCCGCACTATTAATTACTTAATGGTGGCTATATGATCAATTCTCCATTTCAAGGGACTACAGGGATGTATTAGCATGTGTACATGATGGCTATGAACCAACCACATTAGCCTTATGAATTAATGTAATTCAGCAATGTACTTGAAAAGAAAATGGTCTTCCATTATCAATGCAATGATGTTGTTATAGTTTATTTGTTTGTTTGTTTTTGATACAAGATAGAAATTCTATTCTAGCATAATCTAAGTGTATATGCGTGTGAAGCTTCCTTCTGGAGACTTGAACCCCGGCCCTTGCCCCCCACACCCCACAAGCACTTATACTTGTGGAGTAACCATCGCACTAAAGGTGTGCGGTGGTCGTATTGTTATAGTTATTAATACCAAATAAATATGGAGATCTTGAATTTTAGTTATGAACCAATTGCAACTCACGTGATGTGGGGTAATATTTGATTATTTTGAAATTAAATATAATATATAATTTTTTAAAATATTCATAAAATTATATATTAGGACTAGTCTCTCATAAGAGAATTTCATTTTAAATGTATTAAACTATTAACTAAGAAATTTTCCTTTTTATATATCTGTTTATCAAAACAATAAGGGTAAGGGTCTTTTCTTTAGTGTGTTCCCTATAAATAAAAAATTATATATATATATATATATATATATATTTATATATTTTACTTTATTTTAATATTAAGATTTTCATCTACTCATATTATAATCCATATTATAGTGTGGATTAAAATTTTCCAATTATGATATTTGGAAAAGAATGAGAAAAATAGATTTTTCCCACCAATAAAAAATTTCAACTTGTAGCATCCTATTTTAATATTATCTTTAATCCCAAACCAGTCTATCTCTTTTAAAGTGTAGAAAGTTTAATCATGATATCTCTTCTTGAATACATTACTTATCTCAAATCATCCATAAAAATACATCAAATCAAAACACACCTATATGAAGATGCTCTTCAAAAAAACAAAATGTCATATCAATCATCGCTTAAGAATGATTAATTTGATCGATTAGGAAAATAATTTTTTGTTTATAATAACAACAACAACAACCACATCAACAACAACAATAATAATGAAGATACAATTGCGAAAGCTAAAATATGTAATTCATCCAATTATTTTCATTTGATTAACCTTTGCTTTTATCTAAATAAATGGCAGTATAGAGTATTTCTAATACAATTATTAAGAGTAATTTCTCTACAAAAACTACAATTTTGTTCACCCAAAGTGATTAAAAAATAAACAAAACTTAGTAAAGTCTCATAGTTTAACATCTAAATGGATCAATAAAAAAATCAAATTCTAGCTTGCAAAATAACTAATTATTAACCTAAATCAAATCAACACAATGGGATAAAAAAAAATTGTGATTAGGAATTGGAATACCAAAATAACTAAATATGCATAAAAGTTGATACAAATTTGTCAAAAAGAGAAACACATGTGAAGTGACAATTAATCAACAATAACAAAAAGAACCATTAGTGGGAAAAAAATGATTAAAAAAAAATCATCAAAAGAGATAAAATTGGAGAGAGAGATAGAGAGAGTATTGACCTTTTTGCCGTGAACAATTTGGAAGGAATAGGGGAGAGAGAGGTGGAAATGAAGTAAAAATAAATTTATAAGAAAATCAAGTTGGGAGAGGAAGGGTTGAAGTAGATGAAATGTTCAAGAAAGTGAAATGATAGAATTTATGAAGATATAAAGGAGAAAATTTAAAAATTTATAAAGGAAATCTAATGAAAATTTTAAGAAGCCAATGATTGGAAAAGATGAAAAATTGAACTAAGAAGACAATAATTGAAGAAGAATAAAGGTTGAACAAAGTAAAAATTGCAAAAAATAAAAAATAAAAAAGGCTACTAATTACGAGGTACAAAAAAAGCTTTGTAAATTTTTTTTTAAAGCTTCCATTATTATATAATAGTATAGATAGATATGTATACACATTGTTTTTTGTTTTAGATTCTTTATTGATTTTATTGCTTAGTTATTATCATCTAAATTAAAGTAGATGAATGTGTAAAAACAAAGTTATATATAAAGTTAAAACCTCTCAAGATGAATGTGTAAAGTTAATCTATTTATATATATATTTAATATCTTTTCAAAAAAATATTTATACATTTAATATTGTCAACAAAATTTAGGAATAAAAATTAAATAAGAAAAAGAATGATTATATATGTAGTCAATGACGTGGCGGATGAGGTGGCACAATATGAGCATAATAATAATAAATGCTACGCTTCAGCTTTTAGAAGTATATAGATAGATTTTAATATTCATCTTTGCTTCTTTTATTAAACATGGGAGTTTGTAGTGTACATGAGATGCTTGCCCTACACAATACTGTTAGGGAATTTTTTCATGATTGGTGACCAAACTTTGGTAACATTTTTAACATCACACTAATTGACAAGCATCTCATTCCTGGAAAATTACTGAATACTCCGAGAGTACCATAAATGTGTACTCCCTACTCTCACATGAATTGTCTACTCTCACATGAATTGTGGGTCCTACCATAAATTTAATTAGTAGGATCCACAGTTATGTGAGAAGAGGAAGTATATATTTATGATACTCCAGGAATACCCAATAATTATGGTATGCAAATATTCATTCTTACCCTTGTATTGACAAGCTAGAAGCCTAGAAGCCAAAAATCATGCTTATATTTTCACCAGTGTCTAAGTGTCATGTTGGCTTTTGGACACTGCATAGAGACGATAACTATTCCTAAGTTTTTGACATAACATTGGACTCTTTTTCATGGTGTTTGAGCCTTGAGGTCAAATTATTCCTCAATATTCATGACATGTACACCTTGAGACTGGGGACTTTCGTTGGCAAATTTGTGTTTCTTCTTCAAACCTAGTCTGATCTAATAGTAGGTTTTGAAAATTGATGCACCTAAAATATATAAGGAAGACACTAAATTTATGGGAAATTTTATTAGAGATCAAGGGTCTTGTTAACAAGTATTCTAAGGGCATAGGGCGCATAGGTAAAGGACAAGTAATTCTTAGGTACTCTCGGAGCACGGAGAATGGTGCTCCCTCCTCTCATATTCATGATGGGGTCCACTCATTAAATTCATGGTGAGGTCCATCATGAATATGAGAGGAGAGAGCACAATTTCACTATATTCCGGAACTACCTAAGAATTTTTTGGTAAATGACTAATAAATACTCAATTGTGAGCAATCAAATGAAAACATAATTCTCAATGATTTATTGGTTTATCTGCATAAATTCACTGTTATTATATTCTCTTTTCTTGATATTGTGCATAGATAAAAAATGGTGGATTCATATGAAAGAAATAGGCTTACACTCATAATCGATCACATTAGAAGTTATAAAATAAAAGTTGTGGTCTTAGAATAACTCCTACTTAGTTTCTTTAAATTTAATTATCCTCAACAAAAAAAATTCATCCATGCAACCAAATATATGAATTTAAGCGTAGCACATCTAAAATACTGTAAAGTGTAAAAAATTAAGTGTACTGTGTGTAATGTGTTCCCAAGTTTCAAGCCACATCAACCGTGCGTCCACCACGACTAATAGTGAAGAAATGGAAAAGCAGCGCATGTCATACAATACCTCGAGGCTCGAGTCCCACATCGTTTACTTAGAAAGCAGCTGAAGAGTTTATGAAGCGTATGGAAAGGACGATCCATTCTGGGGACATCCAATAAAATTGGAACGATACAGAGAAGATTAGCATGGCCTGTGCGTAAGGATGACACGCATAAATTGAGAAATGGTCCAAATTTTTTTTATACATTTTCTGCCCCTCCAATTTAAATCGCCATTTACCAAAACGCCCTTAATGTCTTCTCCTTCCCACAAATGACCCCACTTCAGTGGATTCTGTGCTCCCTGATTAGAACTCGGACTTAAATTAAATTTTGAAATGGTACGGACTTCTCTCACTTCTATATAATCTTGCATCTTATTTAAATTTTCAAGACTACACTTCATGTTTGGCTGATAGGAAAGCATAGGCAATTATGAGAAAATAAAATTGGATTTTGAATCTTTTGTTTCATGGTTTCTCTTTGGTTGTATTTGTGATAGAATGAGTATTCTTAGTGGTTGAAAAAAAAAATTTAAGAAAGGTATTTTTAAGGTGTTAGACACAATCAAAAAACAATTGCATGTGATCCAAAGTAATTTTAAGCAAGAAATTTAGAGTTATAATTTTTTTCAATAATTTTTTCGTAACATATGAGTGACAAGTTATAAACAATACTAGTAATAAAAAGTGATGTGAGTAATAGATCTGAGCCCAAATGAGAATCAACAACAATTTAACCATTCCACCTTTGTGAAATTAAAGTCATTGATCCATTTGGATGCGTAGAGTATACCATCCTCCATCAACCTGATTTGAATTAGGTCTCTGTTGACCATAAATTTGCTAATGCTATTTATTTCTCTCTATTAGCTCATAAGCTGTAGCCTATAGACTATAGTATATAGAAGTAAAACCGGTACATTAGTCAAACCTTGGATGAGTTTAACCAAGGTGGGGCTACTAGATCCAAGTCCTGCAATACTAGAGAGCCATAAATGTTGACCCAACCCCGGATGAAATTGTCTAAAAGATTCTGAGACAAAATGTTTATTGCCACATGTGGCTGACCTCAAGTAGTTTTGCTTTGTTTTGTTTATTCAATAATTAGTCTTGCTTACGTTAAAAGGTATAGAAAGATAGTCAAACTCTTAAGGGAGGAGACCTTTATCAAAATCACCAATCAAATTATTGCTTCGTTAACCAAACAATTGATGATTTAACAATATGAGTTGTGTAACACTTGTGGACACATTTACCCACCTACATTATGAAACAAAAGGAAGGCGTTAGATAGACTTGGATGCCACATAAAGATATAGAAGTTACAATCATGAAATACAATTACTTTCTGAGGAATGTTAGATACTAAGATACATAAAATTTTTCACAAATTTTTTGGAACCGTTGACATGATCAACTTTGATTGGAATAGCATCACTTTCGCATGTGTTCACACTTGATAATACTTTTGTTATACATCAATCACAACAATTCATGTCAGCACTTTTGAAAAATATTATATATACCTAACTTTTTTTTTTTTTGGTTACTTTCTGTCTTTGGTTTGAACACAAGAAAGAACACCAATTGCCTTATCTTTAGTCTACAGTTACTCAGAAAATTCAACACGCCAATTCATTAAATTCAATCACAATCACAATCACCCCTTAAGAAAGGGAAAAGCAAGATGACTCTCACATAGATTCGTAGTTCTCCCCAATAAATTTCCCACGCGTCAAAATAAATACATATTAATTTTCTTGGTAGCAACTAATAGAATATATACCATACAACAACTATAGGTTGACAAAATAGAGGAGCAAGAAAGAGTAAACCACGGCCTTGGCCGGCTTACTACATACAAACATATGATGGCTGAGACTTCATTGTTGAAAACATTGAGGTTTGGACAGCTTTTGTCACCTAAAACTATGGAGAACTTTCTGTCCTTGAAAGTTCCCTTGATACTGTTGTTTCTGGTGTATTGTGTTGCAGCTCATGCTAGACATGGAGTTGGTGAACAGCCGCTATCCAAGATTGCCATCCACAGGGCTCTCTATGCGCTTCACGAGAATGCATCTATCAAAGTGGAACCTGTCCTTCTTGGCACCAAGGTGACACTGACGATTTTTTTTTTTCTTTTCATGTTCATTCAATGTGTGTAGTTCTATGAGTTGCTTTGATGGTACTATGATATGAAATTTTGAGTTCTGTTGAGTCACATGGAACTTGGAATAAAGAGGTTTACATTTGTTGACTTTATGAAGTTCTTGATTGGTTATTTGAGAAATGATAGGCAACATTGAAAGCAACTTTATGAACATTAAAAAAAAAAAAACTGAAAATGGACAAATATTTTACAAAAGAACACTTTTTGGTCCTATCATCTCTGTTTCTCTCTCTAAATTTCTCTTTCTTGATTTAAAAATTGAATTGAGGGTAAAATGTTCGAAGGAATGATTATAAAAATCCAATACCATATCAATCTTATCAGAATTGTTTAGATCATTAAAATAGGTTGATATGTTATGTTCATATCATAGTACAAAGCTAAATTCTTATGATATTATTACATTTTTTCATTATAACTACTTCCATATATAAACATTTGAACTTGAATCAGTTACATCTGCTGTATGGCTATTAGCTTTCATTTAAGCCTCTTTCTCTTTGTAATTAACTAATTATATACTGACTTGACATATAGCTTAGAAACAGATCCCACTAGTTTAAAGCATAGGCCTCTCTCCTTGAAGAAGGTATCTTGTGCATCCGGTATTTGCATCTCTCTCACATGTAGGTCTGTATATTCCACTTGGTTTGAGAGATATGATACATATGCTGGATGCATGAGATAATTATTGCTCTCCCTGGTTTGTCATGAGGGAGTGATGTCTATAGTATTCATATCCATATGGGTAGCTGGATCATATGTTTCCCCAAAGCTACATCTCTGTGTTTTAAAAAGCTGATGTGATGGTGATGTCTGATGGATTTTCATGCAGGGGGAAGATTCTCAGTGGGTAACAGTGGAACTTAAACACACTGAACCTTCTCAAGATGATTGGGTTGCAGTTTTTTCTCCTGCAAATTTCAAGTAATGTTTTCATTAATGCCTGCCTCTTAAGAATTTCCTTGCTGATTTTTTGTACATAGTTTGACTGTATGGAATCCTTGTTACTTGGGTTATAGAACCATAATCATGAATGTCAATGTTGATGAAGGCATGTATTGTAGGATTTTTTATTATCTGATTATGAGCTTGTGGATTGAATAAGTCATTCTATTTTTGCAGCTCATCTTCCTGCCCAGATGATGATGAGCCAAGACAACAGGCTCCATATATATGCTCAGCTCCAATAAAGGTATGTATTATTGCAGTATGGATTATGCTGAACTCAAATAAATTACGAACCATTTGAATTTAACTCATCGAACGAATTTCATAATAATTGTTTTCATTTTCAGTACAAGTTTGCCAATGATTCCAGTGCTGGGTATACAACGACAGGGAAGGCAACTTTAAAATTTCAATTAATTAATCAGCGGGCGGATTTCTCATTTGCATTATTCTCAGGTGGTTTATCAAATGTAAGTCCTTGACTTCCTGTTATTTGTTGCTTTGTCGTCAATTTTATTCTTTTTGTTCAAAGCTTCATATGGTGATAATTACTTCTTACAAGTTGTTTGTGTTGTCCTGGTGCAATTACTTCGTTTCTTTTAATTCTCAAGCCTAAATGATTCATAAAAACCAAGGATACTTCAAGTGTAGACTAAGTTTGTATTGCTGTATTGCAGCCAAAACTGTCGGCAGTTTCAAATATCATAACTTTTGCTAATCCAAAAGCACCTCTTTATCCTCGCCTCTCTCAAGGGAAGTCTTGGAATGAAGTAAGTTCAAATTATGGTTTTTTTTATCCCCTTTTTACTTTTCATGGACATCTGGATATTAATTCCACCTAGCTAAATTATTGAACACTAATCCAAATACTATCAATTGGAACCTGGACAAGAGGCTATAACATGCCAGTAACACATCATTTTGCTGTTATGCAGATGACAGTAACCTGGACAAGCGGCTATAACATAAATGAGGCTGTGCCTTTTGTTGAGTGGGGTCTTAAGGGAGAATCTCAAACTCAATCTCCTGCTGGAACGTTGACCTTTTCTCGAAATGCAATGTGTGGTATGATCTATTTCCTCCTCTAATTATGTTACTGTGATGATTGTGATCATCAACGTAATCCATTGTTCTAGAGAAAAGCTTTAATTCTTCACCTTTCTTGATTATTTTCTTTCAAATGAAAGACCAGTTCCCCTAGCAAGCTTTTGTAAGGTATCATATTGAAAATCCTTCCATGCTATGACTTTATATGTCACAGTTGTGGCTTGATTGTGCTCCTATTTCCATCCTCAAGCAATTGTTAAATTGTTAATGCCCGTTATCTAAAGGACACTTTGGTGATTCCCTGAATGAGTTTAATTGACCTTGGCATTATCTACTTCTTTAACTTGTTCAGTGGTCTGTTATTGACAGTTTGACGGAGCATACTATTAAGGAGAGAGATAACATCATACTAACAAAGTTGATATTCTCTTTCTGCAGGTGCACCAGCAAGGACAGTTGGTTGGCGTGATCCTGGTTTCATTCATACAAGTTTCTTAAAGGAATTGTGGCCAAACACACCGTAAACACCTTAACTAACAAACTATTTTATGAAGTGCTTAGATAATTCTTATTAAGTTTCTGATGATTATTTTTTATTCAGGTACACATACAAGCTTGGTCATAGGCTATTTAATGGTTCATTTATCTGGAGCAAGTCTTATTATTTCAAATCATCTCCGTATCCAGGGGAGGACTCATTACAGCGTGTTGTAATATTCGGTGACATGGGAAAGGTAATATTAAGAAAAATGAGTTGTAGAAAGTATTATCAGTGAGTAATGAGCTCCCCTCTACTACTAAAGTTTAATTCTTGTTCCAACGTCTCTTGATACTTTTAGTGAAAGTTAATAAATTATATTCTTTCCTCCAGATTTCTAAACTTATTCCATATGAATGGTGAAAAAACATGCATCAAGTGACATCTTCCTTACTATGCCTAGTAAATCAACTAAAAACAATTATGAGTTAAGCTAAAATAACAGTCATTATTTATAGCATTCGGTGAGTGTATAATCTCTAATTGTGAACAGATAGAATAAAAATTTCTTGCCCTATGCAATCAGAAAACATGAAATCCTGGTAATTGTTAATCACATATGCACTATAGCTGCTCCTCTAAATCTCTTCTTACTAGCGGTTCCTCTTCCTTTGGTTCGATAGATCTTCAAAACATTCATGATTTTTGTTTTGTTTCTCATATTGTAGATAGTATTCTCTCTTGTAACTATCAAGCATTCACTACATAGAGAATGTTGAATGGACTATAAAGGTAGTTCACATCATTAAAAGTGTGTTCCTATGACAATAAGCTCTTTCTTATAGCTAGTTAGGTAAGCATTACACTCTTTTCCACTTGTAAACAAGGAGATTAAAATTTTTGTTTCACATGTTTCAGGCTGAACGTGATGGTTCAAATGAGTACAGTAATTATCAGCCAGGGTCACTCAATACCACAGATCAACTCGTCAATGACTTAAATAACATTGACATAGTTTTTCACATTGGAGATCTCCCATATGCAAATGGATACATCTCACAGTGGGATCAGTTCACTTCACAGGTCGAGCCCATTGCATCAGCTGTACCATATATGATTGGAAGGTTCGCATGCCTGCAATGTTCTTTCCTTTGCATGTATAATACTGTTATAAGTTTGAACTATCTTTTTGAACTTACATTTTGTACTCCTACAGTGGCAATCATGAACGTGATGTACCAGGGACAGGATCCTTCTATGACACTAATGATTCAGGTGGTGAATGTGGTGTTCCTGCAGAGACCATGTTTTATGTTCCTGCTGAGAACAGAGCTAAGTTTGGTAAGTAGTTTGAACTCTTCCAACAGTTATTAAGTTTTAGTAAGTAATATGAACTCTCTCTGTGTTTCAATGGGTGCAATTTGGAGAAATATTTTAGAAAGAATAAATATGAGTCAACTATCAAACTTAAATTAGCTTAAAATTCTACAAAAAGAACTTAGAGGTATGGTATCTGGGCAGAAGAAATGGCATGGCTAATGACCACAAGAATTGTTAAGGTGTACCAAACAATGAGCAAGTAGGTTGTCTAGTTCTAGTTAATCAGGACATGGCATTATGACATACATTTACGTATGGCATGTGAGTCTATCCAACATAACAAACCAAGTTCCTTGATAGTCAATCACCTCAAGCCTTGTAATTGATATCAGAAAATTCATAGAGAAAGTGAAACTACTTTTTAAGTGCCTGTTTTTATAAGTTTTTTATGTACTACACTGTGCTTGCAATGTGAAACATCAAGATCTCCAAACATCCCTTCGAAAATCTTGTTGACTGGTCTTTACAGGTATTCAACTGATTATGGCATGTTCCACTTCTGCATAGCTGATAGCGAACATGATTGGAGGGAGGGTTCTGAGCAGTACAAGTTCATCGAAAAATGTCTTGCATCAGCTGATAGGCAGAAACAGCCATGGTTGATCTTTGCTGCTCATCGAGTTCTAGGTTATTCCTCCTCATATTGGGAGGATGGCTCATATGGGGAGCCCATGGGAAGGGAAAGTTTGCAAAAGCTCTGGCAGAAGTACAAAGTGGACATTGTATTCTTTGGCCACATCCATAACTATGAGAGAACATGCCCCATTTACCAGGTATGGACAAGATTAATGTAGGTGCATTATCCTTTCCATCAAGTCTTTGAGGATTAATATCAACATTATACAACTGCATGAACTTCACACCATACTTTAAGGCTGTGAATGGCAAGAATGTGTTCATTAACTGCTTCCAAAGAAAAGTCCTGAGAACATTTGGACCCTAAGCTGGTAGTAAAGAGCTACTCCTTAGGTTTAGAGTTAGTAATAATATTTGGTATTTTGTGTGCTGTGCATAGGTTTTCAAAGCAACCATACATTTCGGTACCATCTGATCTAGATATTAATGATAGTGATATGATGGTTTTGAAGACTATGTAAGTACACCAATAAGTTTGGGAAATTCTTTGGGGCTTTTTCTTCCTTTTCTTTTGGTGGAAAAATAATGTTAGGAAAACGCTCAGGTTTGGTGCTTCTCACAATTGGTAACATAGCTTTTGCTTAAAAATCCTGTGTTTGCAGGACAAGTAACCTAGTTCTACTAGGATCAGAAAAGGGTTAGGCTAGGTTCCCTGTAAATGCTTTCTGATGTTTAGTATTGTACTATGAATATCAAATAAATTTGATTTCTTTTACCAGAGATTGCTCTATTTTTCAAACTGAAATTATTTATATTTTTAGTTTTGTTTTAAATATTGCCTAATGCTTAACTCTATTACAGAACAAGTTCTTGATAACCTTTCAAGCCATATCTGTTGTACTTGCTCCAATTGTCACACCAATTTTTGATAACTTGGCTAATATTCTGATAGGCTTAATGTTTATATGTGTCTGATGCAGAATCAGTGCGTGAATACAGAAAGATCTCACTACTCAGGTACCGTGAATGGAACAATCAATATAGTTGTTGGAGGAGGAGGAAGCCACTTATCTGATTTTGGGCCAGTGCAGACTAGTTGGAGTCTTTTCAGAGATTCTAACTACGGTTTTGGTAAACTGACTGCATTCAACCACTCATCCCTTCTTTTTGAGTACAAAAGGAGCAGTGATGGAAAGGTATATGATTCCTTCACCATTTCAAGAGACTACAGGGATGTGTTGGCCTGCGTACATGATGGCTGTGAACCAACCACATTAGCTACATGAGTTAATATAATTCAGCATTGTACTTGAAAATAAAATGGTCCTCCATTATCAATGCAGTTTTGATGTTACTACTACAAAATAAACAGAAAGTTATGAACTTCAGTTATGAGTTTATGCTATTCACCCTTGCTTCTATTTTACATGGAAATTTGAAGTTTACATGCTGGCCCTAGACTAGGAATAGGATGGAGAGGTCCAAATCATAGTTAAGATTTTACCTCTCATATCTAATAGTGTTCTTCTCCAAAAAAAAAAAAAAAACTCACAAGTGTTTATACTAATTTCAAATGACATGACATAGGGTACACCTCTAAATTTGTAAAATTTAACTGAACAATGAAATGAAATTGATTCATTTAAAATAGAGAGAGGATGCTTTTTTCTATAGAAAATACTGGGAAATTTTTAATTTGATAAGAATCTCATTCCTAAGGAAAAGTGGAATTTTTCTTAGTTGCAATAGATTATGGTATTTATGATGGAAAGTATTCATTCTAACCTATGTATTGATGGCCCAAAGCCCATTATTATTATTATTATTATTAGTCATTGCTTCATATGGGCTGGCCAATAGCCTTGTATTCAATTGGTAGACACTTTTTGATGTTTTCAAGAGAAACATATAGGATTCAAATGCTTGCTTGTTGTAACTATAAAATTATTCTTAGAATTTTTTTTAAGGAATTGAAAAATAAAATTTGAATATTAGTTACTCCCCATTATCAATTCCTTAATGCATAGGTGTTGTTAAGCCTTAAGGGATGTTTGACAAATCACACAATTGATTATTTCAATACGAGCTAAAAAAAAAGTTCTTTTTTTGCTGAGAAAAAAACAAAAATCTATTTCTATTGTTTACTTAAAAACTATTATGTATAAATAAATCAAACTATATTAATGATTTTTTTTAAACGAACTATATTAATTAATAATAATAATAATTAGTGGGTCACTTGAGACTTTAAAAAAGCTTTCCTTAAAATAAATTAACTATTTCCATGAGTTACATGACAATATATATATATACACACACATATATAAAATAAAAAGATATATAATATATTTATGGTATATTTTAAATTACTAGAACTTTTTGTAATAGAATATTAGTTGAGGTAAATTTAAAAACTTATTGAAAACTCTTTTTTTTTTTTTTTTTTTGAGAAACAAAAAATTTATTGAAACTTAGGCATACAGTTTTGTTTTTGTTTTGAAAAAAATTTGAAAACAATTTTCAAAAAATTGATGTAGGGACAATTTTTGCTTCAAAGGCCAAGGGTTAGACCATGTTGGAATCTTAGGCAATTTTGTTATCCCACATTGGGAGGAAAGCCTTCCTCTTTCTACCTTATAAGGCATGAAACAATGGTTGAGGAATACCACTAGTTTAAAAATGGTACCCTTGGCCTTTGAAGCAAAAATTGTCCCTACATTAAAGACAGCCGAGAAGAACTTCCTGTGGCTCAAGTACGCCGTCCAACACGTATATGGTTTCCTAAATTGGAGGTGGACGGTGTACCCATTGCCTGGGATTCCTCCATTAGGCATTACCGTGGGGGGCATGCAAGTATGTCGCCGAGGCCTTGGAGCAGCCCCTCCTCCTCCCAAAAGACATGGAGGCCTACAGGAACTTCAGCCAACCGAAGCTCTTTCTATCCCTTAAGAGGGATCTGACCATGGTAAGTGATTTGATTTATCGCCCTATTTAAATACTTGGCTATTTTCGCAAGTTTTTGCTGTGTTTTATACTAAAGGTAAAAAAAATTTATTTTGTCACGTAGATTACACAACAGGTTTTCGTGGCCGAGGACAAATAACTTAAATCTAATGTTAGAAAACCTAAATCTAAGGTATCCCACCTGACTCTCTTAGCTGGGTTGGGCAAGGAAGACCGCCATGCCAAGGTCCTGATACAATGAGGTAGTCATCCTTCATCCCTTTGTTAGACTTGGGAAGACACGAAATGAGCTTGACAGCATTGGACCGGGATTTAAGGTAAAACCCCGCCCTTTTTTGTTGGTGGCCTTCGTATAGGTGGACTACATTGTACCAGGTTAGCCCCAATCCTAAGTGTCGGTCCAAAGCGTCAACTGCTCCTAGAATCCTAAAAAAGTTAGGTGCGCACTGTTGGGAGCAAAACCTATGGCTACGTAAGTAGTCTCTTATAATCCTACCCACGAGGATAGTCATTCCTCCCTCTATGAAGGCTATCATTGGGATTATCACTTCTTCCACCTCTCGGTCAAATGCTAGTCCCTCTGGGCAACAGTATCGTATTGACACCTCCTAAGGTATGTGATATTTTTCTTTGAACATTTCTATCAAAGCAGGGTTTTTCACTAAACGCTCAAACCTACCCATTTCGAATAAGTAGAAAAGAAAAAACACTTGGGGTGAAAACAGGGTAATGAAGACTGGCAGGCCGAAGAGGTTGTCCGAGGAAATAAAGAAAAATTTGAAGTTAAGACTTACGTGAACTAAAGCAGGAACTGATCTTCGAAATTCTTGAGAGGATCTTTGAAGATTTTTTGAAAGTATGACGAATGATCTGGTGTTTGGTGTGATTTTGAATATTTGAATGCTCTAAAGATTCTGAACTGTGATGAAGAAAAGAGAAAATAATACTCTTATGAGCCTTTATATAAAGGATTGAAAACGAGGGAGATTTTATCCCGCCCAAATCTTGAAGGGAAATATGGTCCGTTGGATCAAAATCCCTCTGTTGGATGCCAGAGACATAATGCCACCCAAAATACTTAATGACATTTCGCGAGTTCTGAAGCGTCAGAAGCAATGGTGAAATGACTAAAATGACACCCCTACGTGCGTAAGTGTAAATGTCTTTACAGTTTTAACCATGATTACATTGACAAGTCAAAATTCTATTTTTTCTCCTCGGGTAAAAGAGAAAAATTAAAATTTTGAGGGGCTATTGTGGGGGCAAAAGCTTGAACTTTTATATTGGGCCTTAAGCCTTATTTACTAATGGGAATGCGTCCGAGGAGGAGCAAATGACTGGGGAGGTCCCAGAATAGATAGTCGCGTCAGAAAAGAGTGGAAGACGAGGTTCGAGGAGGTCACCCTCCTCGGACTGGACGAATATCAGTCGAGTAAGTATTTGGGCAACTTGGGTAATCTTCCAAGAGACTCCAACAATGAGGATAGACTTCAGGCATGTACGGGGAAGATAAGGATACAAAAATATCTTAGGGAAAAGCTGCCACCACCGCATTAAATGCCCTGCAGCAACTTTTCTGGCTGCATTAATGTGGAGAAGACCTCTGAACAGTGTTCTCAACCACTACCATTCACAGAGAGCTAGAGAAGATGCTTGATAGGACATATACTTGAGTGTAGGGTTGGATGATGAACAACTGTATGATTGAGATGGCTTGGAAAACTCTATATAATGTGAAAGACCCTCCATAAGAGAGGATCGGAAAAATAGTAAAGGAGAATAGAAAGAGAATTACTGTAGCACAAGGATGAACTATCTTCCAGAAATAGCAATTTGATCATTAAACTAACTCCTTAGACGTACATTCCATCTATAATTACGTATACTTTCTTGCTCGGACATACTTAAAACCTTAACTAATCGTTAGTCAATCCACTAAAAGCCCAGTTCTTTCACCCACTCTCTACAAATTTATTGTATTGGCCTCATTGGGCTTATAACCCAATTCTTCTGGGTTTGGGCTACAAAGTGTGACCCTACAATTGAAATTGAAATTAGTTTTAGATAATAATTTTTATATTATATGTGTTTAGCTTCCACTTTTAAAGAAAAATTTTCAAAATACTAAAAAAAATGGGAGATCATTTCTATTTTTGAAACTTTTTAATAAAAAATTTTACAAAAAATAATGTGTAAAATATGGAAATTACTTTTTTTTTTTGTGTGTGGATAATGATAAAGGAATAGAGCTTATGTTTCTTTTTTTTCTTTTTTTTTTTTATATTATTTAATAATGATGAGTTTAAAATTTGAAGTGTAAGAATTTTTATTTGGTGATAAAGAATATGAAGATTACTTTTTTGGTGGATAATGATAAGGAAAATAAAGTTTATGTACCCTTTTTTTTTATAATGATAAGTTTCAAATTTGATATATATATATATATATATATATTTTTTTTTTTTTTTTTTGGTTATAAAGAATCCAGATTTTTTTTTTTTTTTTTTGGGATATTGATAAGGGATAGAGCTTATGTACCTTTTATTTTTATAATGATAAGTCAGATTTTTTTTGGGTGATAAAGATGAGCTTCTTAATTTAAGGGACAAAAGAGTTTGCACAATTATGTGGGGTCTACTGCTTTTGGTTTATTTACAATTATGCCATTAAAAACATTTTCTGTATATTGAAAACATCCTCTCAACCGATCTCAAAATCATATTCTAAATAAGAAAAATATA
This sequence comes from Quercus wislizeni, assembly GCA_023055345.1. Classification (NCBI taxonomy): domain Eukaryota; kingdom Viridiplantae; phylum Streptophyta; class Magnoliopsida; order Fagales; family Fagaceae; genus Quercus; species Quercus wislizeni. The sequence continues at coordinate 3,192,286 of JALGQJ010000003.1, forward strand.
ATACATTTTTCATAAAATGGTATTTAGAAAATATCAGCCAAACAATTGATTCAAGTGTGAGACCCACCACTTTATTTATTGCAAAACAAAAAATTATATTTAAATACTCTTACCAAACAAGCTCTTACAAATTTATTGAAATTTTAGGTAAAAGAGTTTTACATAGAGTAAATTTTTGGTAATAAAGTTTAATTTAAAGTAAAAAATTTAAATAACTAATGAATTATAGACACTTGTAGTAGAGAGAAAATAGACCAGTTAATCATTAAGACTTTTAAAATTCAATTTTTTATTTATTTTATATATATATATATACACTAGTTAAAGGTCCATGTGTTGCACGGTTTTATCATAAACTTATAGAATATACTTTTTTTTTTTTTTTTGAGAATCGGAATATACATTTTATTTGATAAACAATAATCTCTCAAATAATTATTATAATAAAAAAAGGAAAAAAATATAAAATGATAACACCTAATAAAATTATTATTTTGTAACCTACCAATTGTGCTCTAATGAGAAATACATACCTATTTGTTATAAATTGTATAAATCATAAACAAATTAGATTAAACAAAAAACAAAAACATAAAATACACAAAACCTATTCGATTTAATGAAAAAAAAAATTAGAGCAAACAAATACATACCTAGAAGGTTGTAGGTAGAAGAAGAGAAGTATAAAGAAAAAGAACCGTACATATTCATTATAAATTATTTAGTATATATACACTCCACATTGAAGAAATTGATATGAATAAAAATTCTAATTTGTGGGAGTGTAAAGTTGAAGTCTAAATCTTAAAAAAAGTGGCGAGAGGAAATTCAAAGAATTTAGTGTTTTATTTAAATACTAAGAGTAGTTGCTGTTTTTTTTACATGTATTATCTTGCTGATTTTTTAAAGTGTACAACGTTGCTCTTTTTTTATTTTATTTATTTTATTTTTTTTTACGTGTAGTAATATAATTTAAATTAAAAAATAAGGATAAGTTGAAGATTTTGGATTGTAATCAAATTGATATTATTTATCAACTTATAAATTATAATAAGAAAATGATTAGATGAAGAATTTGGATTATAATCAAATTATCAACTTAGAAATTATAGGAGAAGAAGATAAGAAAAAAAAAAATTTATTTAAAAAAAATATCTAACAAAATTTTTGCAATTTGATGGAGAGGAAGAGAATTTTCAATTGTGTAGAAATTAGATATCTAATCATTTTAGGAATTATAAGAGAAGAAGAATTAACTTAGGATGTATGTTTATCCAAAATCTTCATCTAATACTTTATTTTTATGTGTATTATGTTGTTTTTTTGTTACTCGTGAGAATATAATTTAAATAAAAAAAAGGATTAGATGAAGAGTCTATTGATTTTAGACTTTGTTGATAACATTTTAGATAAACACAACTGTTATAGTTGTAAATCAGATATTACTTTATTTTATTACTTGATTTGTCATATTTATCCAAAATATATATATATCTATTCTTAAAATCTAAAAATTTATTAAAATTGCAATCACGAAGTCTAAGTCCAACTTTTATTATATATAATAATAATATGATATAATATGATATGATATGCATAATTTTGCACCATCCAAAGATGTTCTTAAAGTCAAAGATGGCATAAAATGATAAAATAAAATCAAACTAATCATTTTGGGAATGCTATTTTTTTCTAAATTAAAATATCAACTATAATATGACAATAAATATAATAATTAAAATCGTAACAGTATAATAAATAAAAATCTTATCATATTAATATGACAATGAATTTTTTTTTTTGAGAGTTTCATCCACTTGTAGTATTTATTTTTGAAAATAGCTCGATCAGATAATTTATTAGTTGAGTTAATTTAATTGACAATGATATAGTAATTAATATTGCAATATATATATATATATATATATATATTAATTTTGTTTATTATTTGTCGACATTATTCTTTTCCTTCGTACAAACTTCCGATCTATACTATACCTGCGATCAGTTCTCCAGCAATAGAAACGTTCGAAAGTCTGAAACTCCAGAGTCTAGAGAGTTTGAAAGATATGAAACTACAGGAAAAGTACGCTACCATAAGCAGACTTTATCTGTTTTCTCGTATCTTTATCAAAACAGACCCACGAAGTCCACTCAGATTAGATTATTCTGGGAATCTCAATAGCATAAAATCTAAACGCTAACTCTTTCTGCCTATTTATACAAATCCCACACACCCAACAGAAACAAAATATAGAAAATCACACATTTTGCAGTTTTTGTTTTGCAGAGAGAGAAAAAAAAAATGGAGAAAAGTTTATTGCTTTTGGTGTTATTGAGCTTGTTGGGCTTGGCTTTGGCTCACACTAATGGTTTTGGAGAGCAGCCATTGTCAAAGATTGCTATTCACAGAACCACTCTTGCTCTCAACAACAATGCCTCCGTTATTGTCAGCCCTTCTCTTGTTGGCTTAAAGGTACAGTTTTTTTTTCATACACTATGCTATAGTTTAAGTATCAACATTCTGCTGTATTGTGCTTTCAATTGTGTGTTATAGTTGTGTGGGCCATTTACTTTTTTGGTGTGTGTCAAATTTATGAACCATTAAGCATTGAAATCTGACTGATTGATGTGTAACCAGCAATCATAGAGTGTCAAATTTTGTGACCTGCTATTTTTGGCACCCCATTTACACCATGATTAAATGGTTGCAAATTTGAAGTGGTTTGGTATATATTGTAATGTTCCATCTATTATCTTATTTGTTGGGTGTATCTTTATAAGTTGACTAAGGACTATAGTATTGGTTTTTGAATCTATTTGTAATATAAGAATTTGGATACTGTATTTGGATTTTTGTGATCATGGTAGTTTACCATTTTGTGTGAGGTGCAAAGCTTGTGATGTGTTTCTGATTTATATGATTACAGGGTGAGGATACTGAATGGGTAACTGTGGACCTCGTAAGCCCCAATCCGTCCTCGGATGATTGGATTGGAGTTTTTTCTCCTGCAAAATTCAAGTAATGTGCATCCTTGTTGATATGGATTATTTATTCATTATTATTATTATTATTTTTTAAAGGTGAACATTTTATATTGGTATAACAGAATATGACTTACCACTTCTGTTTTTTCAGCAAGAGAAATTTTCATCCCCTAATTTTCTTTGCAACTACAGTTGTAAAAAAAAGAAAAGAAGAAGCTACTTATTACTACATAAATAGGAAATTGTGCATGATATATTGTTTCAGAAATTATAATTTGTTACAATTTGATACTGCAGCTCATCAACCTGTCCACCTGAAAATGACCCAAAAAAACAGACTCCTTATATATGTTCATCCCCGATAAAGGTTTGTACGACGTAATTATTATAATATTAAGATCACAATGACTACACAATTTCGGTTATACTTCTCTGACCTATGTACATTCAATTTGTTGTTCCAGTATAAGTTTGCAAACCACGAATCCAATTCACAATATGCAAGTACAGGCAAAGCTTCTTTGAGGTTCCAGTTGATCAATCAGCGTGCAGATTTCTCCTTTGCTTTATTTTCAGGCGGTTTGGCAAATGTGTGTTCATGATTCTTTGTTCTGTTCATATGCTTTATAGATATTCCAATCATTTTTTGTTTCAAACTTTACTTGTAACATACATCTTTCTGAAGGGTTTATAGATCCTATATATTGTACTACTACTATTTAATCTAATAATGTAGATTATTCTACCATCTAGACTAATTGTAATTACATAACTGAGTATTGCAGCCAAAACTGGTGGCAGTTTCAAATTTCATATCATTTGACAATCCTAAAGCACCACTATATCCACGCCTTGCTCAGGGAAAGTCTTGGAATGAGGTAAGTTTATCATAATTTATGGTTCCTTTTGAAGTCTTCTCTTGGACATTTGATTATGGGTTCCTAAGCTATGTATTTGTCAAAATTAAATCTACTGGTTTTAGTATTTTTTTTTTCAACAAATACTAATTAATTTCAAAAGGACATTGATTTATTTATTTTTATTGGTAGCAAACATGTGGCTGGTGGATCTTGAATCCTTAACCTCACCTTCCACCTCGCTCTTACAAGATGAGGTGCTGTTTGAGGTAGAGCTCATTGGCAAATGGACATTGATCATGGGTTCCTAAGCAATATAGTTGATACTAGTTTTAAGATAATAATTTCCTATCACAGTTCCCACTGAATATGTTTTCTCCTCTTATTCTTGAAAACTTTCCCCGGTTAATTGTAAATCTTTAGATGCTTGATGGTAGTACATTTAACTATAATCCTGGAAAGTTGTGTTTTGTTGTGACATTGCACTTATGCGTGCTTTTTATTTTATTTTATGCAGATGACAGTTACTTGGACAAGTGGCTATGACATAAATGAAGCAGTTCCAATTGTTGAGTGGGGTCGGCAAGGAGAAACTCAGAGTCGATCCCCAGCTGCTACATTGACATTTGATCGAACCAGCTTGTGTGGTATGAATCTTTTCATTTATATCATGATTGCATCATGCTGCCAATTTGCAATTTCTTGATTTTTGATAGATTTTGAGCTCTGTGGAGCACAAAATCTTATCAACCCAGACTTCTTTTTATCATGAAAGTTCTATAAATGCAGTATGTATGCATGTTGCATAAGGATATTTCCTTGCTACCTTGCAGGTTCACCTGCACGGACGGTTGGCTGGCGTGATCCTGGTTTCATACACACAGGTTTCTTAAAGAACTTGTGGCCAAACTCTGTGTAGGCATTTCAGGATTCCTTTGATGTGAAAGTATTATGACAGGTTGACTTTTTCTGTCCTAAACATTGTTATGATGTTATTTTCAGGTACACTTACAGGGTCGGCCATCTCTTATCTAAAGGTTCATATATTTGGGGCAAAAACTATTCTTTCAAATCATCCCCCTATCCTGGACAAAACTCATTACAGCGTGTCGTAATATTTGGTGACATGGGGAAGGTAGTATTCCTTATTGACTAAAAGAAACTTATAACAATATGGCAAACAAAAATGAAAATAGTAGTTATCTTTTTGAAGGAGAAATTCTTTGTTACCTAACCAAGTATTGTGTTAGAATATCTTTTAATTATAACATTAATGACAGCTTGGGTTCCCACATACAATATATAATCGGTTAGATGTGACATTAAAGTGTGATTTTGACCAACCAGAATGATTAGATCATTCCTTACTGCCTTCAAATTCTCTATATTTCTGTTGTCTTCATATTATGGCCCATATCCTAATTCATAAACTTTTAACGCTTTTAGCCAATATCCTGGAGATAACCAGACTGGAAGAATTTTACTATCATCTAGATTTTCAGATATTTGATAACTGAAATGCAATGGTCATGCTACTTCTCTGCATATACCATTTGTGTTCATCCATCTGGTATTGTTGCCTTGATCCTTACTCTAAAGAGGGTTTATTTGATTTGAAAGTCAGTAACTTTTTTGGGTTTGCTTCGTGTTCCTCTCGGTCAAATGGCTTTTCCACCTGTGAGTTCCACAACTGTGTATACTATAAGGCATTATAAATGCTACTGGTTGCCAAACTCATACAGAGGTATCATTTCATGCTTTTATTTCAATGATAAGAGATACACTTAAGTCTGATTCAGAGTTTTCTTTTCATGAGGCTAGTGGTGAATGGTTAAAGTTAGTTAAATCTATTAATTTTTCTAAAGATATGATTAAGGAAAAAATGTTATATATCTATGACTCATACCACATTTTATACTTATATTGCAAATGAGCACCCAGTAATTAATTGGCACCACTTGAAAATCTATGTTTGGAAATAGGAGGATAAGACTGTGAACTACTTGATTTTCTGGTTGTTGAACTATAACAGAATTGCATTCAGTTAGGTTGCTTGAGATTCTTGCTAAAGATTCAAGGCTCAAACGCAAGACTTTCCCATACATTTTTTGTTTGTTTGTGTTGTGTTGTGTTTTTTGTTGAAATAATAATCTGATTCAATTGAGTTTCATAATTGACACATGTAAAATAATCAACATTTCTTTGTATGTCCTTCAGGCAGAGCGTGATGGCTCAAATGAGTATAGTAATTATCAACCAGGATCCCTAAACACAACTGACCAACTTGTCAATGACTTAAATGACATTGACATAGTTTTCCATATTGGAGACATAGCTTATGCCAATGGATACATCTCCCAATGGGACCAGTTCACTTCACAGGTGGAGCCCATTGCATCAAAAGTTCCATATATGATTGCAAGGTTTGTGCAATTGTTAAGTACTTTTATCCATCTGAATGTAGATTTTGCTTTTAGATTTTACTTTATGAAACTGATTGAAGAATCTTCTTTTGATTTCTCCTGCAGTGGTAATCATGAGCGCGATTGGCCAAATACTGGATCATTCTATGACAAGACGGATTCAGGTGGGGAATGCGGTGTGCTAGCTGAGACCATGTTCTATGTTCCTGCAGAGAACAGAGCTAAGTTTTGGTAAATTGCATGTGTTCTTTATATTTATTTGAAGCATTTATAGTAGTCTCAAAATAGTGGGCTCAAAGATGCATATACAATCAAATGAACCTCCCTATAAAGTTGTAAAGATAAGCCTCCTTTTGAACTAGCAGCACATACAAGAGCCAGCCTACATGTGATGGCTTGTGACAAGAACAAGCTACTCCACCCTAAACACCTGGGCATTGCCCTTAGGCACCAAGTGTGCTTTGGTCCCTCAATGACAGAGTCAGTATGTTATGGGCCTTATGGCACGCACCCCATGGCTGCTAACTCTTTGTTTCCTTAGGTTTGAGATTGCATTGACAGAAAGAATGTTGCAACCATTTAGGATAACAATTTAAGTATACAAGCTATATACTCAACTACTCCTGCAATAAAAATCAACAATACAATGATAGATGGTCTACTCTTGAACTCTCATCTAATAACATCCAAGAAATTAAAGAACTGTCAAACTTGGTTTATTCTCTATACAAGAAGCTCATGTCCCTTAAATGTTGTCTTATTTTTTCCTTCCAAATAATTCACATAAGACATGATGGAACCGCATTCCAAAACTTTATTTTGGAATGGTTTTTGTTTCCTTTTCCAAGTTTGAAGCATATCATACACCAATCTCAGCATCAGCCATCTCTCCAAATACCACAAATGCAAAAGTCTATAGCTCCATAGCATTTTTACACATACAACACCAATCCACAATTAACATCCTTTATCTAACAAGACTATCTATTATTAGAATTCTCCCTGAAACCACAGTCCAAAGAAATTTGTTAAGGGGCATGGCAAATAAATAAATTGTATATTTTCATAATAGTACATTTTCAACCTTGATTTATTTATTTATTTTTAATTAATATATCCTATGAAGCTGGAGGCACTTTTGTGTTTGGATATACTGATTAAAATGGAATCTTATCCTTATCAGATGTGATTGATCAAATCAGTTTGGTCAATTGTTTTCAACATTGCCTTCTTTGCTGTCAGTTTCTTTTATTTTAAGCTGTTCTGTCCAATTCTTAAATAAAGTCTATGAATGCGCAAGGTACTCCACAAGCTATGGCATGTTTCACTTCTGTATTGCTGATACTGAGCATGATTGGAGGGAGGGAACAGAACAGTACAAATTCATTGAACATTGCCTTGCTTCGGTGGATAGACAGAAACAACCATGGTTAATCTTTGCTGCTCATCGTGTCCTTGGGTATTCCTCTGACTATTATTATGGCCTGGAGGGTGCATTTGAAGAGCCCATGGGAAGGGAAAGCTTGCAAAAGCTTTGGCAGAAGTACAAGGTGGACCTTGCATTTTATGGCCATGTCCATAACTATGAAAGGTCATGCCCTATTTACCAGGTAATGACAATGCCAAGATTATGTAGGTTATATCAAGTTCATGCAAACAAGTTTGATGATATATGAACCCATGCATGTACTCATATTTGAAAGTAGAAGTCATTAATTTCACTGAATGATGGAAATTATGCCACTCATGGCACATTATCATTAAAGTGCTTAATCACTGGCTATAGCAGGGCTATTGAAAAATTTGATTTCCATTCAAAGATTGAAATTCATTAATTCCACTAAGTTATAGAAATTGTGCTACTCAGAGCATATTTTCATTAAAGTGCTTAATCATGGTTGTAGCGGGGCTATTGAAAGTTAGTCTCCATTCAAAGATTGAATCCACTAAAATATATAGGGAATCTCCCCAAAAAGAGGCTGAACCAGCATGAACCCCATCTTTAAAAAGAAAAAAGAGAAACTATTCTTGTTACCATATTTCAATAACATGCAGCAAAATAACATTTTCTGTAAGCAACTCCTGGGGTAGGTAGCTTTGCTTATTTGGTAAGCCAACTCTTGGTTTAGCTTTAATGTCCTCCTCACATGAATCCCTCACAATGCTATACTGAGTTTCAGGATCACATCCATTTCCTTCCTCTAATGTGTTATTGTTAATTTGCTGGTGTGTAGAATCAATGCGTGAAGTCAGGAAGGTCTCATTACTCGGGTCCTGTGGATGGAACAATCCATGTTGTTGTTGGAGGTGGGGGTAGCCACTTATCAACGTTCAGTGGAGTGACACCCAGATGGAGCCTTTACAGAGATTATGATTATGGGTTTGTCAAACTGACAGCATTCAATCACTCCTCTCTCCTCTTTGAGTACAAGAAAAGCAGTGATGGAAAGGTATATGATTCCTTCACAATAGCAAGGGAGTACAAGGATGTCCTAGCTTGTGTGCATGACAGTTGTGCACCGACCACTTTAGCATCTTAAAAACTTAGAATTCTTTTGAGGATACGCTTTGATTTTTCAGCATTGTTAACTATTCTGAAAAGAACAAGGTTGCATTATTTAGTTATTTATCCTCCATCTAGTTGCATTATTTTTCTTGGTAATATATTTTGTTTTGATATTCAAACAATATTTTTGATAATAAAGTGGGGTTTGAAAGGAAGTCATTCTACTGTGTTATTATTATTAGTTCTATAATATTTATATTTTGAGGTATAACATTTGGGATGTTTTCTACACTTCTACACATTCCAATGGTTTAGCCCATGGGCTTGGTGTCTGGACTGCTTTGGATGTTTTTGATGGGCTCAATTTCATCTATATTAAATCCCGACTTGGGTTTTTTCGTCTCGGTAGTAGAAGGGAAATGACTAATGCGCACAAGCTATTGCATACAAAGTTGTGTGTAATAGTTTTTTTAAACTGAAATGGTGACTTGAAATAATTGTGTAACTGACAATCTGTAATAGACATTGCTCATAGTAGAATTAAAAAAGATTTGGTGTAGCAATCTCAAAGACTCAAATCATAGCTTTATTACAAAATATTCACATGCGCATCATAGGAGATGATGACATTGACAATAGAAATGAACATTTGGAAGTAATTCTGTCCCTTTGCTTGCTTTTCATGGATCCCCACCTAATTTACGACTTATTCATTTGATAGTGCTCGAAAGAAGCAAGACATTTTATTTCATAGTTGTTGATATTTCACTTTCAAATGGCCCACTATTGATATATTTTTTTGAAACACTAATCACATCATCATGCCATTTCAACGGTTTGTAATTTTTTTTTTTAAAATTTATAGAAATTGGCATTAGAAATCTTATAATTTAGAGGTGTAACGAATTAAGCCCTGTGATTTCAAAAGTAACAAATTAGATATGAAAAATTTTAAAAATTACAAATTAATTTGTGAGATTTAAAAAAGTAGCAAATTAAATCTCAAAATATTTGTGTGGAATGGTATTGTACTTAAGGTTTAATAAATTATTTTTCAAAATTTTAAAATTTTAATTTAATTAATTTTGAAACTATAAAATTTAATTTGTTACATCTCTTAAATGATAGGGTTTAATATATATTATTGCTTTAATGAAAAAATAAATTGAAAATAGCATGGGGAACTTGAAACGGGACACATTTTAATTTTTGAACTTTTACCTTTCTTATCTTTGAAAGGATATTATTTATTTCATATTTACAAAAACTATATATAGAAGAGCTTTTAACTTAATTTTAATAATATCTGTCTTAAAAAATAACACTTTTCCTATATATTTAAGTGTGAGGAATAATAATAACCATCTATTTCTTTCTCATGGTAAGTGGACTTTTGAAATTGTTATCCAAATGATTCTATATCAAATGTGGAACATATGGTGTCCAGATTCTAATGTGATAGTAGAGACGGAGTAGGCCCCTTCTCCCCTTTGAGATAACCTTGCTTATTTTTTTTTTTTAAAACCATAAAATTCAAATTTATGGTGGTCCACTCTATAATTATAGTTTTTTTTTTGTTTTTTTTTATCATTATGCTAATATGCTAATTGATTTTTGGTATAAACAGAGTTTGAATCTCATATTACTTATTAAGAAAAAATTGATATCTCTATTATAATTGGATCATATGAGATTGAGAATATTTCATAGATTGTGGGTCCAAGACTCTATGAGATCTACAAAATTTGTAAGTGACCCATTTATAGGAATGTGCTCATGAGATATGAGCTCTCTTATTTTGAGTGAGAAAAATTATTTGAAAGGATTATAATGGGATGGGCACATGAGATATTAGCTCTCCTACTTTGAGTGAGGAAAATTATTCAGTATTATAATTATGAAACCAATGTTTTTTCTTTCCGTATGTGATGAGGAAAACGGAGTTGGACCAATCGGTCCAAGTATCCAAACGTCTGTGAGCCTTTGAGGTGGGACCATCACAGTGAGGTGCACTTTAATTTTTTTGGGCCCTACTCAAGTCAAAGGAAGATAGTTTGTCCACTGATCGTTAAGTAATAATTGAGAAATGTTTTAATTTTTTTTTTTAAATATTTTTTTTTTGATGGGCGCGTGTTGTAAAGGCCATATTGATTCACCCGATACGAATCCTCATATATATAACCAAATTATTCGCTTCAAGAAATAATACCTCGAAGAATATACCCAAATTATTTGCTTCAAGAAATAATAGTTCATGATATTTAGGGTTCATTTGAATACAATTTATTTTTGTTGAAAACTGAAAATACTGTAATAAAATAATTTTTAAATGTGTGAATAGTACTGTGAGATCTATTTTTAATAAAAAAAGTTACTGAAAAGTGAGGTTTGTGAGTCACGTGAGCAGTACATAGGACCCACTAATGTGCTGAAATGTGGCTGAAAAGTCAAATAGTGCGGCTACTGTTTATGAACAATGCATGAACAGTAGCCGTAATAGTGAAATTTTTTTCTTGAAACGCGTGCCCAAAAAAAAAAGAAGAAGAAGGAAAACACAAAACTCAAATCACAGACGCAGATAATTCCTATCCAAACAGATACTTATAAGATCCTGGATTTGAAATTTTTTGCCAGCATCTTAAAGTCACCTCTATAGAATTCCTCATTGTTATAACTTAGTGCATTTGAGACGGAGGATTGCATACATCCAAAAGAACAGTTAAGTACTCAAAGAGGTTTAAATATTCTCGTTTATCAAAAAAAGAGTTAGGTTTATCATTAGCATGAAAAGAGGAAATACTTAATTATTAAAATATTTATAAGAGCCTGCGATATTTATGCATAGTGTTTGGGTCTTATGGGATACAAACAGTTAAAATTGTGTTTTTTAAAACATGATTTTAGTTAAAATTGTAAAATCATATTTTTCAAACACATGATTTTATAGGTTGTGTATAATAAGCTAGGTATAATAATTGTTTGTTTATGTTTAGACCCCTACAAATCATATTTATTTAACCTAATTAATTAACCAAATTTGATACTTAGATTTATTATTTAAATATAGGTTAAACACATACAATCATATTACTTAGTGTGGAAAAGTAAAAAAAACAATAATATGATGATCCAAGAAAACTAATAATGAAATCAACTGTTTTAAGGTAAAAATCTAGAGAGAATTTAACCTAACTATTTTCAAGGTAAACAAATTTACTATGATAGAATAGCAGATTACAATAGATTTAAACCCTAAATCTAAAGTTACCTCATGTAGAACTTACTAACACGACCACGCGCAGTTCTGACTCCACTGACCCTTTTACCTTGCATTTGCTAAACATAAGCTCCCCATTTGTGACTTTGAGATCCTACTCAAAGATTTCAAATCATTAGCAGTTGTTGATCTTGTAGCAGCAACTTTAGATTTACCGGTTCTAATGGTATGAGAATGATTTTCGGTAGTAACTTTGACAGGATAAAGCACAATACCTTTTAGATCTCACAAGTCACAAGAGCACCTCAAAAGTCCTAACAAAACATGCCTTAGGGTTTCCTTTAAATACTATGTGAAATAGATCTGAAACCCTAATCACTTATTAGGCCAATGGGTTGTTGGGCTTAATTAAAATTCTGCAGAAATGAAGGGCAGCAGTAAGTGAAGCTTAGGGGGTTCAAATGAACCCTCTAAGCTGGCCAAAAAATAAAAAATTTATGTATAATAATTTTAAAATAATTTTAGTTTGATAATTTAAAATAAAATTTTGAACTCCTTGACCCAATTTTTTAAAAATGTTTAATTGAAATAAGCTTAAATATGATACTCTTGACAATATTTTAGCTTTTTTAAATAGGAAATGTTATACTAAAAAGCAATTAAATAATTAGACATGGTTGATTTTAAAAAAAAAAAAAATAGACAAGGGGCATGGGATAGGGGAATAATTGAGTGAAGATAAGTGCAAATATTAAAACAACAAAATTTTTCTCAGTATAATTATAAAGACCAATAGTTGTCAAGATTGAGTTGAATTGGTAAATAAAATAATTGTAATTAGTGAAGACCAAGTGAGTCAATACCGTACCGGAGATTGTACCAGTTTGGCCAGCGGTATGATATATTTCGGATACCGGTCAATACCGGTATACCGTTTCGGGTTTACCGCAAAATAATATATATATATATATATATTCATATCATTTAAAATAAATAAATTTAGTATCCTTTTAATAATGTTTTTACTAGTATATTTTTTTGTAATTACTAATATACTAATTAAGCTTATAAGTTATAAGTAGTAGATAAGGAAAAAAAAAAAAAAACAAAATGAAGTTATGGTGATGTCACTGACGTGTTTGGGTAGGGAAGTTGTTAGTTGTCAAAGGTGAAAAAAATTAAATAATATAAAAACTATGGCTTCAAATGAAAGAATCAAGAAACAATAAATGTTTTCTTATCTTTTCATTCATAGATACTGCTTCATTTTTTACTTTTTTCCTCTCCACACGTTTCCCTCTCTCTCAATCACTGGCATTCACATCTTTCAATAAGAAAACTATTGCTGAGTCTTTTGACATCTTTCAATAAGAAAACAATAAATACACGTCTCTCTCTATCTCAGTCACACGTTTCTCCACACGTTTCTCCACACATTCCTCTCATCTTTTCACTCTTTTCTTCTCCACTTACAATTTCTTCTCCACTTTCAAATTTCAAACAATTTTAGCTCTCTCTTCTTAGATTTGTCTTTTGAGCTTTCAGTTTTGTCTCGTTTCTCTCGTTCATATTGCTGCTTGTGTCACCGTCCATCACCACTCAAGATTCAGTGAGAGGCCGTTGGCTTTAGCGAAAAAAGAGACGGTGAGTGCATGAGGTGATTCTAACTTCATTTTGCAAAGCTATTATGCATTTTTCTTTCATTTTTCTCTTTCTTTTTGTTGGGTTTTCTTAGCTTACTCAGTTTTTCACCATCCTACCCTTGAAAAACGTCAAAATTAACCAAAAAAAAAAAACTTTTCACGTTTCGGCCCGGTATCCATTTATCGGCCAGAACGGCCGGATTTTGCCGGTACGGCTGATATTTTTTTCGGTACGAAACATAGGGGTATTTTGTACCGGATTGCTAGCTGGTACGATATATATCGGCTATACTGGCCGGTATGGTACGAAATTGACTTCTTTGGTGAAGACATAAACTAATAGATAAAAGCATTTTAAGCAATAATAATTAAAATTCACTTATAACAGCAATGATTAATATGTTTATTGTATTTATAAACAATAGATAATTTCTAAAATTTAATCTAATTAGCAACAATAATTAATATGTTTATTGTATTAAGAAATAATATATCAAATGAACTTATAGTTTATCTTTTATTCTCTTTCCAGCACTATCGAGAAATTTTTAATAAGAAAACCACATAAACTGCAAAATCCATCTCTTACGTACTAAAGATTCATCTTCTTAGTTCTTGCTAACCCCCCCTAGAAAAAAATCATGGAGCCGCCACTAATAGAAACACTTCTCGATCGGTGGGGTTCTCTCAATCAGTTGAACCTGGCATGTTTCGAATTCTTGAACCTGCAGCTTCCTTTTTCTTGTATTCTGACTTGTAACACCTTAAGTATTGTCTAATAAATCTTATAGATTCTACGATCTACATCTAGATAAGTTTATGTTCACGGTTTGCCAATTGTTTTAAACTTTTATAACCTAACAATAATAATTAATAATAGTTAGCCTTTTTATTATTATTATTATATAATGTTATATCGTTTGCATGGATGCAAAGACGCTAGGGGTGTGCATGATTATTTTAGGGGTTGTTTTGCTATGATTTTGAGTATATTTTAACCTGATCTAACCTTTCAAGTTGAAAAATATTTTTTTTTTAAGTATAAGCATTATTTTAAAACTAAATTCAAAGGTTGATAACTAATATACAGTTTAACCTTTTGTTCTTCACGAAGTTTATATTAGTTTAACGTTGTAAGGTTGAATTTTATTAATCATCTTGCTGGTTTTATTTCGTACCAAATTTGCTTGTATTTCAGCAATTAGTAACCCTGTATTTAGGTGAGATTCTTGTAAGGGTAGTGAGTGAGATAATGTGAAGAAATGCTCAAGAGTGTGCAAGAAAAACAGGGACTCGCGACTGGATCTTGCGGGTGACTCGCGAGCTGCTCACATGCCAAACATGCTAGAAGTTGAAGCGTCATACCAGCTGGAGCACTACAGGACAAAATAGGACAACTGACTGTTTAGTTACCTCGCGGCTGGAACTCGCGACTCAGTCAAGCCGTGAGGCCAAGCCGTAAGCCAACCTTGTTTTGAAAAACCTAACTCTTCACATTCCATTTTCACCCCAGTATAAATACCCATTTTACCCACGAAAGAAAGAGAGCTTCCAAAGAGAATTTTGAGAGAGAAACCCTAGAGGAAAACAAGATTGATTCTTCCCCAATTTTCATTAAGAGACTCTTCAAATTCCTCAACTTTCTTCCTCTCCATTGTTAAATTCTTGAGAGGTTTATTACCAAAATCTTTTTTCTCCATATCCATTTTTGTAAGAGGGCTGTTTGGTGCTTTGGGAAGCAGTTAGGAAGGAACCAATTTCACATTGGTTGATGCTATGGTCAAGTAGCGGAATCCGGGAAGTTAGAAAAGAAATAGGTTCGACGCAACCTCGTTGGAGCAAAAAGCTTGAAGTGCTTAGGTACATTAAGTAGATTAGGCTTGGAGAGTCTATTGCTGTTCATGTATCCTAACTACATTTTCAAGTAGATTACTTACCGCTTGGAGCGCTTCGATTTCCTCTTCGATAACACATTGTTGTGTTGTCCTTGTGTTTGCATCTCTCTTCCCTTAATCTTTGTCTTTTATTTTCTGCTGTGGATGTGATTTTAATTAGTTTAGATTGTTTACCAATTCTGTTTATAGCTTGTGTTCATTTTCCGCACACTTATTATTTATCATAAAGCTTGAATTGATATTTTTGTTATTAAGGGTCTAAACATTCAAGGGTATTTTATACACATTTTGAACTTTCAAACGTTGAAACGTAATCTGTGCCTACTATTTTTCCTTTCCTCTCTTTAATTATAGAAAAGGGGACTTCTCTATAAAATTTGCCCAACAAACTGTCTTTTACTTTTTCTTTAATTTTTTGCAGTCCTACTTACTGACCTTTAATCATGTAAGTAGACCGCAAGAGAAGATATTGTTATCACGCACCGACAGTGTGGCTCTTCTTTTTAAATTTACGTAAGTTTTTTTTTTTTTTTTTCCTATTTATAGTCCTTTGTATATTTCTCAGTTCTCATATCTCAACAAAACAATAACAACAATGGTGATAAGCAAAAAAATACTAACAAACATGGAGTACAGAAGCTTTCACTGCTTGTGCTTGAAGTTGTTTACGTTTGTGCTCTTTTGGTGCTGCTTGGCAAACTTGAGCTTGGCTTCGATTCACAGTCACCGTCATAGTAGACATGATGAATTGGACAAGCATCCACTATCAAAGATCAACATTTATAAAACCACTCTTGCACTCCGTAACTCGGTCTCCATTAAAGCGAGCCCACTCATTCTCGGTTTCAAGGTATATAATACGGTGCTTACTCTAGTGAAAAATTATTAGATAGTTCAGAAGCAATGATCCTTTATCTTAGATGAGGGGTGGACTACATATGTGAGTCTCACCATGAAGTCTGTCCTTCATGTAAGAGGAGGAAACTATACTTCTGAAATATGTAAGTATTATCCACTCTAGCTATCTTCTTTTTAAGTGAAAGAGTGATGCTTATATATACCAAAAAAATGCGACAATTCTTGTTCATATTTTTCCATTTTGAGTTACTTGTACACATTCTTTTATGGTATTTAATATTTATTTCATGTGTGTGTCGGCGTAAGGACAGAACTATGATGTTAGAGCAAAAAGGAAATTTTTTTTTTTTTTTTATAATATAATTTGACTGAGAAAATGCCAAACCTCCCAACTGACTCCCAATAATTCAATTGATCCAAAAAGGTTAAAAAAAACTTTTTTTTTTATAATAAAATATTTTAAAATTTTGTTTTACTTTAAATTTTTTAAAAATGTTTTATGTAGTTATATCCTTTAGGAAAAAAAAAAAAAAAAAAACTTTTTTACTCATTAAGAAGTAAGGGTTTAAGGACCATTAAGCAATATCAATCTTTAATTTATGTTTTAGGGTTTGGTTAACAAATGATCTAAAGACATAAGTTATAGATTAATAAATGCTTAATTATGAGTTATATTGTTCATTTAAAAAAAAAACTTTTTTTTTTCTCCTTCTTGGAAACTTGAACTGTGACCCTTACTTTCCACACTACACAAGCATTTATACTTGTAGAGTGACCACCGCACAACAATTCATTGACTTGCACGTACACATTTATTGTGGTTATGTGTACTTTTTGAATAAATGTGTATAGTTTGATTTTATTTTTTATTAAAATGTATAAAAAAAAATTATTGATTAAAGTATTTAATGCATCTTAACCATTGCCCCTTAAGACATTCATTAACAAAAACCTATATTTTTTAAGGTAGTCTCTTACTTTTGAATATGCATAATAAGTGCTTCATATTTTTATCAATATATTTTATTTATTTTTTCCATCAAAAATTTAATGGAGATGGTAATAGCCTAATAGGTCTCAAGAACACACACACACACACACACACACACATATATATATATATATATATATTACTTGTGTCAAATAGTTGGTAGTAAGAAGTTAAAAAATAAAAACTCTACCTCTTTTTTCCTTTAAAAAAAAAAATAGAATAGTTATATTTATGCTTATAGTCTTTCAAAACGGAAGATAATTTTCTAAAGGGTTCTATGTCTTTGCACATAGAAAGAGAAATTATTGGGACTTGTATAGAAATAATCATATATAATTTTTTAGATTTAAATAAATGTTGATTTTCTTTTTGATAGATAATTGATTGAAAAGTATTGAGAAACAAGCATTTTGTATCTTTTTCATTTTAAATTTTGTGAAAACTAAATAGATGGTGGTTTTATTTTTCACTTGTTAATTTAGTTTCTAATCTTAGTTTATTTTTTATTCTTAAATTCCAAGAAAATTTTAATTCATGATCTGGCCCTCCAAAGTTGAATTCTAGTTCTGTTTTTATGTAGTGGGTCCATCTGATGATTGAGTTTTTGTGATTGATTATTCTGTCTACATTTCTGTCCACATATTTTCCAATTGCCGGCATAATTTACTATTCTCTGATACTATAAAATGATTGACCACCTTTTTTTTGGGTAAAATGATTGACACCCTTTGATAATCTGATTATCAAGAAAACTACAGAGAGTGTCAATCAGATTATCAAGAAATGATTGACACCCTTTGTAGTTTTCTGTAAAACATGTGACCCCAAAATTTGAGCATAAAACTTACTCCTTTATGGTATTTTTTAACGTGTAAACTATTAAATATCCATAAAAACAAACAATAAGTTACTCATGTGTTATATTATTTCCATATCAAATAATACAACATGGAATTTTGTGTTACACTCAAAAATCATGAGGGGTTAAGTAATATACACAAAACCTTCCAAAAGTGGGATTAGGTATTACACAATTAATGATTTACACATAGAATAATAATATAAAAAATGTTAAATGTTACGCTCAAAAGTTTAGGAGAGTACCGTGTTTTAAGGAAAAATCAATCAAAAGGGATTCTGTGAATATAAATGGATGCTAGTTTTATTTTTTAGTTGTTGATTTAGTATCCGTTTGAAAATCCACGTTTGCGTTTCTTTTTTTTTTTTTTTTTTTTTTTCCAGCTGCATGTTTTGACTTTTCAACATTGAACAGTACATCCGTGCACTGTTTATGGGTCCCATAAACTTCACTTTTCAGCAACTTTTTCATTAAAAATTGGTTCCACGACACTATTCGCACATTTAAATTTTTTTTTATTATAGTGTTTTCAGTTTTCAGTTTCAATAAAATAAGTTCTATATAAACGGACCCTTAGTTTCTAATCTTAGCTTATTTTTTATTCTTGAATTCCTTTTTTTTATCCATGATTTGGCCCGGAACCAAAGCTGAAATTCAATTCTAGTTTTGTCCGTATGTAGGTGGGTCCATATGTAATAAGATTAATTGAATTTTCGTGAATATTTGGTGGTACATATTTTTAGATCATAATATAGAAGGAAAAAAAAAAATACAAAAAAGAACCCTTATGGTTTTTCTGAAAAATATGGAATTCCTTGAAGTTTTGAGTTATACGACCTAACCCAACTCTTTTGTTGTGTTGTTTTATGTGTAAACTGTTCAACATTCATGAAAACAAACAATGATTTATTCATGTGAGATGCATGTTATATTATTTTCATATAAAATGGTACCACATTGTGGTTTTCTGTTACACTAAAAATCATAAGGGGCTTAAGTGTCACACTAAAAGCCTCCAAGAACACTAGCATCCAGAGATGCAAACAAACAAACGAACAAACAAAAGAAAAAAAGAAAAATCTATTCTGCATCTTCAAAAATTACTTTATCTATTTTACCATCCCATTTCACAATTCACCAAATATCCCTGTTTTTATTTTTACATACAACCTGGTAAAATAATATAAACTACCTAATTTTTTTTTTTCCCATTTTTCTCTTCACACCCAACCACAAGATTAAAATATTATCATTTTTATTTACAACCTATGAACAATAAGGTTACATATATGCAACCTTACTGTAGCAAGGTTGCAAATTTTTTGAGTTTACAAACTTGGATGAAGTTCTAATTGGGCATTTGGGTATCTTGGGTTGTAAAATAGCAACTGAGGGGTGTTTATGCTTTACACTCCCATATGCTAGTGCTCTAAGGAAATTAGATGTTACTTTATCCATAAAACAATATCATATGAGATCGAGGTTAAGTGTTACACTCAAAAGTCAAAACTTCAAATTTCATATTTTAAGAGGAGATCACTAAGGAATTTTGTATATTTTTCTCGAAAAAAGATGATTGACTTCACTAATGTTAGGGCGGTTCACTTGTTGAACATAGTTCTGGTAGCCCTTTTGTTTTTCATTTTTTAATGAACGGGTAATTTCATTTTCAAAGAAAACAATAGAGGTATCCCATCAGTTTACAACTCAAATAAAATATAAAAATTATAAATCTAGTGAGACAAAAAAATTGACCACTTTTTTTCATTTTTTATTTTTATTTTTAATTGTTGTTATGGCTTGGGGTGTGATAAAATTATGCTAATATTGTAGATAAATATAAAAGTTGGCTAAAATAGTACAGTGAGATCCATAAATATAGTATCAAAAAGTGTAGTGGAACTCATAAATAGTAGCAAAAATAAGCTGAATAGTAAAATAAATTGGCAAAAATAATTTTTACCAAACACACAAAAAATTCGAGTATAAGTAATGTTGTATTAATTACAATTTTTTTAATCATTTTATTGGCTACACTAATAGTAATTAAATCTACACAAAAACTCACATATATTATATACATTCAACCTTTTTGTGATTGATTTCATTTTTTTTTTTTAAAAACTTTTGTGATTGTAACGATGTTTTATATATGATTACAGGGTGAGGACAAAGCATGGGTGACAGTGGATCTTGTAAACCCTGACCCTTCCGAGGATGATTGGGTTGCAGTCTTTTCTCCTGCAAAATTCAAGTACATGCATCTGTGTCACTATGAACTATCTAGCTTATTGTATTAATTGCACTTCTTCAGGGATCGAATTTTTCATTTATTAACTGAGACTTTGTTCATGGACAGTTCCATGGACAATAGTATTATGTAGTAATTATGCATCTTGTTTTAGTCCAGAAATTGATGGAATTTTATTTTAAAAATGCAGCTCATCAACTTGTACGCCAGAAAATGATGAAATTGAGTCTCCATATTTATGTACAAGCCCAATAAAGGTGTGTATGGTGTAAATTTTGAAACTGAGGTTAAAAGTCACACTAAAAAACATCTTGGTTCTTGCTTCTCTAACCTATATGACATGAATGCCTTTCTTCTAGTATAAGTACGCAAATTTCTCCAATTCAAAGTACAGCAAAACAGGCAAAAATTCTTTGAAGTTCGAGTTGATCAATCAGCGGGCAGACTTTTCCTTTGCATTGTTTTCAGGCGGTTTGTCAAATGTGTGTCAAGGACTACTCTTTGTACATATTTTCTTATGCTTCAATGATGAAATGTTAATAATACTATCATGTGGACTATATATCTTGCAGCCTAAGCTGGTCGCAGTTTCAAATTTCATATCATTTGCCAATCCAAAAGCACCTGTATATCCACGTCTAGCTCATGGAAAGTTATGGAATGAAGTAAGTTTACACTAATTGATAGTTCTCTTTAGAATCTTCTATATAAAAATTAAATTACATATATAAGTTTTTGACATTATGCAGATGACAGTAACATGGACAAGTGGCTATTCCATAGATGAAGCTGTTCCATTTGTTGAGTGGGGTTTGAAAGGAGAAACACACATGCGATCCCCAGCTGGAACATTGACAATCGAACAGAACAGCTTGTGTGGTATGTTATAAAAAAATCTCATCTACTCGTGATTGCACCACTTTACACATATAGTTTTACTATTATCTCCAAGTTTATCATACTAGATCTATTTAATTTATTGGTTTTAGAGAAAGCTTTTAATGATGTAAGAAGTCCCTGATTATTCACATACTTTTTGTATTAGTAAACTATCAGAAAGCAATCATTAGTCGTCAAGTGCATTTGTGATTTGCAATCATTGACTAATATTACCGCTATATTTTTATGGTTTCAAGTTATTTTTAAATTATTCACCTAGAGTTCTTAATATCCAGGAGTGCTTCCACAGACTGAAGTATATAAAGTAGCCTTGTTCTATATTACAAACAATTGTATTTCTCAATTTACTTAAAGTAATCGGAGATACAATAAATCTTGGGACTTGTCCTTTTTCCTTCTAAGAAAGCTCTAGTCTTTTAATAAAGAGAAAAGTTCAAGTCTTAAGGTAAACCTTTAACTGGACCCTTTAATAAATAATACTTGAAAATCCTGTCAGTTCAAAATTACATATGTGGTTAGAAAGTCTTGATCATTAATTTGCTTATTTCCTCTTTAAAAATATATTACCTTTTATTTCTAGGTGTGTTACATGGATGGAGCATGAACTTTTATCATTTTGAAGTTTGAACACAGAAATTTTCAAGAATATACTTTTTTTTATTCCTTCTAGAACAGTTTAATTAATGGTATATAGTGTTGTTTCATGATGAGTTTCCTTATTGATTTGCACTTTTGTAGGTGCACCTGCCCGCACAGTTGGTTGGCATGATCCTGGTTTCACACATACAAGTTTCTTAACAAATTTGTGGCCAAACACAGTGTATGTTTTTAAACTAATTTCCATGACATAAAATTGTTCTTGAAAGTATTAATGATATTTGCTAAAGGTTGTTATAATGGTTTTTAGGTACTCCTACAGGATGGGTCATATCTTATCTAGTGGTTCATATATTTGGGGCAAAACCTATTCTTTCAAATCCTCCCCATATCCAGGACAGGATTCATTACAGCGTGTTATAATATTTGGTGACTTGGGAAAGGTAAAACAAACTCAAAATAATAAACAACAGAAAATAAAAATTGAAAGAAGTATTCACCTTTAAAAAATCCAATGCATCAAAGATTAAGACATCCACTAACGACTATGCTTCTCCCATGAAATATATGCAAAGCGATGAGATATGAGTTAATGTTGATGTGTATTTCACCTAAGGCCTGCAACTATCTTCGGTTTATTGATTGCTTCAAAATTTCATGGATGCCTTCTAATACTCTATATTCTATTGTTGCCTTCTATATCTTCAACTCTTGAGAGTTGAGATAAATAGCAAAACCATATCATCATTTGCCGAAGTCCTGATTGTTTCCATGATGAGAAGTATTACGTCCACAACATTGTTATAACAAATAGGATTTTTTTTTTTTTTTTTGGGGAGATAATTACAATAGGCTACGCTAATCTTGCAGTTTAAATTTTTTCCCCCCTAGACCTCAAGTACTTTGTATATGGAAAGATGTCAATTAAACTATTAGGCTCTTATATGTACACAACTTGCATTTAATAACCGACTCTACCATATAAGTAAGAGAGGCAGTCGTCTAAGGCTCCAAGTAAAAAAAAGCCCCCTAATTTTAACCAATATGGATATTTCTTTCATTGTAATAGTATTAATTAAGTTTAAATATTAGCTAATAAATAAAATAATATTTTTTTTATTAAAAGAGAAATTCTATGTTTACAACATTTTTCAGAATACTTTCATAATAAATTCTAAGTGGCATATTGTTACTGGCTGCTATTGATGGTTTAAAAAGTAATTTCATTTGTGGGTTCAAATTAAAATTAGTAACAATTTAATACCTAGGATTTGTTGTGAAAATATTGTAAATCTAGCACATTTTAAAAAAGAGAGCAATACACAAAAAAATTCACATTTTTTACAACAGTTGAGTTGACAAACTTTTACTAGTTCTTATCTAGTTCCATCATTTTTTTATTTACCACTATTAATCTACCACATCAACATGTGTGAAAAGTTTTGTTAAATTTTTTGTGTCTATAGAATTTCTCAAAAAACATTCCTAGGTAGTTCATGTTAATTATTAATTTTGCATCTTAAACAAGAGAATAGAATTTAAACAATATTAATTTTTTTTTTAAAAGTCATTTTTAAATATATAAAAGGCCTCAAAATTCATTTTTTTTCTTAGGCCCCTAAATGCATCAAGCCACCCCTAAGTCAAGTGCTTAAGAATCCTTATCAGGATTTTAAGGCTCAAATGCAATTCCTTCCCTACAATTGTGTGTATGATTGTATGTTGTTTGCTAAATTAAGTTTCATGTAAATGAAGGATGAGGAAAAGATTCATATTTCTTCTTGTTTCCTTTAGGGTGAACGCGATGGTTCAAATGAATACAGCAATAAAGACCCGGGTGCACTTAACACTACCGATCAACTCATCAAGGACTTGTCAAATTATGATATAGTATTCCACATAGGAGATCTAGCATATGCAGATGGATATATTGCAGATTGGGACCAATTCACATCACAGGTGGAGCCCATTGCATCAGCTGTTCCATATATGGTTGCCAGGTTTGTGTAACTGATCATTCCTTGTTTTCATCTATATTAAGATTTAGATTTTAGGTATTACTTAATGAAAATGGTCTTCAATAAATTTTTTAGTTGATCATTTTGCAGTGGTAATCATGAACGTGATTGGCCAGATTCAGGTTCCTTCTATACAGGTACAGATTCAGGTGGGGAATGTGGTGTGATTGCTGAGACCTTATACTACGTTCCTGCAGAGAATAGAGCTAAGTTCTGGTAAATGGCGCATGTATTTTTCTGGTAGTTTTATCCATTGCATTAGTAGGATGAGCCTCAACAAAATAGAAAACATACATACTCACATTGGAATAAACATCTTTGTGTATATATAGATTACATGGAGAGCATTTTTTTGGTATTAGTTTTACATAAATGGCATATATATATATATATATATATATATTTTTTTTTTTTTTTTTCTGGTAGTTTTATCCATTGCATTAGTAGGATGAGCCTCAACAATTCAGGTAACATACTCACACTGGAATAAACAGCCTGTGTAGATTACATGGAGAGCATTTTTTGGTATTAGTTATATACATAAAAAAAGATATATTACATACTAATAGTTCATAAAACAATAACTCCACCCAAGAACTAGGGCATGGCATTTAAGCACTTGCTACGCTTTGGTTAGTCAACGACCTTGTTAGTTTGTGGTGCACATGTAGTAGCTCGTATATATCTTCTATATTTGTATGGGATTTGGATTGTGACAGTGTTGCATGGTCATGTACTGAGTCTCAAATTATTGAGCATTTAATAAGTTGATATAAGGTACATGAGCCATTATAAGGAATCCTAATTGAGACTAGTCATTTATGCTATAGCCCATATGCTACTAGCGCTTCCTCGAATTTTAACGAATCATATCAAGTGAGATTGTAATATCCCAGATTGTCAAGATTCGGATTTTGATTGAAAGTGTTGCATGTGTGTGTGTGTTAACTGTTAAGTCCACATTAGGTGAGATACGCAAAGAAATGAGTCATGTACAACTATTGCATTTACATTTGCAACCTCCTGTTATATTGAATATAGCCATTATTAATTATAGAACTAAACTCTCTAGAAGGTGCTTTTATGTTTGATTTAATTAAAAATAGAGGAGTTGAACTCTTGGACCATTTTTTCCAAATTGTAGAGTGTGTTTTTTCATTCTTAGGTTTTTTGACCACAGTTTCAATTAATATGCAGGTATTCAACGGATTATGGCATGTTTCACTTTGGTATAGCTGATAGTGAGCATGACTGGAGAGCGGGTACAGAACAGTATAAGTTCATTGAGCACTGCCTTGCATCAGTTGATAGACGAAAACAACCTTGGTTAATCTTTGCTGCTCATCGTCCCCTCGGCTATTCCTCAAACAACTACTTTGGCCAAGAAGGCTCGTTTGATGAGCCCATGGGAAGGGATGATTTGCAGAAGCTTTGGCAGAAGTACAGGGTGGATATTGCATTTTATGGCCACGTCCATAACTATGAAAGGACATGCCCCATTTACCAGGTATGGTTAAAGCTAGATATATGGAGTAGCTCATTCTCATGCATACATTAGTAAAAGTAATTTATTTCCTATTAAGTTAGTATCTATGCAACTCTTGCTCACACACCACCATTGAATGTTGCATTTTGTGTTGCTCAATGCATGCAATAAATGCTTCCTGGAGGTGCTTAAATCATTACCTATTAATAGATCTTTTGAGGGTCTTGATATAGTTTTGGTACTCAAAGCAATGAAACCAGTCAAAAAACGTAGTCAAGTTTTTGGATAATTTTTGGACACTTTGGAACCATTAAAAAGATTGAATATAAACTTTTTAGATAGTGAGTCAGAAACTCAACCCCATTGCTTAATATAAGCTTTTATTGTCATGCAAAATTTTTCATTAGTTATATGTAGAAGAATAACCTATTAAACAATGCAAATCCCCAATTGCAGTTCTTAATTATCCAACTCTTTATAGCTTAACATTACAATATCTTTCTCTTTTAAATTTCCTCGTAGTGAATTACCTGTTAACTTTAAGATCAGTTGCATGCAATTTTCTCTAATCATGTATTATTAATGCTGGTGGTGTAGAACACGTGTGTTAATTCAGAAGAATCTCATTATTCGGGTACCATGAATGGAACCATCCATGTTGTTGCTGGAGGGGCAGGGCACCACTTGGGATCATTCTTCAAAGGGATACCGGATTGGAGTTTATACAGAGACTATGACTTTGGATTTGTCAAACTGACAGCATTCAATCGCTCTTCTCTCCTCTTTGAGTACAAGAAGAGCAGAGATGGAAAGGTATATGATTCCTTCACTATTAATAGAGAGTACAAAGATATCTTGGCTTGTGTACATGACAGTTGTGGACCAACCACCTTGGCGTCCTGAACTTTGTTTTTTAGATTTTTTTGGAGGAAGCTTATGTGTGATGTTTGATGGAATAAGCATCATTGCTTCCATTGAGGCAATCATGCAAATGTTTTAACAAAATGATATCTTTTCTTTTTCTTGTATCTTACTATTTGGTCTAATGAAATAACTTATTTATCTGAAAGAAAGAAAAAGAAAATTATGTTATGTTGCATTTGGATTTTGTATGTTATGTGTTCTTTTGATGTCAATTTTAACACTGGCTTTGGTATCTTAAAATGACATTATTTCCATTTGATTAAGATATGAATTTATAACTAATTTTCACAATTATTCCAAAATCTAAAATAATTTTTTTTTTCTCAGTGGTTCTACTTTTTACACATTTTTTCCTATAGATTTCAATAAATCTCAAGTATTCATATTTATATATTTACTTCATTTGTCATAAATTGTTAGTCTTGTATTCCATTTTAGGATGTTCTAAAATTTTGTCATGTTTCTAAAATTAAAAGCCATTAATTTATTGAATTTTCTATTATGTCCCTACTAAACACACGCACTTTAAATGATAATTTTTTGAGAACTTTGTTTAAGAGTAATTTTGAAAATTTATATCTTTTTATTTAAAAGACAAGATAATAAATAATATTCCCTTAAAAAGTTGTGTTTTCTAAATAGGATAAACAATTTAGAATGTAGGTAGTATTTATTTATTTTTTGACAAAAAGAATAAGTAGGAGCATTGACCTATCTTAAACTAGCAACTAGTCAAATGACTAAAATCACACAATCGTGAATTCATGGTCATTTCTAAAAGGTAATTGAAGAGTGTTGTTGGGTTCTAAGACTTTAGGTTTAAATGTATTAAAACTTCATTTTGTAATGTTGGCAAACCATGATCAGAACGTTTAGTCTTATTTTAAGACTTGCTCAAAGTATGTTTATGTGTAAAGTTGGAATCGAGTGTATTGCAAGATTTACTGTGTAAATCTACTTAGCTCGATCGATCGAAAATTAGACTCGATTGATCAAAGCTCATGCAGATTGTTTTTCTACAGAATTTTCCAACTCAGCCCAAGCCCGTTTAACGTGTAGGGTTTTATGTTTTGCCTTAAGTATAAGAGGAAAAACCCTAGCCACGTTTTTATGGTTGTTGCAGTTGTTGTTTATGCTGTGTATGTGAATCTCTTGTGAGATCTAGAGGTGTTTACCTTCACATATATTTAGGGTTATCAAGAATCAAGATTATGTCAAGAGCCTAATAATCGCTTCAGTTGCTGCATAAAGAGCAAGGTTTTCAAATCCGGACCGTTCATTGAACCGTAAAAGAGAGAAGTTCAAGGTTTTTGAGGTCGAACTTGGATCGAACCGTGATGACGTCATAATTAATTTAATAATTAATTAAATCTTAAATATATATATATATTAAATTTATAAAACTAGCAAAATTGACAATATATCTATATATGCGAGGGAAATTTAATGATTTTCAAGCATATATTTAATATTTAAATAAGAAAGTTAATAAAATAAAATAATAACCATGAAAACATTAAAATTTATGATTAATTTTTGAAGTAAAGTTAAATATTTTTGAAGAATTTTAATTATAATTTTTTTTATTCCTTGTAAGAGATGGATAATTTAATTAAGTAGAATAAAATTGTGTTAAGTTGTTTTTAAAAAAAAAAAAAATTGCTAAGGGGTTGGACTGCACGGTTCTCACCGGTTCGAGCGGTCCAACCCCGGTTTTAGGGGTTCACGGAATTAACAAAAAATCTGGTTCTTCAGGCTTAAAAAACCAGTTTTTATCCCGGTTCCCGATTTTCACGGTCTGACCTCCCGGTCCGGTCCAGTTCTGAAAATAGTAATAAAGAGCTTAAAGAAAACACAAATGGGAGTACTTGTGGATGCTGTGGATCTAAGAAAGAAGTAGTACTTGGACTCGAAGCTATCATGTGGTTGTGGTAGTAAGTTTCCTACTCAAGGTAGCAATAAAATGTTAGTGGCCTAAGTCGTTATTGTGTAAACTTCAATTCTTTCATAATGGATCTGTTTTACCTTGAAAATAGTTAGGTTAAATCCTTCCCAAGTTTTTTTACCGATTTGGTTTTCCTAGATTATCATATCGTTGTGTTATTTATTTTCCGCATTGTTTAATGATATGATTTATCCGTGTTAACCTAGATCTGCATAATTTACCTAAGTTAATCACTTTGCTAAATAACTAGGTTAATCTGGTTGTATTTAAGGGGTCTAAAAATGTACAAGTGCAATCTACTCTAAAGAAATCTTAGTGATGGAGAGGGTATTTCTTGCATTTGATATATGTTGAATCCCTATTACAGTATATGGATTCCAATATTTCTATTTTGACACTTTAGTTAGTAAGAGTGCAACAAATTCAATCACAAGTAGCAATTTACTCTCAATTATCAAATCAATCACAATATTAATAAAGTAATTAGACAGTCGAATGATAGGTTACAAGATGAGAAAGTAGTGTTAAACACTTGTTCTATCATTATGATCATTATGGGATTTGATGATGTTTGTAAATAATTTTTTGTCCATCTAAAAATTTAAATGACATTATTAGCCTTTGTTAGACAACATTACCATTTTACTCTTAAAAATGATTTGAGCCATGATTGCAAAATGGAGTGTAATAAAGCGCACCTTTATGTGAGAGAAGAGTTTAATACACTAAATAATTAACTATTCTTTTTTTTCTTTTGTTGTCATGCCCTTAATTTCAAAAATATATAGAAATTATAACAAGGTAGAGTTAGGTCTAATCACGAGGTTCTCCTCCTCTCTTCAGGCAGGAGGTGGGTTGGAGGTACTTTATTATATTTATGTGGCGAATTTGACATTGATGAGATATAAATGAAAAAGAAAATGACCAACATTTATGAGATTTTTAAGATAGATTATAATATAATATGTATAAAACATTAACTTATAAATAGAGGAGAGAGAGAGAGAGAGAGAGAGAGAGAGATGGGACGAGGGGACGAGGGGAGGTGAACAAAATATGTCAATCCGTCATGTCTTTATTGTGGGAAAAATTGGCACAAGATGACAAGATGGAATAGGGCATGACAGAGCATTTTTGACACCCCATTGAAAGACATGTAAGATGCAACGTTTTGGACTTTTATAATTATTTGAGGGTTGTCATTATACGTTGATAAAATTTGTATGTTAGTATATGATTGCAAAAGGGAAAGAAAATTTACATGTCATTACTTCAATGTTTATCACAACCTACAGTACTATATTTATTAGAAACCTGAAAGATATATTTTTGTCTCACCTGTTTGGCCAATTCCATGTAGTGTTCAAAATTTGGAGTCTAATTTCTCAACCAAAAAAAAAAAAAAAAAGTCTCGAAGATCTTTATTTTTCTTTATTCTTTAATGGAGGACAGTACTCGCAAGGTTGGACTCCTGTTAATCTTTTTAATAACAACCTCTTTTTTTTTTTTTTTTTAAGAAAGATTTTAATTACAACTTGGGTTTTCTTCCTAGGAGAAATGTCCTATTATTAATAGGGTCTAAAAAGCTTTTTATCGTAGGCCATTTTTAGCAACAAAAATGCAATTTACATTTACTAACTTTGCTAAAAAATCATTTTAGTTATTTAAGTTTGAAGCTTGTTATTTTAGTTCAAGGAATATTCCATCGAGCTAAATTTTGTTTTGTGGGAAGAGAATTAGTTGCCGCTCGCCAGATGAAGTGTTTAATTCTCTGTGGCGCATGAATCTTCCAAATGCGCTACCAGAGCAGAGAGCAAGCGCCACCCGATGAGGAAGGAAGTCCATTGATGACCTCTGTAGCAAGAAGTCTATAAGCTGTCTTGACAGAATAATCACCATCCGGAGATAATGGCCGCACCAACATATCCTCTGAACTGACTTCACTGACATGTATCTTTAGAATCTTCTCTGCTTCCCAAGGATGGAACATGCACTGAATTAACCCAGAATCCCATAGTTTTGAATTGGGATAAAATAAGTCACACACCTTCCCCGCCTCTGCATCATTCCTGGGCGAAACCACTTTGCTCTGTCCCACATCCGGCAGCCACCTATGACTCCAAATATCAATCTTCCAGCCATCTTCGACTCTCCACACAGCCCCCTTATGAATGACGTCCCTGGATTGTAAGATACTCCTCAATGCATAGGAGCATTTCGAAGGAATTGGGATATCCAAAATGTTGCCTTCAGGAAAGTATTTTGAGCTAAACACTTTAAACAGCAGTGAATCTCTATTGTTCAAAAATCTCCAGACCTGCTTTGCAAGCATAGCCATGTTAAAATTTTTGATATCCCTAAATCCCATACCCCCTATAGATTTGGAAGAACACAAAGTACTCCATTTCACCCAATGTATTTTTTTTGTCTCACCTTGCCCCCACCAAAACTTTCGAATCATCATCCCAATATCTTTACACAAGCTGACCGACAATTTGAAGACACTCATAGAATATGCCGGGATTGATTGAATTACTGCCTTGATCATTATCTCTTTTCCTACTTGAGAGAGTAACTTTTCCTTCCACCCTTGCATTTTTGCCCACACTCGTTCTTTGATTTAAGTAAAGCTTGCTTTCTTTTCCCTCCCTATAAAGGAAGGTAAACCCAAATATTTCTCATAATGCTGAATTTCTGAGAGACCAAGTGACATTTTTATTGTTTCCTGGGTCTCTTCCTCTGTATTTCTACTAAAGAAAAGAGTGGTTTTATCTTGGTTCACCATTTGGCCTGAAGCTACTTCATACAAAGACCTGGCTAAGGAGATTGGATCAGTAGTGGGCAAGGTAGAGAACCGAATGACAGATGAGGGAGACCAGTATGGTGTAAACTTTATTCGGCTAAGGGTTGCAGTTGATATCCAAAAACCGATATGCCGTGGGCGTACGATTTCTACGGCGAGAGGAAAGGAGGGTTGGGTGAATTTCAGGTACGAACGCTTGCCCAATATTTGTTATTGGTGCGGTAAACTCACCCATGGAGATAGAGAATGCCCACTGTGGATTAAAAGTAGAGGTACTCTCAAGGTTGGTGACCAACAATTCGGTGCTTGGCTTCGTGCAACTACGCCAAATCCGTTCAAAAAAATAGTAATTCATGTTCCGGGGCTGGACGAGGAAGAAGGATGGGATAGCTATGAAATGCATGGGGAGAAGGCCAAGGAAGGCTGCAGTTCGAAGGAAGATGATAGCTGTGGGTTGGAGGTTAATCAAGCGGCTGTGCAGAGTATGGAGAAGATCGGAGAGAAATCTGCTATGGTGGTTAACCGAGATGAAAGATTGACAAGCCCAGAATTAAGGGGAACCATGTTGGACAGTCCAATCAACGTGGAGCCTTTGCCGCTTCACAAGAGTGACGTAATGGTACAGAGAACTTTATTCCAAGAGCAATTGGAGGAGATTGATCATGAGCTTACCAAGTTTGACAATGTGGCAGTCAACGGGGTCACTGCTGAGATTAGTGAGGTAATGTTCGACCAACAGGAGAGTGAGGCAAAGGAAGGTAATGGGCTTGGGCCGCTGGGCCTATCTTCTAGCCCAGGTGTAGTGAAAGAAAAAGGAAAAAATAAGGAAACGGGCTGGGTACGTAAAGAGCGAATTTTGATTGAGCCCACTGGACAACACTCTTCCATTCTTTCAAAAAGAGCTTTTAGTGACGTGAATGCAGAAACAGAGATTACAGAGGGGAGTAAGAAGAAGGTAGCAAAGTCATATATTATATTATCGGTGGAGGCTGGTTCCCAGCCCCGCCGGAACCAATGAAACTGTTAGCATGGAACTGCCGGGGGCTTGGGAACCGCTGGACAGTTCGTGAGCTTGTAGACTTGGTACAAGCGCAAGGTCCCAAGATTGTGTTCTTGTCGGAAACATGGTCTGATGAAGAATGGATGGAATGGGTTCGATGTCAGTTAAAGTTTGTTGGGTGTTTCACTGTCCTTAGTGATGGTAGAGGTGGTGGTTTGGCACTTTTGTGGAAGGAGGAAGATGTGGTTTGGGTTGACAGCTTCTCGCAATTTCATATCGATGCGTTAGTGCATGGTGGTTCGGAGAACGCTTGGCGTTTAATTGGTTTTTACGGCGAACCGAATACAAGCATAAGAACTGAGGGGTGGAACATGCTTCATATGTTGAATTCAAAACCCAAGCTTCCTTGGTGTTGTTTTGGAGATTTCAATGAGTTATTGGAAGTCAAGGAAAAAAATGGTGGTAAACAACGATCACATAATCTCATGCAGTCTTTCCGAGATGTACTTGATGATTGCGGATTTGTTGATCTGGGGTACTCCGGACCTGAGTTCACTTGGAATGGTCGGCGGCATGGCGAATGGATTTGGGAGCGCCTAGACCGTGGGGTGGCTAACTATGATTGGTTAGCTCGTTACCCTACGGGCAGAGTCACGCATCTGCATTGTTACTCATCGGACCATAGACCAATTTTATTAGCTCTTGATCCTGACGGGGAAAGTTAGAAGTGGAAGCGAAAGCCATTCCGATTTGAAGCGATGTGGGTCACTGATCCGGAATGTGGCAATACCGTCTCTAGAGCTTGGTCACACCAGTGTGAGAATGAAACTCTTATGTTCACCGTTGCCAGCAAGTTGAAGAGATGCAAAAAACATTTAAAGAAGTGGAGCAAGGCGCATTTTGGTAATGTAAAAAAAAAAATCCAGCAGACCAAGGAAATGTTATGGAAAGCTGAGGAAAGATTGGTCAGGGAGAATAATTATGAGGAGGTGTTGAGGTTGAAATCTGAATTGAATGTCCTGCTTGATAAGGAAGAACAAATGTGGCATCAGAGGTCTCGGATTCAATGGATTAAAAGTGGTGACAAGAACACAAGATTTTTTCATGGGACAGCCACCAATAGGAAACGGCAGAACTTCATCAAGGGGTTACGTGATGCAGATGGTAATTGGCAATCTGAGGAAGCTTCTTTTACAAAAGTTTTAATTGATTTCTATGCTGAACTTTTTACAACATCCAACCCGCAAAATTTGGAGAGAGTTTTGGAGGGGATTCAGGAAGTTGTTTCAAGGGATATGAATTCAAAACTCACAGCACCTTACAAGGCAGAGGAGGTTGAGCTAGCAATAAAAGAAATGGCCCCTTTAAAAGCTCCTGGCCTGGATGGTATGCCCCCCTTATTCTATCAAACTTACTGGACGGAAGTTGGTATGGACATTACTCAAGATGTTTTATCTTGTCTTAATTCTGGCTCTATCTTAAAATCCATAAATCATACTTTTATTACGTTAATTCCAAAAGTAAAAAATCCAGAGAGAGTTTATGAATTTATACCAATAAGCTTGTGTAATGTGATTTATAAAGTAGTCAGTAAAGCCATTGCAAATAGGCTCAAACCTCTTCTCAATAGTATCATATCTGAAACACAGAGTGCTTTTGTTGCTGACAGATGATCACTGATAATGTGTTGATTGCCTTTGAATCTCTCCATCACATGAAAACTTGTTGCTCAGGGAAGACAGGTTTTATGGCTTTAAAGTTAGATATGAGTAAAGCCTATGACTGGGTGGAGTGGGCTTTCCTGGAAAATTTTTTACTGAAGATGGGTTTTCATAACTCATGGGTATCTCTGATTATGGAATGCATCACCACAGTGTCATACTCTATATTGGTGAATGGTGAACCACAAGGAATGATTGTCCCAACAAAAGGTTTACGATAGGGGGACCCTCTTTCCCCTTACCTCTTCCTCTTTTGTGCTGAAGGTCTAGATGCGCTCCTTAGGATGGCAGCTGACGATGGATATATTCACGGTTTCTCCATTAGTAGGCGTGGTCCTAAGCTTACTCACCTCTTTTTTGCAGATGATTGTTTACTATTTTGCAGGTCTACTTTGATGGAGTGTGACAAAATAAAGGAGTTATTGGCTTTGTATGAAGTAGCTTCAGGCCAAATGGTGAACCAGGATAAAACCACTCTTTTCTTTAGTAGAAATACAGAGGAAGAGACCCAGGAAACAATAAAAATGTCACTTGGTCTCCCGGCAATTCAGAATTATGAGAAATATTTGCGTTTACCTTCCTTTATAGGGAGGGAAAAGAAAGCAAGCTTTACTCAAATCAAAGAACAAGTGTGGGCAAAAATGCAAGGGTGGAAGGAAAAGTTACTCTCTCAAGCAGGAAAAGAAATAATGATCAAGGCAGTAATTCAATCAATCCCGGCATATTCTATGAGTGTCTTCAAATTGCCGGTCAGCTTGTGTAAAGATATTGAGATGATGATTCGAAAGTTTTGGTGGGGGCAAGGTGAGACAAAAAAAAAAATACATTGGGTGAACTTGAGTACTTTGTGTTCTTCCAAATCTATAGGGGGTATGGGATTTAGGGATATCCAAAATTTTAACATGGCTATGCTTGCAAAGCATGTCTGGAGATTTTTGAACAATAGAGATTCACTGCTGTTTAAAGTGTTTAGCTCAAAATACTTTCCTGAGGGCAACATTTTGGATATCCCAATTCCTTCAAAATGCTCCTATGCATTGAGGAGTATCTTACAATCCAAGGACGTCATTCATAAGGGGGCTGTGTGGAGAGTCGGAGATGGCCGGAAGATTGATATTTGGAGTCATAGGTGGCTGCCGGATATGGGACAGAGCAAAGTGATTTCGCCCAGGAATGATGCAGAGGCGGGGAAGGTGTGTGACTTATTTTATCCCAATTCAAAACCATGGGATCCTGGGTTAATTCAATGCATGTTCCATCCTTGGGAAGCAGAGAAGATCCTGAAGATACATGTCAGTGAAGTCAGTTCAGAGGATATGTTGGTGTGGCCATTATCTCCGGATGGTGATTATTCTGTCAAGATAGCTTATAGACTTCTTGCTATAGAGGTCATCAATGGACTTCCTTCCTCATCGGGTGGTGCTTGCTCTCTGCTCTGGAAGTGTATTTGGAAGATTCATGCGCCACAGAGAATTAAACACTTCATCTGGCGAGCAGCAACTGATTCTCTTCCCACAAAACAAAATTTAGCTCGACGGAATATTCCTTTGGACGTCACCTGTTCCCTCTGCGATGATTACCAGGAGACAATTTTGCATGCATTATGGCTTTGCGATCAAGCCAAATCTGTGTGGAAATCGGTTCCTCGATTTTCTGGGTTGTATCGGAGTGCTCATAGGAGCTTTGTGGACCTTCTTGACTCTGTTTTTGAACTGGACGCTAGCTTCTCTGTTGCTCTCTTTTCAACAATAGCCTGGTGTCTCTGGCAGCATCAGAACAAGCTTCGTGAACGTCAGCCCACTTGGCCCCTGCAGGAGATTGGTCGAAGAGCAAAGGAGTTGGTTGTGGAGTTCTTCGAGGTCCATTAGCAAACTCCGAATCCGGTGCACCGAGCTCCCTGTGTCAAGTGGTCACCACCGGCAGAGGGTGGATACAAAGCTAACTTCGATGCGGCCTTTTTTGAGAACAGTGAGATGGCTGGGCTTAGGGTGGTGGTTCGGGATAGTTCTGGTAACATCATGGGGGCGCTGAGTCAAAAAATACCAAGACCTCAATCGGTGGAGCATGCTGAAGCACTGGCAGTCCGTAGAGCTATGATCCTGGTGAAAGAACTAATGTTGTTTCAAGTGTGTTTTGAAGGTGACTGCCAACGGGTCATTCAGGCCATCAACGCACCGGGTGCTTGCCGTACTCTGTTTGGCCATATTATTGAAGAGATTCGATGTTTTAGCTCATCTTTAGTAGGTTGTTCTTTTATTCATGTTTGAAGGGAGGGTAATAAATTGGCCCATGCCCTTGCTAGAAGAGCAGTTTTATCTGCAGATACTGATGTTTGGGTAGAAGAGCTACCCAATGATTTGGACGATGTATTCCATTCTGATTTAGTTTAATAAAAATTCACTTACTTCTTTCTCAAAAAAAAAAAAAAAAAAAAAAAAAAAAACTTCTAATTTAGAGGACCAAAATTAAATAATTTTTAAAAATTTAGTAGGTGTAAGCTATATTTATGCCTTTTTTTTTTATTGTGTTTTTTTTTTTTCAAGACTAAAGTATACTTATTAATTGTCCTTAGAGTTTGTGGTTATTTTATATCTAAGAGTGTGTATTGATTTCTTTAGGGAGTTATTTTGACCATTCACGTTTCAGTTTAAATAAATATATATATATATATATATATATATATATATATATATATATTTATATATATATATATATATTTATATATATATATATATATATATTTAGGCCTTAATATTTGACTTTTCATATTAATATCCATACTATTTATTTTTGTTAGTAATATAACCGTATATAATATGTTTGATTATATATATATAATAAAGAAATTCTTACTACTCAAAAAAATAAGTAATGAAATTACTACATTTTACAGCAATTTAAAGTCATTATTTTATAACATAAATAAACACTATGAGTACTTAATAGTCAAATTATTAATTGAAATGAATAATATAAAAATATAATCAAACATAAAAAATTAAAACGAAAACTTTTAAACATAAATAATTAAAATAAAAATGAACCTAAATTTTAATGGTCAAATTGTACATAATTTCTTTTTAAAGTAACATCAATCTCAAATATCAAATCGCGCGATCAGTTCTTACCAAACATTCACGTGTTCACAGTAGAAAATGAGACGAACGATAAGAAATGACCTTTTTTTTGGACCAAATTGCTTGGCCTTTACTTCTTCTTCTTCTTCTTCTTCTTTTTATTGGTAATTTCATTTTTTTTTCATATGTTAATTGTTAACAGCTATTGCATTGTTAAAAAGAAATTGAAGCAAAAGTAAAGAAATAAATATCTTTTTAATGGATTCGGATTAATGGATTTGGATTAAGTGTAATAGTTTACAATTGTGAGAAGAAAAAGTTGAGACAATAAAATGGTAATAAAGTTAAAAGTTAAAAAATAAAAGTTCTAAGCAAATAATTAAAATTAAAATTAAAATTTTTAACTTTCAATTTTAACCAAAGAAAATATCTTGCATGGTCCATAGAAAAATTGAGTAACTATAATAAAAAATTCAGGGGCTGTATGATAACGTTGTTTAAACAACACAACACATATTTTCACAATATCTTTTTACTCACATGTATTTTCACAACACTAAAATAACATTACCAACCAGACTCTCAGTTTTAACTAATATACTTTGACACTCCATAACTCATACTATTTTTGAAAGAATATTCTTTTTTTTTAATACTTTTTTGCTTTGTTTTTTACTTAATAATGACCATTTTTTCAACACTCCATAACCCATACTATTTTTGAAAGAATATTCTTCTTCTTATACATTTTTACTTTGTTTCTTTACTTAATAATGATTATTTTTAGATAAATGTTATATTCACAATATTTTCACAATATTTTTACAACAAATCTTAAGTAGCAGGTTGTTACAGGTTGTTATTGTTGGGGCAAAAAAGTAATTTCAGTGATAGATTCAAATTTGAACCAATTAATAACAACTAACCACCTATAATTTGTTGTGAAAATGTTGTAGACGTAACATCTCTCTTATTTTTAAGTCGTTGTCTATCCATTTTTTTGTTCTTTAAAAAAATAAAAATAAAATAATGACCAAAAGGAAAAGGACGATAACAACATTGCAAATTGAGAAAGGAGGTAAGAGCATCGTTACCTTCTTTTTTTGAAAATCAATAACAAATCTTTTTTTTAATATTATTTTTGTTGAATTTCTTTTTGATGAAGACAGAGACATCTTTTAACTTTAAGCTATCATGGACCTTTGAAATTAAAATTATTATCGACCTGTTATTGTACGCAGGCGCATGCTGATTGAACCACCAAAATTTTCATTTCAATTTATGGTGAACTTATCTTATATGCTCTCCATATATGGTTAGTAAAGTGCCACCACAGCACCTGTAAATCACCGTGTGTGTCTATATATATGACATCGGTTATTTAGGACCATACCATTTGTCGCTTGTTTTACTAAAATTTTTGTCATAACTTAATAATGAATATGATCGAAGAACCATTATTTTCACGTGAATTCATTACATTCTTATATGGCAATTTAGGATGCAAAGGCACGGGTATGAGTACGTTATAGTGATACGAGCAATTTAAAAAAAAATTTATAATATGATATGACAAATAAAACATTGTTACGATACAGATATGATATAGGTACGACATCCCAAATGAAGTGTCTGTACATCCTAAATGGCAACCCACAATTCTAGTACCAATGCATTACTACAACTTGATGAGATGCAAGACTATGATTAGTGAACCATCATTTCTATTTAACGCATCAATTTTTATTCACTATTCGTAACCGTAATCACAATCACAATAGGGTAGTGACAATAATGGTAACGCATGTCGTTAAATAAATTTTCTATATGTGAGATGACAATGGAGACAGTTTTCCTTTTCTTTAGATGATCCCAAAACCTAATAATTTTTTCATGTTTAGGACTTCACTGATAGGGGTGTCGATTTTTTACCTAACCCACAAATACAATACAAATAAACACAGATTTTTGCAGGTTAGGGTTGGGCCTTAGTTTTGGGTCATAAACAGGTTGATTTGAAAGCGACATGATGAGAAACGTATCATAAACAGGTCAACCTGCGTGACCCGCAATAGACACATTTGAGATGCTAATTTATTTGTGTCAACCTAAAATGACCAATTTAACACAATTCGATTAACTTGTATATCAAATAAATATTCATTTTAGCTTATCAAAAAAAAAAAAATTCATTTTATAATTTCGATTGAAATTACTAAGTTCTTTTTTTTTGTTGGGTGTGTGTATATATATAACTTATCAAATAAAGAAGCGTGTGTATATGGAGGTTGTCTTGATAAATATATTAGAGCTGCAATTTGGCTCCCTCAAATAAAAATTTCTAGCTCAACCCCTGTTTACTTTATTGATCTACTTCTACTCCTTTCTCAACATAACTATAAGAAAAAAAAAGTTTAAAAAAAATATGGAAGACAGCTCTCATTGCCTGAACTTGAAGTTCTTTACAATTGTGCTCTTTTGCTTGAGCTTGGTTTCAGCTCACCGTGTTCATGAACATGACAAGCATCCACTATCCATGTTCAACATTTATAAAACCACTCTTGGATTCCGTGACTCGGTCATCATTACAGTGACCCCACTCATTCTCGATTGCAAGGTATACAACCTTTATATACAACAGTAAGGGTCCGTTTGGTTGGGAAAGTGGAAAAATGGGAGGATAGAAAATGGAGAGAGGATAGAAAAGTGGAAGGATAGAAAAGATTTAGTTTTCTTTCGTATGTGTTTGGTTGGGAGGGTAGAAAAGTGGAGGGATGAAAAACTCTTTTGTTTGGATGAGAAGAAAAGTGAGAGGATAGAAAATAAAGTTTGTATAAAGTTACCATTATATCCAATTTAGGTAAAACAAAAATAATACATTATATTTTATTAAAAAAAATATGTATGAATGATTTCTTTATTAAAAAAACTAAAATAAAAAGAGGATAAAAAGTTCAAGAACCCAAAACTTTTTTTTCAAAAAATAAAAAATCAAAAATTTTTTTTTTTTTGATATCAGAAAAAAAAAACAAAAACAAAAACAAAAACAAAAACAAAAACAAAAACAAAATGAAAAGAAAAAGGGTGTTGTAGGAACGAAGAAGAAGAAGAAAAGACAAGGAGTCAAGGACCTAACTCACAAGTCAAGCACGCAAGTTCCCATAACACATCAAGGAGGGGGTAAATATGTAGTTTAAGTGTTAAGCCCCCCCTTTCTCTCTTTTCTTCCTAGTTTTCCTCCCAAATCGGGAGGAAAAAAATTGTGGACCCGGGTGGATTTTTTTCTTCAACATTTTCCATCCTCTATGTTTTCTTTCCTATACCAAACAAGGGAAAACATCATTTTCTCTCCTGTTTTCCTCTCTTCATTTTCCATCCTTCCTATTTCCACTCCAACCAAACGGAGCCTAAATCAAGTATCTACGTGGTGTGTATATGTGTGTGTAATAACCTCACCCTACATGTGTAGATATTGTCCGCTTTGGGGTCTCATACCCCTCACGGTTTTGTTCTCCCCCAAAACACACAACAGTGGGGAAAAAGGTCTCTACACATTAAAGGGAGGTCACTCCTTATAAGCACATCTCCATGTGCTTCCCTAGGCGATGTGGGATTCCATGGAATGCAAGACCCCCCCTTTTGGGTCACTACAATCCATCCCCCTTATAGGCACACGCGTCCTCACATGTGGGACCCACACTTTTGACTAGGGCATGGCTCTGATACCATCTGTAACAACCCCACCCCACCTATGTAGATATTGTCCGCTTTGGGGCATCATATCCTTCACGGTTTTGTTCTCCCCCAAATCTGGGGGAAAATGTCTCTACACATTAAAGGGAGGTCACTCCTTATAAGCACATCTCCATGTGCTTCCCTAGGCGATGTGGGATTCTATGGAATGCAAGACCCCCCATTTTGGGTCACTACAATCCACCCATTATATGGGCACACGCGTCTTCACGTGTGGGACCCATACTTCCAGCTAGGGTATGGCTCTAATACCATATGTAACGACCCCGCCCCAACTTGTGTAGATATTGTCCGCTTTGGGGCCCATGCCCCTCACGGTTTTGTTATCCCTCAAAGCACACAGCATTAAGGGAAAAGGCCTCTACACATTGAAGGGAGGTCATTCCTTATAAGCACATCTTCATGTGCTTCCCTAGGCGATGTGAGATTCCATGGAATGCAAGACCTCCTTTTGGGTCACTACAATCCATCCCTATTACAGGCACGCGCGTCCTCACATGTGGAACCCACACTTTCAACTAGGGCATGGCTCTGATACCATCTGTAACGACCTCACCCCACCTATGTAGATATTGTCCGCTTTGGGGCATCATACCCCCTCACGGTTTTGTTCTCCCCCAAAGCACACAACAGTGGGGGAAAAGGCCTCTACACATTAAAGGGAGGTCACTCCTTATAAGCACATCTTCATGTGCTTCCTTAGGCAATGTGGGATTCCATGGAATGCAAGACCCCCCTTTTTGGGTCACTACAATCCACTCCCCTTATGGGCACACGCGTCCTCGCGTGTGGAACCCACACTTCCGGCTAGGGCATGGCTCTGATACCATCTGTAACAACCCCACCCCAACTTGTGTAGATATTGTCCGCTTTGAGACCCATGCCCCTCACGGTTTTATTCTCCCTCAAAGCACACAACAATGAGGGAAAAGGCATCTACACATTAAAGGAAGACCATTCCTTTATTTACATTATTTTCAATAAAATAAGTGGATTCCAAACGTACCCTTAAAAAAACAATAAACAATAATGATAAGAATAGGTAAAACACGTGCTGCTTGGTAATTAAGATTGACCTTGGCTTTGGCCCTCCAATGTGAATTTGACAAGCATTCACCATCAAAGACAACATTTATAAAATAACATAATTAGAGACTTAAAAGTTAGTTTGTTATACTATTTTTTTCACAATCATCACTTTCACAATCATCACTTTCACACATAAGCTCAACACTAATACAATTTTATTTTACACCAATTATAATATACCACATAGACAGTTATAAGAAATATGATAAAAATTTTTTGTTTCATCAGACTTATTGAGTATAAAAACATGCACCTACTTATATAAACAATGCTTATTTTTTACTCACTTTTAACACGTCGTTTGTTCCCCTTATTGTGTTGCAAATGTGTCGGCTACATTAACAAATAAAAAAATGAAAAAATTCTCACACAAATTTTTATATTTTTTTAATAATATTTACTTGAAGTGTGTAGATGCAAGGATGGAGTCATAGCCCTCATCACACAAAAAATAATAAGTCTTGATACACAGAAATTTAACAATTTTTTCATAACTACATCCCTTAGGTAAAAATAAATAAATTGATGTTAATGGTGGTTCAATGTAAAAGTAACGTCGCACTAATAAAAAAATTTTAATCTAAAATATTGTGAAATTTTGATGTGTTTATAATATTGTGGACCGAAAATCCCCTTGCTTATTAAAAATAAATATTAAAAAAAAAATTCTACTTTTATCAATGTTTTTTAAGGTTCAAAAGTGATTAAAAAAAAAATGTATGTTAGATGTTAGTTGTGAATTTTGTTCCGGTTGAAATCAAATCCTAATTCTGACATTGGTTTGATATATGATTGTACAGGGTGAAGACACAGCATGGGTTATTGTGGATCTTGTAAACCCTGATCCTTCCGATGATGATTGGGTTGCAGTTTATTCTCCTGCAAATTTCAAGTAATGTTGATCTTTGTATCTCTATTCAATCACTCCTGTCTCCTCTTTGAGTACAAGAAAAGCAGTGATGGAAAGGTATATGATTCCTTCACAATAGCAAGGGAGTACAAAGATGTCCTAGCTTGTGTGCATGACAGTTGTGCACCAACCACTTTAGCATCTTAAAAGCTTAGAATTCTTTTGAGGATACGCTTAGATTTTTCAGCATTGTAAACTATTCTGAAAAGAACAAGGTTGCATTATTTAGTTATTTATCCTCCATCTAGTTGCATCATTTTTCTTGGTAATATATTTTGTTTTGATATTCAAACAATATTTTTGATAATAAAGTGGGGTTTGAAAGGTAGTCATTCTACTGTGTTATTATTATTAGTTCTATAATATTTATATTTTGAGGTATAACATTTGGGATGTTTTCTACACTTTTACACAGTCCAATGGTTTAGCCCATGGGCTTGGTGTCTGGACTGATTTGGATGTTGTTGATGGGCTGAATTTCATCTTGTTAGGTTCTAAAGACTTAGGTTTTTATGTATTTAGAACTCTAATTTGTATTGTTAGCAAACCATAATCAAAACAATATATTTAAGTTGTTTTAGAATTGTTCAAAGTTGGTTCTTTGTTGTAAAGTTGGATTAAACTACTGCAGGAATTAAAAAACTGTTTCACCCCATTTCGATCGATCAAAGCTTAGGCTTGATCAATCGAAAATCGGGTCTGACGTTTTTTAAGCAGAATTTCCAACTCAGCCCTAAGTGTTTTAAAAGGTTTTGGCTTTCTAATTTACCCTAGGTATATAAGGGAAACGCTAGCCACGTTTTAGTGTTGCTCATATTGCGGTTTGTGTGAATCTCTTGTGAGATCTTTGAGGAGCTTTCCTTCACATAAACTTAGGATTTTCAAGGAGAAGAAGTTTTCTACACCTTAATGATCAATTCAGTTGCTGTCATTG
The DNA here is from genome assembly GCA_023055345.1 of Quercus wislizeni. Classification (NCBI taxonomy): domain Eukaryota; kingdom Viridiplantae; phylum Streptophyta; class Magnoliopsida; order Fagales; family Fagaceae; genus Quercus; species Quercus wislizeni. The sequence continues at coordinate 3,235,931 of JALGQJ010000003.1, forward strand.
AAGCTTAAAGAAACACAAGCGTGGGTGCTTGTATTTGGTGGAAAATCCAAGAAAGAAGAAGTCCGTGGATTCGGATCTTGCACGTGGTCGTGTCAGTAAGTTCTACTGGTGGGTAGCAATAAGAAGTCGAGTGTGGGGGCTTGTAAGTTTTATTGTATGAATTTCGATTCTTTCAAGATAGTGGATTCAAGTTTACCTTGAGAATAGCTAGGTTAAAACCTCCCTAGGTTTTTACCTGTTTGGTTTCCTGGGTGATCATATCTTGTGTTATTTATATTTCCGCTACTTTACTTTATATGATTATTTAATTGTGTTAACCTAGATTTAATTAATTTGACAAAGTAACAACTTGGCTAAATTTCTAGGTTAATCCAATTGTGTTTTAAGGGGTCTAAAAACTAACACATCTATATATAAAATCCCGACTTGGGTTTTCTTCCAGCACAAAAGCTATTGCATACAAAGTTGTGTAATAGTTTTTTTTTTTTTTTTTTTAAATTGAAATCATGACTTGAAATAATTTTGTTTTTATTTTTATTTTTTGAGAGTTTTAACACATGACGTTGGCTCTTAATGATATTTCTTTATCGTCAAACCAAGGCACCAATCAATTTTTTTTTGTAAGTGGGGATTGAATTCCAAAACTTTTATTCAACCATAAAAAACTTTACTATTGAACTAATTAAACCCACACTTAAAATAATTTTTTGTAATAAATGTAATAGACATTGGTCATAGTAGAATTTAAAAATATTTGGTGTAGCAATCTCAAGACTCAAATCATAGCTTTATTACAAAATATTCACATGCGCATAATAGGAGATGATGACATTGACAATGGAAATGAACGTTTAGAAGGAATTCTGTCCCTTTGCTTGTTTTTCATGGACCCCCACCCAAATTACAATGTCCTTCATTTGATAGTGTACTTCGAAAGAAACAAAAGACTGTTTATTTCATAGTTCTTCGTATTTCACCTTCAAATGGTCCACTATTGATATATATATATATATATATATATATATATATATATATATATATATATTAACACTAATCACATCATGCCATTTCAACGGTTTGTAATTTTTTTTTTTAATTATAGAAGTTGTCATTGGAAATCTTATAATTTAAAGGTGTAAAATATTAAGCCCTATGGTTTCAAAAGTAACAAATTAGATATTGAAAATTTTTAAAAATTACAAATAAAATTGTGAGATCTAAAAAAGTAACAAATTAAATCTCAATTTATTTGTGTGGAATGGTATTGTACTTGAGGTTTAATAAATTATTTTTCAAAAATTTAAAATTTTAATTCAATTAATTTGTTACATCTCTTAAATGATAGGGTTAAATATATATTATTACTTTAATGAAAAAAATTGAAAATAGGATGGGGAACTTTGAAAGTGGTACACATTTTAATTTTGAACTTTTACCTTTCTTATCTTTGAAAGGGCATTATTTATTTCTTAGTAACAGAAACTATATTTAGAAGAGCTTTTACTCTAATTTTAATAATATCTGTCTTAAAAAATAAGACACTTTTCCCATAAATTTAGGTGTGAGGAATAATGATATCCCTCTATTTCTTTCCCATGGTCAAGGGACCTTTGAAATTGTTATCCAAATGATTCTATATCAAATCTGGAACATGTGGTGTCTAGATTTTGATGTGATAGTAGAGACAGAGTAGGCCCCTCCTCTCATTCTTAATAACCTTTGCTTGTTTTTTTTTAATAAAAAAAATAGCATATTGATTTGTCAATATGCTAATTGATTTTTGACATAAATAGAGTTTAAATCTCATATTACTTATTTTACTCTAAGAAAAAACAATTGAGGGTCCAATGCTCTATGAGATCCACAAAATTTGTAAGTGGCCCATTTTATGGGTGGGCTTATGAGATATTAGCTCTCTTACTTTGAGTTAGGAAAATTATTCAATATTATAATTATGAAACCAATGCTTTTTTTTTTTTTTTCCATATATAATGGGTGATATTATAAAGTTAATTAATTAATTATTATTATTTTTTGGTAGAAAAGGAAACATTGGTCCCTGAATAATAATTATCCGCATGTGATGAGGAAAAGGGAGTTGGAACACCCGGTCCAAGTATCCAAACGTTTGTGAGGTAACAATTCGATATGTTTGAGATGGGCCCAACATATGTGAGGTACACTTTAATTTTTTTTGGGCCCAACTCAAATCAGAGGAAGATAGTTTGTCCACTGATCGTTAAGTAATAATTGAGAAATGCTTCACGTGTTGTAATTGATGGGCACGTGTTGTAACTTTAAAGGCCATATTGACTCACCAGATATGATTCCTCAAGAGTATACCTAAATTATTCGCTTCAAGAAATATTACTCAATGATATCCATAAGATTCCGGATTTGAAGTTTCTTGTCAACATTTTGGGATCACCCTATGAAATTCATTCTTGTTATAACTTAGTGCATTTGAAATGGAGAATTACATATACTCGAAAGAATAGTCAAATATTTAAAAAAATTTAAATATTCTCATTTATCAAAAAAAAAAAGATTTAGGTTTATCATTAGCATGAAAAGAGGAAATACTTAATTATTAAATAATGTTTATGAGAGCCTATGATAGTTATACACAGTGTTTGGGTCTCATGGGATACAAACAGTTAAATTTGTGTTTTTTTAAAACATGATTTTAATAAAAATTGTAAAATTATATTTTTCAAAACATGATTTTATAGGTTATGTATAATAAGCTTTGTACAATAATAATTAATAATAATTAGCGTTTTTTATTATTATATAATTTTATATCATTTGTATTAAATTACTGATTGTTCCAAAAGTTTAAACTATTAGAATATAGTAGATTTAATCATTTAACCACATAATTCTAATACTCCCCCTCACGTGTTGGCCGAAATTACCTTTTAATAGGTGAGACCCAACACGTGGGAATTTAAATAGGAGGTAGAGTGAAGGACAATCGGTAATTTAACATGGTATCAGAGTATAAGATTCTGAGTTTGATCTTTGTCTCATCCACTCTACCTTCCATTTAAATTCCCATGTGTTAGGCCTTACCTATTAAAAGGTAGTTTTGGCCCACACGTGAGGGGGAGTATTAGAATTGTGGGGTTAAATGATTAAATTTACCATACTTCAATAGTTTAAATTTTTGGAACAATTGGTAATTTAACAGTTTGCATAGATGCAAAGACACTTTGGGTGTGCATGATTATTTTAGGGGTTGTTTTGCTATGAGTTTGGGTATATTTTAACCTGATCTGACCTTTCAAATTGATTTTTTTTTTTTTTTTTAGTATGAGCATAATTTTAAAACTAAAGTCAAAGGTTGATAACTAATATACAGTTTAACCTTTTGTTCTTCACGAAGTTTATAATAGTTTTCCTTTTCTACATGTGAGAGTTAAAAATACTTAATATTTTCGAAAGAAAAATAGTAGGTTAATCTCACCTTGAAAAATGAGTGTGAGTTAAAAAGATTTAAAGTCTATACTATGTATCCAAAAGTTAAGTCCTTTTGGATATGGCGCACCTTCTATCTAGTGCTTCCAGTGCATTGGACTCGTTGCGATCATGACACGTGTCCATTTTCAGACACGTGTCATGATCACAGCGGATCTAGTGTCACAGGACACTGGACCTTTCTACCCCTTTTTTTGTTCTTTAAAAATAAAAATAATAATGACCAAAAGGAAAAGGACGATAACAACATTGCAAATTGAGAAAGGAGGTAAGAGCATCGTTAATTACCTTCTTTTTTTGAAAATCACTAACAAATCTTTTTTTTTTAATTATTTTTGTTGATGTTTTTTTACTAAGACAAAGACATCTTTTAACTTTAAGCTACCATGGACCTTTGAAATCAAAACTATTATCGACTTGTTATCGTACGTAGGGCGCATGCTGATTGAACCACCAAAATTTCATTTCAATTTATGGTGATCGTATCTTATATGCTCTCCATATATGGCTAGTAAAGTGCCACCACAGCACCTGTAATTCATGTGTGTGTCTATATATATATATATATATATATATATATGACATCGGTTCTATAGGACCACACCATTTGTTGTTTGTTTTACTAAAATTTTTGTCACAACTTAATAACGAATATGATCGAAGAACCATTACTTTCATATGAATTCATTACATTTTTATATGGCAATCTAAGTTATATGATCAATTAATTTTTTTCTTTAAAAGCTAAAAAATTTAAAAAACCATTAAGCAGATATTAACATACACTTTTAATATGTACTAAACATTTCTCATGGCGTAACCAAACTCTCGAACTTGTCCTTACTCCTTAGTAGAAATTAGACTATTTCTTTTAGGAAAAATATTTGTTGCAAACTAAGTTGTAACAATTCCTTCAAAATGTACACATATCAAATGATTTTTTGGTGAAAATTTCAATCTTGAAAATGAAGTTTTCTTTTAAATATAAGCATAGACAAGTGTCTACTTGAGACATTGATATGTGTGCATTTTTGTGAGAGTTGCTACAACTTAGTTTGCAGCAAATCTTTTCACTTTCTTTTATATATGGAGTTATTCATATATAAAATAGATTTTATTTTTTGCTTTATTTCCCAAAAAAAAGTGGGATTCCTTATATTTTTCATAACTCATAATTTTCTAATAAAGCTCAAAATATTTATTTTTAGAATTTTAACCCAGTCGGGGCGTCTGTCCACAATAATAATATTTGTCCCCACCACTTTTGAATTTCCATAGTTTGTATCTTGAAATTTTGTAAGAAAATAAATATTAGTCTACGTTCATGCCCCACTTACAATTTGGTTCATTCTTAGTATTTTTTATTATTATTATTTAAAGAATCAGTTCATTCTTAGTCTTAAATGGTTTATTTTTAATTAATAAAATGTATGGAGGAGCAACAAGTTTAGTTTTCTTGAGCACATTATTGGAAACTAAAGGTTCTCCGTTAATGATCCTTCTTTAGAGTAATTTTAATTTAGATAAAAAAATCTTTGGAGATTAAATCTTTTTTTTTTTCTTTTCATATGATTCTCAGTTGACTAAACAACATAAATGACTAATTCCAAACATATCATATTCCATAAACTTATTACACACTCGTGTAAATTCACACAAGTGTCATCCACACAAGTGTGTAATAACATTGGAATTGTGAGTCTAACTCACGATTTCAACTTGAAATCTTGAGTCTAACACTAGAAAAATCATCTTTCTGAGGAGAGATGAGAGAAATGTTCTTCTTACTTGGCAAGTAATTAACTAGCTCTAGACTTGCTGCCATAATTTAGAGACTACCATTTGGGACCGAGCTGCTTGATGTAATGCAACTTATTTTCCATGCTATCAACACATCACCAATGTTATTTCTGCATGATATCTGCTTGGTAACAACCACACCATACTGCTCACACTTGTTCAACACATATGCACTGCCAATATGTGCACATATATAGATTATTTTTATTTATATATTTGAAGGGAAAAGCTAACGGATTTCTTAAAGACATTAGTTTAATAAATATTTTTTAAAAATTCTTATAAGAAAAGAAAAGAAACTAATTTTTTTAACTGTTTTTTTATATTTTTCAAAAGTGATGTAAAATTTTTTCAAAATAATTATTAACAATTTTTTTAAGGACAGCCATTGAGACGACCCATATTTTAATGATATTAAACATATATTTTTATACCTATAGCTACTTGATATTATGGAGCAACATTAACATAATTAGAATTCTTGTGAATATTAGTATTCTTTCTCATTAACATATATATCTGAAGTCTCCGATTTTAATGATCATTAAAATCGGAGACTTCAGATATATATTGATTGGTATAAAATAGGGTGTCAATAAATAAGATTAAATAGGACGGACATTATTACAGGCTATATAGAAAATATGTGATGCAAATTAAAAGTCGCATTATCAAGAAAATCTTTGACATTAAAACACTAGAATCACATATTGGAGATAATATTTTGCAACATATATAATTATGGCAGACATGAAATATCAAATCTGCAATCATAGAGTTCATACGCAAAAATCACGTGCTCACCAAACAGTAGGAGATGATAAGGTTGAAGGAGAAAGATCGAGATAAAGTTATTCAATCCTGACACCACCACCACACAATATTGGGTGACACGAGCATGCCTGAAAGATTCGTTCACCTAAACTGTGCCCCCTATTTTATCCTTTCCTTTTTTGTTGTTTCTTTCTCCAACATTACAGAGGATACCCAATATTGTGGGGGTGGTGGTGTCAGGATATCCGATATTTGTTTAGTATATGTATTTAAAAATTAAAAATTATTATTTAAAAATATTTATAAAATTATATATAAATAAAAAAATATATAAAAATATATATAATATTATTTAAAAATTAAAAATAATTATTTAAAAATACAAATCAAACAACCCATAATCTTTATCTCGATCTTTCTCCCTCAACCTCCTACCTTGCTCCCTAGCTTTGTTTGTTTATACATTATAGTGCTATATTATATTACACACAAATCGAGAAAAGTCGCATACTTTTACTCACATCACAAAGATGAACCAACATGTCGACACCGACAATTTTATATCTTGAGGACAATAATAATTAGTTTATATAAAACATTAACTTAAAAATAGGAGAGAGAGAGAGAGAGAGATGGGACGAGGGGTGGTGAAAAAAACGTGTTCTTATTCTGTCATGTCTTTATTGCAGGAAAAAGATGACAAGATGGAATAGGGCATGATAGAGCACCTTTTTTTTTTTTTTTTTTTTGATAGAGCACTTTTGACACCTCGTTGAAAGACATGTAAGATCTAACGTTTGGGACCTTTATAAATATTTGAGGGGTGGCACTTGTGTCCAGTGCAACTTGCCTCCACTGGACACAAGCCACTCGATTTTTTGAGGGTTAACATGATATGTTGATAAAATTTGTATGTCAGGTATGATTGCAAAAGGAACAGGAAATTTACATGTGATTACTTCAATGCTTTTCACAACCTACCGTACTGTGTTGTAGAAACTTGAAAGATGTATTTTTGTCTCACCTGTTTGGCCAATTCCATAAAGTGTTCAAAATTTGGATTCTCATTTCTCAAAAGAAAAAAAAAAAAAAAGTCTTGAAGATCTTATTTTTCTTTATACTTAAGACCTCGTTTGAAAGGAGGAAATAAAATAGAATGAAAAGGAAATAAAAGAATAATTTTAAAATATTTTTTGTTTTCTTTGAGAATTTTAATAGAGGAAATAGAAAGTTGATTCCATTTTCTATTATTTTATTTGGGAGTTTAAGTGAAAGAGAATGTAATATGTAGGAGGGAACACTCATTCCTCTCTATTCATTTAAAACCTCAAATTTTCATTCCCCCAAAATTGGGAGGAATAAAAGGACATGAAATTAAATTTAATGATTTTTTTACTGAAACTCCTAAAATACCCTTATATATTCAACCCTTTTATTTTAAAATAGAGATCTAATAGTAACATTCTCATAAAATGATTTCATTTCATTTTTTCCATGTTGCTCCCAAGTAAGATTACTTATATTTTGTTCATTTTCATTCCTTTATTTTAAAACATCTAATCAATGTTACTTAATTTCATTCTATTCTATTCTTTTTTATTCTTTTTCCTTATTTAAATACATTCAATTCCATACTATTCATTTTCATTCCTTTATGATCATTCAATTCTATTCCCTTATGAACTCCTAAACGGGGCCTAATGGTGGACAGTATTCGCAAGGTTGGACTCGGGTTAATCTTTTTAATAACAACTTTTTTTTTTTTTTGAGAAAGTTTTTAATTACAACTTGGGTTTTCTTCCTAGGAGAAGTGTCCTATTATTAATAGGGTCCAAAAAGCTTTTTATACTAGGTTTTTTTAGCAGTAAAAATGCAATTTACATCTATTAACTTTGCTAAAAAATTATTTTAGTCATTTAAGTTTAAAGCTTGTTATTTTAGTCTAGTAACTTCAAATTTAAAAGACCAAAATAAATCATTTTTGAGAAAATTTAGAAAGTGTGAGGTATATTTATGCCTTTTTTTTTTTTTTTTTCTGTTGTGTTTTTTTCAAGACTAAAGTACACTTATTATTTTCTAAAACAAAATAGAAAATTTATTAATTCTCCTCAAAGTTTGCGGTTATTTTATATCTAAGAGTGTGTATTGATTTCATTTTAGAAAGGGAGTTATTTTGACCATTCACGTTTCAGTTTAAAAAAAAAAATTTATTTAGTCCTTAATATTTGACTTTTTATATTAATATCCAGACTATTTATTTTTGTTAGTAATCTAACAGTACATAATATGTTTGATTATATAATAATAATAATAATAATAGTGATATTCTTCCTACTCAAAAAAATAGGTAATGAAATTACTAAATTTTACAGCAATTTAAAGTCATTATTTTATAACATAAATAGACACTAAGGGTATTTAATAGTCATATTATTAACTGAAATGAATAATATAAAAACATAATCATACATAAAAGGTTCAAACGAAAACTTTTAAACATAAATAATTAAAATAAAAATGAATCTAAATTTTAAGGGTCAAATTGTACATAACTTCTTTTTTAAGAAACATCAACCTCAAATATCACATCAATCAGTTCTTACAAAACATTCACGGGCTCACGGTAGAAAATGAGATGAAAGATAAGAAATTACCTTTTTTTGTGGACCAAATTGCTTGGCCTTTCCTTCTTTTTTTTATTGGTAATTTTTTTTTTTTATTCATATGCTAATTGTTAACAGCTATTGCATTGTTAAAGAGAAAGGCTAAATGCACAAGAAAAATGGAATTGTATTTTTTATCTCTATATTTTGGGTGTATTCTCAATTTAATTTTTAAATTGATTTAACTCTTAAATCAATCCCTAATTTTTAAAAATCGTTTTTAAAATAGTCTCTGTCGTCAACCTAGTGACAAAAAATGCTGAGATAACAAACAGAATGCATTGTTTACTGACGTGGCTAATAAAATAATAATAAAAAATATATTTAACATTTTTTAAATGCCATGTAGCATTTAAATTAATAAAAAAAGCCAGCCCTAAGAAAATTTTTAAAAAATGTAAATTAAATTAAAAAAAAACCTTAAATCTAATTTAAACTAAAATCATTTCTTAAAAAATAAAAATTCATAATCGTTTTAATTCTTTTTATTTTTGTTTTTGGTTAACCTCATCAACTTTAAAAAAAAATCTTCTACACTCTCTACCACTAATCTCAAACTCCCCCTCTCTCTCTCTCTCTTCACCCTACACTCCATACCACTAAGCTCACAAGCTTAGCCTTCTTCTCCTTCTCTATTTCTCTATTCTTTTTTCCTCATCTTGGTCTCCCTCTCTCCGAATCGGTGATTTCTGGTTGAGTGGTGGCGTTTTGGTGGTCGTGGCTAGTCGTGGGTGGGTTTAGATTGGCACAAGTGGGATTCAGATCGTCATAGGCTAGCGTGGGGCCGTTGGTGCTCGTGGGTGGCCGTGGTTTTCCTCGCCATGGGTTGTCGCGAGTCTTGGGATTGGTGGTTGTGGCAGAAAATGGATTTGATTTGGTTTTGTTTTTTGTTTTTTTTTTTTTTTTTTTTTTTTGTTGTTGTTGTTGTTGTTATTATTATTATTGTAGGGCCAAAGGGATCTAGAGACTTCAGCCCATTTCATATCAAGTCCAAAGCCCACGCCGAGGAGGAAAAAGTGCCCAAGGACAAATGAAGGGAATCCAGACTGCCAGAATATACTGCCGAGGATGACCCTGTCCTCGGCAGACCAAAATCATAGAAGGGGAAGGCCCCACGTCGCCCGAGGCAGTCCTCTTGAGGATCCCAAAGAAGATTCCAAGTCCAATTGGCCAGCCATAGGAGCATGGTAGAAAAGCAACCCTAGGAGAAACTGTCACCTCCGTATTAAATACCCACAGCTAACACCCTAACCCCATTGATGTGGATGTGACCCCTGGATAGTGTAATGGGGGCCACAATAGCTTACAGAGTGCAGAGAGAGTAGTCGATGGGACGTGCACTCAAGTATGGGCATGGATGACTAACAAGTGTAGGAGGAGGATGAACGGATGAGAAGAATATATATAGCATCAGAGATCTCTCACAAAGAAGGAGAGGAAAGAAGAAGGAAAAAGGCTCCTAGGAGGCGAGAGGAGCTGGAAATTCACATCCTCGGACGAGGAGTCCTTTCTCCCTGAGACGTAAGGCCATCTGATTCTGTGTTCTTAGCTTCTATTTGATTATCGTGCCTACACTCAAACCAGCCGTCGCCCTATCAGAGCCCAACTTTTGGACCCACTCTCTACAAATTCATTGTAATGGGTCTGTTAGGCCTATATCTCGTTCGTTGCTGGGCCTGGTCCGAAAAACGAGACTCTACAATTAGCGCCATCTGTGGGAAAGGTTGCTTGTGCGATAATGAGTGCAACGACTTGTTAAGGTAGGATTAAGTTCCCTAGGAGAAGTTATGGTGGCCAGCCTACTGTACCACAAGGGGAGAACTGCCAGGTGGTTCACAGCTCAACGGGCCACGCACATGCCACTAGCACCATGTGCGTGGCCCTCGCCCCCACCAGGGGTTAGACCCCTGTGAATCTAGTAGCCGGTTCCTTTGGGCCCCGATTGAGGAAAGTGGCGGCCGCGCGAAACACTTCAAGGGGGCTCCGTGGCGGGACTAGTCCTGGAAGATAGGTATTGGTGTCTTCTGACCCATTGGAGTGGTTAAATGGGGTTTTAGCAATGGCGACTCCTCGAAAGGTAGAACCAAGGTTTTGCACAGTCCTCAGACTCAAGTCTATGGGAAAACTAATAACTCTTGACAAGTATCTAAGTGTTAGACTGAACCAAGGTCTTACATAGTCCTCGAACTCAAACCTATGGAAAAACTAATAACTCTTGACGAGTATCTAAGTGTTAGACTGAACCAATGTCTTGCATAGTCCTCGAACTCAAGCCTATGGGAAAACTAATAACTCTTGATAAGTATCTAAGTGTTAGACAGAACCAAGGTCTTGTATGGTCATCGGACTCAAACCTATGGGAAAACTAATAACTTGTGACAACTATCTAGGTGTTAGACAGAACCAAGGTCTTGTACGATCCTCGAACTCAAACCTATGGGAAAACTAATAACTTGTGACAACTATTTGGGTATTAGACAGAACCAAAGCCTATTCCTGCTAAGCATTAAGTAAAGCCATGGCTACGCCTGGATCCTCGAACCAGACGACTGGGAGAGATAGACGCTCTGGCATCCCTATGAATGTCAGACAGAACCATGGCGCGCCATAACCTCTTCGGATCGCTTATTTTAAAACTAGCATTTCCTAAATGGTCGCATGGTTTGCAACATAAAGCACATCGTCGTATGTTCGGCTGTTCTAGGAGAGATAAAGGCAATGCAAAAAAAAATTATAAAAAAAAAATTTCGCCAAGCAAAGAAAATTTCACCAAGTAAAAGTCACAAGTCCCTTTTTATTAAATAAAATAATGGTAACATCAACTATAAAACAGCCGAGGAAGGTTCGATTTACAACTAACTACAGAACAGTCGAGGAAGGCTCGTTTTACATCAACTATAAAACAGTCGAGGAAGGCCTGTTTTACAACTAACTGCAGAACAGCCGAGGTAGGCTTGCGGCAAAACTAGCTAATAAAAGGGAGAAGGCTGGTGGTGATGGTGGATTCACAGTCTCGCTTAGGCAGCCACCAAGCCTGTGCGCTTGGTGCAGGCGATGAGGAGGAAAAAGAGGCGGGAGCGCCTGAATTGGTTTCCACCTGCTGAGGCTGCCTTGAAGCGAACTCTGATCTAGAATATAATATCGGTACTCCTAAGAAGTCACCCTCTAGGGGTCTCGCCAGCTGCCTGCAATGGCGGAGACAGCTCCGTCTGATATCTTAATTGCTCTCCTCAACTTCGCTTCACTTTCTTCCCCTTCTTCTTTAGCCAACTCCTGCACATTCTTGGTTGGCGTTTGGAGGATAATCAAGGACCTTGCACGATCTGCACTAGCTACGGTTCCTGGTTGAAGGAGAAAAGTACTCTTTCTTATCCGGTTGAAGAATAGGAGGATCTTTAGCCTCCGCTTTCTTTGCCTCAGCTGCAACGCCCATGATTCAAGTGGCATTTATTGTTCAAGGAAAGTGAAAAAACTTGGAACTCCTGCAGGGTTCCAAGGCTAGTAGATGTGAAAGATAGTCCTTTTAGGGTGCCTTATATAGAGGACGAAATCTGGGGGAGTTCACCGTGCACAAAGCTCAAAGGGGGAATGTCAAGTAAAATAAATTTCGCCCAATTCCCAAGGGAACCCTCAACCGCCAAATCCGTGTCGTTTCATAAAGACGCTATTGAATACACATTCTGTATACCGAAGCGATCCGCGTCATCCCAAAAAAGCATTAATGACAATGCACATCGTACGCCGAAGCACTAGGAGTATGTCTTGGGCAGACGAAGAAACCCTGGCACCCATAGGGGAACAAGACTCAACCGGCCATTATATAGGCTCGGGAAAGTCAAAATCCTCCTCCTCGTCCGAGGAGCCGGGCAACATGATTTTGAGGGGTTATTGTGGGGCCAAAAGGGTTTAAAGACTTTGGCCCATTTCATATCAAGCCCAAGGCCCACGCCGAGGAGGAAGAAGTGCCCGAGGACGAATGAAGGGAATCCAAACTGCCAGAATATACTATCGAGGATGACCCTGTCCTCGGCAAACCAAAATCACAGAAAGGGAAGGCGCCATGTCGCCCGAGGCAGTCCCCTTGAGGATCCCAAAGGAGATTCCAAGCCCAATAGGCCAGCCATAGGAGCATGGTAGAAAAGCAACCCCAGGAGAAGCTATCACCTCTGTATTAAATACCCATAGTTAACACCCTGATCCCATTGATGTGTATGTGACCCCTGGACAGTGCGATGGGGGCCACAGCAACTCACAGAGCGCCAGAAAGAGTAGCTGATGGGACATGCACTCAAGTATGGGTATGGATGACTAACAAGTATAGGAGGAGGATGAATGAAGGAGAAGAATATATATAACATCAGAGATCTCTCACAAATAAGGAGAGGAAACAAGAAGGAAAAAGGCTCCTAGGAGGCGAGAGAAGCTAGGAATTCACATCCTCGGACGAGGAGTCATTTCTCCCTAGGACGTAGGGCCGTCTGATTCTGTGTTCTTAGTTCCTATTTGATCATCACGCCTACACTCAAACCAGCCGTTGCCCCATCAGAGCCCAACTTTTGGTCCCACTCTCTACAAATTCATTGTAATGGGTCTGTTGGGCTTAGATCCCGTCCGTCGCTGGGCTCGGCTAAAAAACAAGACCCTACAATTATTATTTGGGTTTGTGGGTATGGATTTGGTAGTGGTGGATGTTGATGGTGATAGTGGTGGTGGCAGTGGCGGCGGATGGTTTGGGTTTTGGATTTTGTTTGGGTGTTTTGAGTTTTAGTGTGGGTCTTGGGTTTTGTTTGAGTTTGGGTTTGACTCTCGGTGATGGGTGGTGATAGGTTGATTAGCGGTGGGTTTTTGGTGGTGATTTGTGGTTGGTGGTGTGGGTGATTGTGGTGTTTGTTTTGGTTGTTGGTGGTGATTTCAGTTTGCGGGTATGGATTTTTTGTGTTGAGATTGATTTTGAGTGGGTTGGTCAATTGGGTTTGTCTTGATTTGGAGAAAAACATGAAAAATGAAGTTCATGTTCTGGGTTGGAGGTTTCTAGGTTTGACATTTTTCTGGGTTGGAGGTTTGATGATTTTTTTGGGTTAGTTTTCTTATGTGGGTTTGGGTTTGACGATTTTTTCATGTTCTAGAGGTTTTGGTGGAGGATAGGGATTTTGTATGAAATTTTGCATTGTTCTGGGTTTAATTGTGCTCTTGTTTTGGGTTTGATTGTTCTTGGATTCGAGAAGAACATGAAGAACAAGTTCTTGTGTTCTTACCTCCTAAAAAAATAATGAAAGTAATAATAATAATTATAAAATTAGATTTTAAAGTTTGTTTTTTTTTCTCTAAAAAAAAAGTTTGTTTGTTTGTTTTTTTTTTTTTTTTTAATTTAGTTTGAATTAAATTGAAATTGAAAATTATAAATTACTTTTTATTTTTTTAATTAAACTGACATGGCTTTTTTTAATTCAAAAAATGGTGACATGGCATTTAAAAAATGTTAAATATATATTTTATTATTATTATTTTATTAGCCACATCAGCAAACAGTGCATTTCATTTGCCACCTCAGCATTTTCTGTCATTGGGTTGATAGTAGAGACTATTTTAAAAACAATTTTAAAAAATCAGGGACTGACCTAAAAACTAAATCAATTTAGGGACCAAATTGAGAATAAGCCCAAAATGTAGGGACCAAAAGTGTATTTTCGCCAAAAAGAAATTGAAACAAAAGTAAATAAATAAGTATCTTTTTAATGGATTCGGATGAATAAATTTGGGTTAAGTGCAATAGTTTACAATTGTGAGAAGAATAAATTGAGACAATGAAATGGTAATAAAGTTAAAAGTTAAAAAGTAAAAGTTCTGAACTAATAATTAAAATTAAAAGTAAATTTTTTAACTTTCAGTTTTAACTATAGAAAATATTTTGCATGGTCCATAGAAAAATTAACTATAATAAAAAATAACTATTTTTAAAAATTCAATTTTAACGAATATACTTGGACACTCCATAACTCATACTATTTTTGAAAGATTTTTCTTTTTTTAATACTTTTTTGCTTTGTTTTTTACTTACTAGTGACCATTTTTTTGATAATCCAAGGATCTCCAATAGGCTCTCTAAAACCAATTTTAGAGAGTAAACACACAAAAATAGCCTCTACAGCCTCTTAGGGTTTGTTTGAGATTCACTTATTTTACTGAAACTAAAATTTTTTTGCTAAAAATACTGTAAATAAAGATAAAAATTAGCTAAAATAGTACATTGGAACTCATGAATAGTATCAAAAAATGTAATGGGGTCATGAATAGTAAAATAAGCTAGTTTCTTAAACTGGAGCCAAATGCACACTAAGTGTTTGTTTGGCATGATTAATTTTGTCACTTATTTTACTATTCAACTTATTTTTGCTATTATTCATGGATTTCGTTGCACTTTTTGGTACTATTTATGAGTCTCGATGTACTATTTTAGTTAACTTTTACCTTTATATATAGTACTTTTAGTAAAAAAATTTCAGTTTTAGTAAAATAAGTAGATCCCAAATAAATAGTAACAAAAATAAGCTAAATAGTAACAAAAATAAGCTGAATAGTGAAATAAGTTGGCAAAAAATAAGCTATCCAAACGCAACCTAAGATCCATTTAGGATTTGTTTATTTTGCTAAAACTAAAAACTTTTTACTGAAAATATCGTAAATAAAGGTAAAAGTTAGTTGAAATAGCATAATAGGACCAGTATCAAAAAGTGCAATAAAACCCATAAATAGTAGCAAAAATAAACTGAATAAAAAATAAGTTAGCAAAAATAATTTTAGAGTTGCTACAATAACTTTCTCGAAGAAGAAAGCACTTTAGCAATTACTATAGTACCTCTAAACATTATTGTCCCTTAAAATAATCACTCTGTTGAATAAAAAATGATTTTTTCCTCTTTCCTCCATTTCTCTTTCTTCCTCACTCTCTTTCTTTCTTCTTCATCTTAACGCTACAAAATGCAGAACATAATCCAAACACAAAAACAATTTTTCTCATAAACCAAATGAAGTCAGAAAAATAAAAGAAAACAAAATGAAAAAAGAGAAAAGAGAAAAGAGAGAGACCTATGTGATTTTTGTTCTCCACCAGCTCTCTCTATCTCTCAAATGAGATTTTTCATATTATAAACTTTGGTCTGTGATGGTCCATGGAGTTGTAAAATTATATAATAAATGTGGTGAGAAATTAACCATGTACTGTCAGGAGTACAAGAAGTAGAAAAACAAGAACAAAAGTGAAGATAGAGAGAGGAGAAAGAGAGAGAGAGCTGTTGGGTGTTTTGGAGGGAAGTAGAAAAGCAAAAGCAAAAGTGAAAAAGTTGAAGATAAAGAGGGGAGTGGGTATACGTGTGTGGAGGAGAAAAAAACAAAAAAAACAAAAGGAAAAAAGAAGATGAAGAAGGAATGTATGGATTAAAAAAATAAAGTGAAAAAGGAAAATAAATTAAAGCATAAAAAATCAAAATTAAGAAATGTTACCATGATATTTTCAAAATGTTTTCACAATAAATTGTAAGTGATGGATTGTTATTAGCTCATATTGGTGAGTAAAAAAATAATTCCAGTAGTGTGTTCAAATTAAAACTAGTAACAACTTACCACATATGATTTTTTTTTTTGTGAAATTATTGTAAGAATGTTGTAAACTTAATACTTCTCATTAAAATAAGATGATCTTATAACTCAATATATTGTTGTAACAAGTGCTCAATGATATTTGTTAAAAAAACATTATTGAAAAATTTAAAAATATTTCCGTTGGAAGATTAAAAAATATAGATGTTGAGAATTTGAAAAATATAACTGTTATGAATGAATGAAGGAAGATTAAAAAAAGAATGAAAAAATAATATTTTAATGAGATAGAAAAAAGATAGAGAGTATATTGAAAAGTGTATTTGAAAAAATAAGTAGGTAAAAAGTAAAAATTATTATTCATACTCTAAACCGTACAAAAAAATTTAAAGAGACTGCTGAAGATGTTTTAATCCATACCATTTTTGAAAGAATATTCTCCTTCTTCTACTTTTTTACTTTGTTTCTTTACTTAATAATGATTATTTATTTCTAAATCACCAACTCAGATTGCATTTCTACCCTTTTTTTTCCTTTAAAAAAAAATTAATAATGACCAAAAGGAAAAGGACGATAACAAAATTGCAAATGGAGAAAGGAGGTGAGAGCATCGTTACCTTCTTTTTTTTGAAAATCAACAACAAATCTTTTTTTTAAATATTTTTTTTGTTGATTTTTTTGACGAAGACAGAGACATCTTTTACCTTTAAGCTACCATGGACCTTTGAAATTAAAACTATTATCGACCTGTTATTGTACGTAGGCGCATGCTGATTGAACCACCGATTTTTTTTTTTTTTTTTTTGGGTTAAATCCACCAAAATTTTCATTTCAATTTATGGTGATCTTATCTTATATGCTCTCCATATATGGTTAGTAAAGTGCTCTCCATATATATATATATGACATCAGTTCTTTAGGACCACACCATTTGTTGCTTGTTTTACTAAAATTTTTGTCACAACTTAATAATAACAAATATGATCAATGAATCATTACTTTCACGCGAATTCATTACATTCTTATATGGCAATTTAGAATGCGCAAACATGGGTATGTGTACATTATATTGACGAGCAATTTTAAAAAAATTATAATATGATACGACAAATAAAACATTGTTACGATACGGATATAATATAGGTACAACACTCCTAATGAAGTGTCCATGCATCCTAAATGGCAACCCATAATTCTAGTACCAATGCATTACTACAACTTGATGAGATGCAAGACTGTGATTGGTGAACTGTTATTTCTATTTGTCGCATCAATTTTTATTCATCATTCATAACCACAATCACAATCATGATAGGATAGTGACAATAAGGTAATGAATGTTGTTAAATAAATTTTCTTTATGTGAGATGACAATGGAGATGATTTTCCTTTTCTTTAGATGATCCTAAAACCTAATAATTTTTTCATGTTTAGGACCTCATTGGTAGGTGTGTCAATTTTTTACCTAACCCACAAACACAATACGAACATATATGGGTTTTTACGGGTTAGGGTTGGGCTTTAGCTTTGGGTCATAAATGGGTCAACTTAAAAGCAACATGATAAGAAATGTGTCATAAACGGGTCAACCTATGTAACTCGTAATAGACATGTTTGACATGTTAATTTATTGTGTCAACCTAAAATGACATATTTAACACAACTCATTTAACTTGTATAACAAATAAATATTCATTTTATTTTAGATTTGTTATATATCTTTTATATATAACCTATATTTTAAACTTAAAATGAAAAGTGAGTAATTACAAAAACTTATAAGTAATATAATTGTAAATTAAAACTGTATAAACCCTAGTTATGACTAGTCTACTGTTTGCACTAACTCTTTCAATTTTGAACTATATTATTTTGAATTTGGGTTGAAGTGTATGCACTTCTTTTGAAGCATAAAGAATTTATTTCTAAATAGATATTATATTTTTGTTGAACTATGTTATTTTGAGTGTAATTTGAAGACTTGAAGTGTATACATTACATTCGGGATATAAAGAATTTATTTCTATATGGATGTTATATTTAATATTAAGTGGGTTGAAATGGGTTGTGTCAAATTTATGTCAACCCAACACGATCTGTTTATTAAGCATATCAAGTGAGTTGGGTCATGTCAACCCGCTTCATTGACAAGATGGGTTAGGGTTGAAAAGTCACGATACGATTATTAATTGAGGTTCAAGTTAAGGCATTTAGTCGAATATCTCTACCTCGACACGATATGAATCCAAAACGCTAATCCGAATTGACACCTCTACAATGGTGGGTGGAGCGTTTGTATCGTGATAGCAGATAACAAATTATGCCATATAATTGTCAGGTCACTATTTGATATGTTTCACGTGTTTTATAACTTGAAGGCATTGATTGCAGTAGATGTAGTCATGTAGATGTAAATGTACATGTACAAGATATACCATTTGTGGTAATAAACAAGATACCATCTCAAAAGAACAATATTCTTTACTCTCTTATAAAAACAAGCCCATATAGATAGATAAATATATAGTTAGATATATCATAAATAAATAAATAAATAAATATCTGCAAGAAACGTCTCGGTAATTTGTTATAGATGCATTTTGTTGTAAAAATTTGATTTGATTTTTTTTTTTTTTTTTTTTTTTGGGGTAGAAACAAGGTTTTCCATATCCAATTCTATCAACTTACAAATAAATAAATAATTAGCTTTATCATCCATATAGACACAAGACACTAACCAAATTCATATACACACATGTCCACAAATTGATAAAAATCAATGAAATTGGATATGGAAAACTCCCATGTCCACAAAAAATTCAAATTTTTATATGGAAATACACTCATAACAAATTACTGACATGTTCCCTTATTACTCATGACCAACATGATATTAGCCATGGCCTTGTGTGTCTTCAATGTCTAAATCTTGAATGAACTTTACATGTTATTTGAGAATATCCTGAGAAAAGGAATTCTAATCAAATTGCTCTTCCAGGACAACGAGAAATAATATCTTTTTTCATAAACCGATAGTAAAATGGTTACACCAAAATTTAACTACTATGTTTCATGCATTTTGCAACTTGAAGGCTTTTTGTTTTTGTTTCTGAGAATCAATATCTTGAAGGCATTGATTGCACTGGATGTTGAAGATATCATTTGTGGTAATAAACAATGTACCATTTCGCAAGACCAGTATTCTTTACTCTTTTATAAAAACAAGTGTGTGTATATATATATCATAAATAAACCTTACAGAGAATTATATAATTATATTTATTAACTGTATAGATACTAGACACTAACCAAACTTATAAAATAGTATTTTTTAGGCTAAAATACAAAATTAACTCTCTAAGTTTTTTTATTTCTTATTTCAATAATCTAAGTTTGCATTTTGTTATTTCAGTTTTTTAAGTTTCAAGTCTCTTCAATCCAGTTCATCTGTATTTTCCGTTAACTATAATTTACTTTTTATTATTTATTTCTTAATTTTGTTAAAAAGTTAATTAAAAAATCAAGAAAATAAAATAACCCAATTACCCCCATGGCCCTATCAACCTCATCTGAAGAACACACAAAAATCCCTAGCCTAATAAAAGCATCCAATAGTAATAAACACAATGATGATGAAATAAGGTGGGATACAACCTCCCTAGAGAACCAAAGTGTGGGAACTCAAAAAGAGTTCAACATTATACATGCTGAATTCACGATTGAATTTCAATAACCTCTGATCGCTTTTTGCCCATATCTCTTTAATCACAAATAATTTTTGAGTGAGACTTGTTTTATTGAAAATTAGAGATCCATTCCTTCTAAATGGACACAGATTTGACTGTATTTGGATACAAAATGAGTGAGATACATTCGTTTGAAATTTGGTAACGATGTTATCAATATGTCAAAGAATACTTACGTATTTACATGGGTGGTATGTAACTTGCTCCAGAAACCAAATTTTTCCATAAATGAGTCCCACAATGACTCAGTCTTAAAGGGGACAGAGACAGCGCCCAATTGTCTAGGGTGCTCTAGAAATCCTAGTTTAAGCATATAAATACCCATTTTAAACATCCATTTCATAACAGTTCCAGAAAGAGTGTTATTTAGCTATCATTCTTCCAAAAGTCTGTTGCTTTCTCTAATCTCCTCAAACTAGCACACTAGCAGGTTTTTTAATCTCCAAAAACCCATGAAAAACAAGGTAGTGGGATGTAGACTTATACGACTAAAATGACAAGTTGTTAAAAGATGGACAGAAGAATTAATGATAACCGTAAATATGAACTTACATGACTAAAATGACCAAAATAAAACTTACAATATTAAAACGACAATTAACCAAACTGAAAGGTGTAATTTATATATCACAAAATGAAATGTTAGTAAAAAAAGCATATATATTATTTTTGTTTTAAAAAAAAATTTCTTTGTAGAGGGCAAAACCTAAGCCATTTTTTTAGGGGCACCGATTCTGCTAGGCAATGTGTGTTCTTTTTAGTCATTGGTTTCGTTCAACTTTTATATATATATATATATATATAAATACTTATTTAACATTTTGGGGCTAATGCACAACATGACTTCGCTACTATTGTGATTGGTTCTACTAAAAGTAATGACGCTCACAACAACTTGCCACAACAATAAATGTGAAAAAGATTATGAATTTTTTTAATTCTAATATTAACCTAGTATTTTATGTTCTCAACTATAATAATGTTTTAAAATTTTTGGAGAAGATAACTAATTAATTCTGACAACATGTTCCCATCCAAAAAAAAAAAAAAATTTAGCACAAGCAATGGAATTATTTCCTTCATTTCCTCGGGCAAAATTGAACGAGCACTTCAAATAAATTTAGCAAGCATAACAACCATTAACCAATTAGTAACCATCCACAATCAAGATGCCAAATTTTTAGGAGGAAAATCTCCAATCAAAGTGGAAAAAAAATGGAATCTAATCCAGTAAAAATTTCCATTTTAGAATAATGAGTTTAGGAAAATCTTTTCTAAAATAAATTCTATAGGCTACTACCAAAACATTAAGAACAAAACATTTTTGAATTACAACAAATATTTATCACATAACAACAATAAAATATTTTACTAAATGGGTCTTAGCATTTGAGAAAATGGAGATAATTTTCAATCCTGACAGTTCCAGGATTTTTTTTAGTGTAGTCATTAAGACCTTAAATTATACAAAATCTAATAAAAAGAGAACTTGAATATATCAATTTCATAAAAAAAAAAAATGCACATGCATGAAATTTTACAATTTCCTTTTACTAATTAACAAAATGAAAAACAAAAAGTGGCTAATGATAGATAAAAAGAGACTTGATAATGCCAAGCTTAAAGTGAAGGAGATCTGAAATGATGATAAAGAAGAGAAGAATGGAAAATGTGAGACAAAAAGAGAATGAGGTAGAGAGCAACAGATGATTCTTATTACAACGGCAAGCCAAGAAGAGCAGAGCTATCGACACCGACGAGTAGAACTTACAAGTTATAGTATCTCTCTTGATACCATTTTTTAGAAAAAAAAAAAAAAAATTTATGAATAATTTTTTCGGAATTGGTTGAACGAGTTATGAATTGTTAGTGGTTTTATTTTTATTTTCTTGAATGATTTTTTTTTTGTTTAATATTTTGTTCATTATTGTTATGAATTGTTAGTGGTTTTATTTTTAATTTTTTGTTTATTATTTATTGCTAAAAAAGAAATGTTCATGGTGGCCCAATTTAAAATTAATAATAGCTTACCATCTAAGATTTGCGAAAATGTTACTTTTGTTAAATCCAAATTCTTAACCTTCTTTAGTTAGGATGTTCGATTTTTTTTTTCCATAGGATAAACAAAACATGCTAATTTAAAAATAGCAGTGTATGTACATAATTTTTTGCAAGTATATTGTTTTATATATATATATATATATATTGCAAAAAACTCATTTCGTTAAGAACAATATCCAAAAAAAAAAAAAAGAAGGAAATTTCATTACATCTTCTTGTAAAATTGTGGGGGTAAAAAAATAATAGGTTTTACTGCAGTACGACAAAAAGCTTTACTGCAATATGACAAAGAGAACGTATGTAGAAGGCGACAGAAGAAATCATAATCACACACCAACAAGTCGCTCCATCTCTTTATAAACTCTTCGATATCGTTCATTTCTTCTCACATCCACAGCCACAAGTGCAAGGGTCTTGATCGACTAGTTTCTTTGCTTCTCTTTCTCTTAGTCTGTCTCTAGTCTATAATATTCCTTTACTTTATTGATCTACTTCTACTACTTTCTCAACATAACTATAAGAAAAAAAAAGTTCCAAAAAAAAAAAAAAAATGGAAGACAGGTCTCATTGCCTGAAGTTCTTTACGATTGTGCTCTTTTGCTTGAGCTGGGTTTCGGCTCACCGTGTTCATGAATATGACAAGCATCCACTATCCAAGTTCAACATTTATAAAACCACTCTTGGATTCCGTGACTCGGTCATCATTACAGCGACCCCACTCATTCTCGGCTCCAAGGTATACCACCTTTATATACAACACTAAATCAAGCATCTACGTACTACGTGGTGTGTGTGCGTGTCTACGTACGTACGTACGTATATATATATATATATTGTCTCTTAAGTTTAGTTCATGAGTGATTTTAGTATATAAATTTATCCTTGTGCGATTGGGTGACAGTAAAAATTGTCACTTTATCACTCCATTAGACATTAGGGACTAAATACGATTATTTTATTCAATTTTTTCTCTCTTGTATGGGAGAAATTATACCGTTTTCAGGGTGGATCACATCATTTGTCTACAATTCTAGTAAAAGACTTTCACCTATTTAAAATTGCCGAATCAGTATTTAATTTTTATTTAAAACTTCACAATTTTAAATAAGTAGGAGTCTTCACATCATTTGTCCACTATGAGAACTTTATAATTTCTCCTTGTGTGGGTTTGTTTTTATATAGAAAATATAATTAAAAACAAAGATATAAAATATAATTAAAAGTTATCATGACTTCTAAGTAGAATTTATGGTGTATTTTTGTGTTAGAAACACATCTCCTCTCCTTTTGTGAGTGTGCGTGCATTTTCTCTAGAAAATAAAAATCACTTTCTATTCCTCAAGAGCTAATAAAATCAATCTCTTTAATTATATATACACACACATATATATATATATATATATATATATATATATATATGCACTATTTCAAAAAATTATTATGTAAATACCCCCACCCTCTCTCGGGGTTTGAACTGAGGCTCCGCATAGTACCATCCGGATTAATTCGCCGGTGGTAAAATGGCATTTGTTAAGAATTAAAAATAATCATTTAAAACTTTACATAGATTTTTTTTTTTTTTTAATCATTCAAGCTAAGCTAAATATTGATACATTGGGGGGGTGTCAAAATAAATGAATCCATTGATTGACAGGAAAGAAGTGTGACAATAAATCACATTGTCAATAAATATGTTGACTAAAATGGCATTTAACTTCCTTATAAAAAACAAATAATGATTGAGATCCTTAATTTAAAGTTTAAAGGATAAAATATTTCAATATTTTGAAGTTTATGCTAATACCAGCCATGTCTAAGACATTTCAAAAAATTTCAATTTGGTTGATAAACCATTACTCATTTTTCTACTATTTGTCACGTGGATTAGAAAATACATTAGTTAGTTTTGAAATGTCTTGAAATTAACTAGCACATTAACCCAAACTTCAGGAGAATTGATGATATTTTACCCAAATTTAAACTATAAAGACTATAAATACACTTTTAACCTTTAAAGTTTAAGGTTATTTTTATTTTAATCCTTTAGGCTTAAAATTTTTCATTTTGATAATTTGTGTTTGATTTTGTTTTTATAATGATCATACCATCTATTTTGCCAGTAATTTGATCATTGATGTTTAATTAAATCATAAATACTAGCTCTAATATACTTTGAAATATAGAGAGTTCATTATTTTTGTAGGGAATATATATATATATATGTGTGTGTGTGTGTGTATGGACAGTCATATTACTATCAAAATTTGGATAGAAGGACCAATATAAAAATGAAATCAGTTGTGAATAATAAAAAATAAAAATTTTGCAATGTAAATGAACAAAATAAAAGCAACACAAAAATTTAACAGCCAAAGTGTACACTAGTCAACTTTAAAATTATGCACGTGTAACTTATTAATAAAAAGAAAAAGTATGATACACTAACATGTCGGTTAAGCAATTAGGTTTGTTTATTCCTTCACATGGGCTGCCTAAACCTTAACCCATATATGGTTTCGTTTACAACTTAAAGCTGAGTTTCTATTCTTCTCTTCTCTCAATTCCTTTCTAGTATGTTTGGCGAAGATTATTTTTACCAACTTATTTTATTATTTAGCTTATTTTTTATACTATTCATGAGTTTCACTACATTTTTTAGTACTATTTATAGGTTACACTGTACTATTTTAGCTAATTCTTACTTTTATCTACAGTACTTTCAGTAAAAAATTTTCAATTTTAACAAAATAAGCAGATTTCAAACTGACACTTAACAAACCAATAAACAATAATGATAAAAACAGGTAAAACACATGGTGCTTCCCTTGGCTTTGGCCCTCCAATGTGAATTTGACAAGCATCCACCATCAAAGACAACATTTACAAAATAGCAGAATTCGAGTAATAAAAGTTAATTTGTTATACTATTTTTTTCACAATCATCACTTTCACACATAAGCTCAGCACTAATACTATTTTTTTTTTACACCAATTATGATATACCACATAGACAATTATAAGAAATATTATAAAATTTTTTTGTTTCATCAGACTTATTGAGTATAAAAACATGCACCTACTTATATAACAATGCTTAATTTTTACTCACTTTTAACACGTCGTTTGTCCCCCTTATTGTGTTGCAAATGTGTTGGCTACATTCCTATAAAAAAAAATAAAAAATAGAAAGTGTCGGCTACATTAATAAATAAAAAAAATGAAAAAATTCTCACACAAATTTTTATATATTTTTAATAATATTTACTTCACGTGTGTAGATGCAAGGATGGAGTCATAGCCCTCATCACACAAAAAATAATAAGTCTTGATACACAAAGAAATTTAACCATTTTTTCACAACTACATCCCTTAGGTAAAAATAAATAAATTGATGTTAATAGTGATTCCAATATAAAAGTAATATTGCACCAATCATAATTTTTTAATCTAAAATATTGTGAAATTTGGTGTGTTTGTAATATTGTGGACCAAAAATCCCCTTGCTTATTTAAAATAAATAAAAATAAAATATTTTCTATTTTTATCAATGTTTTTTAAGGTTCAAAAGTGATTAAAAAAAATGTATGTTAGATGGTAGTTGTGAATTTTGTTCGGGTTGAAGTCAAATCCTAATTCTGATATTGGTTTGATATATGATTGTACAGGGTGAGGACACAGCATGGGTTACTGTGGATCTTGTAAACCCTGATCCTTCCGATGATGATTGGGTTGCAGTTTATTCTCCTGCAAATTTCAAGTAATGTTGATCTTTGTATCACTATTAATTGTCTAGCTACACCTTTTTTTTCTGGACTCAGGCAATTTTTAATAGAACACAACTTTTATATATATATATAGTAACTGAGATAATGTTCGAGGAAAATTTCATGGAAAATATAGTTTTATATATATAGTAATTTTGAATCTTCTATTAATTAGTCTAGAAATTGAAGGAATTTATTTTGAAATGGCAGCTCATCAACTTGTTCAGTGGAAAATGATGAATTCCAGTCTCCATATTTATGTACAAGCCCGATAAAGGTGCATATAGTGTAAAGATTGAAAGTGAGATTAAAGTAACACATAGAGCATCTTGTTTTTTGCTTCTCTAACCTTTGTGACATGAATGTCTTTCTTCCAGTACAAGTACGCAAATTTCTCCAATGCAAACTATAACCAAACAGGCAACAATACTTTGAAGTTCCAATTGATCAATCAACGGGCAGACTTCTCCTTTGCATTGTTTTCAGGCGGCTTGTCAAATGTGTGTCAAGGACTCTTTCTACATTTCTTATTCTTCATGAATATGCCTATCTGCATCTCTATCTAATACTGTCCACGTTAACTAATTTCACTGATGATATGTCAATGATAGTATCATATATGTGGATTGTGTTGCAGCCTGTGTTGGTCGCAGTTTCAAATGTCATAACATTTTCCAATCCAAAAGCACCTCTATATGCTCGCCTAGCTCATGGAAAGTTATGGAATGAAGTAAGTTTACACTAATATTGATGGTTCTCTTTAAAAACTTC
The DNA here is from genome assembly GCA_023055345.1 of Quercus wislizeni. NCBI lineage: Eukaryota > Viridiplantae > Streptophyta > Magnoliopsida > Fagales > Fagaceae > Quercus > Quercus wislizeni. The sequence goes on from JALGQJ010000003.1 coordinate 3,262,586, forward strand.
TAATACAAATTATATTTTCATGTCTCAATTCCTCAAAAATGTTAATTTTTTCTTTTTTTTTCTCTTTTAAATTTCTATATAAAGTTTGCTTGCAAGAAGAATGTCGTAAAATAAAGGCCCAAACCCCCTAGTGATTGTCAAAAATGTCGTAAATTAACTCTATATCTTTGATTAATCAACTCTAGTTTAGGTTATATATGAGCAGATATACATACAATACATATATAATTTTTTGATGTTATGCAGATGACAGTAACTTGGACGAGTGGCTATTCCATAGATGAAGCTGTTCCATTTGTTGAATGGGGTTTGAAGGGAGAAGAAACACGTACACGATCCCCTGCTGGAACATTGACAGTTGAACAAAACAGCATGTGTGGTATGTTAAACATATTTCATATACCCACAATTGCACCACATTACACAATTTTACTAATGAATTCCAATTTGTTATTTGATCACACTATACTTGATCCATTAACTTTTTAGTTTTAGATAAAGCTTTTAGTGGTGAAAAAAGCCTCTGATTATTCACTTTTTTTTTTTTTTTTCTTGAAATAGTAAACTATCAACAAGCAGTCATCAATCATCAAATATGTATACTGTGTCTTGTCCTATATTGCAAACAATTGAGTTTGTCAAGTGACTTTTAATGGTTGAAGACACAACATATCCTAGGATTTATCCTTAGCCTGCTTATTCATAACCATATATGGTTAGAAAATCTTGATCTCTAATTTGTTTATTCCTCTTTACAAATGGATCGTTCTTCATTTTAATTTCTAGGTATGTTACACAGATCGAGGATGAGCTTTTATCACTGTGGACAAATTTCTTTTCAATTCATGCTATATAATGCTGTTTCGTGATGAGATTTCCTTATTGCTTTGCAGGTGCACCTGCACGAACAGTTGGCTGGCATGATCTTGGTTTCACACATACAAGTTTCTTGACAAATTTGTGGCCAAACACTGTGTATGTATTTAACTCATTTCCATGACATAAAAGTCTTCTTGAATGTAGTAATGATATTTGCTAAAGGTTGTTATATATGATGGATTTCAGGTACTTCTACAGGATGGGTCATATCTTATCTAACGGTTCATATGTTTGGGGCAAAAACTATACTTTCAAATCATCCCCTTATCCTGGACAAGACTCCTTACAACGTGTTATAATATTTGGTGACATGGGGAAGGTAAAACCTACACAAAAGAATAAACAATAGAAAATAATAATTGAATGAAGTAAGTAATCACCTTTTGGAAGAAAAAAAATTCCAATGCACCAAACCAACCTATTAGTACATTTTTTTTTTTTAGAAATTTATAGATTAAAACATCAACTAATAACTTAGATTCTCCCATGAAATATAGGCAAAAGTGATGAGATATGAGTTTATGTTAAAGAGTATTTTAACCTAAGGCTTGTAACTAACTTCATTTTATTTTCTTCATTAGATTTTCCTCCTGAGACAATTAACCAAAAAAAAAAAAAAAATCTTCATTTCTCCTATAAGAAGACATGATTTAAAAAAAAAAAGAAAAAAAAATCATTTGGGTTCTTGTCATAGTTGAATTCATATGACGCCATACAACTTTTCTGTCTATACCGTAAGTCTCCATCCCTTCAAAAATTTTGTCATTATGGTGAACCATGTCTACTGTGAAATTGTTTCTCAAAAAAAAAAAAAAAAAAGAAGTCTACTGTGAAATTTATCTTTCTATATATAAAGCCAATTTATTGGAAATTGGCTCAAATTTCTAATTTAACTTAATTGCCTATTTAGCTTCTTCTGGTATAGAAGAAAAGTTGACTTGGTTACTTCTTTTCTGGGGTTTTTTTGTGCAAAATGAAAGTATATTCCAATAAAATAAGTAATTGATATTTCTTTTCCATCTAGGAATAGGATTTGAGCTCTAATTTCTAGCAACTTGCATTCAGTCAAGTTCTTAAGAACTCTTGCTAGGAATTAAGGCTCAAACCCCTTCCTTAAAATTTTTTGAATGAGTGTGTATTGTTGGCCAAATTGAGTTTCTTTTAAAATGATTGATGAGAAAAAGATTCATATTTCTTCCTATTTCCTGTAGGGAGAACGCGATGGCTCAAACGAATACAGTAGTAAAGATCCGGGTGCACTTAACACTACTGACCAACTCATCAAGGACTTGCCAAATTATGATATAGTTTTCCACATAGGAGATATATCATATGCAGATGGATATGTTGCAGATTGGGACCAATTCACGGCACAGGTGGAGCCCATTGCATCAGCTGTTCCATATATGGTTGCCAGGTTTGTGTAACTGATCATTACTTGTTTTCATCTATATTAAGATTTAGATTTTAGGTATTACTTGATGAAAATGTCCTTCAATAAATTTTTAGTTGATTATCTTGCAGTGGTAATCATGAACGTGATTGGCCGGATTCAGGTTCCTTCTATACAGGTACAGATTCAGGTGGGGAATGTGGTGTGATTGCTGAGACCTTATACTACGTTCCTGCAGAGAATAGAGCTAAGTTCTGGTAAGATGAGCCTCAGCAATACAGATAGCACAGTCACACACAAATAAACATTATTCGTATGCTGATTACATAGAAATCATTTTTTGCTATTAGTAGTGCATAAAAGAGTAACTCCACCCAAGCACTTGGGCATGACATTCGACCACTTGCTACGCTTTGGTCAGATTGGTGATCCATTAATTTGTAGTGCACATGAAATAGCTCAGATTGTATTTTGGCATTGTGACAGTGTTACATAGGTATGCGCTGAGTCTCAAATTTGGGTGCTCACTAAGTTGATATAAGCTACAAAAGCCATTATGAGGAACCTAATTGAGACTGGTCCTTTCGCCCACATGTTACTAGCACTTCCTCGAGTTTTAACATATTGTATCAAAGTGAGATTGTGAAAGTATTGCATGGGAGTGTGTTGAGTCCTACACTGGGCGAGCTACACCAAGAAATGAATCATATACAACTATTATCTTTACATTTGCAACCTGTTGTTATGAGTTTGGTTAGACTTAAAAGGAGAGGATGAGTTGAACTCTTGTCAAACCTTGTTCAATAGTTAGCTTGGTGCACTTTTTCTAACATAGATTAGTTTGTTGTAGAGTGTGTTTGTCATTCTATGTTTTTGTGACCACAATTTCCATTAACATGCAGGTATTCAACGGATTATGGCATGTTCCACTTTTGTGTAGCTGATAGTGAGCATGACTGGAGAAAGGGTTCAGAACAATATAGGTTCCTTGAGCAATGCCTTGCATCAGTTGATAGACGAAAGCAACCTTGGTTAATCTTTGTTGCTCATCGTCCCCTTGGGTATTCCTCTAATGATTGGTTTGGCGAAGAAGGCTCGTTTGAAGAGCCCATGGGAAGGGATGACTTGCAGAGGCTTTGGCAGAAGTACAGGGTTGATATCGCTTTCTATGGCCACGTCCATGCCTATGAAAGGACATGCCCCATATACCAGGTATGGATGGAGCAACCTAATAGGGAGGTTCCTTAGACTCTCAATGTAAACAAACTTACGTGCCTATGAATATGCATTCATATGTAACTCATTCTCATGTATACATAGTAAAATTAATTTATTTCACTATGAGATAGTGTCTATGAAACTCATGGCACACCATCATTGAATGCTACCGTATGCATATTGTTTAATGCATGTAGTTAATGCTTCCTGGAAATGCTTTGTCACTGCATATTAGTAGATTTTTAAAGGTTAACTTTAATGAGTCTTGGTTTAGTTTGAGCACCTCAGAACAATGTAGCCATTTAAAAACGTAGTCAAGGTTTTTGGACAATATTTGGACATTTTGGAAACCATTTTAGGTCTTTCTACATAGTATCAAACACTCAATTTCACTACTTAATATAAGCTTCTATGGTCATGAAAAATTTTCATACGTTACAAGAAGGATAACTCATTGAGCAATGCGCATATATGTCCCGCTGTACTATAATATCTTTCTCTTTTGAGTTTCTAGATATGTAGTGCATTAACGATTAAATTTTAAGATCACTTGCATGCAATTTTCTCTAATAATGTTTTATCAATGCTGGTGATGTAGAACACGTGTGTTAAATCAGAAGTATCCCATTATTCGGGTACCATGAATGGAACCATCCATGTTGTTGTTGGAGGTGGAGGGCACCACTTAGGATCATTCTTTGACACAATACCCAATTGGAGTTTATACAGAGATGCTGACTGGGGATTTGTCAAAATGACAGCGTTCAATCGCTCTTCTCTCCTCTTTGAGTACAAGAAAAGCAGAGATGGAGAGGTATATGATTCCTTCACCATTAATAGAGAGTACAACGATGTCATTTCTTGTGTCCATGACAGTTGTGGACCATCCACCTTGGCGGCTTGAGCTTTATCCGAAAATCCCTTCGAAGGAAACTTATGTATTAATTATGTTTGTTAGAACTTTTAATCTTAAAATTCCTTTTTGGAGGAAACTTATGTATGATGTTTGTTAATAAGCATCATTGCTTTGCATTGATGCAAATGTTTTATGAAATATATTAATATCTACTCGTGCTAGTTTCTACTCCATCATGAATCCTTCCCCTTTTTGTCTACTTTTCCACACTTAACATTGTGATCACTAGTTCATTTGGTTAGACGTTTTGATAGAATAAAAGAGCATTTTTAAAACTTAAAATTCTGTTTTGCAATCACAAACTCCTCATAACTTTTTTATAATCGCTCATTTGAAACTCAAAACATGATTTTTTAACAACTTATATGAATGCACCCACTATCTCGTGAAATATATGCAAAAAATATTGTCATTCTATGTATCCCAATATATGCTATGCATAATATACTTTTCTTCAGTTTTTCTAATTTATAAATTGTTGTTTATTTAGAGTGTTTGCACAAATTTTAATCTAATTATAGATGTTCTTTTTCATACTTGTATCAATTTAATATTTTTCCTTAAAAGCTAAAAAACTGAACAAACCATTCAGCAGATATTAAAATACACTTTTTTTTTTCTTTTTTTTTTTGGAGGGGGATTAACATACACTTTTAAGGGAAAAGATTTGTAATAAACTAATTACTTGCAACAACTTTTGCAAAAATGCACACATATTAATGCATTAAATAGACACCTATCCAGACTTATATTTAAATGAAAACTTCCTTGTCAAGATTGGATTTTTCACCAAATAGCCACTTGACATGTGTGTATTTTGCAAGAGTTACTGCAACTTAGTTTACAACAAATCCTTACCCCACTTTTAATATTTATTCAAACTTCTCGTGACATAACCTAACCTCCAAACTTATCCTTAGTAAAAATTGGACTATTTCTTTTATCCATGGAGTTATTAATAAATAAAATAGCTTTTGTTTTTTTGCATTATTTCCCACCAAAAAAAGTGGGGATTCCTTATATTTTTCAAAAATCATAATTTTCAAGTAAAGTTCAAATATATTTATTTTTAGAATTTTAACCCGCTTGGGGCGTCCTGTAAATTGCAACTGTGCGTCCACAATAATAATGGGCCCGTTTGGTCATAGTTTTCAAAAATTGTTGTTTAAAAAGATGTGAAAATTGTGGTTTAAAAAATGTTGTTAAAAAACGTATTTTTAGTGTGAATAAAAAAAAAAAATGTGTTTGGTATCATGATTTAAACAACATTTTTCAGTATTCAAAAAATATAAAATATGTGTTTAGTATGTGTGTTTTGAATGATAAAAAAAGCTGACTAAAGTACAAAATAAATATATTTTAAATTAGGAGAGAGAACGTGGTGGCCCATAAATCAGGAGAGAGCCAAAACATTTAAAAAAAAAACTGACGAAAGTATGAAAAAGCTGACCAGTGCACTATTGTTTGTTGTTTGAGATAATTACGGAATTGCCACTAAGCAATAGTGTTTATTGTTTAAAAACTATCCGAAGCTAATTTCAAAAAATGGGTTTTATAACATTGGTTTTTGAACAATGTTTTCCAAACAACAGGGACAGAACTGGTACACCAAACATATTTTTTTTGTTTTTGGATAGTAGTGTTTAGTGTTTAAACACTAAACACTAGTGTTTAAACATGGTGACCAAACGCCTCCAATATTTGTCCCCACCAGTTTTGAATGCCTAGTCTACGTTCACGGCCCACTTTTGAGTAAACTTCAGACAATTCGCGCGGTTCATTCTTAGTCTTAAATGATTTATTTTTAATAAAATGCACGGAAGATCAACTTTTATGAGAAAAAAAAAATTTAATAGCTTTTTATATTTTTCATGAGAGTGGCGTGAGAACTTTCCTTAAACTAGTGTGTAACCGTCCATACATATGTACAGATACAATTAAAAATAATCACAATTACACGGTTTAAATTATACATTTGTTTTTTTTTTTTTTTTGAGAAAAAGTTCAAATTATATATATATATATATATATGGTATTAGCTTACATATTTTTTAAACTATACATTTCTAAATATAACCTGTGTTTATGCATGAGAATGATGAATTGTAGTGGTGCAATTGATGTTTGTTTGAGTTATTAAACATATAGAAAATAGTTCGACCAGGACATTTGGACGTATTAAAATAGCTTTTCATTGTAATTTTCATGATATTGGTTACACCAAGTTTCTCATTACATTGCTATTACGTATATAATTTTAAAAATCACTATTTTATTTACAATATCAATTCACAATTATTATATGTGAAATTCTACTAAATATAACACAACATAAAAATAATAAATTTGTCAAATAGTATCTCCTAAATTGAATGTAGATAGGTGCATGAAATCGTTTAGTTCAATTACAGTTTATTATGTTCAATATCTTCGCATACAATATATCTGAATAGAAACAGTATAAAAAAAATGTTCATTAGTTCAAAGAAAAAATAACAGCAAAAATAAAAATAATTAATTTGTATGAAAAGCTGACAAAAGCAAAATCTAATTTTGATTCTAATTAAATTTTCTCTAAACTTTGGTTTTAAAAAGCATATATATATATATATATATACCCACACACATATATGTAGATTAGTGTGTAGCCCCATATATATGCACAAGTTCAAATTATACATTTTTTAAAGAAAATGTTCAAATTATACAATGCTATTAGCTTACATTTTTTTTAAACCATACATTTTTAAAATATGCATGGTGTCTCATATATATATATATATATATATATATGTGGGGGGCCAAGGCTTAAGCTTCTGTGTTGGGCCTAAAGCCCAATTTACTGGCAAGAGTACGTCCGAGGAGGAAGAAACGTTTAGGAAAACCCCATAGTAGTTGGAGGAATAGAGAAATGTTCAAAGGCATTAGTCCGAGAGGGTCATCATCCTCGGACCTGACAAATGTCAGTAAAACGAACTTCGTCTTACCTTGGGTAACCTTCCAGGAAGCTCCAGCAATGAAGATAGACTTCAGATGTACAGGGAAGGGATAAGAACACGGAAATATCTAAGGGAAAAGCTGTTACCACCGCATTAAATGCACTACAGCAGCTTTCCTGGCCGCATTAATGTGGAGAAGACTTCTAAACAGTACCTTCAACTACTACCGCCCACAGAAAACCAAAAAAGTCTGCTCAACAGGATATATACTTGAGTACAAGGTTGAATGATGGACAAGTGGACGATGGAAATGGATCGGAGAGGACTATATAATGGGAAAAAACCTCCATAAGAAGGGGATCGAAAAAACATAAAAGGAGAAGACGGAGCAAAATTCACTGTAGCACTAGGAAGAACATATCGTCTGAAATAGTAAATTCATCCAAAACTTACTTCTCGGACTTAAGCTTAACCTTTGATTATGCGTTTTGTCCTCCTCGGACAGGCTCAGAACCCCAATCAACTGTTATAAAACCCATCACAAGCCTAGTTCTTTCACCCACTCTCTTACAAGTTTATTGTATTGGGCTTATTGGGCCCATATCCTATTCCATTTGGGTTTGGGCTAGAAATTGTGACCCTACAATATATATATATTTCTTTTATTCTTTAATTGGTGTTTTAACAGTTTTTCATCATTGCACATATTAATTCCAAGTTTTTTAATAGTGCTTAAAATATCACCATAAGTTAAATTATCATAATCAACATAATCATTTTTACCCATTAATTCTTGTTTTTATCTTATGAGCAGAGATAGGAGGCAGATCGTTAATAAACTTTTCTTTCCAATAAGGCTTGTAACAGCCTTTCCGAAGCATAACTCTGGAAATGAAAACATCTTGGTACCATCTATAATCAGACATAGTAGGACATCTCAAATTGTTTAGATAATCATAAATTCAAAAAGAAATATTAGATGGAGGACCAACAAAATGTTTGAGAATAGTATAGATCAAGGTATTGACACCATCACGAATACCTCTACCAATACTTTCATCAAAAATAGGAAAACCTTCATCATTCTTTTTAACAGCATGTTTAATAGATTCTCTAGAATCTTCTGTGAGATATGAATCCCACCATCCAGGAAGAGTGCTAGAAAAACCAGTAACAAGAAGGTCAACAATTTCAGGGTGATCAAGATTATGGTTATTCACATAAGCAATTCCAACCATAGACATATGACCAATTTTATTAATGATTTCCTATTCAGACAGACTATCAATATTCCATTCATAAATTTTATCAGCAGAAACAGAAAACTAGGTTTGAAAAGATCTTTCTTCAAACTGCATATAAGGAGGAGTAGGTTTTGAATACCAATTTTTTGTAAAAGAAATGGGTTTGGAGTTTCCAACAAATCTTTTAATTTATGGTAAATCATCATCAAAAACCTTTTTTGCAGAAACAGAAGATAATGAATCAGAATCTGTGTTTTCATCAGAAACAATTTCTTTTTCATTTCTTGAAATAATACGAGCAGCACTTGTAGAAGTACCCTTAGTTTTAACTTTTAAATCAGAAAGCATGAGAAGTTTTAAACTTCAATTTTCCATCTTGACTGGGTAAATCAATCAAAGGCTTTTTAGTTTTTGAAACAAGAGTTTTTTCAACAAATTTTTCTTCAATACGGTCAAGTTGTTGATCAATAATATGCAAGGATTCATTAGTAAAATTATTTTGTTCAACAATACTAATAATAGGAGTTTGATCATCAGCAATTTTGAAAGGGGAGGCCTTAACATCAGTCTTTTTACAAGTTATCAAACTGTCTCAAGAGGCAGATGCGTAGACCTAACAATGGTTTTATCTTCTTTAACAAAATTTGATTTCTTTATCACATTCAAATGATTTTTTGAAACTTCATCATGGTAATGTCTTTTTCAAGATTCCTTCTGTACTTGTTAAAAACATGACTAATAAAGTGATTCTTGGTTTGCCATTTATAAATGCTTTGTATCCCTTTCTTGTTGAACATGATAGAATTACTATTGATCCTTTTGGACAGAAAGTAAAATTCAAATTTGCTTCAAAGTTTGAAATTGACACTGATGATGCTTTAAATTTGATTCATGCTAAAGCCAAATATCTTAACTTCCTTAAGCAAGAAGTTAGATACAAGAAAATTGCTGAATAGCTTTCTGATAAACTATTGCAATAAAAAATTAGTAATGTTCTTGTTCACTCCAATTCTATTGATGAACACTGGAAACGTTTGTATTTGGATACTATCAAAAGAAATGGTCTTGATGTTTCTGTTAAGATGCTTATCCAAGAATCAATGATGGATTCTTGCGAATGTTTCACAGATGTTTTTAAAGGTAATATTCATAGTGCCAAAATATTACCTACTACTTATTATCATAACATTCTCAATGTTTCTTCGTAGGAATCAGAACATGTTGCTTGGATAAGTACCACTAATAAGTGGAATAATAATAATAATACTTATATCACTAGTAAGTGGATCATTATGACTTCCCTAGCAATAAGGAGGAACAAGGGAAAAGCACCTGCATAGGGCTATTCTCAAGACAAAAGGCTCCCAACGGGGCAACCTTTTGTAATGCATGAAGGCGCTTCTTTTGGGATAAAACCCAGTGGATCAACATCCCTTCAGGGATTTGTCCCGGCAGATGTGACATATTCCAGTGCTGAGATGGTAATTGCTTTGCAGGAAGTTTTGTCTAAAAATTTATAATTTCACAATGGAACCTATTCAGAACTTCTAGATTCTATCAAATTTATTCTTGATAACCTTCAAGCTGCTTTTACTATAAACCATCGCAACCTTTTCAAAAAAAACCCTCCAAGCACTTGAAATCCACCTTGTTAACCTTATTGCACAAAATGAGGCTTATACAAGCCACTATGCTAATCTTGTTTCAGAACATACTAACCTTGTTTCAGAAAATGAGGCTTTTAGAAGCCATCTTGTTAACCACCCAAATATTATAAACGAACCCTATGATCCCTACACTGGTCAACTCTTCGGCAAAGAGGAAATCCATTGAATGGATATAAAAAAACTATTATGGGCACCGATTATGCAAGATTGAGTCTTAAGACCCAATCTCTATTAAGAAGTGCTATTGCCAACTTGCCAACAGATATACAACTTCGTATTCTGGAAAGCAAGGCTATGTTTAGATCTTTTGACCTATGGTACAAATATTTCAAGAAACTTGTTACAGCCACTATTCCTAATCCTGATGAATTGGATGAATTTGACAATGTCTTTATCCAACAGATTGGGAAAAACACTTTGGGAGCAGTCTCAGAGTGTATGAAAAGATGCATCTGTTTCGAGGCCTCTTGGTCAATTACGAGGATGGAACAAATGATGATGAAAAGGACCCCGGTTGGCTATCCCAAATGTATGAATACGGCTTTATCAAGTTCCTTAGGTTAACAAGCCATGACTAGATTAGTCAGTTCTCATAAATTATCCAAAGGGCTATTTCACAGATTAATAGTCCTTCTGTTTCTATTAGATGTTGGAGTACCCTGCCAAAATGGGGAAGAGATAATTGGATGAATGTCCAGCCCTCAAGATATCTCGTACTTAATAATGGGTTCACTCATCAAGGTTAATGGTATGAAGGAAATTCCTACCTATCCTTTAGAGATCCCTATGCTCTTGCTAAATGTTGGAGAAATTACTTTAATAACCAAATTCTTGATATTATCCAAGACCTATGGAAAGATTATCATTTCATAGGAAACACAGATATAATCCATGTTTTTGGTATTAAACCATATGTTTCTGCTTTTAGTCATCTAGAAAGAACTAGTCATGATGATCCAAGGAAGTTTCTCATACCAGGGAAAAGCCTTGTTTATGAGCCATTGCTATATTGTGGATTTTGCAACCTAGTATGCTACTTACCATTAACATGAATGCAATGATGATCTCCCATGGGATCCTAATGATAGTTGCCCATCTAAATTTTATGATACTAATTAGACATCTGGCCTACACAACAACCAAAATACTTCAATGATAAAGTTCTCCTACTATTGTCTTACACTATTGCTCCATGTGCACTGCTCCATGCGCAAATGATAATGTTTTGGTTCAAAAAGATTTTTCATGCTTCTAGTCATTTCAAGCTCAGATGATGATGTTCAAAGAGATTTCTCATGCTTCTAGTCTTTTCAAGCTCAGATGATTCTTCATGCTTTTAGTCATTTCAAGCTTAATGATGATGTTTTGGTTCAAAGAGATTCTTCATGCTTTTAGTCATTTCAAGACTCACTTTCGGCAAGTTTTGGTTCTTTAAATTGGAGAATCAGACAAGGCCCCTGTTGCTGAAGATTTTGGGTCAAAAAGTGAAAAAGCACTGTTCACTTTTTACTATTCACTGATTACTGTTCATAGATTAATGTTCATTGATTACTATTCACTTTTCACTGTTCATCGGTACTATTCACTTTGAAATTTTGCCTGTTTAAGGAGGGATGTCCCTTATGCTTAACCAAGTTCAGTTCTAACTAGGTTCAGTGCTAGAGCCAGAATTCTCTTTAGGACTACTACTACTCTCCTTTAGAACTTCTCTCTAGAATTTCCACTATTTCCCTACAAAGCCTTGTAACTAGAACTAGTTCAAGCCTAGTAACTGTTAAACTGTTCTTGTAACTACTACTGTAAGTTCTGTTACTTATTTTCAATATTAACTACTTTTAGTGTTCAGTTTGTTCTATACTAGTTCTACCACCTTATTATTGTTGATTTGATCTATACTGCTTGGTTGGTTCTATTGCCTTACTATTATTTTAAATTACTTTGTTTATATCTGCAATACCACCTTCTTGGCTGGTTCTACGTTTATTTTATTTTTAACATAGATCTTGATCTCTTTTTGAAATACTTTCAAATCCAGCAAAGGAATGTCTTCCTTTGTTGATCCTCAAGGTTGATTGTTTTGAAAACTTATTTTAATAGTACCATCAAGATATTGTTGAATATGAGTGAGATCTAATTCATCAAAAGCAGGTTTAGCAAGAGGGGTTTCTTGTTCCAATGACCATTCAGTGGGAAGCTTAACATCTTACCACTGAATCATTTTGGAACTTGAACTTTAGTATCAGGAGTAGAACATTTAATTAACCAGCAGGTTCTCTATTGATCCTAGCACCAGGATTCAATTGAGTACCTAACAATCTATAATAAATATGATAAATCAAAGCAAAAGGCTTACTTCCTTCTTTCATATGATAATCAGATGAAGCAATATTCAGAGTTAAAGCTTTAATAATATTAGAATCATCCAAAGCAAGAGTAAGATCAGGATAACAGTTAAAATACACAGGACCATCATATAAAGAAGCAGTAATCATACTAAGAATGCTATCTTTAAAATTCTTAAATCTAGCATCTCTTAAACACATAAGAACAGAAGCATTTATACCTTTTCTAGTGAGTGGTTTAATAGCAACTTAAACAAGACCAATATGCAAATAACTAAATTCTTTAGCAATAAATTCACCAATGTTTTTCTTAGAAAACAAGCAACATTTTTCATGAGTTCTTGAAATAGAAAATGTTTGTTCAATAGTTCTAACTTTATAAGCAGTATGAAAAGTGTAAAGTTGTAATTTACAACTGTGTTTTTGTTGGCTCTAATTCCGTGTCAAATTTGATTGTAATTTTATTCAATCTATTATACCCTGTATTTATTGTGGGATTTACTTGTAAAGGTTGTGTGATAGAGAGAGAGAGTGTGAAGACTCAAGCAACTGAAGACTGAAGAATTTTCGCAGGTAGCTCGCGACTAAGCATCCCGCGAAATGATGCATGTGCCCTCCACATAACTGGAATGCAAAGAGTCAAGACAGATGGAGATAGCTGTGTTTCGCGAGTAGCTCGCGGGTAAGGCCTTCCCTCGAGACATTCACGAAACATTCTATTTTGCCAGACTATGCTATCTGATACACACTTTCTGTACCCACACTATATATACCCACATTACCCACAGTTGAGGAGTGCTTCTGAGAAAAAACCCTAGCCACAAACCTTGAGAGTTAGAGATTGTGATACCCACATATCTTTACACATTTGCTTATGGATTTTCCTTAACCCCTACCTCTCCATTTTCCATGTCATTGAGAGGTTGATAGCCCAAACACTTACCACACATTTTTAGAGTGTCAAGTGAAGTTTTGGTGCTGCTAGGAAGTATTGGAAGAAGCCAAAGATGGCAGATGCAACATGGAGCTTGTTGCGGGATCTAGAGAGTTAGACAAGACAAGGTTTCGAGTAACCTTGTTGGAGTAGGAGCTTGGAGGGCTTAGGTACATTGGGTAGATTAGGCTTGGAAGGTCTCTTCCTAACCCATGTATCCCAACTAATTGTCTAGTGGATTGATTACCGCTTGGAGGGCGGTGGAGAGGTTTTACGTGGAAGACTTCAGTTTCCTCTTTAATAACACATCGCTGTGTTGTCTTTGTGTTTGCATCCTTCTTCCCTACTCTTTTAGCTTTCATATTACTGTTGTGTTATATTGATTATGGCTTAGAGTAGTTTATTTGTTCATCCGCTTGCTTTTACTCTTTTTCACACTTAGTATAAGTTAGAGTAAAATCTATCAAGCTGTAATTTTTAACTTGGGGTTTAAACAGCTCTTGTGTTTTCACACATTTTAGAACATTCAATTGGTATCAGAGAGGGTGCACTTGCTGTGGTTTAATTACCTGAGTGCAATCCTTAACCCCGTTTGAGATGGACCGGTCTCAATCTTTAAATGCTCTACCATATTTTGATGGTAGCAACTATGCCTTTTGGAAAGTTCGGATGAAGGCATTCCTGTGTTCTATTGATGAATCTGTTTAGGATGCGGTAGATGTAGGATGGACTAGGCCAGAGGCTGAAAAATCCACATAGGACAAGGTAGCTTTTGCTACAGCTAACACTAACAGTAAAGCTTTGAATGCAATTTTTTGTGGTGTTTCTCCAGATGAGTTTCACAGGATATCTCACATCACTATTGCCAAGGAGGCGTGGCAGATATTGGAGACCACGTATGAAGGAACAAAGAAAGTAAAAGACACTAAGTTGCAGATGCTGACCACTCAATTTGAGGAGTTGAAAATGAGTGAAGATGAGTCGTTTGACTCTTTCTATAGCAAGCTAAATAAGGTAGTTATTGGCAAGTTCAACTTGGGTGAGAAAACAGAGGACTTAAAGATAGTGAGAAAAATCCTTCGATCATTGTTGGAGAGTTTTCGTGCAAAGGTTACAGCAATTGAAGAGAGCAAGGACCTTGATGATATCAAAGTTCAAGAACTAATTGGCTCACTTCAAACATATGAACTGTCATTGCCCTCACAAAGGAAGAGCAAATCCCTTGCTCTTAAGACGATCAATGATAAGGTAGAAGCTCACAACTCATTAGATGAAGATGTTATTGATAAAGATGTGGCATATCTAGTAAAGAATTTCCGAAAATTTTTAAAGTTCAAGAAAAATGGAAAGTTTGCTGAGAAGGGAAAATTCCCAAGTTTCAGAAAGGAGAAAAAGGAGTTTAAGAGGAGAGATGGAAAGGGCTCTCAATCATTTTAAGGAATCACTTGCTTCGAATGCAACGGACATGGACATTTCAAGAAAGAGTGTCCCAATTATTTGAAAGTGAAGGGCAAAGTGTATGCCACTACTCTAAGTGATTCAGACTCTTCTAAATCAGATTCAGATGAAAACTGTGATGGAGAGGGAAACTTCTCTGCATTCATGACCATTGCACATGTGGAATCTTCAGATGATTTGAGTGTGCTAGTGGAAGAGCTTGGTGAGCACACTGAATTGGAGTTAATTGGAATAGTTGAGGAATCTGATGATGAGGAAGATGAAGGAACAGTGGGACTACAAGAGACCTACAATTCCCTCATTGAGAAGATCGATGAATATGCAAAAATGGCTAAGGCAGCCATTAAAAAGATGAAGAGAGCAAAGGAAGATTATAGAAGTCTTCTAGTGACATACAAGAAGACCAAATGTGAAATGGAGACACTGAGTGAAGAGCTGACCGAAGCCTACTCAAAGATAAAATTCCTTGAACTTGAGATGGTTCAAGCCAATGCTAAAGCAGAGCGAGTTTCCTTTAAGAAGCTTAATGACGTCCTTGCTCATCAAAAGCCATTCTCCGATAAAAGCGGATTGGGATACACTGGTGAAAGTAGTTTGGCTGCTAATATATCCAAGGAAGTGAAGTTTGTGAAATCTAAAGAACCGATGGTAGCTGCCACAAATGCTGAGAAAGTGAAGTTAGAGAAGAAGAAGAATGTGACTAACCAAAGATTTATGACTAAGCCTCCTAAATAATCAGTGGTCAAACCTAAGGGTAATGGGAAATCATTCCCAAAGCCACAAAGAGGTTTGAGAACTCAACACTTCTACCATCACTGTGGAATTCAAGGTCACACCAGACCCAATTGTCATAAGTTGCAAGCATTGAAGAATTCAGGTGCTCAAAGGTTGAGAGGACCAAGAGATGACAAAAGGAATTGGGTTGTTGAACAATCAAGAGGCCAAAATGATGATTCTGGAGTGATGGATATTATGAAGATGATTGATGCATTCACCACTTGTTTGGCAAATTTCAACAGAAGGTTTGAAGGTCACAGCACCCGTACCCAATCCTATAGGAATATCACCCCAAACGCATGTGACATGTGGGTGAAGAAGGGTACACATGCATAATCACCTCTTATGTCTATGCGTTAATACTTCCAATGTTTAGGATCATAGGTTCATGTATTATATCATGCATTGCTTTCTGTTTGTAGCATGGTTCTTTATCAAGTTTTGTTTTGTACTTGGTTTTGTTGATCTTACTTTTCTTATTCTGTTTTTGAGCGTGTTAAAAAAAAAAAATCAAAAACCATAAAAATTGAAAAATCTTTAAAAAGTTTGATCGCTTGTTTTGTGTATATCTCATGTGAGTTTGGCCTAGTACCTTCGTACTTATGGCGTAGTGCATTTACGGGCTTAGCTTGTTTTGTATGCACATATATCTTTGTGAGAGAAATCTTGAAAACTATGGGTGATTGTTGTAAATCGATCTTCAAGCTTGTCATGAATGATTGGTTAATAGTCATGTTGGTCTTGATTCTTGCATAGACTTGTGCCTATATATCTTCCCACCTTTATTTTTATGTTTTTGCTATAGAGCTCTCCAAATGTAAATCTCAAAATGAAAAAGAGATTTTGAGCTGCAAAAGTCTGTCACACGTACTAGTATTTGACTAGGAAAAAGGGAAAGCGACTTTTGTTTTGATATGTATAGTGCTCAAAAAGCCAAAGGCTAACTCTTAATGTTGAAATATCATAAATTTCAAGCACCGATCTCAAAAAGAGATATATTATCCAAAAATGATCAAATGTTATGATTTATGTAGAAGCCAAATGAAAAGCTTCTAAGTTGTGTAATCATTCTCTTGTAAGAGGTCATATATATTCATTTCTATAATTGAAATAGTCCATTTGATTTTGTTCTCGTTGTGTATGACTTGATTGAATTGATCATTGAAGCTTCACTCTAGTTTAAGGACTATTCCACATTTGATACTCATCGACAACACACAAGACTTTGTTTAAATAATGCTTATCTCATTTGTGTGATTGTACATGTTTTAATGTGATGTGTATGCTCAATTACTTGTCGATCAAACCCAAAAATATTTTTGAGTGTTTTATATGTTTTTGAAAGTGATTTTATACTTTCTTGTCTTTAGTTCTTGATCAAAATGCATTGTTGTATTTTTCTCCAAAAACTGGTTCAGAGGCAGTTTCACGAGAAGCTCGCGACTTAGAGCCAATGTTATGAATTCCGTTCTGTTCCCGTCAGAACGGACGAAATTTTTCGTATCGGTATGCAAACCGGAACAGGAATAGCTTTTGTTCCACCACAGGTCAAATTTCGGCTAGTTTCGAGCATTTTGGTCAATTCCGGGAAATTTCGGCCAAAATGTAATTTTCGTCTGGAATGAGTTTTGCCTTTTTCTTTTTTCCCTTCTTCAACCTAAGGATATTTTTCACCATTACATGTAAAAACATTTTGAGTTCCACAGATTCTATTCTACATCACAGCATCAAATACAACCCAAAAATCCACAACAATGAAGTGATGAACACAGAGAGAGAGAGAGAGAGAGAGAGAGAGAGAGAGAGAGGGGTAAGAACCTGAAGGTGAGCTTGGATCATTCTTTGAGCCTAAGGTAGATTACTCATGAAACTTCAACCTTCACATATTTGCAATTTTGCAACATAAGAGAGTGGCAGAAAAAGTCTTGCGGCTAGGAGAGTGTTGTGAGTTAAAAGTGAAAAACTCAAACTCATAGTAAAGAGTTTGAACACTAGGACTTGGGTAAAGGAGCTGGGTTTAGGTGGGGTAGGTGGAATCTCTTAAATGGGTAAGCAAGCAAATGATGCCACGTTTTTTTTTCTTTTCTAGCAAATAGTGCCACATATCCTAAGGCTAAAAGTCTAACATGTGCTGACAATTAAAAATAGTACTACACTACTACTTGTTTGGAAGAAAAAAAAAAACACATTGTTTTAAAAAAGGCACCCAATTAATAGTATATAAATAATATTTAAAAAAATGAATAATCACCTCATTATTAGCTTATTTGTGGTTACTTTGGTAATTAATTAATAACTTATTATTATCTTTTGAAAAATTTATTGAAAGATATATATATATATATATATATATATGAAAATCCGAAACACCCTGAAACGGTATGCCGAAATCGGCCGGTACCAAAATATTCCATTCCACTGGACAAATTGAAATGGGCTCTGAAACGTTATTAATAACAATGCTTAGAGCTTCCTGCGAAAGTTGATTAAGGGAAATAAAATTTTTGTCAATTCATACAGAGAGTCTCGCTACTTCCTTGCAAGTGTTTCGCGACTAAACTCTTCTTGCGAAATAGTTTTTAGGCAAAAACTGGAAATTTTTCAATTTCATACAGAGGCTATCTCGACTGTCTCGCAACTGTTTCGCGACTAAAAGCTTCTCGCAAAAGCTTCAGTATGTCTCACGACTAAACTTGCGATTGCCTAACCCGCGAAAAACGTGTGTTTTCAGTTTTTATGTAGCAAATGCGACATGTTTTCAAATACTCTTAACTTCCCTCGCATTGCCTCTCTTGAACCTTGTCTAACCCAAAACATCTTTTCTCTCAAACCCCATCTCTCTCTAGCCTATTTTCTGCATTTCCAACTTCAAGGTATGTTTTTTAAAACATTTTCTTCATGTTTTTCTGAGATTATGCAGAAATTTAAGTTAGGGTTCTAAAATTTGGGGATTTTTCCGAAAATGGGTTGGAACTCCTAATTTTGTAAAAAAAAAAAAAAAAAATTCAAAATTTTGATTGGGCTGAGTCCCATTTGGTTTATTTGTATATGTGTTGGCCCCTTGAGGCAATTTAAGCATGTATTAAGGCAGTTTTCACCATGTTCATGCATTGTTCATAGTTGTAGTGCATTGTTGCATGTTAGGTGTTTGACAGAATGTCCTAGTGACACTCTTGTGTTGAATTGGACTCAACTGAGTTCCAATGCTTGGGTTTACTCTTGATTGAACATGTGTAACATGTTTTGGTCAAAGGGTATGTGTTTTTACACATTTTCCCAATTTGTGCCTCAATGCCATGCCATGCACACACTAGGCACACACTTAGGCACCCTCTAGGCACACGCCATGCATCACATGCACAGCACAGACACACACATGTATAGTGATTCACTTCATGCATTTTGCTTATGTTTACATGTTTTTACACTTATTGCATGTTGTTTTGAGTTTGTTTTGCTCTATTGTAGGTTATTTTACCTTTGTTTTGAACTAACATGTATCTAATTATGTTTTTGTATTATGTTTTGTGTTTTTGCACTTGTTTCTTTTATGTTCTGTGTTCCTTTGTGAAGATGTCTCCTACTAAGCATGCAGCTCCTAAGAGATCATCCTCCAAATGTGCACGCATTGATTCTGATAACTTCAGGTTTACTGAGGCTGATATGAAGTATAATGACTGCTATAAGGATAAAACGATCACCATGGAAAGGGTCGTACAAATGGAATCACTTGAGGACACTTTCCTACCTAAAGTGTTCAAGGACAGGACATGGACAAAGCTCTTGAACCCAAGTGGAGTTGTGTACTCGGAGATCATCAAAGAGTTCTTCTCCAATGCAAGTGTAGATGAAAATCACATAGACTGCTAGGTGAGACACAAAGAGTTTGTCATTACTAGGGAAAGTATTCAGGATTTCCTAGAAGTTCGTCCTCACAGCCAATTATAGTGCAATATGAGGATAGATTGGGTTCTACTGAGGAGATGATAAGGATACTTGGTGGTACACCGAAGAAATCATCTATGAACACAATACCATTCACTCCAGAGATGAGGACACTTGCTTATGTAATGATCTGCAACCTATATCCGGTCACCAACCTTACCACATTGTCTGCTCCAAGGACAATCTTCCTATATGATCTCTTTACCCACAAAGAGATAGATATTTGTGGACACATTTTTCCACATTTTGAAGAAGAGCATTGAGAAGCAAACTTCTAGAACAGTCATGCCATTCCCCTCACTCATTATAGGCCTCATTGCATAGACAAGGCTTAAAATTCCTAGTGGCCTCACAGTGGTTCAAAAAGACTATCCTATTGGTGCACACACAGTGACTAGGAGCACAACTCATATCAAAGGCTCCAAAACAGGTGTGCATACGATACCACGGGCTCGTGTTGAGGAGGAGGGAGGTGACACAGAGGATAAGATAGACAAATTCACCACTGATACAAAGCCTTCAGCTCAGCCATCATCCTCAGCACTAGCATGAGGACCAGACAGACTCGATCGCCTTCTAGCCAGAGTAGAGCAGATGTACACTATGCTAGACTCTCATGTGCTGCACATAGCGGACCAGTTTGCGTATGTCCAGGGTCAGATCACTACCTTATCCTCTCAAATCGATGATTTTTCCGTCGACTAGGGTTCAGATTCAGAGTCAGACCAATTCTAGCCCTTTGGCCATTTCGGTCCAAAAGGGGGAGAAAATTTTGAGGGGGAGCTTGCACAATTAAGGGGAGCATAGCTTAGGGCTTAGAAACATTGGTTCATTCAGGCGGTTTACCTTTGTTTATTTTAGCTTTTTATAACTGCTGGTTTATTGTTATTACTATGGCGTAAATGCGCTTTTAGTCCCTATATTTTGACTTTTTTTCATTTTAGTCCATACATTTTATTTTTACAACTTTTAGTCCCTAAATCAATTTACGCATTCCATTTAAGTCCTTGAAGCTAACTTTCGTCACTAATCTAACTGGCAAACTAACAGAAGAATAAAATAATATTTTTTTTACACAGTTGGTCAATAAAATAATAAAAGAAATAAGATGAACCCAAGCTATAACTCACATGACAAGCACATGAGAAGCACTTACCTGAACTTACTTACCTCTGGCACGTAGGTAAAGAATTGAATCACACAGCAATTAACACGTATTCTGGCGCGTAGGTAACCTTTCCCAAATCAGACTTATCCCTAGTGAAAAATCCCACTTCGTTTTTGGTCAAGGAAAAATCCCACTTCAACACAGCTCTCTGCGCCTCTGCCGAACCCATCTTCATCATCCTAAAGAAGAAAAATCCCACTTCGTTTTTGGTCAAGGAAAAATCCCACTTCAACACAGCTCTCTTCCTCTGCCTTTGCCGAACCCATCATCCTAAAGAAGAAAAATGCCTCTGTCGAACCCATCATCATCATCCTAAAGAAGAACCTCTGCCGAACCCATCTCTCAAAACACAGGTTAAGGGCTTTGCTTTCCCAAATCACACTTAATCCCTAGATAGCTCTCTACCTCTGCCGAACCCATCATCATCAACCTAAAGAAAAATCTCACTTCTCTTTCAAACCACCATCATCATCAACCATCTCAAGATCTTCAACCATTTCGAAGTCCCTGATCAGATGGAAGTAAGCTCTTCAACCAGTTCAAGCTTGAGGAGGAGAGTTCCATTTAGGTGCTACTGTGGTGAAAAACCAGTGTTAGTCGTTTCGTGGACACCAGACAACCCTGGCAGAAGGTTTTATGGCTGTCCAAACTACTGGGTATTTCAATATTTGAGTATTTTTTTTAATTATTCATTTTTTTCTACTGGGTAGTTCAAGCCTTGTTATTGTTGGTGGGTTATTGATGTTATATTGTTTTATTGAGATGGGGTTTTCTTCCTCTTCTTTGTTTTTGGTTTTTTTTTTTCCTAATGTCTATTATTTTCTGAGAAAACCAAGGAAAATCTAGGAAAATTGATTTTGAATCATGGGGTTTTTGTGTTTTTATTTTTATTTCATTGGGGTTAAGAGAAAGGGGGGAGGGACTTTCTGCATTTAGTTCGTTTTCCTGGGTTTGGAAGCAATAATTTTGGGTTTTTTATTTTCTTGTTTTACTAAGCTGTTTGGTGGTGTAAAAAATGGTGGGGAATTAAGTTGTGTTGATCTATCTGTGAGTTTTCTAATAGTGGATGTTGTAACTGTGTTCTGATAGCAAATTGGTAGGGAAAATTCAAGGAATCACACTGTTTATTTATGTAAGAGATTGGCAATTATATGATAATGGTTCTGCTGATAAGACTAGTTACTTTATATGTTTACCTGGGCTGGCAATATGCCAAATTATTAAATAGTCTGTGGCATCTTGTATGCCTTATTTGGTAATTTAGCATTTAATGGTATGTTTGTACTTAAAAAGATGAAACCAGTGTGCAAGTGAAGAATTATCATCAGTATGGTACTGTACACAGAATTAACTGGGGAATATTTTCCTTTTGTTGGTTGGGTTAGTTTATTGATCTTCAATGTTAATGTTTTCTTAAAAATTGGAATGCTATGGCTATATATATAAACAACAGTTTTTTCAATTTCATGTTAATTATACAGTCCTTATTGGTCATTAAGTAGCTTGATGGATGAAGAAATTGGTTTGCATTTCAGGTTGGGCGAAAGTGTAAATTCTTCCAATGGCATGATGATGAGATATGTGAATGTGGTAAGGTGCTCATTCCAGAGTAAAGGCAACGGATTATCAGACTAGAGGCCGAGGTTGCAAGATGCTACAAGAGAGAGAAGTTTTACACTATGGCTTTGGCATTCTTATTGGTGATATGTGGGATTTGTTTCTTTAAATGTATGGGTAGTTAGACAGGAAGTGGAAGTTTGATTAGGCAAGAAGTGGGAAGTGTGGAAGTTTTTATTTTTGGTTAGGTGGGTGGTGGAAGTGTATGTTTGGTTAGCATGTTACATAGATGGGTAGTTTCAGTATCCTGTAATTGCTAATGCATAGGGTTGGCAGTGTGTAAATTTTTTGGTTAGGCAGTTAGCATGGAAACACCTGCTGGTTAATTTTTTGTACCATTCTTGGAATGAAATGAATACCCCTGTTTTCTAACTGTGTTGTTCAATGGTAAAATATTAATAATGATCCATTCTCTCATTTGTAACTTTTTTGCCACATTGAATGATTTGGAATTTTTGTGTGCTTAACATTTGTTTTGTATTCATCAATGTGGGGCTGCTGGAATGTGTTTATGAACTGTGGGGCTTCTTTGTAATAGTATTTTGTGTATTGTGGAGAATTTGGCAAGATAGAAGTGAACTTTGCAGCTAACTGAGTCAAAAGGCTAAAATTAAATCAGTATAATTTGAGAATGCTTAAGCACATTGAGAACTGGCTCTTTGCTGTAGTGAACTACCAGTTGATAGGGTAATTTGAGAATCAATAATGTTAATGTGACTTGGAGACATAAGCAGCAAGCTGATTAAGGAAGCAACACCAAGATCGAGAAAATCAAAATAAGCCATAAAATCAACACATCCTTCAGAACTGACAGTGATGGGTCTCCCTTTATGATATTGGTTCACTAGCTTGTAGGCTGTAACACTATATCAAAGTCATTTTTTCTTTATATCACTTCTTGAATTTGCAGGACCCATGACCAATAACTTAAAAGGTGCATAATAGTATGGAAGAAGCAAACATGACATTTTGGTCATGATCAAACAGTCATAAATGCTGCATAAAGCCACATGCAAGAAAATACTGAAAATATCTATATCATTCTATAAAGCACCAATGTTGCTTGGTGATGCTCAAACTATTATGAAATCAATCTGTTATTTAGAGTTACCTAAACTCATGAGAATTCAATCCATGAAACTGCATAATACAGAATCTGCATTATACAGAATCTGCATGATACAAAATACAGAAACTGCATAATACAGAATGTGCATAATACAGAATCTGCATTACAAACCTGCTGCAATACAAACCTACTGCAATACAGAATCTGCAATACAAATTTCTGCATACAGAATCTGCATAAAAATTTCTGCTGCAAAAAAATTTCTACATACAAAATCTGCATAATACAGAATCTGCATAAAAAAAATCTGCATTACAAACCTGCTGCAATACAGAATCTGCAATACAAATTTCTGCATACAGAATCTGCTTACAAATTTCTGCTGCAAAAAAATTTCTGCATACAAATTTCTGCTGCCAAAAAATTTCTGCATACAGAATCTGCATAAAAAAAATACAGAATCTGCATACAAATTTCTGCTGCACTTGTATTTCTGCATACAGAAACTCCATACAAATTTCTGCATACAGAATCTACATAAAAAAATACAGAATCTGCATACAAATTTCTGCTGCACTTGGATTTCTGCATACAAAAATACAGAAACTGCATACAAATTTCTGCATAAAAAAAACTTCTGCAATACAAATTTCTGCCAGATAAAATTTCTGCTGCATTAAAAACATTCTACTGCATTAAAAATTCTGCTGCAAATTTCTTCAAATAAAAATTCTACTGCATTAATTAAACATATATAATGTTATCACTTTCTACAAAACAAAGGTCATTGTTCCATAGTTAACCCTATCACCATTACCACCACTTTCTACAAAAAAGGGCATTGTTTCATAGTTAACCCTATCATCATTACCATCACTTTCTACAAAACAAAGGGCATTGTTCCATAGTTAACCATTACCATTACCATAAATATACAAAACAAGCAAAAGAAAAATAAACTTGTGCTTTCTTCATTTCCTTGGACCATGCACAGATGATTAACTCCCACCATGTCTAATTGCTTCCATGTATCTAGATGCATTCTTAGAAGTCCTTAGAGTCTCTGATGTGATCACCCTTGCCTTTTTCTGCCTTGGATTTGGGTTGATGCTGCTGGAGTTCTGATGTGCACCCAGATTCTGTGTGGTGCTACCTGATTGGTGTGGTGCAGCTGTAGTGGATGGGCTATGTATGCTGGATTGAGGTGGTGCACTTGGAGTGGAGCTGAAGCTACGCATGTTGGCCTACAAACAATAAATTCACATACATTAATATTGAATATTGAAAAGCAAGTATTTTACACAGGTCCATATATTACCTTATTAGACGTATTGGTTCTGTTTGTGGTGTCTGGCAATGAGGAGTTCCCTCCAATCTCACCCTTGCAACTTCTTCTATATTATGCCCTAACTTACCACAGCTCTTGCATTGCTTAGAGATGCCAGCTCTCCTACTTGTTGGCTCATTAGGTTCCCTTGCTCTTTTCTTCTTAGGTCTGCCAGGTGGTCTTCTTTTGATGGAAGGCTGAACTGCGGTCACACCACTAGGTCTCCACATATTCTGTCCATTAATTGGTGCTATGATTGGTTCATATCAGGCCTTGTATGTAGAGACATGGTAACATGGGTGAACATATTGCTCAGCATCTTGTCTATTGAAAAATATGCAGGTGATTGCATGAGCACAAGGTATGCCACTTATATCCCACTTCCTACAACTGCAGTGTGCTGTGGCCAAGTCAACAGTGAAACTTTGCAGACCATTTTTTACTTCAAATTGGGTCTGCCCTGCCCAACAAGCTAACCACCGACTGGCTGCCACTTTTTCCTTGTGCAACCTCTTCAGAACCTTGGCATAAATATTTGACTCTACTCTCAGAATCTTCTCTTTGTTGTCTTGAAATCTAGTCATGAGATATAGCCTGATACACTCAAGTTGCAACCACATACAAGTACAATGAAACATTAGATTTTAATTGCAACACCCGCTAAAAACAGTACCAAACAATGAACCTAATTAACTATAAGAGATCACAGATACTCATACCATGCTAATTATAGGCTTAGACCTGAATTTAAGAATCCTACTATTAAAACTCTCACACATATTGTTTACTATAGTGTCAGTCAAGGCATCCTCACTAAACATGTGTTTAGTACATTTTGTTGTTGAATGAGCATCCAACCAACTGAGTGCGTTAGCATCAATGCCCTTCAGCTCATCCATCACCTTATCAAACTCTTCTTTATAAGTTGCCTTGGCTGCCCTCCAAAACAGCTCTCTGATCAAAACACCAGGATAATTCTTCCTGAAGTTGTTGTAGAGGTGTCTGTAACAAATCCTATGTTCATACTGTGGCCAGTTATCAATGAAAGTTTGCACCAACCCCTGTCATAAACAATATCAAAGGAAAATATGTCTTAGAGATAGATACAATGAGTAAATGAAGAAAAAAACAACCAAATAGAAAATAAACTACACACCTTTTGCTGTTCTGACATAAACACCCATCTCTTATTTTGACCTATGTCTGCAAGTAACAGATTGAGGAATCAAGTCCAAGAGTCCTTGGTTTCAGCCTCTACCACTGCATATGCAAGTAGGAAATACTCCTCATTAGGATCTCTACATACTACAGTAATCAATTGCCCCCCTGACTTGTTCTTCAAATGGCAGGCATCCAAACCAATGAATGGCCTGCATCCAGCCGAAAACCCCTTCTTGCAGCCCTCTAAACATATGTATAGCCTCTCAAAATAAGACACCCTAGAAACCAAATCCATCTTAGCTGCTAGATCACCATCATGAAAGGTATGTACCTTCATAAGTATGGTACTACCAGGACTAGCCCTCCTTAATTCCTCACAGTACTCCTACAGCTGGTTGTATTGTTGTGTATAAGCCCCATCAACATATTCTCGAGCCTTATCCCTAGCCCTACTTGCTTTTCCTGCACTTATGTTTAGGGTATACTTGTCATGGACAGCCTCTTGGATGTCTTTTAGCTTAATATTAGGCTGTCTTTTAACCTTCTTCATCAACTTTTTCCCAATGTATGATGAAGTACACCTAGGATTCTTATAACTTCTACAGCAGGTGTGTTTCAATGTTAATGTCCTTAGTTGGTAGCTACTCTCTCTTGGCACCTTTGTTAGATAGGCTACAAACTTACACCCTTCTTGGCAGACAGCTCTTACCCTTTGTAGATCATTTTTAACAAATTTGATCCCCCATCCACCATGAACTGCATAATCTATTATAGCTTCCTTGAATTGCTTAGGTGTAGTAAATAACATATCTTTTTCAAAATAAATATGCTCAGCCTTTGCCACTGGCTTAAACACTGGGAACTTCCTCACTTGCTTTTCTTTTGGTTCCCTTTCATCTCTCACATGTGTCCTATTATCATCCTCAGATTTATCATCACTATCATACCCAAGCTCATCATCAGATGATGATTCCATAAGATTGTGCAGTTCCTCACTCTTATAATTAGAGTCCATTACATCAGCACCCATTTGGCCTGGTTCATTAACATCAACATCATTCTTACCATCCCAACTGTCACTACTATCTTCAACAAAGTCCCTAACACCATGGTTCAACTCAACATCATCTTCTAGGCCACTTCCCCCACCATCACTACTATCACTTATATAAAAGACCTCAGGTGGGTGCTCAATGATAGGTTCTTTACCTACTCTCTTTGAACCCACTTGAGAAGTAGCCACCTCAGTAGGAGCATTAGCATTAACCTCATGCTCATCCGCATTAGCATACATGTCATCACTATCATAAAAATTGTAAAATCATCCCCATCATAGTCATCATGCTCACTGCCATCATCATTGTCATAATAACCTATAAAGTCTTGCACACCCTCATCAGCATCCTGTCCTTCATTAACTAATATAGGGTCATGTATTGGATGCTCTACATACACATGAATATCGTGATGACCCCTCACTAATTTTGTCAGGTACATGGCATCACTATCGTCAACAATCAAATGGAAGTCTGCCAATTCTTGATCCACTCCAGGCATTTTATACCATAGTCTGCTAACAGATGTGTACCCAAAGTCTCTACATATACTCTCTATCTCAATCTTAGACCACTTGTCAGGGTCACAATTATCAATTATATCTACTGCACCTCCCACATATTTTCGACCATTCTCAATATCAATAAAATGGCCACCATGATGCACATATAAACTAAATAGCTCATCCATTCTGCATGCAACATAACACCAAAACCAATTAAATAATGCTAGTTACAGAACAAAATATATATTATATTTAACAAAACAACACTTATACCTAAGAAAATATTACACTGCATGCAGACAACACGACACTTAATAAAATATTAGGTAATCACAACACTTAATTAAATATTTAAGTAATAATACGACACTTACTTAAGAAATAGTTTTGTCATACTAAAAGAAATAGAGAAGAATATTTTTTGTCATTCACGGGGACCACATGGACCACCATGTAAACCACAAACAAACAAATGCAGACAAGGACCAACAATGAGTCAAAAAGCCACAAGATACAAAAACAACAATCAGTCAAAAAGCCAAAATATATAATAACATTGTGGCCCTACTAGGAAAAAGCCAACAAGCTTCTTGTAGAGCTATAAATAAGGATAGAGAGAACAGAGAGAAGACCTTTTCACAAAGACAGAGTTCTTCCAGCTCTCATTCTCTCCACTCCATGAAAAGTGTGGGTATCAAGTGATAGAGATGGTGGTTTTGAGAGATGGTTGATGATGATGGTGCTTCAAGTCAGTGTCTCTGAGAGATGGGTTTTGAGAAATGGTTGATGATGGTGGTGGTTTGAGAGAGAAGTGAGATTTTTCTTCTTTAGGATGATGATGATGGGTTCGGTAGAGGCATTTTTCTTCTTTAGGATGATGGGTTCGGCAGAGGCAGAGAGCTGTGTTGATGAAGTGGGATTTTTCTTCTTTAGGATGATGAAGATGGATTCGGCAGAGGCGTAGAAAGCTGTGTTGATGAAGTGGGATTTTTCCTTGACTAAAAACGAAGTGGGATTTTTCTTCTTTAGGATGATGAAGATGGGTTCGGCAAAGGCGCAGAGAGCTGTGTTGAAGTGGGATTTTTCCTTGACCAAAAACGAAGTGGGATTTTTCACTAGGGATAGGTCTGATTTGGGAAAGGTTACTTGCGCGCCAGAATACGTGTCAACTGCTGTGTGATTCAATTCTTTACCTGCGCGCCAGAGGTAAGTAAGTTCAGGTAAGTGCTTCTCACATGCTTGTCACGTGAGTTATAGCTTGGGTTCATCTTATTTCTTTTCTTATTTTATTGACCAACTGTGTAAAAAAAATATTATTTTATTCTTCTGTTAGTTTGCCCGTTAGATTAGTGACGGAAGTTAGCTTCAAGGACTTAAATGGAACGCGTAAATTGATTTAGGGACTAAAAGTGGTAAAAATAAAATGTAGGGACTAAAATGGAAAAAAGTCAAAATATAGGGATTAAAAGTGCATTTACGCCTATTACTATTTAAGCTTAATGTTTTGTTCTCAATTTCAGTTTTATATTCAGTATTTGTGTTTATCTCAATGCTTTGTAGCATTTTTTTGTACTTTTAAGATGTTGATAAAATGTCTTGAGTACTTCACACTCGTGCACTAGTAGGATATTGATTCCTAGATGCAAATACTTTATGTATTTTGCATTAGTTATGTGTTGGACATGCAATTGATCATTGTGATTGGTCTTCATTGCTTTGTATGTCCGGATGAGCATTTACTTGATAAATGTTCATTGTAGTCATTCTTTAATGACTGATCTTGTTTGATCAAGCTATGCTTACATGATATATAGTGTTTACAAACTTGATCGCACTTTACTTGCTCATGTATGTGCCTTGTATTCAACTTGTTATAAGCTTAATGATAGTTTTATTTGTGTGCGAGTATTTCAGATTACAGGTATATACATGCAAGTGCTTCACAGCTTCTAGATTAGGTGTGAGTGAGTTTTGCCACTGTTCCCAAACTCACATTTAAGTCTAGAGTCTGTTTTAGGGGTTTTGTCACAAAATAGACAAAGGGGGAGATTGTAAAGTTGTAATTTATAACTATGTGTTTTTGTTGGCTCTAATTTTGTGCCACATTTAATTGTAATTTTATTCAATCTGTTATACCTTATATTTATTGTGGGATTTACTTGTAAGGGTTGTGTGATAGAGATAGAGTGTGAAGACTCAAGCAACTGAAGATTGAAGAGTTTTCGCGGGTAGCTCGTGACTAAGCATCCCGCGAAATGATGCATGTGCCTTCCACATGATTGGAATGCGAAGAGTCAGGACATATGAAGATAGTTGTGTTTCGTGAGTAGCTCACAGGTAAGGCCTTTCCGCAAGACACTCACTAAACATTCTGTTTTGCCAAACTATGCTATTTGGTACACACTTTCTATACCCACACTATATATACCCACATTACCTACAATTGTTGAGGAGTGCTTTTGCGAGAAAAATCTAGCCACAAACCTTGAGAGTTAGAGATTGTGATACCCACATACCTTTACACATTTGCTTGTGATTTTTCCTCAACTCCTACCTCTCCATTTTCCATACCATTGAGAGGTTGATAGCCCAAACACTTACCACACCCTTTCAAAGTGTCAAGTGAAATTTTGTTGCTACTATTGAGAAGCATTGGAAGAAGCCAAGGATGGCAGATGCAACATGGAGCTTGTTGCGAGATCTAGAGAGCTAGACAAGACACGGTTCCGAGTAACCTTGTTGGAGTAGGAGCTTTGAGGGCTTAGGTACATCGAGTAGATTAGGCTTGGAGGGTCTTTTTAACTCATGTATCCCAACTAATTGTCTAGTGAATCGATTATTGCTTGAAGGGCGGCGGAGAGGTTTTACGTTAAGGACTTCGATTTCCTCTTTGATAACACATCGTTGTGTTGTCTTTGTGTTTGCATCCTTCTTCCTTACTCTTTTAGTTTTTATATTACTACTGTGTTATATTGATTATGGCTTAGAGTAGTTTATTTGTTTAACTGCTTGCTTTTACTCTTTTCCACACTTAGTATAAGTTAAAGTAAAATCTATTGAGCCATAATTTTTAACTTGGGGTCTGAATAGCTCTTGTGTTTTCACACATTTTAGAGCATTCAAAAAGCAATTTCAATAAAACTAGTTTTATAAATAGCTTTAGTATCAATTTTGGGAATATTCCATTTCTGGAAATCAGGAATCTCATTTTCTTCAACAGTGTGGTCTTCTTCATTTACAATATTAGGAGGACAACCAGTACTGGAGTTGACAAAGTAGTTGGATCTCCACAATTTATCCATACTATCCTAATTTTAACACTTAATTATCATGTTTTTCTCACAACCATTGCATTTTGTTACACATAGGGTCCGTTTGGATGGAGGAGTGGAAAAGTGGGAGGATGGAAAATTGTGGGAGGATGGAAAAGTGGGAAGATGGAAAATATTTAGTTTTTCCTCTTGTGTGTTTGGTTGGAGGGGTGGAAAAGTGGGAGAGTGAAAAACTCTTTTGTTTGGTTGGAGAGAAAAATGGAAGGATGAAAAATGTAATTTATATAAATTGACTATTATACCCTTGTTACATAATATGTAAAAATAGATTTATTTGTACTTATTACATAATATTAAATTTATCACATCATATATATAAATTTATATTATTATTTATATTATTATAATGTAAAAATTAGATCAAGTAACGTGGAAAAAAAAAAAAACGTTCAGGTTGAACAAGAACACTCATGTCACGCTGAAAAAAAAAAGTTTAGGTCAAGTGAAAAAAAAAAAAAGGGAAAGAATCACGTTCAGGTAACGTGAAATGAAAAAATAAAAATAAAAAAATAACGTCCAGTCACTTTGAAAAAAAAAAAAGGGAGGGCATTAAGGTAAAACTGCCTCAGGGAGGCAGTTTTACCTCATTGCTTTTCCTCCCAATTTGGGAGGAAAAATTTTGTGGGCCCAGGGAGAAAATTTTCTCCCTGTTTTTCCACTCCCCCTATTTTCCCCTCTTTGCCAAACAGTGGATTCCTATATTTTCCATCCCCCCTAAAATCTACCCAACCAAACACAATGATACCCTAAGCAACCTTTACCTCTCATGCCCTACACGCCCTCACTGGCTCAAATGGGCCTTACTATTTGGTCCTGGGAATTCACTTTACATCTAGGGTGGCGCCAACGATGGTAAGAAGGAGACACAACGAAGGAGTATCAAAGGTTCAGACAACATAGAAAGACAATAGAGAACACAACAACACTATCACTGGCCAAAAAAGAATGATAGGTATAAAATTGCTTTTACCACTCCTTTGGGTCACTATGAGTGGAATGTGATGCCTTTTGGTCTTAAGAATGCCCTTAGTGAATTCCAAAACATCATGAATGATATTTTCAATTCTTTCAACCATTTCACCATTGTTTATATTGATGACGTTCTTGTTTATTCCAGCTCTATTGATGAACATTGGAAACATTTGTATTCGTTTTTAGATACCATCAAAAGAAATGGTCTTGTTGTCTCTGATAAGAAAATCAAACTGTTTCAAACAAAAGTTCGCTTCCCTGGCTATGACATTTTTGAAGGACAAATCCATCCTATAGATAAAGCCATTCAATTTGCTGATAAGTTTCCTGATATTATCATTGATAAAACTCAGCTCCTGAGATTTCTTGGTTCCCTGAATTATGTTGCTGATTTTTAAAAGGATATGAGGAAACAATGTAAACTCCTTTTTGATTGGTTACAAAATAATCCTCCACCTTGGTTTGATGCCCATACCTCTCTTGTTAAACAAATCAAATCTCATTTTAAGACATTGCCTTGCCTTGGTATTCCTACTGTTGATGCTTTCAAAATTGTTGAAACCGATGCTTCTGACATTGGTTGTGGTGGTATTCTAAAACAAAGAGTTTCCCCATAGTCATCTAAACAAATTGTTCGTTTCTATTTTGGAATCTGAAATAATGCATAGTTAAACTATAGTACTATTAAAAAGGAAATTTTATCTATAATACTATGTATTTCAAAATTTCAAAGTGATTTATTAAATCAAAAGTTTTTGTTACATATTGATAGCAAAAGTGCTAAATATGTTATTGAAAAAGATGTTGAGAATATTGCTTCAAAACATATTTTTGTTAGATGGTAAGCTATTTTAAGTGTTTTTGATTTTGATATTGAATATATAAAAGGATCTCAAAATGTTATCCCTGATTTTCTTACCCATGAATTTTTGCAGTGTTACCATGGCAAGTAGGCGATCCAAAGACAAAAGCCTAGCCATTGATAAACCACCTATTAAAAAAGAACCCGTTTCTTCCCTGGAAATTGTTAACAGATTCACCCCCTTAGATACCATACCTAGGCCCAACTATTCCTCTGTCTTAGCCTCCTCCTATGATCCTTATGCCTTAACCAATGTTTCCCAACCTGTTAAAACTGTTTATCCCAGGGCTTCCAATGCTTCATAGTATGTTAAAAAACAATCTGTTCAAAACCTGTTTTCTATTGAGTCAACTAGGGCTTCCATTACTGACCCCTTTAAGCTTGCTACTAGCTATTTTCCTCCAAAATTTCATTGGATCCCTGAGCATTGTCAAAAGGATGTGCAATACTATTCTGACATTTTGCGTCATGAGAATTCCATCACTATTAAAGCCATAAGAGACAAATCTAACAGTGCCAAGATTATCTATCATAGTGTTTTCTAGAATCATATTATTTTCGATGAAATGTGGGGTCCCAACCTTGCCTCCACAAGAATGATGCCAACTTCCCCTGTTCCATATTCATATCATGATTATCTCACTGCTTGGTTCTGATTCATGCTTCATCAAAATGAAAATATGTCTCATTCATGGTTTGTTTATTTTGATAAGGATTTCAATTCTGATCTCCCCCTCTAGTTCATACGTTGGTGGACCCAGTTTGGTTCAATTGTTGAAATATTCCCTGAACCATTAATGAATTCCTTTACATATTTCAAAACTGTGTTCGAAGTTGACCCCTATGGTACTAAATTCCCTCCTTTGCTCCATTTCATTAAGAAATACAAGGTTCCTTGGATTCTAAAATGGCAATATGATAAGGAAGGTGATGTTCTCACTCGCCGCTGGTATGTTAAGTGGTGGGATAAGTTTCCTCACACACAATCAATTATTAACATTGTTACTAGAGAATTCCCATCCCCAAGTGCTTCTCCAGCATTAAGAATCACTACCCCAGTGCAAAAAGCTGAACAAGCTGATGCACCTGCTTCTACATCTGCTAAAACTATTAAATCCACTGCTAAGCCTAGAAAAAAGAGTTCTCCTTTGGATGACATTCGTAAGGACCCTGATGCTTTATATGCCCTGATCAAGATGATATCAAAAGAAAAATAAGCTGCTGATGCAGAAGATGAATGGTCCTCTAAAGCTTCTATTACAAAAGACCTTTACTACCCCTACAATCAGGAATGGTTTGGACATAATGAAGAAGAAACTCATGAATCAGCAGAAGACTGATTCCCCTATTTGTCTGGCTTGCACAACAGCCAAAATGCTACAATATTTACCATTGCTGAAGTTTCCACTATTGTTTCACACCACTATGATAATGTTTTGGAAAAGAGATTCTTTATACTTTTAGTCATTTCAAGCTTACTCTTGGCAAGTTTTGGACATTATATGTTGCTCTTGCTGATTCCTCAAGATTTAGTCAAAAAAGTGAAAATCACTATTTACTTTTTACTATTCATAATTACTGTTCACTATTCACTATTCACTGTTCATGGTACCATTCACTTTGGAATTTTGCCTATTTAAGGGGGGATGTTCTTTATGTTTAACCAAGTTCAGTTCTAACCAGGTTCAATTCTAGAGCCAGAATTCTCTTTAGGACTACTACTACTCTCCTTTAGAACTTCTCTCTAGAATTTCCACTATTTCCACTATTTCCCTACAAAGCCTTGTAACTAGAACTAGTTCAAACCTTGTAACTATTAAACTGTTGAGATCTCGTAACTACTACTGTAAGTTCTGTTACTTATTTTCAATATTAACTACTTTCAGTGTTCAGTTTGTTCTATACTTTAAATTGTTTTGATCTATATTGCTTAGCTGGTTCTACCACCTTATTATTATTGATTTGATCTATACTACTTGGCTGGTTCAACCGCCTTACTATTATTTTAAATTACTTTGTTTATATCTGCAATACCGCCTTCTTGATTGGTTCTACTTTGTTTATTTTATTTTTAACATAATAATATATATATGATTTAGAATTTAATTGGTTTTAGAATTTTTGATTTTTGCACTCAATAATTTACTTGCCATAAAAATTAAAAACTTAGATGCACGTGGTGAAAAATTTGACTCCAATTGAAATCCAATTTAGAATCTAATTGAGTTTGGACTCTTTAATTTTTACACTCAATAATTCACTTAGCACAAAATTAAAAATTAAAGAAGACATGTGGCGCAAAAATGAGAATCCAAATTAAAATCTAACTGGATTTTCTCTGCTTTGGCAAAATATACATACTAGCTTGTAACCCCATACATATGCATGAATATATTTTAAAGAAATACATTAAGATAAATAATATAACTCTTATATATATATATAATTTAAATACTATTACTATATAGTCATTCTTATATTTTGTTAACTCTTTAAAAAATCTTGTAAGAATATTATTAGGTGGAAAATGTAAATTGTCCGTATATTTTTTTTAAAAATTTAATTAATTCTTAATTTTTGATATTGTGAAGCACTTTTTTTTCCTTACTTTTTCGCAGTTCATTAATTCTAGACTTTTTGGATTTTGTACTCAATAACTTACTTAAATGAATATTTAATATGTGGTCCCACATTTGGCTCCAAAATTAAGAAATAAAACTTTTTAAAAATAAATAATTTAGGACACGTGACATAAAATTCGACTTCAATTGTAGAATCTAATTAGTTTTCTCTAAGCTTTACCTATATATATATATTAAAAGCCGAAACTAAGAGAAAATCGATTAGAGTTTAAATTTGTGCCACGTGTTCCATCTAATCTGTATTTTTAAATTTTTATGCCAAGTAGTAAGTTAATTCAATGTAAAAAAAAAGAACAAAAAATTTAATTAGAATTTAATTTTGTGCCACTTGTCCTATATAATCTAAAATTTTCAATTTTTGTGTCAAGTGAGTTAATTCAGTATAGAAAATGAGGAGTCTAATATAAATAAACCATAAAAAAAAACCTAATCATATATCTAACTCTATGTATAAAATTAGAGAAAGAGAGAGTTTGAATGATTTTATATTTATAAACCATTTTTTATGTAACTAAAAATAATTCAAATTTATAAGCCATTTATGTAATATACAATTACTCTGTATGGACCATTACTCTCTCTCTCTCTCTCTCTCTCTCTATATATATATATATATATATATATAAGTATATAACCAAAACTTAGAGAAAATTCAATTTAAATCAAAATTGGATTTTTCTTTTGTTAGCTTTCCATACAAATTAAATTGTTTAGATTTTTGCTGTTATTTTTTTCACTAAACCAATAAGTATATTTTTTATATAGTTTCTATTCAGATACTTTGTATGTGAAGATCTTGAACATGATAAATTATAAATGAGCTTAACAATCCCATGCACCTATCCTCATTCAATTTAGAAGATACTACTAGACCAATTTATTCTTTTATTCTGTGTCGTATTTAGTAGAATTTCACGAACAATGATGCTGAATTGATATTTTATGTGTAGTATCTAATAGTAATTTTCAAAATTATATGTATATAATAGTAGTGTAATGAGAAACTTAGGGTAGCCAATATCATAAAAATGTAAGGAAAAACCATTTTAGTACCTCTAAATGTCTTGGTTCGAACCAATGTCTTATATGTTTAATAACCAAATTAATATCAGTAGCACTACTACAATTCATTACATACGTACTAGTGAGTGATAAATACTCGAACAAAAAAAAAAAAAAAAATTTGACATATGGAATAGAATTAGACTTCAATTTTGGAATCTAATTAGATTTTCTCTCAATTTTGGCTTTACATATATACAATGTATAGTTTTCCTTTCTAATATTTTATTGTCTATTTATTTATATTATGTTTATGTTTATGTTTATTTTAAACTCCATAAAGAAGCTTCTTGATCGTTTTTATATATTCTTGTTAGTTTCTATACTATTTGCAATTGTATTATGTGTGAAACTCTTAAGGCTACCACACTAGGGGCCTGCATTGTGTCGACCCTAAACTTACTCACTAGGCAGCATATAGTTGAAGAAAAATCAAGAATCCCTCTAAAATGAAGAGATTGCTAAGCTACATCTGTTAGATTCATTTAACAGAGCTAATTTCAAGGTGCTTTCCTCTACATATTTTTCTATTCATTTTGCTCGTAGCTATTGTAGAGATTAGTGTAACAAATAGTTTAAACTTGCCAAATGAGTCATTGAGTTGTGAGGGAATGATGAAGTAAACAAAACAGTAGGTCGAAGGATCTATTAAAAGACCGTACAAGATACTAGAAATCACATAGAACTCCGTGTCAGTCAACTATCTAGTTGAGGTAATGAAGATAATGCTAAAATGCATGGGTCAAGAGCATCGCCCTTGATTTGGAAGAATTTATATATTAATTTTACTTTTTTTTTACCAACTTAAGGGTACAATTGGTAATTTATCTCAATATCATAATACGTTGTTATATATTTGAATCATGTCTATACTTATTAAAGTGAATATTGATCAATATATACATGAGTGTTAGAATAACAATTAGGTGCTTAAATTCAAAATTTTCAAACAATATAAGTTTTTGAGAGAATTGCTAATTTACCATGCATTATTTTTGGTATTCTTAATTACAACTTTGGTTTTTAAATTAATAAAAAAAAAATTGTGGTTTTCGCATCTACTAAACTCCAAAATTTCAGTAGTGATATATAGTGTAGGGGTATTGGGCTTAGGAGCTCATTATCTATGTATATATTGGGCCCCAGGCCCAATCCGAGGACATGAAGTCATCTGAGGAGGAGTAAACATTACTAGGGGAGTCCGTTTTGGTAAATGAAGAAGTTGGTTTTAGTTATAAGAGCCCATAAGGGTAATCCAAGGATGAATGCCTTTTCGGCTAACCAAAGCCGAGGTCCTAATGGGTGGTCTGCCATTCAGGGGAATGTTCCAGGAAATTCTGTTGATACAGATAAGCATTATAGAAACATAGGACATGGGGGAGTCCTAAAATATCTAAGGAGAAAGCTGCTACCACCGCATTGAATGCACTACAACTAACCTTTTGGTCGCATTAATGTGAAAGTGATACCTGAACAATGGTTTTCATCCTAATAGCTACTACACAAAGACTTCAGGAAGGTGCTGATGGGACAAGTATCAACACCAACCATCTGGCCTACACGTAGATGGTAGAGATGAAAGGAGAAGATAGTATAAAAAAAAGAAGGGGGCAATGAGAGAGGGGGATCGAAACTAAGAGAAAACATTATAGCAATCAAAAATTATATTTGTAACCAAACTTGAGAGAATTATATAATAACTGATCTCCTCAGACTGTGCCGAGGACGATTTTCTTTAGTTCAAACTTATTCATCTTCATTCTCTTGTCATCTGAATCCACTTTAGTGGTTATCTGATTCATTAAAACCCAGTTTTCCAACCCACTCTCTACAAATTCATTATTTTAGGCTTTTTGGGCCTAAGTCCATCAACCTTTTAGGCTAAGAATTCAAATCTAGTCCTTACAATTGGCGTCGTCTGTGGGGAGTTCTAGTGTTATAATGAGTCTAACGTCTAACTATGGTAGGTTCAAGTCCACGCCAAGCAAAATCTATGGGGTCTCAACGTGAAGATCATTTTGTCAACCTCAAGTGAATAATGGACCAGGAGAGGAGTGTGCACACTACCATACTAGTAAGAGCCATTCTCGGGGTGGTAGCCATCTCTCTTATGAGAAAAATGCCAAAGACATGCAGTTGGAGATTGATCACTTGAAGAGGAGGTTACGCCATGAATGGCAAAAGCGAACTCCTTCTAGTTTTAACTTCTCTTCCGACGATGAAAAGAATGGTAGCTATAGGTGCAAATTAGGAACTCCTCCTAGTGAGTCTTTCTCATATGATGAGGACTACCACCATGAGTACAAAAATAGGAGCTCATCTTCCAAAGGCTTGAGAAATAATGCGATGAGTAGAGCACTCAACCAAATTTCCAAAACACCTTTCACACGCAGAGTTGAGGGAGGGAAACTTCCTCGGTGGTTCACTCAGCCCATATTCACCGTGTATAATAGAATAGACCTTGTGGAACATGATAGCCACTTCAATCAAAGAATGGTTGTGCACTCCAAGAATGAGTCCCTAATGTGCAAGGTGATAGGCCACAAACTGAATGACCCTTTGTGATAGAAATTAATTAATTAATTAGTCAAGTTATTAATTAATCAATTTATCATGCAAATGCATGGTAGCACAAACAAATCACCAATAAACTAATAGCAGCGGAAAATAAATAACACGATGATTTGTTTACGAATGGTGAAAAACCTAACGGCAAAAACCCCATTGGGTGATTTTCAAGTCACCACTCCCAAAACTCCACTATTATCACAACAAGCGGTTACAAGTAAAGGAATCTCAAGCACCGTACCAACCTATAGTTGAACCTTTACCCCAATACCCAATTAGATTTGTTCTATAGTGACAATTCCCCTTTATGATGCACGGCTCCCAAGTACGTGACTAACCAGTTGTGCGGATCCTAGTACGCGACTTCAAACAACTAAGAAGATTGTCGGCTGCAAAGTTCTTCAATTCATCCACACAATGAAAATCAAGAAGATGCTTGGTCACAAAACCCTACGGTGCAAATACACAGCAACTTCTTCAAGAGAAAGAGATGAACTAGGTTAAGAACTTGTCTCCGGTCACAATTTGCTTGAACAGAGTTTGCTCAATGCTTGTGCAACTTGTGTATAGTTTGACTGCTCTTAAAACAATCCTTTTATATGTCTAGGGTTAGGAGAAAAGAAGGCTCAAAGACATATTCACGGATCCCAAGAAAATCATATTTGAATTATGAAATTCTTAAACCTCAACATATAGGATGTGTCAAGCAGCTGTCGAGATTTGATGAATTTGCACTCTTTGCTTGATTTCTTGAACAGACTTGAAGGTTTCAACACTTGATCTTGAAACGTGGTTTCTTGAAGTATTTAAACACATCCTAAGTCTACCCAAATACAAGTAAAGTGCGTTTTGTCAAAGGATAAGCTAATTACATAAAATCATGACATATGTTCTTAACATGTGAAACACATATGTCCTAACACAAGGTATTCCCATCCAGTTTGGGGCTTGTGGCAATGAGGTGGTTTGATAGCTTGGTAGCGAGTTCCATCGATTCCTTTGAGGAACTCACTTAGGCTTTTGGATCTCACTTTATTACGTGCAGTAGGGTTCCTCGACCCTTAGATTCTCTTTTGTCCATGTCTATGCGAGAAGGTGAAACCATGAAAACGTACTTGAACAGATATTGGGAGATGTTTAACGAGATTGATGAGGATTTTGATGGTGTGGCTATAAGGACCTTCAAGGTCGTCCTGCCCACCGGTCGTCCTGCCCACCGGGCATGATTTGAGAAAATTCTTGACCAAGAAGCAAATAAGGGGTGTTCGTCGGCTTATGGATTGTATTGATGAGTACAAACGGGTCGAGAAAGACCAACAGTAAGGCAAGGGAAATGATAAGGTTATCCCTTAGGAGAGGAGAGATTTCAAGTCAGACAGGTACAACAATAACAGGTCCCGAAGGGATTTTGCTGGGCAATCTAGGCTTACAGCTCCTCAAATGGTAAACACGGTGTTCCAAGAGCCAGTACATTAAGTCCTGGAAAAGATAAAAAATGAGCCATAATTCAAATGGCCAAACAAAATAGGAGGAGACCTCATGAGGCGTAACCAAATTTTTCATAGCCAATACCACCAGGAGCGGGGGCATACCACCGAGGACTAAAAAACTCTATGGAACCATCTGGAGCAGCTGGTCAGAGAGGGAAGGTTACAGCAATTTTTGTATCGGCCCAATGGACAAGGAGACCAATCAAGGTCAGGGGCTCAGGGGAACGTTTCTTCAAGGTCCCCATTAGGCACAATTAATGTCATCTTTGCTGCACTTGGGAGGATTGGTTTTCATCATTCCAAGATGATGTATGTAGCTTGATTACCAGTCGAGGACTCTAATTTTAAGCCAAAGAGGGCTAGAGTGGAGATCTGACCGACAAGATGGGAACCGTCCAACCACATGATAATGCTTTGGTAGTCTCCTTCAGAATAAAAGGGTATGATGTGAAGAGGGTGATGGTAAACTAGGGCAGTGGTGCAGAGATTATGTACCCTGACTTGTATAGAGGGCAGAACTTAAAGCCTGAGAACCTAACAGCCTATGATTCACCTTTAGTAAGTTTTGATGGGAAAGTTGTCATCCCAAGGGGTCAAATTAGGTTGCTCGTGCAGGCAAGTTCAGAGATGGTTGAAGTGGACTTCATTGTGGTGGATGCATACTCTCCCTACACGACCATTATGGCTAAACCCTGGCTTCATACCCTAGGGGTTGTTTCTTCAACTTTGCATTAGAAAGTGAAGTATCCATCAGGGGACCGGATTGAAGAGCTTGTGGGGAGTCAATCCATGGCTAGGCAGTGTCTCATGGCTATAATTATGCATCAGCCTACAGCTGAGACCTCGGCCTCTACTGAGGGGGGCTTATAGCAGTCAAAGTCTTCAGTGCTGCCTATTAATGGGCCAGCCGAGGAGACGAAATGTGAAGATTTAGAGAAAATTGTTGTAAGTGATGACCTGGAGAAGTTTTTTCAGGTTGGGGCTCAGCTACCTCCTCAGGAGAAGGAAGAGCTAGTAAAGTTTCTCAAAAGGAACATTGATGTGTTCGCATGGAGTGCTTACGAAGCTCTAGGGGTGGATTCGAGCTTCATTTGCCATCATTTGAATGTTAATCCATCTGTCAGCCCCAGAAAGCAACCATTTGGGCGCTCATCTAAGGATCATTCTGACACTGTCAAAGACAAGGTGATGAAGCTTAAGCAGACTGGAGTTATTAAAGAAGTGTTCTACCCTGAATGGTTGGCCAATACTATAGTCATGAAGAAGAAAAATGGAAAATGGCGGGTATGTGTGGACTTCACAGATCTAAACAAGGCCTACCCAAAAGATCCTTTCCTCATGCCTCGAATAGACTAGCTAGTGGATGCCACTGTAGGTCATCCTCGGATGAGCTTTTTGGACGCTTTTCAAGGCTACCATCAGATACCTTTGGCTTTGGATGATCAAGAGAGGACAATTTTTGTTACTCTTGTTGGGAATTACCATTACAAGGTGATGCCATTTGGTTTAAAAAATGCAGAGGCTACCTACTAGAGGATGATGACTAGGATGTTTAAGCTACAATTAGGAAAAAAAATTAAGATTTATATAGATGATATGGTGATAAAGAGTAAGGCAGAATCTGAACATGTTAATGACCTTGAGAATATCTTTGGGATATTAAGGAGACACAAGCTACGCCTTAACGCTTCTAAGTGTTTTTTTGGTGTTGGATTAGAAAAGTTCTTGGGGTACATGGTTACA
Source organism: Quercus wislizeni (assembly GCA_023055345.1). Lineage (NCBI taxonomy): Eukaryota > Viridiplantae > Streptophyta > Magnoliopsida > Fagales > Fagaceae > Quercus > Quercus wislizeni. The sequence goes on from JALGQJ010000003.1 coordinate 3,304,872, forward strand.
CACCGCGGAATTGAAGCTAACCCTGACCAGATTAAAGCAATCAACAATTTACAACCACCTTGGAATCCCAAAGAGTTCTAGAAGCTAACAGGGATGACAGCTGCTCTAAACCAATTCATCTCTCGATCAGCAGACAGGTGTAGACCTTTCTTCTAGTTGTTGAACAAGTGGAAGGGATTTGAATAGACCAAGGAGTGCATCTTAGCCTTCCAGCAGTTGAAGGAGTACCTATCTCGGCTGCCCATTATGTCCAGACCAGAGATGGATGAGGTTTTCTAAAATTAAAAGCCATTAATTTATTGAATTTTCTATTATGCCCCTACTAAACACACACACTTTAAATGATAAATTTTTTTGAGAACTTTGTTTAAGAGTAATTTTGGAAATTTATATTTTTTTTTTATTTAAAAGACAAGATAATAAATAAAATTCACTTAAAAAGTTGTGTTTTCTAAATAGGACAAACAATTTGAGATATAGGTAGTGTTTATTTATTTTTTGACAAAAAGAATAAGTAGGAGCATTGACCTATCTTAAACTAACAACTAGTCGAATTCATGGTCATTTCTAAAAGGTAATTGAAGAGTGCAATCTACTCTAAAGAAATGTTAGTGATGGAGAGGGTATTTCTTGCATTCGATATATGCTGAATCCCTATTACAGTATATGGATTCCAAAATTTCTATTTTGACACTTTAGTTAGTAAGAGTGCAACAAGTTGATAACTAAATTCAATCACAAGTAGCAATTTACTCTCAATTATCAATTCAATCACAATATTAGTAAAGTAATAAAACAATAGAATGATAGGTTACGAGATGAGAAGGTAGTGTCAAACAACTATTCTATCATTACGATCATTATGGGATTTGATGATGTTTGTAAATAATTTTTTGTCCATCTAAAAATTTATATGACATTATTAGCTTTTCTTAGACAAGATTGCCATTTTACTCTTAAAAACAATTTGAGCCATGGTTGTAAAATGGAGTGTAATAAGTTGCACCATTATATGAGAGAAGAGTGTAACACACTAAATAATTAACTGTTCTTTTTTTAATTTGACATTAATGAGATATAAATGAAAAAGAAAATGACTAACATTTATGAGAGTTTTAAGATAGATTATAATATAATATGTATAAAACATTAACTTATATAAGAGAGAGAGAGAGAGAGAGAGAGAGAGAGAGAGAGAGAGAGAGAGATGACAAGATGGAATAGGGCATGATAGAACATTTTTGACACCTCATTGAAAGACATGTAAGATGTAACATTTTGGACTTTTATAATTATTTGAGGGTTGACATGATATGTAAAATTTGTATGTTGGTATATGATTGCAAAAGGAAAAGAAAATTTACATGTCATTACTTCAATAATGTTTATCACAACCTACAGTACTATATTTAGAAGCTTGAAAGATGTATTTTTGTCGGGCATGACAGAGCATTTTTGACACCTCATTGAAAGACATGTAAGATATAACATTTTGGACTTTTATAATTATTTGAGGGTTGACATGATATGTAAAATTTGTATGTTAGTATATGATTGCAAAAGGAAAAGAAAATTTACATGTCATTACTTCAATAATGTTTATCACAACCTACAGTACTATATTTAGAAACTTGAAAGATGTATATTTGTCTTACCTGTTTGGCCAATTCCATATAGTGTTCAAAATTTGGAGTCTCATTTCTCAAAAAAAAAAAAAAAAAAAAAAAAGAGTCTCAAAGATATTATTTTTCTTTATTCTTTAACGGAGGACAACTTGGGTTTTCTTCCTAGGAGAAATGTCCTATTATTACTAGGGTCTAAAAAGCTTTTTATCGTAGGTCATTTTTAGCAATAAAAATGCAATTTAGATCTACTAACTTTGCTAAAAATTCATTTTAGTTATTTAAGTTTGAAGCATGTTATTTTGGTTTAGTAACTTCTAATTTAAAGAACCAAACACTACAAGAAACAAGGGCTATAGCCGCGTTTCTAAAATACGGCTATAGAAATGCAACTATAAGCTATAGTTGTGTTTCCTATAGCCGCATTTGTAAACGTGGCTTATACTACGTGACAATAGCTCCTATAGGTCTATAGCCACGTTTTTAAAAACGTAGCTATAGACCATGTTTGGGTTGCATTTTAAAACCGCAGCTATAGGTACAGTTTTGGTTGCGTTTCAAAAACACAGCTAAAGCCTCCTACAGCTGCGTTTTTGAAACGTGGCTATAGGTTTTTTTTTTTTTTTTTAATTTATGGATTTTTTTTCCCAGCTAAATCAAAATCAAACACAAACCCAAAAAATTCAAAATCAAACAATATATACTAACAAATACAAACACACCCAGAAAATTCAAAATCAAACACAACATACTCATAATACAAACACAACGTGCTTCAAAATACAAGAACACAAACCCGTGAATCTCCTCTCATTCAACAAAACCAACCCAAATCTAACACTAAATCCATTCAAGGAACACAAAAGCACAAGCTCAGAAACACAAAAGAACAAGCTCAAGAACACAAACCCATTTAAACATAAGCACAATATCCGCAACACAATAGCACAAATTCAAGCGCAGATCCAAAAAAATTCAAAATCAAAACTCAAATCCAAATCAAGACATAGACACAAATATTGCTAAAATATCCACTTCATTCAAAATTTTCAGTATTTCCTCCATTTTCTTACCAACTAAACATAAAATAACCCAATATATATATATAGAGACAAATCAATGTACTTGAGATGAAGGAAAAAAAAAAAGAAGAAGAAGAAGAAGAAGAAGTAGCTTCAAAGAAACAAAGAAAAAAAAATTTTGCTGGAGTGAAGAAAAAAAAAAAAAAAAAAAAAACCTAGATCTATATAGACAAATTAGTGTGCTTGAGATAAAGAAAAAGAGAAAGAAAAAGAAAAAGTAGCTGCAAAGAAACAAAGAAAAAAAAGTTGTGTTGGAGTGAAAAAAATAAAAAATAAAAAATAAATAAAAATAAAAGAAAGAGAGAGGAAAGAAGAACTTGGGGTGACTTGCAGAAGAAAAGAGCAAAAAAAGGATGAGTAAAGAAAGAAAAAATGAAAGTGGGCTAGGTGGGAACTTGGCATGTCATTCAGTTTTTTTTTTTTTTTTTTTTTTTTTTGGTGTGTGTATGTGTTACCTATAGTCACGTTTTTTTTTTTTTTTTTTTTAATGCAACTATAGGATAGGTTAATGGCAGATATTATGAGTTAAGAGAACTATATTGAAAATGTTTGAAACTTAAGAGATTAAAGTGACAAAATATAAACTTATAAATGAAAGATAAAGAAATTTAGAAGATGAACTTGTATTTTAGCCTATCTTTTATTGAGCAACGTAATAATGATTTTATTATGCGAATAACCAAACGAGGGCATGGAGGCCGTCATAATGATTTAAGGGAAAAAAAAAAAAAACATTTATGGGACCATCATAGTAATGATTTTATTAAAAGATTTCACTTTACATTTTGTGATGTTTCTGGATACCTTATCTCACGTTTTTAATTGGATCTGATAGCCCCACAAATAACTAAAATAATATAAAAGTGAAAAATGAAAATGTCGCATCAAAATAAATAAATAAAAATATAAAAATGAAAATAATAAGTTTTTTTTTTATTTGAAAAAACCATTTCATTCAACCAAAGCAGCCTGTAACAGTTGGTTTACATCTGAAGAACTCTCAGAGCTTATAATGGGTGGAGTTTCCTCCATCCATGTTACAAAGTTATCAACAAATTGCGCATACTTGGCAAGCCCATATGCTGCCATGTTTCCTTCCCTTCTTGTGTGGCGAGTTTCAAACTAAGTTATTGTATAGTATATATACACGCGTGGCAGTGTGGCACAATCAAAGAAAAAAAAATTAAATATATTAATTGAAAAATATCGGGGACTTTTTGCTATTGAGAACACGTGTTTTACTTTGATACATCATTAATTAATTATTAAAAGAAAATTGGAGAGAGAGAGAGAGAGAGAGAGAGAGAGAGAGAGAGAGAGAGAGAGAGAGAGAGAGAGAGAGAGAGAGAGAGAGAGAGAGGTTATTTAGCAATTTTGGAATCATGCTAAAATAGCCTGCAATGTCCAAAATGACACTAAGATTGGTTGCAAAGTATTTTAATTGCATTAAGACTTTAAGATGAGATCAATTGCATTAAAAAACATGTTTGGTAATTAAACTTTAAAGACTATAGACTATAAAATACACTTTTAGCCTTTAAAGTTTAAGGTTATTTTTATTTTAGTTCTTTAGGTTTAAAATTTTTCATTTTGATAATTTGTGTTTGATTTTGTTTTTATATTGATCATACTCATCTATTTTTGTCAGTAATTTGATCATTGATATTTAATTAATTCATGAAATACTAGCTTTAAAATATTTCTAAATATAGGGAGTTCATTTTTTTTGTAGGGAATATTACTATCAAAATTCAGATAAAAGGACCAGTGTGAAAATGAAATCAGTTGTGAATAATAAAAATAAAAATTTTGCAATGTAAATGAACAAAATAAAAACAACACAAAAATTTAGCAGGCAAAGTGTACACTAGTCAACTTTAAAATTATGCATGTGTAACTTATTAATAAAAAGAAAAAGTATGATATAGTAACATGTCGGTTAAGCAATTAGGTTTGTTTATTCCTTCACATGGGCTGCCTAAACCTTAATCCATGGTTTCGTTTACAACTTAAAGCTGAGTTTCTATTCTTCTCTTCTCTCAATTCCTCCTTAACAAAACAAAAAACAATAATGATAAGAACAGGTAAAACACATGTTGCTTGGTAATTAAGCTTGACCTTGGCTTTGGCCCTCCTATGTGAATTTGACAAGCATCCACATCGAAGACAACATTTATAAAATAGCAGAATTAGATAGTAAAAGTTAATTTATTATACTATTTTTTTCACAATCAGCACTAATACTATTTTATTTTATACCAATTATAATATACCACAGAGACAGTTATAAGAAATATTATAAAAAATTTTCGTTTCGTCAGACTTATTGAGCATAAAAACATGCACCTACTTATATAAACAATGCTTCATTTTTACTCACTTTTAACAGGTCGTTTTCCCCCCTTATTGTGTTGCAAATGTGTCGACTCACATTAACAAATAAAAAAATGTAAAAATTCTCACACAAATTTTTACATTTTTTTAATAATATTTACTTCACGTGTAGATTCAAGGATGGAATCATAGCCCTTATCACACAAAAAAAATAATAAGTCTTGGTACATAAAGAAATTTAACAATATTTTCACAATGATTAAAAAAAAAAAAAAAACAGTTATGGGACCATCATAGTAATTGTTAATGTATATTATGTTATGTTATGGGTTTTAGGCCCAACTGCTTTACTTGTATAGCACACTTGTACTTGTACTACACTTTACTTATACCGCACACTTATGCCTCCTATATAAGGCATTGATGTATATTCTTTCATTAAGAAATACAATACATTCATTTAGTATTTCTAACATGGTATCAGAGCCACTGCTCTAATCCTTTGGTGTGCCACTCTTAAGCAGTCTTGTCTTCTTGGGTGTCATCTGTAGCCGTTGTTGTGAGCAGCATCACTGCCTCCACCGCGAATTCAGTACATCAAAGACCATTGCCTTGCCGCCACCACCGCTTCCGCTTCTCCGATCAAACCACATATTGCACCATTGGAAAGTAATCTCTTCGATCTGCCTTTCTGTGAAATATCGTCTTCATCGGACCTTCCACGCACCTCCACGCGCCACTATAATTCTCGACGTTACTGGCACGCGCCTTCACGCGCCGTCATGTGCCTCCACTCTCCGTCACGCGCCTACACGCGCTTCCACGTGCCAGAACTCGGTCCGCTGACGTCATCATATTCGCCACGTCAACCCTAATGACGTCATCACTGCTTGCGTTAGCAACACGTCCGCTTGCTTACGTCAGCACTCAGCAGCGATCACGTCATCACCGTTGACCGTTGACTTTGACCTTGTGTTGACTTTGACCGTTGACTTTTCTCCAAGGTTGACTTTTTCTGTCCAGGTGCTTCTTACCCAGTTTTTCGCGTAGATTTCATTTTTGCAGTCTATTTTTGCATATTTTGCTTCTAAATGAAGAATAAGGACAAGTATTCTTCTTGTTGCAATAATTGTCATCGACAATCCAGAAAACGTTTTTGCAATTTTTGCAAACGTTTTAGCCACAGTATTGAGACTTGTTATCGTCGTAACAAATCAGCTGTTTCAATTTCTGTTGCTACTGTTGCTAACACTGAGAGTGTCCAACCAATGGCTCCCATCTCTGCACCGTTTAAGTCTTCAGAACGCACTTTCACCATATCCACAGATGACCTTAAAAATATCATCACCAATGTCATTCGTATGGTTGGTAATGCATCTTACTCCTCTTCTCTCTCAGCTTTATCTGGTATGTCTCCCTCCTCTTGGCTTATGGATTCCACTTGTTGCAATCACATGACACCTCACTCGTCCTTATTTTCTGAACTCAAACCTACACCACACCCTCTTAATATTTGCACAGCAAATGGTTCCACAATGTCTGGTCATAATATTGGTTTTGTTTCGACTTCCAACCTTTCGGTTCCTGGGGTCTTTAATGTTCTTGACCTTTCTTACAATTTATTTTCTGTGGGACAATTAGCTGAGTTGGGTTATCGCATTATATTTGATTATTTTTGGTGTATTGTGCACGATCCAAGGACGAGACAGGAACTTGGGACCGGTCCCAGAGTTAGGCGTATGTTTCCCGTGGACAACCTTTGTCTTCCACTTGTTGCTCCTGTTTCTGTTGCTGCAGTTTCTTCAATTCCTTCCCTTGCACTTTGGCATGCTCAACTTGGTCATGCATCTTCCTCTTAGATACAACAATTGGCTTTTAAAGGTTTGTTAGGTTCAGTGTCTACAAAAAATTTTGATTGTGTCTCATGTTAGTTAGGAAAACAACCAGCTTTGCCTTTCAATTCTAGTGAATCAATATCCACTGATATCTTTGACCTTATTCATTCTTATGTTTGGGGGCCTTCCCCTGTCTCTAATATTGGTGAATCTCGATATTTTATTGATGATTATTCCCGCTATAGCTGGATTTTTCATATGAAACATCGTTCTAAATTATTGCAAGTATATTCTAATTTTGCAAAAATGGTTGAAACTCAATTTTCCAAACGTATCAAAATTTTTTGATTTGATAATGCTCTTAAGTACACTCAATATGTTTTCCAAGCTGTTTTGCATTCCTATGGCACTGTCCAGGTACCTCTCAGCAAAATGGTAGAGCCGAACGAAAACTTCGTCATATTCTTGATACTGTTCGTGCTCTCCTTCTCTCTGCCAAAGTTCCTGCTCCTTTTTTAGGGCGAAGCTGCTCTTCATGCTGTTCATGCTATTAATCGCATTCCAAGTCCTGTTATCCACAATCAAACTCCATATGAGCGCCTTTTTGGGTCACCTCCAAATGATCACCACTTTCGCTTCTTTGGTTCTGCTTGTTTCGTTCTTCTTCAGCCACATGAGCATAACAAACTTGAGCCTCGGTTAAGGCTTTGTTGTTTTCTTGTCTATGGCGAAACTCAAAAGGGGTATCGGTGTTATGATCCTGTCTCTCATCGTCTTCGTGTCTCCTGCAATGTTGTCTTTTAGGAACATCGCTCCTTTGTCGAGCTCTCTCACTTCCGTGCCTCCCTATCTTCCTCCTCTGTCTTAGATCTTTTTCCAGATGAGGCACATATTCCTTTTGTAATTGCTCATGATCCTCCTGTAGTTGCTCCTGATCCTCCTATAGTTGCTCATGATCCTCATGTAGTTGCTCCTGATTCTATTGTAGACTTCTCTATCCAACCACCAAATATCCTTGATCCCTTTCCTAGTTCACCATTTAATGAACAGGTGGAAGATGAACAGGTTGAAGATGAGCTACCCAACCCTAAGCTTGGGTCCCCTGCTCCTGCTCCGCCTGACGATCATGCACAAGACATTCCACCTCATCACTCAACTCGGGTAAGATCCGTTCCTACACATTTACTTGACTATCATTGTTACACTACCCTTGCTACACTGCACGAGCCTCACACCTATCGTGAGGCTTCCACTGACCCTTTATGGCAGATTGCAATGAAAGAGGAGCTTGATGCATTATCTAAAAACCATACTTGGGACTTGGTTGTAAGTGGATCAACAAGATTAAGACTCGCTCTGATGGGTCCATTGAGCACTACAAAACTTGTCTTGTTGCTAAAGGTTTCACACAGGAGTATGAGATTGATTATGAAGAGACCTTTGCTCCGATTGCTCGTATCTCATCTATTCATGCCCTCTTAGTTGTTGCTGCTGCCAGTAAATGGGACATTTTTCAGATGGATGTCAAAAATGCATTCCTTAATGGATTAAGTGAAGAAGTTTACATGCAACCCCCTCCTGGTCTCTCTGTTGAATCAAACAAGGTTTGTCACATTCGACGTGCACTTTATGGCCTTAAACAAGTTCCACGAGCTTGGTTTGCCAAATTCAGCTCTACCATCTCTCGCTTGGGTTACATGGCCAGTCATTATGATTCTGCCTTATTTCTTCGTCGCACTGACAAAGGCACTATTTTACTTCTCCTGTATGTGTATGATATGATCATAACTGGTGATGACCTTAATGGCATTTAAGAACTCAAGGATTTTCTCAATCAGCAATTTGAGATGAAAGATCTTGGACATCTCAGCTACTTCTTGGGTCTTGAAATAACTCGTTCTACACATGGACTTTATATTACTCAAGCCAAGTATGCTTCTGAACTATTGTCTCGAGTTGGACTCACTGATAGCAAGACTGTTGACACTCCAGTTGAGCTTAATGCGCATCTGACTCCCACAGGAGGGAAACCATTGTCTAATCATTCTCTTTACAGACGATTGGTTGGCAGCCTAGTTTATCTCACAGTCACTCGTCCGGACATTTCCTATGCTGTTCATCAGGTGAGCCAGTATCTGTCTGCTCCACGATCTACTCACTATGCTGCTGTTCTGCGCATTCTTCGATACCTGAAGGGCACTCTCTTCCATGGCCTTTTCTACTCAGCTCAGTCTCCTCTTGTACTTCGTGCATTCTCTGATGCTGATTGGGCAGGGGATCCTACTGATCGCAAGTCCACTACAGGTTATTGTTTTCTCCTTGGTTCTTCTTTAATTTCTTGGCGAAGTAAGAAACAAACCTTTGTGGCCCGCTCTAGTACTGAAGCAGAATATCGTGCCCTTGCTGATACCACATCTGAGCTCCTTTGGCTACGATGGCTTCTTAAGGATTTAGGTGTGTCCACATCCTCTGCCACTCCCCTTTATTGTGATAACCAGAGTGCCATTCATATTGCTCACAATAATGTTTTCCATGAACGGACTAAACACATCGAGATTGATTGTCATTTTATCCGGTATCATCTTGTCCATGGTACTCTCAAGCTTTTCTCCGTCTCCTCCAAAGATCATATAACGACCCAAGGAAAAGCGCTAGCCACATCTGCACTATACCTCAAAAGGACTAGTCACTATTGAGGCTCCTTGTAATTGTTAATAAAGCCCAGATCTACCCAGTAAATACCCGATGTGGGACTCATTACATACCCACACATATCGCACAATCAATCAAATTGGGGTATCACAATCTCCCCTACTTAAATTCCTAACGTCCTCGTTAGGGTCCACTTTGCGGGGTAGTGTCTTTGAGCCCACACGGGATTACCGGGTCGGCTCTGATACCATATATAACGACCCAAGGAAAAGCGCTAGCCACATCTGCACTATACCTCAAAAGGACTAGTCACTATTGAGGCTCCTTGTAATTGTTAATAAAGCCCAGATCTACCCAGTAAATACCCGATGTGGGACTCATTACATACCCACACATATCGCACAATCAATCAAATTGGGGTAAAAAAAAAAATAAATAAATAAAAGAAAAGGAGGGGTATTTAAGTAAAGTTGTTTATGGGGTCAACTTTTATAATTAATATTACTAAGGGTTTTTTAGAAAATAAGGTTGAAACCCTAGTTTATATAGTCTAATTTTAAGTCAGTGTATACTGACAGATGTTTTGAGAGAGGAGGCTACTCAAAATACTGAAGTAGAGAAGATTTGACTGCACAATTGAGGTAAGAGCTTAAGAATTTCTTTCTTGTCAAATCTAAGTTTTATTTAGAATTAGAGTATTTTTCTATGTGGGTATTTTGGTTAGTAGTGAAACTATTTAATTATTGAAGAGTTTTAATGATACAAACGAAGAAAAATTTGGATTTATTTTCAGTAAACTAGATGCTGGTTTATGTTCAATTTAATCTTATCTATGCCCTTTGTTACGTTGAAAGGAGATAGAATCTACAGAATTTTAGGCTGGATGGGACAAGTTTCTGCATATCCGGAATAGTACCGAATTGATGAGTTGAGGTCTGACAAGTCAAAAAAAAAAAAAAAGAAACGAATGGTGTGGTGTATTTGTAAATGTCATGGTGCCTTGAGTTTTGTATGATGTAGTACTTGGTTTGTCCTCATCTCAGAAGACTAATGGTGGCAGAAAAAAAAAAAAAGAAATAAATAAATAAAGAAAAGAAAAGAAAAGCTACACGTATAGACCCTATGTAGCTATAAGTATATTGTGTTCTATAGGTTTTATTCCTAGGCAACTCTTTGTGGCAGAAAGTAAAAGGAACAAAAATATTAAGTTTATGTGAGTTTGGCAAAAAAAAAAAAAAATAGGGGATTATTGGTAGGCTTAGTGAGGAGACAGAATTTATATAGATGAATTAATTTATATAGATGAATTAATGATGGTTCTGAAATATATAAAATGGATTTTTTTTTTTTTAGCAGTTTCTCTTCTAACTGGATACCGTTATAAGTCTTTCTTAAATTTTTATGATTATTAAGTAGATGGTACTTGTAAATTGTTAGGTGAAATCTAAGGATTTTAGAGAAAGTGTTAGAGAGAAGTTTTTTTTTTTTGTGGTGAGCTAGCTGAGGTAAGTAACCTTGTCCTAATTGGTTTTATCCTTGCTTATACTACTATATTTTAACTACTGGAATTTGTTTACAATTGTTACTATTCTATTTAATTGTTCAGCTACATTGATTTACAGTAAAGAATAGAGAAATTTCACAGATAAATATAAGCATTGAGTACAAGATTTATTTTATTTAATTGTTTCTTTAGCTATATTGATTTAAAGTAATGAATATAGAAATATCCCAAATATATTGAATATTGAATATATGATTATATATGGAGATATGTGTACTTGAATAAGATATATTTTTGGTTAGAAACTATGATTTCATATGATTTTTGAACAAAATGACTATGAATTAATTTTGATACCCAAACCAATGGGGGTTATTTATTGGTACTCTGATACCCAACCAATGGGGGTCGTTCATTGGTACTCTGATACCCAAACCAATGGGGGTCGTTCATTGGTATTCCGATACCCGAACCAATGGGGGTCGTTCATTGGTACTCTGATACCCAAACCAATGGGGGTCGTTCATTGGTATTTGATACCCAAACCAATGGGGTTTGTTCATTGGTACTTTGATGCCCAGTCACGGGGATATAGCGTGACCATAGTCATAAGATTGTTAATAATATGGATTACGTTTGAATATTTAATTATATTAAGTCATTAGAACTGCTTATTTATTTTTGAAACCTATTGTAAGTTATAGCTTTGATATACGGAAATCTGACTACTTTCTAAACCATCTATGATATAATTGTAAGATTAAAGTATGTGATCTATTTGTAAAGTATTATTTTAAGATCATGAAGCTTCTTTAGCTATTTTGAAAACCCATAGCATATTATAACTTTGGAAGATTCATATTATATCTTATTACTTTACAGATCTATTGTTGGATATAACTTATTTGGATTTTGGTTACTTATTGAGTTGTCAACTCACCCCCCTCTTTCTCCTTTTAGATTCTGATCAGGAAGAGTAGCATAAGTTTGGGCTTCCGCTGGGATGTGCGCATGAGTGAAGTTTAGGAAATCAATGGAATAAGATTTGAACTTTTATGTTTTAAGATTACCTTTTGTGTAATCCTTTAGACTTAAAGATTTAGTTTATTTTTATCTGATGTTGGAAGATTATTTTTGGAGATCTTTTGAAAATTGCTTATTTGAGGATATTTTTAAATTTAATGATGAAATTTTCTTGAGGATAATTCTTTAATTGTTAAGAAAGCCTTACGCACTTGTAGGGTGTAAACTTTATAAGTGTGTGGCTGTTGTCACGTGCCTAGCTCTTACTTGGGTTCGGGGCGTGACAATATTTATGGTATCAGAGCTCTAGGTTGGATCCTTAGGCATTGATTTGTGAAACTAATTGGTGAGAGGGGTAGAAATTAGGTATAGGGAATACGTTGTATGATATAAATACTATATGAGTTTTTGATCTGTTTTCTTTATGTTCATATTTTAATTAGAAGTTTGATAACATGCTAGCTTGTCATGTGCATAATGAACAGAGGTTAGGATGCCACCTCGCAGTAGAAACACTGGGAACACTCCCAACAACTCTGGCAATGGTAGGGATCAGCAAGATGGGAACCGAGACTCTAGGCACGACCAAGGCCAACCACCAGAGATGATCCAGATGATGCAGACCTTGGTTGGAGTGGTCCAACAACAGGTCACTACTGGAGATAACTTGGCTAGGATGATGGAGCAACGCCGAAGTCATCATGGTGGGATGATTGAATTCAAGAGGTTGTCTCCTCCAACTTTTGAGGGGACTACTGAGCCTATGGAAGCAGAAAAATGGATCATTGAGATGGAGAAAGTATTTAGAGTTCTTGAATGCTCTGAGGATGAGAGAGTGGCTTATGCAGCTTATATGTTGCGTGGAGATGCTTATGATTGGTAGCGGTTGGAAGAAGAAAAACGTGGCCAAGAGACTGAGCCTTGGACTTGGGAGCTATTTAAGTCTGCATTCTATGAGAAATATTTTCCTAAGAGCATCCGCTTTCAGAAGGAAAAAGAGTTCATCAAGCTGACACAAGGTAACATGACAGTTGCTCAGTATGAAGCAGAATTTTCCAGGTTAGCCAAATTTGCTCCAACAATGGTGGTGGATGAAGAAGCTAAGGCTCGAAGGTTTGAAGATGGATTAAGGTTTCGAATCAAGCAAGGAGTTGTGCCCTTTGAGTTGACTACCTTTAGGGCGGTGGTGAGTAAGGCCTTACTAGTGGAGATGGGGCTCAATGAGGCTCAAGCAGATAGAGATAATAACCAAAAGAAGAGGCCTAGGCAAGGAGAGCAAAGCTCTAGCTTTCAAGCCAAGAAGCAAGGAACACAACGTGCTGATACCAAGGCACTGCCAAAGTGCTCTCGATGTGGTAGGCCTCATGCAGATAAGGATTGCCGCTGGAATACTGGAGCATGTTTCTCATGTGGACAAAAGGGTCACAGGATTGCTGAGTGTCCCCAACGGAAGGAGGTTCAGACCACCCCAAGACCTACAATAGGACAGAATCAGGGAGCAGGCCAAAAGCCCAAGATACAAGGGAGGGTTTATGCACTCACTCAACAGGATGCTAATACTTCTAATGCTGTGGTAACAGGTATTATTCCGGTTTCCACAACTTATGCTTATGCATTGTTTGATCCCGGTGCCACTCACTCCTTCATATCTTCTAATTTTGCAAAGAAACATAATTTTAAATTTGAACTCATGGAGTCTGAATTATGTGTGGATACCCCAGTTGGGGGTGTAATAGTTACTGATAGTGTTTGCAAGTCTTGTGTTGTCAAAATAGCAGATAGAGAGTTACTAGCAGATCTAACTTTGTTGGAGATGTGGGATTTTGACATAATCTTGGGAATGGATTGGTTGGCTACCCATTATGCCCTGGTTGATTGTCATAGGAAGAAGGTAATTTTCCAAGTACCTGGTGAGATTGAGTTCTGTTTTGTGGGAAGTGGGGCATATACTTCTCCACGGGTGATTTCAGCTTTACAAGCTAGACGTATGATGAAGAAAGGGTGTAAAGGATATCTGGCCACTGTGAGAGACACACAACAAGGTGAATTGAAGCTGGAGGACATTCCTATAGTGAGAGAGTTTCCAGATGTGTTTCCAGAAGACTTGTCAGGGTTACCACCAGATAGGGAGATAGAGTTTTCTATTGACCTATTACCAGGTTCTAACCCAATTTCTAAAGCCCCATACCGAATGGCACCTGCTGAGTTAAGGGAATTAAAAGCACAGTTGCAAGAGCTGCTTGACAAAGGCTTCATCAGGCCTAGTGTTTCCCCTTGGGGTGCACCTGTGTTGTTTGTAAAGAAAAAGGATGGAAGCATGCGACTTTGCATTGATTATAGGGAGCTAAATAGGGTGACAGTGCGAAATAAATACCCTTTACCAAGGATAGAGGATTTGTTTGATCAACTCCAAGGAGCACAGGTTTTCTCTAAGATTGATTTGCGTTCTGGTTACCATCAATTGAAGATTAAGACTGCTGATGTGCCCAAGACAGCCTTCCGTACAAGATATGGTCATTATGAATTTTTGGTGATGCCTTTTGGCTTAACCAATGCACCGGCAGCCTTTATGGACTTGATGAATAGGGTGTTTAAACCCTTCTTAGATAAATTTGTTGTGGTTTTTATTGATGATATTTTGATATATTCCAAGAGTGTGGAGGAGCATGAGAATCACTTGAGGATTGTACTACAACTATTGCAGGAGAAGAAGTTGTATGCAAAACTTAAAAAATGTGAATTTTGGCTAGACAGTGTTGCATTCCTTGGGCATGTTGTATCTAAAGATGGGATTGCTGTTGACCCTAAGAAAGTGGAAGCAGTAGTAGAATGGAATAGACCAAACAGTGTGACAGAGATTCGTAGCTTTTTGGGACTGGCTGGTTATTACAGGAGGTTTGTTGAAGGATTTTCTCACTTAGCCATGCCTTTGACTCGCTTGACCCAAAAGGGAGCTAAGTTTGAGTGGACCGGAAAGTGTGAAGAAAGCTTCCAGGAATTGAAGAAAAGGTTGGTGTCAGCACCCATTCTCACCATACCCTCAGGTAGTGGAGGTTTCACTATTTATAGTGATGCCTCTAGGAAAGGCTTGGGGTGTGTTCTTATGCAGCATGGGAAGGTAGTGGCTTATGCCTCTAGACAGTTGAAGCCTTATGAGCAAAATTATCCCACACATGACTTGGAGTTAGCTGCAGTGGTTTTTGCTCTAAAAATTTGGAGGCACTATTTGTATGGAGAACAGTGTGAGATATTCACTGACCACAAGAGCCTCAAGTACCTCTTTACTCAAAAAGAGTTGAATATGAGACAAAGAAGATGGTTAGAGCTATTAAAGGACTATGACCTGACTATTAGTTACCATCCTGGAAAAGCCAATGTGGTAGCTGATGCCTTAAGTAGAAAGTCTGCAGGAAATTTGGCAGCTTTGTTGACTACACAAAAACACATCCTGGAAGATTTGAGGAAAATGAGGATAGAAGTACAGTTTCATGAAGTAAAGGCACATTTGGCAAACCTTAGAGTTCAGCCTACCTTGATTGAAAGGATAAAGATTGCACAAAGTAACGATCCACAGTTGCAGAAGATAAGAGATTTGATAAAGCTAGGCTCTCAATCTGAGTTTTGCATTCATGAGGATGGATCCTTAAGGTTTGGTAATCGGCTTTGTGTACCAAATGATTCAGACCTTAAGGTAGAAATTCTAAAGGAGGCTCATAACACGAGTTACACAATACACCCAGGAGGCACTAAAATGTATCGGGATTTAAGGGAGATTTTTTGGTGGAACAACATGAAGAGGGAGATTGCTCAATATGTTGCTCAATGTCTAGTGTGTCAACAAGTTAAGATGGAGCATCAAAGACCAGCTGGATTTTTGCAACCTCTTCCCATTCCAGAACGGAAGTGGGAGGACATTACTATGGACTTTGTGACGGGGCTGCCTAGAACCCCTACTGGTAAAGATGCAATTTGGGTGATTGTGGATCGATTGACAAAATCTGCACACTTTTTGGCCATTAGGGTGGATTTCTCACTTGAAAAGTTAGCCAGATTATATATTAAGGAAATAGTGAGATTGCATGGTGCACCTGCATCCATTGTGTCTAATAGAGACCGAAGATTTGTGTCTCAATTTTGGGAGAGCGTGCATAAGGCAATGGGTACTAACTTGAAGTTTAGCACAGCCTTTCACCCTCAAACAGATGGACTTTCAGAAAGAACTATACAAACATTGGAAGATATGCTAAGAGCTTGTGTAATTGATTTCAAAGGTTCATGGGATGAACATCTACCTTTGGTGGAGTTTGCATATAATAATAGCTACCAAGCAAGCATTAAAGCAGCACCATATGAGGCTTTGTATGGTAGGAAGTGTAGGTCTCCTATATGTTGGGATGATGTTGGAGAAAGAAGATTGTTGGGTCCTGAGATTGTACAGCAAACAATAGATAAAATTCAAGTGATTAAAGAGCGGCTCCAAACAGCTCAGAGTAGGCAGAAGAGTTATGCAGATGTTAGAAGAAGGAAATTAGAGTTCCAAGTGGGTGATCATGTGTTCTTGAGGATTTCACCTACTAAAGGAGTTATGAGATTTGGTTTTCGAGGTAAGTTGAGCCCTCGTTTTGTAGGACCTTTTGAAGTCTTGGAGAGGATGGGTAAAGTTGCTTATAAGCTCGCCTTACCACCTTCTTTATCAGGGGTACATAATGTTTTCCATGTCTCAATGTTAAGGAAATATATTCCAGACCCCAGTCATGTAGTGGATTATGAGCCTCTAAAATTAAGAGATGATTTAACTTATGAAGAGCAACCAGTTAAAATTGTGGACAAGAAGGAACAAGAGTTGAAGCGTCGTACCATACGTTATGTCAAGGTTCAATGGAGGAACCAATCTGTGAGAGAGGCCACATGGGAGTTAGAAGATGAAATGAAGGAGAAATACCCATATCTTTTTGAGGACCCAGGTATGTCAAGTTTAGAGGACTAAACTTCTTTTAAGGGGGGTAGAATGTAATAGCCCAAAAAAAAAATAATAAATAAATAAAAGAAAAGGAGGGGTATTTAAGTAAAGTTGTTTATGGGGTCAACTTTTATAATTAATATTACTAAGGGTTTTTTAGAAAATAAGGTTGAAACCCTAGTTTATATAGTCTAATTTTAAGTCAGTGTATACTGACAGATGTTTTGAGAGAGGAGGCTACTCAAAATACTGAAGTAGAGAAGATTTGACTGCACAATTGAGGTAAGAGCTTAAGAATTTCTTTCTTGTCAAATCTAAGTTTTATTTAGAATTAGAGTATTTTTCTATGTGGGTATTTTGGTTAGTAGTGAAACTATTTAATTATTGAAGAGTTTTAATGATACAAACGAAGAAAAATTTGGATTTATTTTCAGTAAACTAGATGCTGGTTTATGTTCAATTTAATCTTATCTATGCCCTTTGTTACGTTGAAAGGAGATAGAATCTACAGAATTTTAGGCTGGATGGGACAAGTTTCTGCATATCCGGAATAGTACCGAATTGATGAGTTGAGGTCTGACAAGTCAAAAAAAAAAAAAAAGAAACGAATGGTGTGGTGTATTTGTAAATGTCATGGTGCCTTGAGTTTTGTATGATGTAGTACTTGGTTTGTCCTCATCTCAGAAGACTAATGGTGGCAGAAAAAAAAAAAAAGAAATAAATAAATAAAGAAAAGAAAAGAAAAGCTACACGTATAGACCCTATGTAGCTATAAGTATATTGTGTTCTATAGGTTTTATTCCTAGGCAACTCTTTGTGGCAGAAAGTAAAAGGAACAAAAATATTAAGTTTATGTGAGTTTGGCAAAAAAAAAAAAAAATAGGGGATTATTGGTAGGCTTAGTGAGGAGACAGAATTTATATAGATGAATTAATTTATATAGATGAATTAATGATGGTTCTGAAATATATAAAATGGATTTTTTTTTTTTAGCAGTTTCTCTTCTAACTGGATACCGTTATAAGTCTTTCTTAAATTTTTATGATTATTAAGTAGATGGTACTTGTAAATTGTTAGGTGAAATCTAAGGATTTTAGAGAAAGTGTTAGAGAGAAGTTTTTTTTTTTGTGGTGAGCTAGCTGAGGTAAGTAACCTTGTCCTAATTGGTTTTATCCTTGCTTATACTACTATATTTTAACTACTGGAATTTGTTTACAATTGTTACTATTCTATTTAATTGTTCAGCTACATTGATTTACAGTAAAGAATAGAGAAATTTCACAGATAAATATAAGCATTGAGTACAAGATTTATTTTATTTAATTGTTTCTTTAGCTATATTGATTTAAAGTAATGAATATAGAAATATCCCAAATATATTGTATATTGAATATATGATTATATATGGAGATATGTGTACTTGAATAAGATATATTTTTGGTTAGAAACTATGATTTCATATGATTTTTGAACAAAATGACTATGAATTAATTTTGATACCCAAACCAATGGGGGTTATTTATTGGTACTCTGATACCCAACCAATGGGGGTCGTTCATTGGTACTCTGATACCCAAACCAATGGGGGTCGTTCATTGGTATTCCGATACCCGAACCAATGGGGGTCGTTCATTGGTACTCTGATACCCAAACCAATGGGGGTCGTTCATTGGTATTTGATACCCAAACCAATGGGGTTTGTTCATTGGTACTTTGATGCCCAGTCACGGGGATATAGCGTGACCATAGTCATAAGATTGTTAATAATATGGATTACGTTTGAATATTTAATTATATTAAGTCATTAGAACTGCTTATTTATTTTTGAAACCTATTGTAAGTTATAGCTTTGATATACGGAAATCTGACTACTTTCTAAACCATCTATGATATAATTGTAAGATTAAAGTATGTGATCTATTTGTAAAGTATTATTTTAAGATCATGAAGCTTCTTTAGCTATTTTGAAAACCCATAGCATATTATAACTTTGGAAGATTCATATTATATCTTATTACTTTACAGATCTATTGTTGGATATAACTTATTTGGATTTTGGTTACTTATTGAGTTGTCAACTCACCCCCCTCTTTCTCCTTTTAGATTCTGATCAGGAAGAGTAGCATAAGTTTGGGCTTCCGCTGGGATGTGCGCATGAGTGAAGTTTAGGAAATCAATGGAATAAGATTTGAACTTTTATGTTTTAAGATTACCTTTTGTGTAATCCTTTAGACTTAAAGATTTAGTTTATTTTTATCTGATGTTGGAAGATTATTTTTGGAGATCTTTTGAAAATTGCTTATTTGAGGATATTTTTAAATTTAATGATGAAATTTTCTTGAGGATAATTCTTTAATTGTTAAGAAAGCCTTACGCACTTGTAGGGTGTAAACTTTATAAGTGTGTGGCTGTTGTCACGTGCCTAGCTCTTACTTGGGTTCGGGGCGTGACAGATCAACTTGCAGATATCTTCACCAAGTCACTTCCTAAGGGTCGCACCCGTGATTTGGTTGACAACCTCAAGCTGGTCTCACATCCACCTTGAGTTTGAGGGGGACTGTTAATGTATATTATGTTATGTTATGGGCTTTAGGCCCAACTGCTTTACTTCTATAGCACACTTGTACTTGTACTACACTTTACTTGTACCGCACACTTATACCTCCTATATAAGGCACTGATGTATATTCTTTCATTAAGAATATACAATACATTCATTCAGTATTTCTAACAGTAATGATTTTATTAAAAGATTTCTACTATACATTTTGTGATGTTTCTGGATACCTTATCTCACGTTTTTAATTGGACCTGATACCACCACAAATAACTAAAATAATATAAACGTGAAAAATGAAAATGTCGCATCAAAATAAATAAAAATATAAAAATGAAAATGAAAATAGTAAGTTATTATATAGTATATATACACGCGTGGCACAATCAAAGAAAAAAAAAATATATATATATATATATATATATATTAATTGAAAAATGTTGGGGACTTTTTGCTACTGAGAACATGTGTTTTACTTTGATACATCATTAATTATTAAAAGAAAATTGGAGAGAGAGAGAGAGAGAGAGAGAGAGAGAGAGAGAGGTTATTTAGTAATTTTGGAATCATGCTACAATAGCCTACAATGTCCAATAATGACACTAAGATTGGTTACAAAGTATTTTAATTGCATTAAGACTTTAAGATGAGATCAATTGATATAAAATACTCAGCAATTAAAAAACATGTTTGGTAATTAAAGCTTTTAGGATGGATCCAACAAAGCTAGGATAAAATATTTTAGTGAAAGTCATGATCATGCATTAAGTATAGTTTAAGTAAGTTTATGGTAAAGTTAAAATAAAAGCTTCCAACAATAGTAATAAACACAATGATGATGAAATAAGGTGGAATACAGCCTCTTTAGAGAACCAAAGTGAAGGAACTCAAAAACAGTTCAACATTATATAGGCTGAATTCACTATTGAATTTCAATAACCTCTGATCACTTTTGTCCCATATCTCTTTAATCACAAGAAATATTTGAGTGAGACTTGTATTATTGAAAATTAGAGATCCATTCCTTCAAAATGGACACAGATTTGACTGTATTTGGGTATAAAATGAGTGAGATATGTCTGTTTGAAATTTGGGTAACGATGTTATCAACATGTCAAAGAATGCTTACGCATTTACATAGGTGGTATGTAACTTGCTCCAAAAACCATATTTTTCCATAAATAAATCCCACAATGACTCAGTCTTAAAGGGGACAGCACCCAATTGTCTAGGGCGCTCTAGAAATCCCTAGAAATCCTAGTTTAAGCATATAAATACCCATTTTAAACACCCATTTCAAAACAGTTCTAGAAAGAGTGACATTTACCTATCATTCTTCCAAAAGTCTGTTGCTTTCTCTAATCTCCTCATACTAGCACACTAGCAGGTTTTTTAATCTCCAAAAACCTATGAAAAACAAGGTGGTGGGATGTGAACTTATATGACTAAAATGGCAAGTTGTTCAAAGATGGACAGAAGAATTAATGATAACAGTAAATATGAACTTACATGACTAAAATGACCAAACTAAAACATACAAGATTAAATTGACAATTAACCAACTGAAAGGTGTAATTTATATATCACAAAATGAAATGTTAGTAAAAAAAGCATATTGTTTTTGTTTTAAAAAAATTCTCTTTGTAGAGATCAAGACCTAAGCCATTTTTTTAAGGGCACTGATTCTACTAGGCAATGTGTGTTCTTTTTAGTCATTGGCTTCGTTCAACTCTTTTTTTTTTCTTTTTTTTTTTCTTTTTTTTTTCTTTTTTTAATTAAATTTTTTTTTGAGCGACTGATTTAACATTTTGGGGCTAATGCACAACATGACCTTTTTTTAAAATTCCAATATTAACCTAGTATTTTATGTCCTCAACTATAATAATGTTTTAAAATTTTTGGAAAAGATAACTAATTAATTCAAACAACATGTTCCCATCAAAAAAAAAAAAGTCAAACAATATGGCACAAGCAATGGAATTATTTCCTTCATTTCCTCGTTGTGCAAATTGAACGAGCACTTCAAATAAATTTAGCAAGCATAATAACCATTAACCAATTAGTAACAATCCACAATCGATATGCCAAATTTTTAGGAGGAAAATCTCCAATCAAAGGGGAAAAAAACCATGGAATCTAATCCAGTTAAAACTTCCATTTTAGAATAATGAGTTTAGGAAAATCTTTTCTAAAATAAATTCTATAGGCTACTACCAAAACATTAATGTAGGGGTAATAGGCCTAGAAATGCATATATATATATATATATATATATATTGGGCCAGGGCCCAATCCGAAGACATTAATAGTCTGAAGACGGGAAAACACCTTCCTAAGAATCTGTGTCAGTAAGTAAAGAGGTGAAGTCTGATCATGACCATCCGAGGAGGAATACTTCCTCGGTTGAACAAAGCCTTCAGAAGGTGTGGTCTAACACCAAGAGCACTGTTTTGAACGATTCCACTGATGGGATAAGTATCCAAAAAGAACAGGACAGAGGGAGGCCATGAAATATCTCAAGGGAAGCTATTACCACCGCATTAAATGCTTTGCAGCTAACTTTCTGGCTGCAATAATGTGGAGAAGATCCCTGGACAGTGCTGCCTTGGGTGTCCTAACTCACAGAGGGTCTAAAAGGGTGTCTAATGGGATAAACACTCAAGTGGTGGCTTGGACAATCAACAAGTGGAAGGACAAGATCATTTCAAGAGAACTATATAATGTAAGAGACCCTCTATGGAGAGGGGATCAGAGAATTAAGAAAGAAACATTGTAGCAATCAAAATTGTATTTGTAACCAACTTTAAGTAATATATACAAGAACTGATATCCTCGGACTGTGCCGATGATAATTTTTCTTAGATAAATCCAGTCTATTTTTTGCTTTATTGTCTACTGTATTCATTGTAACCGTGATCCAACTCATTAGAACCTAATTTTCCAACACACTCTCTACAAATTCATTGTACTGAACTCTTTGGATCTAAATCCTTTTATCATTTGGGCTTAGGACTCAAACTGCGTCCTTACAATTAAGAATAAAACATTTTTGAATTGCAACAAATATTTATCACATAACAACAAGAAAATATTTTACTAAATGGGTATTAGCATCCTATAAAATGGGGATAATTTTCAATTCAATGGTAGCTCCAGGATTATTTTTAGCATAGTCATTAAGACCTTAAACTATACAAAATATAATTAAAAAAAAAAAAAAAAAAGAGAACATGAATATATCGATATCATAAAAATACAAATGCATGAAGTTTTACAATTTCTTTATACTAATTAACAAAATGAAAAACAAAAAGTAACTAATGATAAATAAAAAGAGACTTGATAATGTCGAGATTAAAGTGAAGGAGATTTGAAATGATGATTAAGAAGAGAAGAATGGAGAAAGTGAGACAAAAAGAGAATGAGATAGAAAGCAACATATGATACCTACTATAACTACAAGCCAAGAAAAGCAGAGCTATCAATGCCAACGAGTAGAACTCGCCATTTATAGTATCTCTCTTGGTACCATTTTTTAGAGAGAAAAATTATGAATAATTTTTACGGAATGGGTTGAACAAGTTATGAATTGTTAGTGGTTTTATTTTTATTTTCTTGCATGGTTCTTTTTTTTTTTTTTGGTTGAATATTTTGTACATTGTTGTTGTTTGGCATATTCTTATTGTTATTTGCTGTTGTTTGGCATATTCTTATTGTTATTTGATTTTTTTTTTTTTTTAAAGGGTTAAGGACTATGTTTGGGGTCAAGATTATTTTTTGTGAAAAATGCTATATCCATAATATTTCTACAACAATTTTACAACAAATTCTATATAAGAATCTATTATTTATGACTAAAAAAGAGATGTTTATGGTGACCCAATTTAAAACTAATAATAGTTTTTCATCTAAGATTTGAGAAAATGTTACTTATATTGAATCAAAATTCTTAACATTCTTTAGTCAGGATGTTCAAATTTTTTTTTTCCCCATAGGATAAACAAAACATATTAATTTAAAAATAACAGTGTATGCACATATATTTTTGCAGGTACATTATTTTATTTTTATTTACTTTTATTTTTGCAAAAAAACTCATTTCGTTAAAAACAATATATCAAAAATTTCATTGAACAACTTATTTAATTGAAACGAAAAATTTTCTGTTGAAAGTATTGTAAATAAATGTAAAAATTAATTGAAATAGTATAGTAAGACCTATAAATAGTACCACAAAGTGCAGTGAAACCCATAAATAGTAATAAAAATAATCTAAATAGTAAAATAAACTGACAAAAATAATCAATACCAAATGCACATATGTCTGTTTAGAAATAACTTATTTAGCTAAAGATAAAATACTGTAGATAAAAATAAAAGTTAACTGAAATAATACAGTGAGACCCATGAATAATACCAAAAAATAATATAAAACTTATAAATAATAAAAAAAATAAATTAAATAGTGAAATAAACTACAAAAATAACTAAGATTAAATACACCGGTAAGGTGTAAAATTGTTGGGGGTAAAAAAAATAATAGGCTTTACTGCAGTACGACAAAAAGCTTTAGTGCAATCTGACAAATAGAACGTATGCAGAAGGCCACATAAGAAATTAAATCACACACCGACAAGTCGCTCCATCTCTTTATAAACCCTTCGATATCGTTCATTTCTTCTCACATCCACAGCCATAAATGCATGGGTCTCGATCAACGTTTTAGCTGATCGAGTAGTTTCTTTGCTTCTCCTTCTCGTAGTCTCTAATATTCCTTTCCTTTATTGATCTACTTCTACTACTTTCACAACATAACAATAAGAAAAAAAAGTTCAAAAAAAAAAAAAATATGGAAGACGGGTCTCATTGCCTGAAGTTCTTTACGATTGTGCTTTTTTGCTTGAGCTTGGTTTCGGCTCACCGTGTTCATGAATATGACAAGCATCCACTATCAAAGTTCAACATTTATAAAACCACTCTTGGACTCCGTGACTCGGTCATCATTACAGCGACCCCACTCATTCTTGGCTCCAAGGTATACCCAACACTAAATCAAACATCTATATATATATATATATATATATATATATATATATATATATATTTTTTTTTTTTTCCCCCTTAAGTTTTGTTCATGAGTGATTTTAGTATGTAAATTTATCGTATTTATTCCCTTGTGGGGGGTGATACTAAAAATTGTCACATTATCACTCCATTTAGACATTAGAGACTAAATACAATCATTTTACTTAATTTTTTCTCTCTTGTATGTGTTTGTTTTTAAAAATAAAATATAATTAAAAACAAATGTATCATCTCATAATACACTCTCTTAAAAGTTATTATGACTTTTGAGTAGAATTTGTAATGTATTTTTGTGTTAAAAGCATATCTCCTCTCCTTTTGTGTGTGTATGCATTTTTTCTGGGAAAAAAATTCACTTTCTATTAGTTAAGAACTAATTAAAATCAATCTCTTTAATTTTACTATATATATATATATATGCACTATTTCAAAATATTATTATGAAAATACTCCCCACCTCTCTCGGGGTTTGAACTGAGGCTCCGTATGGTACTATTTGGCTTAACTCACCCGGTGGTAAAATGGCATTTGTTAAGAATTAAAAATAATCATTTTAAACTTTAGATAGATTTTTTTTTTTTTTTTTTTTTTCAAGCTAAGTTAAATATCAATACAGTGGGGAGGTGTCAAAATAAATGAATCCTACACGTCATTTGGTAGAAACACAAATCTTTTACTTATCATCCTAGAAAGAAATGAATCCATTGATTGACAGGAAAGAAGTGTGACAGTAACTCACATTGTCGATGAATATATAGGTTGACTAAAATGGCATTTTCCTTAAAAAATAAAATAAAATAATGATTGAGACCTTAATTTAAAGTTTAAAGGATAAAATATTTCACTATTTTGAGATTTATGCTTATACTAGCTGTGTTTAAGACATTTCAAAAATTTTTAATATAATTTCTAAATTATTATTCATTTTTCTACTATTTATCATGATGATTAGAAAACACATTAGTCAGTTTGGAAATGTTTTGATCTTGACGGACACATTAGCCTAAACTTCAGGAGAATGGATTGTATTTTACCCAAATTTAAACTATAAAGACTTCAGGAGAATAGATTGTATTTTTATTTTAATCCTTTAGGTTTAAAGTTTTTCATTTTGATAATTTGTGTTTGATTTTGTTTTTATATTGATCATACTCATCTATTTTTGTCAGTAATTTGATCATTGATATTTAATTAATTCATGAAATACTAGCTCTAAAATACTTTGAAATAGAGGGAGTTCATTTTTTATTTTGTGGGGAATATTACTATCAAAATTCAGATAAAAGGACCAGTGTGAAAATGAAATCAGTTGTGAATAATAAAAATAAAAATTTTGCAATGTAAATGAACAAAATAAAAACAACACAAAAATTTAACAGCCAAAGTGTACACTAGTCAACTTTAAAATTATGCATGTGTAACTTATTAATAAAAAGAAAAAGTATGATATAGTAACATGTCGGTTAAGCAATTACGTTTGTTTATTCCTTCAAGTGGGCTGCCTAAACCTTAATCAATGGTTTCGTTTACAACTTAAAGCTGAGTTTCTATTCTTCTCTTCTCTCAATTCCTCCTTAACAAAACAAAAAACAATAATGATAAGAACAGGTAAAACACATGGTGCTTGGGAATTAAGCTTGACCTTGGCTTTGGCCCTCCTATGTGAATTTGACAAGCATCCACATCAAAGACAACATTTATAGAATAGCAGAATTAGAGACGTAAAAGTTAATTTATTATACTATTTTTTTCACATTAATCAGCACTAATACTATTTTATTTTATACCAATTATAATATACCACATAGACAGTTATAAGAAATATTATAAAAATTTTTCGTTTCATCAGACTTATTGAGTATAAAAACATGCACCTACTTATATAAACAATGCTTCATTTTTACTCACTTTTAACAAGTCTTTTTCCCCCTTATTGCTCAAAAAAAAAGTCTTTTTCCCCCTTATTGTGTTGCAAATGTGTCGCCTCACATTAACAAATAAAAAAATGTAAAAATTCTCACACAAATTTTTCAATTTTTAAAAATATTTACTTCACGTGTATATGCAAGGATGGAATCATAGCCCTTATCGCACAAAAAAATAATAAGATACATAAAGAAATTTAACAATTTTTTCTCAACTACATGCCTTAGGTAAAAATGAATAAATTGATGTTAATAATGGTTCAACGTAAAAGTAACGTTGCACTAATCACAAATTTTAATCTAAAATACTGTGAAATATGATGTGTTTGTAATATTGTGGACCAAAAATCCCCTTGCTTATTGAAAATAAATAAAAATAAAATATTTTCTATTTTTATCAATGTTTTTTAAGGTTCAAAAGTGATAAAGAAAAAAAATTATATTAGATATTAGTTGTGAATTTTGTTCTGGTTGAAATCAAATCCTAATTCTGATATTGGTTTGATATATGATTGTACAGGGTGAAGACACAGCATGGGTTACTGTGGATCTTGTAAACCCTGATCCTTCCGATGATGATTGGGTTGCAGTTTATTCTCCTGCAAATTTCAAGTAATGTTAATCTTTGTATCGTTATCTAGCTACACTTTTTTTCTGGACTCAGGCAATTTTGAATAGAAACACAACTTTTATATATATATATATATATATATATAGTAACTGAGACATTGTTCCAGGACAAGTTCATGGAGAATATAGTATTATTTATATATATATATTAATTTTGAATCTTCTATTAATTAGTCTAGAAATTGAAGGAATTTATTTTGAAATGGCAGCTCATCAACTTGTTCAGTGGAAAATGATGAATTCCAGTCTCCATATTTATGTACAAGCCCGATAAAGGTGCATATAGTGTAAAGATTGAAAGTGAGATTTAAGTAACACATAGAGCATCTTGCTTTTTGCTTCTCTAAGCTTTGTGACATGAATGTCTTTCTTCCAGTACAAGTACGCAAATTTCTCCAATGCAAACTATAACCAAACAGGCAACAATACTTTGAAGTTCCAATTGATCAATCAACGGGCAGATTTCTCCTTTGCATTGTTTTCAGGCGGTTTGTCAAATGTGTGTCAGGGACTCTTTCTACTTTTCTTATTCTTCATGAATATGCCCATCTGCATCTCTATCTTATACTGTCCAGATTAAGTAATTTCACTGATGATATGTCAATGATACTATCATATATATGTGGATTGTGTTGCAGCCTGTGTTGGTCGCAGTTTCAAATGTCATAACATTTTCCAATCCAAAAGCACCTTTATATGCACGCCTAGCTCATGGAAAGTTATGGAATGAAGTAAGTTTACACTAATATTGATGGTTCCCTTTAAAAACTTCTAATACAAATTATATTTTCATGTCTCAATTCCTCAAAAATGTTAATTTTCTTTCTCTTTTAAATTTCTACATAAAGCTTGCTTGCAAGGAGAATGTCGTAAAATAAAGTTCCAAACCCTCTAGTGATTGTCAAAAATGTAGTAAATTAACTCTATATCTTTGATTAATCAACTCTAGTTTAGGTTATATATGAGCAGATATACATACAATACATATATAATTTTTTGATGTTATGCAGATGACAGTAACTTGGACAAGTGGCTATTCCATAGATGAAGCTGTTCCATTTGTTGAATGGGGTTTGAAGGGAGAAGAAACACGTACACGGTCCCCTGCTGGAACATTGACAGTTGAACAAAACAGCATGTGTGGTATGTTAAACATATTTCATATACCCACAATTGCACTATATTACACAATTTTACTTATGAATTCCAATTTGTTATTTGATCGCACTATACTTGATCCATTTAACATTTTAGTTTTAGATAAAGCTTTTAGTGGTGAAAAAAGCCTCTGATTATTCACTTTTTTTTCTTGAAATAGTAAACTATCAACAAGTAATCATCAGTCATCAAGTATGTATACTGTGTCTTGTCCTATATTGCAAACAATTGAGTTTGTCAAGTGACTTTTAATGGTTGAAGACACAACAAATCCTAGGATTTATCCTTAACCTGTTTATTCATAACCATATATGGTTAGAAAGTCTTGATCACTAATTTGTTTATTCCTCTTTACAAATGGATCATTCTTTATTTTAATTTCTAGGTATGTTACACAGATCGAGGACGAGCTTTTATCACTGTGGACACAAATTTCTTTTCAATTCATGGTATATAATGCTGTTTCGTGATGAGATTTCCTTATTGCTTTGCAGGTGCACCTGCACGAACAGTTGGTTGGCATGATCTTGGTTTCACACATACAAGTTTCTTGACAAATTTGTGGCCAAACACTGTGTATGTATTTAATTCATTTCCATGACATAAAAGTCTTCTTGAAAGTATTAATGATATTTGCTAAAGGTTGTTATATATGATAAATTTCAGGTACTCCTACAGGATGGGTCATATCTTATCTAATGGTTCATATGTTTGGGGCAAAAACTATACTTTCAAATCATCCCCATATCCTGGACAAGACTCCTTACAACGTATTATAATATTTGGTGACATGGGGAAGGTAAAACCTACACAAAAGAATAAACAATAGAAAATAATAATTGAATGAAGTAAGTAATCACCTTTTGGAAGAAAAAAAATTCCAATGCTCGAAACCAAACTATTAGTACATTTTTTATAGAAATTTATAGATTAAGACATCAACTAATAACTTAGATCCTCCCATGAAATATAGGCAAAAGTGATGAGATATGAGTTAATGTTAAAGAGTATTTTAACCATAGAACCTAAGGCTTGTTACTATCTTCAGTTTATTTTCTTCATTAGATTTTCCCCTTGAGACAATTAACCAAAAAAAAAAAGTCATCATTTCTCCCAAGAAGACATGATTTTTTTTTTTCAATCATTTGGGTTCTTGTCATAGTTGAATTCATATGACCATACAACTTCTCTGTCTTGCTAGGAATTAAGGCTCAAACCTCTTCCATAAAAGTTTTTGTATGAGTGTGTATTGTTGGCCAAATTGAGTTTGTTGTAACATGATTGATGGGAAAAAGATTCATATTTCTTCCTATTTCATTTTAGGGAGAACGTGATGGCTCAAATGAATACAGTAGTAAAGATCCGGGTGCACTTAACACTACAGACCAACTCATCAAGGACTTGCCAAATTATGATATAGTTTTCCACATAGGAGATATATCATATGCAGATGGATATGTTGCAGATTGGGACCAATTCACAGCACAGGTGGAGCCCATTGCATCGGCTGTTCCATATATGGTTGCCAGGTTTGTGTAACTGATCATTATTTATTTTGATCTATATTAAGATTTATATTTTAGGTATTACTTAATGAAAATGTCCATTAATAAATTTTTAGTCGATTATCTTGCAGTGGTAATCATGAACGTGATTGGCCGGATTCAGGTTCCTTCTATACAGGTACAGATTCAGGTGGAGAATGTGGTGTGATTGCTGAGACCTTATACTACGTTCCTGCAGAGAACAGAGCAAAGTTCTGGTAAGATGAGCCTCAGCAATATAGATAGCACAGTCACACGCAAATAAACATTATTCGTATGCTGATTACAGAGAAATCATTTTTTGCTATTAGTAGTGCATAAAAGAATAACTCCACCCAAGCACTTGGGCATGACATTCGACCACTTGCTACTTTTTGGTCAGATTGGTGATCCAGTTAATTTGTAGTGCACATGAAATAGCTCAGCTTTTATTGTGGCATTGTGACAGTATTACATAGGTATGTGCTGAGTCTCAAATTTGGGGGCACACTAAGTAGACATAAGCTACAAAAGCCATTATGAGGAACCTAATTGAGACTGGTCCTTTAGCCCACATGTTACTATGTAGCACTTCCTCGAGTTTTTACAAGTTGTATCAAAGTGAGATTGTTAAAGTATTGCATGGGAGTGTGTTAAGTCCTACATCGAGTGAGCTACATCAAGAAATGAATCATATACGACTATTATCTTTACATTTGCAACCCATTGCTATGAGTTTGGTTAGACTTAAAGGAGAGGATGAGTTGAACTCTTGTCAAACCTTGTTCAATAGTTAGTTTGGTCCACTTTCTCTAACACAGATTAGTTTGTTGTAGAGTGTGTTTGTCATTCTAGCTATGTTTTTGTGACCACAATTTCCATTAACATGCAGGTATTCAACGGATTATGGCATGTTCCACTTTTGTGTAGCTGATAGTGAGCATGACTGGAGAAAGGGTTCAGAACAATATAGGTTCCTTGAGCAATGCCTTGCATCAGTTGATAGACGAAAGCAACCTTGGTTAATCTTTGTTGCTCATCGTCCCCTTGGGTATTCCTCTAATGATTGGTTTGGCGAAGAAGGCTCATTTGAAGAACCCATGGGAAGGGATGACTTGCAGAGGCTTTGGCAGAAGTACAGGGTTGATATCGCTTTTTATGGCCATGTCCATGCCTATGAAAGGACATGCCCCATTTACCAGGTATGGATAGAGCAACCTAATATGGAGGTTCCTTAGACTCTCTATGTAAACAAACTTACGAGCCTTAGGTGCCTATGAATATGCATTCATATGTAACTCACTCTAATGTATACATTACTTAGTAAAATTAATTTATTTCACTATGAGATAGTGTCTATGAAGCTCATGGCACACCATCAGTGAATGCTACCGTATGCATATTGTTTAATGCATGTAGTTAATGCATATATCCTGGAAATGCTTAGTCACTGCATATATATTAGTAGATTTTTAAAGGTTAACTTTAATGAGTCTTGGTTTAGTTTGAGCACCTCAGAACAATGTAGCCATTTAAAAACGTAGTCAAGGTTTTTGGATAATATTTGGACATTTTGGAAACCATTTTAGGTCTTTCTACATAGTTTCAAACATTCAATTTCACTACTTAATATAAGCTTCTATGGTCATGAAAAATTTTCGTACGTTACAAGAAGCAAGAAAAAATTTTCATGACCATAGAAGGATAACACATTGAGCAATGCGCATATACGTCCCGCTGTACTATAATGTCTTTCTCTTTTGAGTTTCAAGATAGTGCACTAACGATTAAATTTTAAGATCACTTGCATGCAATTTTCTCTAATAATGTTTTATTAATGCTGGTGATGTAGAATGTATGTGTTAATTCAGAAGAATCCCATTATTCGGGTACCATGAATGGAACCATCCATGTTGTTGTTGGAGGTGGAGGGCACCACCTAGGATCATTCTTTGACACAATACCCAATTGGAGTTTATACAGAGATGCTGACTGGGGATTTGTCAAAATGACAGCTTTCAATCGCTCTTCTCTCCTCTTTGAGTACAAGAAAAGCAGAGATGGAGAGGTATATGATTCCTTCACCATTAATAGAGAGTACAAAGATGTCATTTCTTGTGTCCATGACAGTTGTGGACCATCCACCTTGGCGTCTTGAGCTTTATCCCAAAATCCCTTCGAAGGAAACTTATGTATTAATTATGTTTGTTAGAATTTTTAATCTTAAAATTCCTTTTTGAAGGAAACTTATGTATGATGTTTGTTAATAAGCATCATTACTTTGCATTGATGCAAATGTTTTGTGAAATATATTAATATCTACTCGTGCTAGTTTCTACTCCATCCATGATTCCTTCCCCTTTCTATCTCCTTTTCCACACCTAACATTGTGATCACTAGTCCATTTGGTTAAACATTTTGAAAGAATAAAAGAGCATTTTTAAACTCAAAATTCTATTTTGCAATCAAAAACTCTTCGTAAGTTTTTTACAATCACTCATTTCAAATTTAAAACACAAATTTTCAACAACTTATACGAATGCACCCATTATCTCATGAAATATATGCAAAAAATATTATCATTCTATCATTCTATGTATCCCAATATATGCTATGCATAATATACTTTTATTCAGATTATCTAATTTATAAATTGTTGTTTATTTAGAGCATTTGCACAAATTTTAATTGAATTATAGATGTTCTTTTTCATACTTATATCAATTTAATTTTTTTCCTTAAAAGCTAAAAAATTGAACAAACCATTCAGCAAATATTTACACACTTTTGAGGGAAAAGATTTGCTACAAACTAATTACTTGCAACAACTCCTGCAAAAATGCACACATGTCAATACCTTAAATAGACATCTATCTAGACTCATATTCAAATGAAACTTCCTTGTCAAGATTGGATTTTTCACTAAATGGTCACTTGACATGTGTATATTTTGCAAGAGTTACTGCAACTTAGTTTACAACAAATCTTTTCCCCACTTTCAATATTTATTCAAACTTCTCATGACATAACCTAACCTCCAAACTTATCCTTAGTATAAATTAGACTATTCCTTTTATCCATGGAGTTATTAATAAATAAAATAGTTTTTGCTTTTTTGCTTTATTTCCCACCAAAAAAAGTGGGGATTCCTTATATTTTTCAAAAATCATAACTTTCGGGTAAAGTTCAAAAATATTTATTTTTAGAATTTTAAGGAGGTGTTTGGTAAAAGAGTTTGAGTAATGTTGTTTAGGTATTTTTGATATACATGTGGGTGAAAAAATATGTAAAAATGTGTGTTAGTATGTTTAAAATGCTCTAAAAGTTACTTGATATGGCCTACCAAATAGGCCCTAACCCACAAGGGCGTCCTATAAGTTGTAACTGTGTCCACAATTATAATTTTTGTCCCCGCCAGTTTTGAATGCCTATACTTATGCTTAGGGTTTTGAAAATTGGGGATTTTCGAAAATTGGGTTGGATTTCTTTTTCCAGTGAATATTTTTCAAAATCTTTGATTGGGCTGTGTCCCATTTGCTGTTTGCGCATCTGTGTTGGCCCTTTATGGCAATTTGATCATGTATTGAGGCATTTTTCCATATGTTCATGCATTTTTCATAACTGTTGTGCACTGTTGCATGTCATGTGTTTGACAGATTGTCTAAGTGACAATTCTGTATTGTTTTGGACTCAACTGAGTTCTAATCTTTGATGTTGGTCTTGTTTGATCATATGAATCATATTTTGATCATCTTGTGGGTGTTTTACACACTTTGTTCAGTTTGTGCCTCAATGCCATGCCATGCACACCCTAGGCACCCTCTAGGCACATCCTCATGCATCAGCACATGCACTATCATGCATTAGCACACGCACCCACATGCACACACATGCACATCTACTTATCTTCATGCATTGTGTCTTTATGTTCTTAGTTTGACTATTTTAGCATAGTGTTTTGTGTTTATCCACTCTGTCTTGAGTTGTTTTGCTATGTTTTAGGTTATTTTACATCTAAGATTAAACTGATGAGAAGCTAATCAACTTTATTGTGTTCTGTTTTGTGTTTCTACATTTGGTTCTTTTCTGTTTTTGCATTCCTTTGCACAGATGGCTCTTACTAAGCATGCAGCCACCAAGAAGCCCTCTTCCAAACATGCACGCACTGACTCTGATCATTTCAAGTCTGCTGATGCTGATATGAAATATAATGATTGCTACAAGGGAGCAACCATTATAATGGAAAGGGTGGTCCATTTAGAATCTCTTGAGGGTACTTTCATCCCTGAGGTGTTCAAAGAAAGGACATGGACCAAACTCTTGAACCCGATTGAGGTTGTTTATTTAGAGATCATAAGGGAGTTCTTCTCTAATGCTACCGTAGACGAAGATCGTATCGAGTGCTGGGTAAGGCACAAAGAATTTGTGATTACAAGGGAAATCATTCAAGATTTTTTGGAAGTTCATCCACCCTCACAGCCAATTGAAGTGCAGTATAAGGATAGGTTGGGATCTACTGAGGAGATGATAAGAGCACTTGGTGGCACACCGAAGAAATCATCCATGAACACAATACCATTTTCACCAGAGATGAGAACTTTGGCACATGTGATGATCCACAACTTATATCCGATCACCAACCTAACCACTTTATCTGCCCCAAGGACAAGATTTTTGTATGATCTCTTTACCCACAAAGAGATCGATATTTATGGACATATCTTCCATGTGTTGAAGAAGAGTATTGAGAAGCAGAATTCAAGAACATTCATGACATTTCCCTCACTGATTATGGGACTAATTGCGAAAATAAGGTTCAAAATCCCGAGTGGTCTGAAAGTAGTTCAGAGGGATTATCCCATTGGTGATCACACAGTCAATAGGAGCATAGCTCATATCAAGGGCTCCAAAACTAGTGTACATACGATACCACGGGATCGAGTTGAGGACGAGGGGGGTGATATTGAGGAGGAGATTGATAGATTTACCTCTGCTCCAGAGTCCTCCGCACAGCCATCCTCTTCTACACCAGCACGAGGACCAGACAGACTCGATCGCCTTCTTGATAGAGTGGATCAAATGTATACCATGTTAGACTCTCATGTGCAGCACATAGCGACCCAGTTTGCATACATCTAGGGATAGATCACTGCCCTGTCTTCTCAGATTGAGGATTTGTCTATGGCACGAGGATCAAATTCAGAGTCTGGCCAGTTCTAGCCTTTTTGGCCATTCCGGTCAAAAAGGGGGAGAAAATTTTGAGGGGGAGCTGCAGAAGAGCTTGCATAGTGTTCGGGGGAGCATAGGTTTAGTATTAGAAACATTGATTTTTGGTTCACACAGGATGTTTACTTTTAGCTTTTATAATTGTTTTTTTACTGCTTTTGTTTAAAGCTTTGATACTTTGTTTTATATTTAAGCTTATATTCAGTATTTGTGATTAATCTCTATGCTTTGTAGCATTGTTTGTGCACTTTTAAGATATTGCCTATATGTCTTAAGTACTTCACTCTTGTGCCCTAGTAGGATCTTGTATCCTAGATGCAAATACTTCTTTTATTTTGCATTGGTTGAGTGTTGGACATGCAATTGATCCTTAGGATTGTCCTTAACTGCACTGCGTGTCTGGATGAGCATTTACTTGCTAAATGTTCATTGTGGTCATTCTTTAATGACTATTTCTGTTTGATTAAGATATGCTTACATGTTTTCTGTATTTTCAAACTTGATCGCACTTTACTTGCTCATGTACGTACCTCGTGTTTAACTTGTCATAAGCTTAATGAAAGTTTTGTTTGTGTGCAAGTGTTTCAAGTTACAGGTATTTACTTGCAAGTGCTTCACAGCTTCTAGATTAGGTGTGAGTGAGTTTTACCTTTGTTCCCAAACTCATGTTTAAGTTTAGAGTCTGTTTTAGGGGTTTTGTCACGAAATAGCCAAAGGGGGAGATTGTAAAGTTGTTATTTACAACTATATGTTTTGTTGGCTTTTATTTTGTGCCAAATTTGATTGTAATTATATTCAATCTGTTGTATCCTGTATTTATTGTGGGATTTCATTGTAAGGGTTGTGTGATAGAGAGAGTGATGTGAAGACTCAAGCATTTAAAGAATGAAGAAGGTTTCGTGGGTATCTCGCGACTTAGCATCCCGTGAAGTATATCATGTGCCCTGCACATGCTAGAATACGAAGAGTCAGGCCAGATGGAGACAGCTGTGTCTCGCAAGTATCTCGTGGGTAAGGCCTTCCCGCGAGACACCCGCGAGGCATTCTGTTCTGCCAGCCTGTCCAGTCTGATACACACTTTCTGTGCCTACACTATTTATACCCATATTACCCACAAATGTGATGAGAGCTTCTGAGAGAAAACCCTAGGCAAACAACTTGAGAGTTAGAGATTGTCTATACCTACAATTCTCTACACATTTGTTTTGGGAATTTCCTCATCTCCTACCTCTCCATTTCCATACCATTAAGAGGTTGATAGCCCAAATACTTACCACACCCTTTGATAGTGTCAAGTGAAGTTTTAGTGCTGCTGGGAAGTATTGGAAGAAGCCTGGAATGGCAGATGCAACATGGAGCTTGTTGCGGGATCCGAAGAACTAGACAAGACACGGTTCCGAGAAACCTTGTTGGAGTAGGAGCTTTGAGGGTTTAGGTACAAATGGTAGATTAGGATTGGAGGGTCTCTTGCTCACCCTTGTATCCCAACTGATTGTCTAGTGGATCGATTTCCGCTTGGAGGGCGGCGGAGAGGTTTTTCACCGACTTCTTCGGTTTCCTCTTCAATAACACGTCTCGGTGTTATCTGTGTTTGCATCTCTCTTCCCTACTCTTGCTCATTTCATTTTTATTGCTGTTTTGCTTTAAATATGGATTAGAGTAGTTGTCTTGCTTATATGCTTGTGTTTACACTATTCCGCACTTAGTATTAAGTTAGTGTAAAATATATCGAGCCGTAACTTTTAATTGGGGGTCTAAACAGCTTGTGTGTTTTCGACACATTTCCGAGCTTTCATCTTGGTTAATGCTTTGGTGGGTTCCTCCCCCGCTCCCTCAGCTGTGGTCCGTGTTATTGAAGGGATTCTTAAGCTTTGTAAGGGGTTTTCTCATTTTCAGTTCTCCCATGTAAAAAGGCAAGGGAATATGCCTGCTCACTTAGTAGCAAAAAATGCTTATAGCATTGTTAATGACATCGTCTGGGTTGAAGAGGATCCTTGCTTTGCTAAGCAAGCCCTCATCCATGATGTAAATTTTATGATTTCTTAGTAATGAAAAGTTTATGCATTCCCTATCAAAAAAAAAAGTATTGTACCTTGTTTTTAGCTAGTATCTGATTTGTTATTGGTGTTCCTATTCTCATGTTTTTGAACGATGGTAAATTTCTATAAATCAAAGAAGTCTATTTCAATTTTGAAATAAATTAAGCATTGAGAATGATCTAGCTAGTGATTGAGGCTTAGGAGGTTTGAGTTTCCGCATTTGTATGTACCATTGTCTTTAAGTAATGTTACTAATTTCTTGTTTGTGTG
The DNA here is from genome assembly GCA_023055345.1 of Quercus wislizeni. Classification (NCBI taxonomy): domain Eukaryota; kingdom Viridiplantae; phylum Streptophyta; class Magnoliopsida; order Fagales; family Fagaceae; genus Quercus; species Quercus wislizeni. The sequence continues at coordinate 3,342,297 of JALGQJ010000003.1, forward strand.
AATGCGTTTTAGCTGAAACTCCAACAAAATAAATATAGATATGGAGCATATGAAAAAAATCTCTCCAACCTCCACTATTAAAGCAAGGATCTTCTGCCTTTCTTTTTTGAATTTGATGGTGTGGATGAGTTGGTTGAGAGAAAAATAAAATAAAAAGTGAGAACAATGAGGACAATAGATGAGTTATATTATAGAAAAAGGAGTTCAGCATGCTTTATAGAAATTAAAAAATAACATTGTAACAATTGATTGCACATGGCAGATCTCGATATGACCAAGAAAAATTTTCTTTGCTAGACAACGATCCAGAAAATTGGACCTTTGAATATAAACTTTGTGAGCAAAAAATATATATAAAGATATTATTCTCGCGTACCCTTTTTTTTTCTTTGATAGGACCCCATAGCCATTGATTTAAAATGAGTTATAATTTATTCAAAAGGATTAGATCTATAAACTTTGTGAAAAGCTTGTGAATCAGTATAAAAGCACGTGGACTTCCACCGTATATTTTATTATTATGAACGACGCTTTGCTTCTATATAATAATAACACCTAGAATCGTTTTCCTAGTTCTTATGCACTGCCTAAACCTTTAGTGCATGGTTTTCTTGCTACTTTAGCTTAGTTTCTTTGCTTTCTTCTCTCTATATATTCCTTCACTCAGTGTTATTCTACTTCTTAACAAAACCATAATAATACAAAGTAAAAAAGTTCAGAGAGACATGGAAGACAGCCCTCGCAGCTGCCTGAAATTGTTTACCATTGTGCTCTTTTGGTGCTTGGCTTTGGCTCACCGTGTTCATGACTATGACAAGCATCCATTATCCAAGATCGACATTTATAAGACCACTGTTGCACTCAGTGACTCGGTCTCCCTCAAAGCGAACCCGCTCATTCTCGGCTTGAAGGTACCGCTAATCAAATATCCTTTGTCCTAAATGTTCGAATTTGTACTCTACTAATCATATGACATACTATAGTTGGTGAAATATGAAGTGAAACACTGAGAATGAAATAAAGGATTTGTATTCTAATTTTTATCTAAAGCTTAATTTTCTTCTCTTTCCCATCCCCTAATGTGAACGTTAGCCTTACCAAATTAAAATAGTAATATTAAGAATAAAAAATGTGATCATAGTTCGACTCCTCGCTCAAACATTGAGCTACATACATTTTTTTTTTTTTTTTAATAATATCTGTTTTGTCTGCGTATATGGTAGGTGTGTCTCTGCATGCATTAATATAAGATGGATTGGGTTTTTGTGAACGATTGGTTGTGCATAAATTAAATAGCCATACAGATGGGAAAAGAATTGGGAGGATTTTATATGTGGAAAGTTGAGGTTAATTGTTAACTATGTATATGTTCTAACTTGGTTACAATTCCTTGGGGTATGTTTGGTTGGAGTGAAAACAGGTAGAATAGAAAATAGAGAGAGGAAAATAGGGTGAAAAATGGCATTTTATATTATTTGGTTCAGGAGTGAAAACAAGAGAGACAGAAAATAGAGAGGAAAATAATCTCTCTAGACCCACATTTTTTTATTCTCCCAATTTATGGAGAAAATGGGGAGGAAAAAGTGCCGAATGATATAATTTACACAAATACCCTCACTTTATTCATCTCACCTACCCCTCTCATAGCAACGTAACCTGATTATGTACCTCATTTTTTTTTTTTTTTGCCTTGTTTAAATAGCACAGCAACGTGACCTAATTATATTCTTCATTCTTTTTTTTCTTTTTTTTTAATATCTTCCCACATAACAATGGTTAGATAAAGTTTTTTTTTTTTTTTTTTGAAAATATCTTCCCAGTTTACATATGGTCATGTGGATAAAGTCTACATAATCAATTTTTGTTGCCCATAAATTTTAAATTATATATAATAATAATAATAATAAAAGTAATATAAATATATATGTATTTGTGTTAATTTTTATATTATTTAATAAGTGTAAATATATTTATTTCTTATATATTATATAATAAGGACATAATAGTCAATTTATATAAATTACATTTTTCATCTTCCCCCTTTTTCTCTCCAACCAAACAAAAAAGTTTTTCACCCTCCCACTTTTCCACCCCTCCAACCAAACACACATGAAGGAAAACCAAATATTTTCTATCCTCCCACTTTTCCATCCTCCTACTAATTTTTCATCCTCACTTTTCCACTCCTCCAACCAAATGGACCCTAAGGGCTATACCTTAAATTCCCTAATTAAATTCAACCATATGACTATATTGACTAACATAAGATGTGTTATTTTCTCTTAAGGACAATTAAATTAAACTATATGACTCATAATGCAATCACATAATTAAATATGATTGGAGAACCTAATGTGTTACACTTAAGGAATTGTACTTAAATTTTGTTCTTGATTTAATACACATATAAAATGTCCCCTCCTCACAAGTGGAAGACTAAAGATTTGAACCTAAGTTCTCTTCCAAAGGAAAATAGTGTCACGAAACTGCAAGGTTTTTTGGTTTTTTGGCGAGCAATGCTAAGGACACTAAAAAATCTACAAATTTTGCCACAACTTATCAATATCATATGGCAAGTTGTAAATTGACTTTTTTGTGTCCCTAGCTTTCTTTCTTCTTTTTTTTTTTTTCTTCTTTTTTTTACATCCTTATTCTTGTTGAATTGGCTGTTTTGGCTACTTGCGTCATTGATAGACATAGAAACCAGAAACCATGTCATGACCCATAATTTGGACCATAATAACTATTGCCGACACTCTCAGTAAGTAAATTTTGTCAGAAACTTGGATTATATATTCAACCTTTTGTGACCATAACATTGTTTTTACATGTACAAAGGTTATAATGACATGTAGTTTGATATATGATTACAGGGTGAGGACACAGCATGGGTGACCGTTGAACTTGTAAATCCAAATCCTTCCAATGATGATTGGGTTGCAGTTTTTTCTCCTGCAAAATTCAAGTAATGTACACCTTTGTGTTACTATGTCCTGTCTAGCTAATTGTTTTCTGGACTCAGCAATGTTGAATAGAACACGACTTATATTAACTTCAAGGATTAAAAAAAATTTCTAGTACAATTCCATTGAGAGCAGTATTATGTAGTAATTTTGCATCTTCTATTAGTCTAGCTAGAAGTTGATTGTTTTGAAATGGCAGCTCATCAACCTGTCCAGCAGAAAATGAAGAAGCCGAGTCTCCATATTTATGTACAAGCCCAATAAAGGTGTGTACAGTGTAAATTTTGAAACTGAGATTAAAGTAACACAAAACATCTTGGTTTTTGCTTCTCTAACCTATGTGACATAAATGTTTTTCATCCAGTATAAGTACGCAAATTTCTCCGATTCAAAGTATGCCAAAACGGGCAAAGCTTCTTTGAAGTTCCAGTTGATCAATCAAAGGGCAGACTTCTCCTTTGCATTGTTTTCAGGCGGTTTGTCAAATGTGTGCCCAACCATCTGCATCTCTTACTATACTTCTATAACACTTTAACTAATTTTCACCATGATTTGTCAAAAACTAAATCATGTGACTAATAAGTAATTACTTTATTAAATATTGCAGCCTAAGCTCGTCTCAGTTTCAAATTACATTTCATTTGCCAATCCTAAAGCACCTCTATTTGCACGCCTTGCTAATGGAAAATCCTGGAATGAAGTAAGTGTACACTAATTGAAAGTTCCCCTCAGAATCTTCTGATAGAAATAATTTTTTTAGGTCTCAGTTCCTAAGCAATATATGATAACTTTGTTAATCTTTTCTATTTTTTTCCCTCTCTTGTAAATTTATGTGCAAAGCATGTTTGCAAGGAGAATGACTTATATTAACTCTAGAACTTTGGTTATTCGACACTAGTTTAGCCTTGCTGGGACATGTGTACATCTTAGAAGAGAAAAAATATGTAAATAATTTTTTGATGTTATGCAGATGACAGTAACATGGACGAGTGGCTATTCCATAGATGAAGCTGTTCCATTTGTTGAGTGGGGTCTCCATGGAGAAACACATATGCGATCCCCAGCTGGAACATTAACGATTGAACAGAACAGCATGTGTGGTATGTTGTACCTCACCTACTCCTGATTTCACCACATTACATAATTTAACTATGAATTCCAATTAGATCACACTATGCTTGATTTAATGATGATAAAAGTTCTTGATTATTCACTTATTTCTTGTGTTAGTAAACTGTCACAAAGCAATCAACAGTTGTCAAGTGCATTTGAGATTTGCAATCATTAACTAATATTACTACTATATGTTGAAGCTCTTAAGCTGTCTAAAAATTTCACCTATAGTCCTAATTACCCATCCAAGAGTGCTTCCACAACTGTGTTGCTCAAGTGACTTGTAGTAAATGGTAACACACCATAAGATGGGATTTTTCCTCTTGCCTTCAAAGAAAGCTACAGATTTTTAATAACCAGGGCGCGATTGTGGCCATTCATTCCTTCTTAGAGCACAATAGAAAGTTTATGCTTGAAAATCCTGCCAATTCATAATTTTATATGGATACAATGTTTTGATTGATAATTTGCTCATTTCTTCTTTATGAATGGATACAATGTTTTGAGTACGATTTTTTATTACTCTGAGCACAGATTTTTACAGCTAAATTTTTTTTCATCCCACTTTTCATTGGAGAAATTCTATGAATTTTATGTTGTAACATAAAGAGATTTCCTTCTTACCCTGTAGGTGCGCCTGCACGGACTGTTGGCTGGCGCGATCTTGGTTTTACACATACGAGTTTCTTAACAAATTTGTGGCCAAACACTGTGTATGTGTTTAACTTATTTCTTGACATTGAAGTGTTATGAAAGTCTTAATAATATATGCTAAAGTTTGCTATGATGGTATTTCAGGTACTCTTATAGGATGGGTCATATCCTATCTAATGGTTCATATATCTGGAGCCAAACTCATTCTTTCAAATCCTCCCCATATCCTGGACAGGACTCATTACAGCGTGTTATAATATTTGGTGACATGGGGAAGGTAAAACAAACTCAAATGAATAACCAATCAGAAAATAAATAAATAAATAAATAAAATTTTGAATGAAGCAGTCACAATTTTTTGAAGGAAAAAAAAAACTATAATGTTCCAAACCAATTATTAATACAAATCCATCAAAAATTTCATTAGTATATGTTAAAAATTTGAGTCATGTTTGAGTTTCTTGTAAATGATGGATTGGGAAAAAATCACATTTCTTCTTGTATGCTTTAGGGAGAACGCGACGGTTCAACTGAATATGCTAATAAAGATCCGGGTGCACTTAACACTACAGACCAACTCATCAAGGACTTGCCGAATTATGATATAGTATTCCACATAGGAGATATAGCATATGCAGATGGATACATCGCAGATTGGGATCAATTCCTGCAACAGGTGGAGCCCATTACATCTACTGTTCCATATATGGTAGCAAGGTTTGTAATTGATCACTACTTGTTTCCATCTATAATAAAAATCAGATAATATGCCTTACTTGATAAAACTGGTTAATGAATCTTTCAATTGATCATCTTGCAGTGGTAATCATGAACGTGATTGGCCGGATTCAGGTTCCTTCTATACTGGTACAGATTCAGGTGGGGAATGTGGTGTGATTGCTGAGACCTTATACTATGTTCCTGCTGAGAACAGAGCTAAGTTCTGGTAAATTGAATTTATATGTTCTTTACATTTGCACACCCTTGTTATTGTTTGAATATAGAGAGTCCTACAAAAATGGAAGGTGTTTTTATTTTTAGATGAAAGTAAAATTAGAGTTGCCAAACCTTTCCAACAATCAGTTTGGTCCATTTCTCTTACATTGATTTGTTTGTTGTGGAGTATATCCTTCATTCTAAGTTTTGTGACTATAATTGTCATTTATATATAGGTATTCAACGGATTATGGCATGTTTCACTTCTGTATAGCTGACACTGAGCATGACTGGAGAGAGGGTTCAGAACAGTATAAGTTCATTGAGAAGTGCCTTGCATCAGTTGATAGGCGAAAACAACCTTGGTTGATCTTTGCTGCTCATCGTCCCCTTGGGTACTCCTCTAACGATTGGTTTGGCCAAGAGGGCTCATTTTCAGAGCCCATGGGAAGGGATGACATGCAGAAGCTTTGGCAGAAGTACAGGGTAGATATTGCATTTTATGGCCATGTCCATGATTATGAAAGGACATGCCCCATATACCAGGTACGGATAGAGCAAAATTAGATTTAGTTTGAATGTGCATTCATTTTAATCTCTTACTCATGCATACATTAGCTAAATTAATTGATTTCACCATGAGTTAGTCTCTATGCAACTCATGACACACCATCATCGAATGCTGCATTCTACATTGCTGAGTAGATGCAGTAACTGCTGCCTGGAGGTGCTTAATCACAGGCTATTGGTATGTCTTTTTAGAGTTAATTTTAAGGGTATTGGCATAGTGTGTGAACACTCAGGACAATGTAGCCATTAAAAAAATACATAATTGAAGGTTTTGGATAATATTTGGACATTTTGGAAACCATTAGAAAGGTTGAATATGAACTCTTAGGCTTTCTAGAAAATGTGAGAGGCTCAACTACACTACTTAATGCAAACTCCTATTGTTATGCAATAAAGGGTAACACAATAATCAATGTAGACTGCAATGCTTTTATTTCTTAGCCAACTCTTTAACTTAACATTACAGTTTCTCTTTTGAATTTCCAGATAGTGCATTACCAAATAACTTTAAGATCACTTGTATTCCATTTTCTCTAATCTTGTATTATCAATGCTGGTGGTGTAGAATGTATGTGTTAATTCAGAAGTGTCCCATTATTCGGGCACCATGAATGGAACCATCCATGTTGTTGTTGGAGGGGGAGGGCATCACCTAGGAACATCTTTCATTGGGATACCCAATTGGAGTTTATACAGAGATTTCGACTTTGGATTTGTCAAACTAACAGCATTCAATCGCTCCTCTCTTCTTTTTGAGTACAAGAAAAGCAGTGATGGAAAGGTATATGATTCCTTCACTATTCATAGAGAGTACAGAGATATCTTGGCATGTGTACACGACAGCTGTGGAACAAGCACTTGGGCATCTTGAACTTTTATCTTAAACTTCCTTTGGAGGAAATTTATGTAATAAACATCAATATTTGCATTGCTGCAAATGTTTTGTTAAAACTAAATTACGAATTTCTATTCCCAGTAGCTCCTTGCTCCATTATTTCTTCCTGTTTTTGTCTATTTAGCTTTTACTATCATTTTTTTTTCCTGCTTTCGCAACATCCTAAGTCCATATGAGTCTCAATTATGAGTTTGACCTGCAGTTTTCATGGCTAATACGCTTGTACTGTGAAAACAATTTATTGTATCTCACTATTTTTTTTTTTTTTTTTTTTTTTTGAGAAGATGTATCTTACTATTGAGTAATGTCGGGGACACATAATTTGCCACAACTTTGTTCACAACTCGTTATGTGTCAAGTTGTGATTGGTAAAGATGTGTCCCTGCATAGCCCACCATCATACATTTACTAATCACAACTCACCACGTGACAAGTTGTGGCACAAAGTTATGACAAATTATGTGTCCCCAGCATTAATGAAATAACTTATTTATTAAGAAAATAATGAAATAACTTACTTATTAGGAAAATGATAATAATAAAAATATGTTGCATTTGGATTTTGCAAGTTATGTGTTATTTTGATGTCACTTTCAACACTGAATTTGGTTCCTCAAAAATGATCTAACGCATGACTTTACAGCTATTTTTTTTTTTTTACAATTATACCAACAACAAAAAATTAATTTCTTTATGGCTCCCATTTTCATCTTTTTATACTATCATCCATTTCAGTTAATTGTTGAAATTCCAAGTATTGAAATTCCAAGTATTGTTGAAATTCCAAGGATCATTTTCCAAAACAAATGGCTAAAATCACAGAATAGTGAAAATCATTTTAGAATGTAATTGACTCCATTATAAATTTATATTGAAAAAAAATCACAATCGACTCATTTATGAGACCCAAGGTGATGCGTAGGTCATTGGGCTTTTCTTTATTGGGTTCAAAAGAATATACAGAAATGGAGATGGCTGAACTGGGCTTTCAACTGAAACTTTCAGTCTGAAAGGGGCCAAAATGGCCCAATACCACCATTTTTAGAAATTTTTAGCAAGAAAACACTGTTTCGGAAATAATTAGCAAAGTACCACCTTTTCTAGTACTCGAGTTTCAGAAACTCGAGTTCCTCATTAGTTTTCCACCGTGGCATTGCTGAGTTGGATTTATGTGATTAAAAAATTTTTTGTGGTACTCGAGCTTGGTAAACTCGAGTACCATTTACACAGTACTCGAGTCTACCAGACTCGAGTACCTTTTTCTTAAAAAAAAAAAAAAAAAAAAAAAAAAAAAAAAAAAAAAATTTTACACAGTACTCGAGTTTGGTAAACTCGAGTACCATTTACACAGTACTCGAGTCTACCAGACTCGAGTACCTTTTTCTTAAAAAAAAAAAAAAAAAAAAAAAATTTTACACAGTACTCGAGTTTACAAACTCGAGTACTGTGTAAAATTTTTTTTTTTTTTTTTTTAAGAAAAAGGTACTCGAGTCTGGTAGACTCGAGTACTGTGTAAATGGTACTCGAGTTTACCAAACTCGAGTACCACAAAAAATTTTTTAATCACATAAATCCAACTCAGCAATGCCACGGTGGAAAACTAATGAGGAACTCGAGTTTCTGAAACTCGAGTACTAGAAAAAGTGGTACTTTGCTAATTATTTCCGAAACAGTGTTTTCTTGCTAAAAATTTCTAAAAATGGTGGTATTGGGCCATTTTGGCCGTCTGAAAGGATCAAACATTGAGAAATGGGGCCCAAATCGGCGTACACAAGTTTTTAAACACGATTATGCATTAAACAAGGTGGTGCAAAGAAATATACCGTGATTAATATTAAGCATACAAAAAAAATTATAATTTTTTTTGTAATTTTGGTTGTGACAAGTTGCAATTATAGTATTATCATTTTTGTGGGTTAAAATCTCTAATAGTTGTATAAGAGATCTGATGTTCAATCTCCGTCTACACCAAAAACTGATTAGTGTGTTGGTCTAATGATAAAGAGCTATTATCAGAAGTGGACATTATAGGTAGGGGTGTCAATGTTCGACCCAACCCGCGAACACGACACGAACCCGACACGGGATTTTTCGGGTTAGGGTTGGGCCTTAATGGGTTTGGGTCATAAACGGGTTAACCCGAAAGTGACACGATAAGAAATGGGTCATAAACGAGTCAACCCGCGTAACCCGCAATAGACACGTTTGACACGCCAATTTATTTGTGTCAACCCGAAATGACCCACTTAACATAACTCGTTTAACTTGTATAACAAATAAATATTTATTTTATTTTAGATTTGTCAAATACCTTTTATATCCAACATATATTTTAAATTTAAAAAGAAAAGTGAGTAATTACAAAAATTTACAAGGGATATAATTGGAAATTGAAATTTTACACACCCTAGAACTACTAATACTTTTTGTTTTTTTGGCATAGAACTTACACAAATGAAATTGGATGAGCTTGTGGAAGATGTTATGAATTTGGACATCAACAAAGAATTTATGGATGATAATCGTGGTCATAGTCAGGATTAGTCTACTGTTTGCTCAAATTCTTTCAATATTAATACTTAGCATTTGGCGAGTTTCAAGAATATTATATTTTTGTTGAACTATGTTATTTTATTTTTGTTAAACTTTGTTATTTTGAATTTGGGTTGAAGTGTATACATTTCTTTTGGAGTGTAAAGAACTTATTTCTAGATGAATGTTATATTTTTATTGAACTATATTATTTTGAATGTGGGTTGAAAACTTGAAGTGTATGCACTGTTTTTTAGGATGAAAAAAAATTATTTCTAAATGGATGTTATATTTAATATTATGCAGGTTGAAATGGGTTGTGTTACATTTGTGTCAACCCAACAGGACTCGTTTATTAAGCGTGTCAAATGGGTTGGGTCAGGTCAACCCGCCTTATTAACAGGTCGGGTTAGGGTTGAAGGATCATGACACGATTATTAAATGGGTCGGGTTAGGGTTGAGCCATTTAGTCGAATACCCCTTCCTCGACACGACACGAACCCGACACGCTAACCCGAATTGACACCCCTAATTATAGGTTAAAACTCTCTCCAAAAAAAAAAAATAGTATTATCATTTTTACATAAGTCTACCAATAATACTACTTTTAGTAGCAGCAATCATAACATGTTATAGCAGTTGTGAAAAAAATTATGAAATTTTTTTTTTTTCAAATTGAGTTAGTGTAAAAAAAAATTCTTATTTACATCAAGAGCCAAAAAAAATTTAAAATTTTTTATTTATTACAAGATGGCAACCTGTTAATTAAAAAATGAGAATAAGAAGGATGATGGTTCATTGATTTAATAAGATAATTAGAAAATGAGTTACACACGTGTATAACAAAACTAAAATATAATCGTTTATATATATATATATATATATATATATTAGAAACAAACACACAAGAAAGAGGGAAAAGGATATACTTTAATAGATTTTAAGTTTAGTATACTTTGATAGATTTTACTCGACTAGTCTTTCTCTTTGACTATTATAATATCAAACTATAGAGTCATTGGTCCAAATAAACATTAGTATTTTGATTTCTTTAAGCACTCCTGGGTATTGATATGTTTAGGTTTTCAATTATAAACTCGGTATGGTTTGAAAGCATAAATGTTGCAGATGCTTTTCACTCGATTGATTCCTCTTATATGACGAAAATGGTTGAATCTATCTTATTTGAATAATTTTTATAAAATATAGAAGGCTAAACAATTGAGAAATCTTTTTTAAAAAAGGGAAAAAAAATTGAGAAGATTTTAAAAAGGAAATATTGAATCAATAAATGGAAAATTATTGTGTACTCCCTCCTTTCATATGAATAGTAAGTCTCATTAATTAAATTCATAATGTGACCCACTATTCATGTAAAAGAGAGGACTACGCATTTATGATACTCTCTAAAAACTTTGAAAGATGGGGATGAGTTTTTTTTTTTTTCCCCTAAAATAGTTAACACTATTATAGGGTAGAGTTTCAGACTATGAACTGAATATAGATTTTATTTATTAAAAAAATGCGATGGAATTACAAATGGATGAAAGTGGATTATGCAAGTAGTTATTCCCCCAAATAATAATTTCTAGGTAGGTGCCTCACACAGTATTCACTCCCAAAAAAAAAAATGATAATTACAGTATTCACACTGTAATTTCTTTTGTTAAGTACCTTACACACTAACTGGAGACTTAAAAGTCACTCGTATTTTTTGAACAAGGGCTCCACGGCTCTAATCATGCTCTCACAGGTTGATTGGTCAAATATAAGGTTGCTTGTATGATACAATTGTAAAAATAACCTGTCCTAAATCATTTTTTTCAATAAACAAATATATGCTTCTGCATTGAATTATTGGTCCTGTGACACAAACCTAAAAGTCCCATGATCAATGAACCATATTATCGGAGTATAAGATTTTCAAGATGTCTCATGGATAAGAAGTGGAATATCTTACCAAAAAATTAGAACACCACTTCCTTTTCTATATATATGAAGCTTCAATCAAAGTTGAAATCTTGATTCTCCTTATGATCTTGTGACTTACGTAAGTTTATTGACTTAAGATTACATGTGTATTACCATGACAAAATTATATTTTTCCTACACAATTTTTAATTATTAGATTGTGTCCTTTGCAGCCTTGCAATAATGAAAAATCAACACTTTGGCCCTAAAAGTTTTTAGTGTTCTTCCTTTATTTGTATTTTCTTATTCACTCATTCTTACTATAAATTTATTATCCTCTCTTCCATTTTTTGCATAGTTTTCCCTCACAAAAAGGCTCTCTCTCTCTCTCTCTCTCTCTCTCTCTCTCTCTCTCTCTCTCTCTCTCTCTCTCTCTCTCTATTTTTTGATGTACACAACTATGTGGGTGGGTTAGACCTTGTAGGTTTTGAGCTACATGTGGGTGGAAAGCTCGGACTTGGGTCATAAATCATAATGGCTGAGCTTGGGCCTTTTGTCTATTTTGAGAAGGTAGTCATTTGTTTTTAAAGAATTGCATTTGTTTGGTCTAATTATCAACCTCAGCCCATATCAATAACTAATAATAAAAATAAGTTACTATAAGTTATTAGGTAATAGTTTAAAAATTTAATGAAAAATGTTTAAAAAACTAAATGAAAGTTTAAAGCGTCACATAACAGGACCTCATGCATTCCTACGTGGGGTCTTTACTTATATATATATATATATATATATATATATTGATTATTCCAAACTATGCCGCTACCAAGAACTTTGTAGCTTAACTGATTAGTATCTTCTGATGTTTTCAAGACTTTCTCAGTTCAAATCTCCTCTCTATCTGTTGTAACTATCAAATTATAAAAATAAATAAATAAATAAAATAGAGATAATCAGAGATTGGTCTGGTTGTGTCATATTTGTGTTCTAATTTTCTTCAAAGTATTTGACCTTTGTATACTTCATCCCTTACCATATCACACCGTCTTGGTGGTTATAAAAATGACACTTGTCTTATAGCTGTGGATCCACTTGCCTTTTTAATTGCCCTTCAAAGTAGTTGTCTCCCTTTATCCCTCTATTGACTGGTTGTTCTTTTTTTTGCATCCCATTATTTAATACCTTGTTTAGATGATGTGTTATCTATTTTCTACACTGTGTTTCAACTATTAATGGGACACCTATCATTCTCTGTTCAAGTAAATTTCATATTTATATAGTAAATATATAAAAAAATCCTATCAAGATCCTATTTTTTTTAATAGGTTAATCCATTTTTTTTAGTTCTAAAGACACAAAAGAATTTCAAAACATTTTTATTGATTGTGTTACTAAACTCACTTTAACTTTTTTTTTTCTTTTTTAATCATTGATTCAAATTAATTACATAACCCTTTCAAATAAATATAATAAAGAAAATAGGAATTCTTTGTCGGACAAGAAAACCAATACTGGGAAATAAGAAACATTCCCACGTAAAGTAAGTTACGTAACACTTGCAATTTGTAAGGTTTTTCCTTTAAACTCCAAAAAACCTTTCTTGCTTTCTTAAACTTCAACCTACCTTTCTCTGCTTCTTAACACCAAATGAAATTTTGGAGTAGAAAAAGAAAAGAAAAAAAAAGTCAAACACGGAAAGATAATTAAAACACAGGAATAATTCTAGGAATCTAGAATAGCATATGATCATCTAGATTATATGTCCAAGCTATATATATTAAGGTCCTGTGGTCTGCATAATATTTTTAGACTCTAATTACAGACATGGAAGAGAGGTCTATTTACCTAAAGTTCTTCAGGGTTGTGGTTCTTTTTCTTTTGGGGTTGAGAACTAGCTCAGCTTTTTGCGTTGTTGGGTCGACTGACGAGCAGCCACTGTCCAAGATAGCAATGCACAAGGTAACTCTTGGTCTCCGTGAGTCTGTGACCATTGGAGCTAGCCCAGTTGTTCTTGGGTTACAGGTACTTACATATTTCACTTCATAGACATACAGCAAATTAAAGATTATAGAAGATAATCATATGATATATGTTACTCACGTGCATTTGTATTCGCTTTACTGATTGCTTGTACTGTATAGAAAGATGGGAAACTGTTTTTTTTTATAGTGTGGGTCGTTAAAATAAAACTTCAAAAGACCAAAAAACTAGCTCTTCTAGTCTTCTTGCACTTGCCAAATCATTTTGTAGCGAAGAGTCAGACCAAATGTTATCATGATTTGCTTGATATAAGAACGAGATGAGCTTATTAGATTGAGAGGGATGTGGGGGTTGGATTTTAAGTAATTTGCTTTAGCTCATTAATAGGCATAAATATTGTATTTAATGCACAAAACTCTCACGTTTGCTCGGTTTAGAAGAGATGGTTGGTAGATAACCTTACCCCCAATTTTTCAATTGAAGATGTTGATTTCCATAGCTCATTAATAGGCATAATGAATCTCAACCAGAGTGTCCAATTTAAGTGGCACCATGATTATACTAATCATATGAAAACGTGATTGCTAGTTTCCCTGTTATAGGATCTATATTGTGATAAATTGATGGTCCCTAGATTTGATTTGATAGGGTATAAATTTTTTGACTAAATTGAAAATTGCACCCTTAGACTTTTGGGTCATTTTGTTTTGCCCCCTCACATTTAAGAATTTGAATTTGGAACCTTAACATTATGTAGTGTTTTGAAACAAGACAATTCATCCATAAGCATTGATGAGGTAGCCATGATATTTTGGATTTAAATTGTTAACATTATCTAGCATTCATCATGTGAATCTCATAGAACTTAGATTGGTCATGTTCAAGCTTTAATTTCAATGTTCAAATATAGAGGTATGATGTGTGTTTTTCTATGTATGATTACAGGGTCAGGATACTGAATGGGTGACTGTGAATATTGTAAACCCAGATCCATCTGAGGATGATTGGGTTGCAGTTTTTTCTCCGGCAAACTTCAAGTAATGTGCATCTCTCTATATATCAGTATGAACAGTCTAGCACTCTAGTTAGTTCTTTTCTGTACTCAAGATTGAATAGAATAGAACTTATTAACTGGGCTTCTCAAGAAGTGAATTTTTTTTAAGATTTTCACCAAGATGCAGATTATGGTAGTAGGACCGAAGTTGTGTCCAAAGGAATAATGCCAAAAACTGTGTTTTTTTTTTTTTTTTTTTTTGGTTTGTTAATGCATAATTGAAAGTATGACTTTGGATAGAATTAAATAGCAGAAAAAAAATACTTGTGATCACTAGTCTGTTGAGGAACCATAGCCAACCCCAAATGTTGGAACTAAGACTTGGTTGTTAGTGTTGTAATGCATAAATTAGAGGAGTTTTGTTTTGGAATGGCAGCGCATCAACCTGTTCACCAGTGAATGATGAAGACCAGACACCATATTTATGTTCAAGCCCAATAAAGGTGTGTACCATGGGGATTGTAGAATTGGGATTGATGTAGAATGTTAAAAAGTTTGATTTTTGCTTATCTAACCTATGTGATATTTGGTATCTTTGTTACAGTACAAGTACGCAAATTCCTCCAGAACATACACAAAAACTGGCAAAGCTTCTTTGAAGTTCCAGTTGATCAATCAGCGAGCTGATTTCTCATTTGCATTGTTTTCAGGCGGTTTGTCAAATGTGTGTAACAATTTTGATGTTCTTGTGCTTCATAAATTTGTTTGTCTTATATATTTCTCACCTTAAATCTTTGTGAAGGTGCATACTTTTTCAATGTTACTTATGGCTCTTACTTTCCAGATTAACGAATTTTCATTCATGTGGACTAATAAGTAATTATGTTATTGAAATTACAGCCTAAACTGGTGGCAGAATCAAATTTCATATCATTTGCAAATCCTAAAGCACCTTTATATCCACGCCTTGCTCAAGGGAAGTCTTGGAATGAAGTAAGTTTATTCAAATTAAAGGATCCTGTAAATTCTCTGTTGAATGTTGAATACTGGGTCCCAACTCCTGCAAAATATGTTTACCAAAAACAAAATTGTTATTTTTTGTTCCTTTTTGTTTTTTGGTGTTCTATATTTAGTATAGTTTTTAGGCTTGTTGGGACATGTACTAGCAGAAATTTGTACTAATTTTTTTATGATATGCAGATGACAGTAACCTGGACAAGTGGCTATAGCATTGATGAAGCTGTTCCATTTGTTGAATGGGGCAAGGGAGAAACTCAAACTCAATCCCCAGCTGGAACATTGACAATTGATCAGAACAGCATGTGTGGTATGACTCATTTCATCTATGCATGATTGCACAACACTGCATAGTTTTACTACAAATTGCATTTTGATCATACAGTGCTTTATCCTATAGTTTATTATTTTCAGAGAAAGCTTCTATTTATGACAAAAGTCCTTGATTAATTACTTAACATTTAAATTATTGAACTATCACAACTCAATCATCAGTTTTTAGTGGCAATTGAGAATGAAATTCAGTGAAGGATTTGACAGATTCTGAAAAATTATACTCTTAGTCCTTAATATTTCAAGATTCTTCCATATTTAAAGTATACTTCCTTGTTCCTGGATTGCTAATGAACCATGTTTCTTGAAGAACTTATAATATTTCAGGACAAACCAAGTCCTCTTATTTCTTCTTTTGCCTTCAAAGAAAAGCCAATAGAGTCTTCTCAATAAATATTACTTCCTTGCACCCATTTCTATTCCTTATTAGAATATAACAGTGTTTATGCTTCAAAATCCTGCCAATTCATGAAAATATATATTTTCAGAATTGCTTATTTCTTCTTCCCAACTGAATTTTTTTTTATTTTCAACCACTTGAAATATAGGTTGTGCATGAGTTCTTATCATTCTTAAGGAAAAACTGTTGAAACATATACTTCATTGCACTATGATAGTTCAATTAAGGGGGTATGCAGTGTTGCATAACCAAAATTCCATGTTATTCTGTAGGTTCACCTGCACGGACAGTAGGCTGGCGTGATCCTGGTTTCATACACACAAGTTTCTTAATAAATTTGTGGCCTAACTCGGTGTATGTACATAATTCATTTCCCTGAAATTGAAGTATCCTTAGGTGATGATAGTATCTGCTAATGATTGTTGTGATGGTATTTCAGGTACACTTACAGGATGGGCCATGTCTTATCTAATGGTTCATATATCTGGAGCAAATCCTATTCTTTCAAATCATCCCCATATCCTGGACAGGACTCCCTCCAACGTGTAATAGTATTTGGAGACATGGGGAAGGTAGAATTGAGTATTGATGGAATGAAGTTTTAAATTTTAACCAAAGAAAAATACATTGATCAAAATAGTCACCTTTTGTAAGGAGAAATCCATTGCATCAAAAAATTACAACTACAATGTAAAGACGTCTGTTAATGTAAACAACTAAACATCTACTAAGATCTTTTCTTCTCACAAGAAATATAGGAAAAAGTGATGAGATATGAGCTCATACTTTTAACCATAGTAATTTCCTAGTGCATATAACTATCTTTGGTTTATTGATTTGATTAGATTTTTCCTCATTGCCTTGAGACACTATATTTCATTATTTATCCCATATAATAAATTCTTGAGGCCATAGGCAACAAATATCATTATATGCCCTGAATTGACATAGTTGGAGGATTGTCTTATCATCTGGGTTTTAGAATTGAAATCAAATCACATGGTCATGCTTCTTCTCCTTCTGTGCATTATCATTCTTTTAGTTGATTTTGAAAGTCGTTTACTTTTGGGATTTACTTGAGGAAGCTTCAATAAAATGCAAACATCTGTTCTGCTTCCTGACTCTTTAGTGTTCTAGCTTTGATTACTAGGACCAGGGGACCAAGTTGATTAAAAGCCATGATATTTGCTACAGATTTCCATGAATCCGTATACATATATTCATTCTGTGCTTCCAAAATATATAGAAAAACCTCTTGAGTCCCATTTAGACAACAGCTAATACAGAATGATTAAATGTGCTTTTAACTATTCTTATACCAAGATATAGGACTAGATTAAGCTTACACCTTGAATCAATCTGCCAACCTTGCTAGCTCTACATTCATTGTACATTTTGCAAATAGAATCAATAGATCAGAAATTTTTATAAAAATAAAAATAAAATAGATGGACACCAGCTGATATATTGACAATTTGCAAAATGGGAGGAAAAGAAGTTTCTGAAAGATGTCATTTGCTGATTTTTGAACTAGATAGGAACTCACATTAGGGAGGGTGCTTAAGAACCCTTGTTTGGAGTTTTAAGACTCAAACGCAAGCCCTTCCCTTGCAGTTATGTGTGTCTGTTTTGTTAGCTAAATTAAGGTTCTTGCACATTACAGATGGCAAAAAGTTAAGTTCATCTGTTCTTGTATCTTTCAGGCTGAGCGTGATGGTTCAAATGAGTACAGTGATTATCAGCCAGGTGCACTGAATACTACTGACCAACTCATCAAGGACTTGAAAAACATTGACATAGTTTTTCATATAGGAGATCTTTCTTATGCAAATGGATACATCTCACAATGGGACCAATTCACATCACAGGTGGAGCCCATTGCATCAACTGTCCCATATATGGTTGCAAGGTTTGTACAAAACGTTCATTATTTGTGTCCATATATTGACACCTAAAATTAGATTTTTTTTATTACTTGATGATATTGGTTAACATATCTTTTATTTGATCTCGCAGTGGTAATCATGAACGTGATTGGCCAAATAGCGGATCCTTCTATGAAAATATGGATTCAGGTGGGGAATGCGGTGTGCTTGCTGAAACCATGTTCTACTTTCCTGCAGAGAACAGAGCCAAGTTCTGGTAAATTGAATATGAATTTTTCAAGTTATCTTATGCATTTCTAAGAACGTTGAAATATTAGGATGAGGCTCAACAATGTAGGAAGGCGCACACACACTATAGCAACCCCACTCCACCTGTGTAGATATTGTCCGCTTTGAGGCCTCATACCCCTCACCCTTTTGGGTCACTACAATCCACCCCCCTTACGAGCCCACACTTCCAGTTAGGGCATGGCTCTGATACCATCTGTAGCGACCCCACTCCACCTGTGTAGATATTATCCGCTTTGGGGCCTCATACCCCTCAGAGTTTTATTCTCCCCCAAAGCACACAGCAGTGGGAGAAAAGGCCTCTACACATTGAAGGGAGGTCATTCCTTATAAACACATTCTCATGTGCTTCCCTAGGTGATGTAGGATTCCATGAATTGCAAGACCTCCTTTTGGGTCACTACACAGACATACATAGATAACCTCCCTTCTCAAGAATACATGTAGAGCATCCTTCGGAACTAGTACACAAAAGAAGGTAGATTAAGTACAGACGGTTCATCAGAAGGTCACTCCACCTAATTACCTTGCCATTGCGCTTATCCACTAAGCTTTTGGTGACTCGGTGACAATATTACTTGGTGCTATATATATATATATTTAGAACACACCCTTAGCAGCTAACAACAGTTGGTTTCCTCAAGTTAAGGTTCACATGTTTTGGAGCAAAGCCATATCTTCCTTTATGGCATATTGATATGTGTGAGAATTGAGATGTGCCAGCACACACAAATTCTCCTGAGACATTTAAATTTGCAAAGCATTGTTATTGTCTATTTTTATATAGCCAGTTCCTACGAGAATGGTAGGTGTGTTTGGTTAAACTGATAAGGAGGGGAGTTGAATTCCTGTCATACCTTGTCCCACATATCAGTTTGGTTCATTTTATCCACCATCCTTTGTTCTCTATAGAGAAGATAATTTTAATTTGAGATATCAAAATTTTAATTAAATGTGCAGGTATTCAACAGATTATGGCATGTTTCACTTCTGTATAGCTGACAGTGAGCATGACTGGAGGGAGGGAACAGAACAGTACAAGTTCATTGAGCATTGCCTTGCATCTGCAGATAGAAGGAAACAACCGTGGTTAATCTTTGCTGCTCATCGTGTTCTTGGATATTCCTCAAATAGTTGGTATGCCCAGGAAGGATCATTTGAAGAGCCAATGGGAAGGGAAAGCTTGCAAAAGCTATGGCAGAAGTACAGGGTAGACATTGCATTTTATGGCCATGTCCATAACTATGAAAGAACATGCCCCATTTACCAGGTATGGCTAGTAAAATATATACAGAGAGGTTCTATGAATTCCACGCAAACATGATTACATTCCCTGGCTTCATCCCTGTATGTGTAGCTTTTTTTGTCAAGCACGCATATATGCAATTCAGAAATTTCACTATGAGTTATTTAGCAATATATGTAACTCGTGCCATACCATCATTCAAGGCTGCATTCTATCTTGAACTATTAACGTCTTAGCTGCATTAGAGAAGTTCTTAAAGTACTAGCTATAGCTGGTCTTTTTGAGGATACTTTACTCCTTTCCAAATTTACACTTTAAGCAATTCCCAACTGCACTGTTAAATATGTTAAGCCAATCATACTTTACCATTAAGCAATACCGAGTTTGAGATCACTTCCATGCCATTTTTCTAATTATTTTTGGTCAATGCTGGCAATGCAGAATCAATGCGTTAATTCAGACAAATCACATTACTCAGGCACCGTGAAGGGAACAATCCATGTTGTCGTTGGAGGGGGAGGTAGCCACTTATCAGAATTCACCACAGCAATACCTAATTGGAGTATTTACAGAGATTATGACTGGGGCTTTGTCAAACTAACAGCATTTAATCGCTCTTCTCTCCTCTTTGAGTACAAGAAAAGTCGTGATGGGAAAGTGTACGATTCCTTCACCATCTCAAGGGAATACAAAGATGTCTTGGCCTGTGTTCATGACAGTTGTGAACCAACCACTTTGGCCTCTTGAATTGTATCTTGAATTCTTCTCTCTTTTTTGTAACCAAAGAAAAAAAAAATCTTATTTTTTTATTATTTTTTAGGAAACTTAATGCCAAAAGTGTCAATCCTTCCATTGATGTAACATTGTCAATAAGAATTGTTAAAGCAATAGAAATTATGACTTTTTTTTTTTTGGTTGTTATTAGAGACTCGATACCAGCTGCTGTGCTAAGACATATAACTCAAAGCAATGGCTGGAACTGATACTGGACCAAAGTTCAAAAGAAGAAAAAAGTGAAAGAAAAATCATCGGTGATACCTCCTTGTCCCATCGATTGTGTTCCCTTCCAAAACTAATATTGTTGTCAAATCACCTTTTATTAATTAGAATATGATACCAAAAAAAAAAAAAAAGACCAGGAAGAGGATGTTGATTCTAATTAAAAAGCAATTGTTGTATCCAAGCTCCTTTAACAAAAAGGACAATTTTTTCTCCTTTCTTTTTCATTTTTGGTTCATTACACACCCATTTGACCTATGAATTATACAATGGGAATTATACAGCTCCTTTAATCTGGCCAAATTCTTCACATTTCCATACACACGTATGATTCTGCAGTAAGTGGCTCACAAAGACATACAGGCATATAACCAGCCCGCTAGATCCAACCAAAATTCTCTAGCTATGACTGCCACAACAAACATCTGATGCATAGGAGCCAGCTTCTGTATTGAACGACAATTAATGGAGAGGGCTTTGGGAGAATGAAGCGCCTAAATGATCCCATACATAATATATAGCTTGCTATTTAATAGGCAAAAGCCAAGGAATGAAACTCGTATCACTATCTTTGACAATCACCATCAACCAACCATCTCCACATCAGAAGGTTTGTTTTCTTGATCACTTAATGAGTTAATAGATGCTAGCAGATCATCAATTCTTAGAGGAGAATGCCGAGCCATATACTGGAACATAACCTGCAAGTGTAAACAACAAAAAGATTAAAAGAGAAAGCCTTTTTAAGAAACCACTTCATGTGAATATGGTCAGATTGTCAAAAATGTGAAGGCAAGGAGACACAGAGCACAGGAAACTAACTTTAAAAAAACATAGACACTAACTTTGCACATATAGTGGCATTCACAACCCCAACAGGAGGAATGAGTGCCAACTTCAAATCACACAGGACGGCAAGCAAATAATTCCCTCTCATCTTTTAATCAGTATACAATAAGGAAATGATCTTCTGTTCTTTTCTTTTCTTTTAATTGAAACCCAATTTTATGACATGACAAGGGCATAGGTAAGCTTAACAGGACAACAGCAATGCAGGTACCCTTAACCTACCTTCCACGGGTCAGTCATGAAACTATCCCAACTCCCTTAAGGGTTAAAAGGTACTGCTTATACAAATTATATGGCATTCTCTTTGCATGTATCTACTTCAACCAGTTAAGAACATAGATAAATGTATAAATTCTACTAACCTTGGAGTAACTATCTGCAAAAGCACGTGCTCGATTGGGCTTGCCAAGATAATGTAAATCTGCCTTCTCAAGCTTCCCATCCACAAAATTCAATCCTCCATCACCAATAGCAAATCGCAGAAGATTCCCTGAACGCGACTCTGTCTGGAATATGGGAGAAATTTAGTATGTATATACTACATAGTAAGGAATCAGCTTGTTAAACCCACCAAAAGAAAAAAGCCACATAACAAAATAAAGCAATTCACTCATGTAAATATGCATAAAATTTTCTAGTCTATTTATAGGATGCATCTCAGTAGCTTAGTACATACCAACAATCATTTGAATCAGTTGCACCAACACTCATCAAATTATACAGCATGGTTAATCATTATTTTGAAGTCTACAATAAACAAACCTGTTCTATAAAGGCCCGATCCAAGCAGCCAAATACTACAGGAGGATCATCTGATGTAGACAAGTTCCCATTATCTTGTAGCTCCAAAACTACCTGATCCAAAGAATAAATAAATAATCAGCCACTTACAATATATAACCATCTTTTTTACAAATAACTACAATACGTCTCTAGAGACATTTTATTTATATATATATATATATATATATAAGTAAACATCTCTAGAGACATTTTACATATCAACAGACTTTATGAAGACATGTAAAGATCTATTTGACCTTGAAGTCTACATTTCTATAACGCATTTTCTTCAACTTAGTCCACAAGATCAAACTTTCAAAAGAACATTGATGATCATCACCTAGCATGATGCATATTCCAATTTCGAGCACTGTTTATCAGAGTTCACTATTGGTACAAATTAATCTTTTATCGCAAAGCATTAACTTAAAGATGAATGATAAAAGAACTAACCCCAAGTCAACTTTATATATATATATATATATATCACCAGCAAAAGGACGGTATCAATGATGCCTATTCTAGCACCATAGCAGGGCAGAAGAAGGTATAAACTAAATGGTTGAGATTAACATGTGGCTAAAATTTCAAACTCCCCTAGGCAGCCCATCCAAACAATACCTTTGATCCACACCATGAATTTAGCTGTTCAAATTTCAATGTGACCAACTCTTAATTAATGTTCACCATATGACATTTTTATGTATCCAAGCATCTAATAATGGAATGCTGTGAGAAGGACATCAAGGATTTTGAATTTCAAAGTACACATATCTCTACTCTGACAAACAATATGATATCAAAACAACATTAGTTCAACATTATATACATATGAGAATAGTATTGACTGTAATATCTATCATCTCCTGTTTGGTTGACTTTTTTTTTTTTTTTTTTTTTTTTTGGCATGAAGCGATAGGGAATTTGAGCTGCAGGGGTTTCAAACCCAGGTTCACACCACAAGGAGCCAGACATACCACTAGGCCATGTGGCGTACCCTGTTTTGTTTTGTGGAAAAATCATGCCCTTATATAACATGAAACATGGAATAGAAAACAACAGAGAAAAGCAATATGACGATTTTAATACTAAAGGAAAAAATTATTGCCATAAACAAAGTGAATGCAGAGTAACACAGACAACCCCAAAAGTTGTCATGAAAATATCTGTTCAGCGCACATTTTAAACATCTGATGCTTTGCATAACACAACACAATAGTCCATGTCCAAACTTCTTAAGTTTTAGAGACTGCAATGCAATAGGACAGAACTCAGTGACAAGATACCTGTTGTTGGCTTGGAACCTGTCCTTTGCTATCTGTGTCAATGACATATTGACTACAATTCTCATCCTTCCAAACTAATGCTAGTGGTGTATTTCCAGTCTGATAATGGGCATGCCTAAGAAAGAAAAAATGCAAATGGCATTAGGAATTAATAAATAAAAAAGGAATTTTTTTTTTTCTTGGTAATTAACTAACATACCCAACAAGATATGAACCCACGGCCTTACCCACCACCCCATACTTATGGAGATTGGAAGTGCCATCGGGCCCCCAAAGGAATTTTATAATTCATAACCGAACAAATACAACACATAGTAGGTACAATGATATGGCAACTATGGATTTAAAAATTGTTCAAAATTGAAATGAGCAACAACAATGAGACACATGCTATAAGTGATTGGACATTCATGATGATAAAAATGTGCTCCCTTGCACACGTTTGTGCCCAAGTCACATGATCAAACAAGAAGGCCGAAAATGAAGAAAAATTATCATGTACACATGAAGAACACAATGAGGGGCATGATTCAACAATGTGCATGCATCCACAATAAACCAGAGAAAAAACATCATCTAAATTATCAATCCCAGCCCAAGTCAACAAACCCCACATGTAATAAAACCCTAATGGCACCACAAAATAGAGTACATATCCAAGCAATGCACTAGAACTTCCTAATCCTAGTCAGGCAAGTAACTCACCAATTTAGCAAGCCCAACCCAATTTCACAATAGTAAACAGTTCGTACAGGCACTATCGACCTATGATTTTATTTATTTTTTTCCTTTTTTTTAATGAAATTAACCTATAATCACATTCATAAGAATAACTCAGCCAATCTAACAATAAACATTCAAAGCATTTAACATTGTCCATGCTATAGAAAAAAAGGTCATACTTGTTATAAAACAACAAACCATCCTTCACGTAAGGAACTGCACCAGTATAAGCTGCATATAGACCAGCCTGGTCACAATTGTACACCGGAACTGGACTAAATCTGTATCTATGATACTGCGAAGGTGGGTCACATGCACCAGTCTCCGCAAGCTTGGAGCTCAACCAAAAGAACCTAAACTCAGCCGTGCAGTCATAGAGTGAGTACTCCCGCCAGCACACCATGTCTATCACATAGTAAGTCTGATCTGACTGCAAAGTCACAAAACCCAATTATCACAAAATCAAACCACAAATGCCACAATGTGCCCTTAAGGCACTCACTATCGAGCTAAGAAGCATGGACATGGGTACAGGTACCACAATGAGACAGAAATTTTTGAAAAAAATAGGACACAAATACGGCAAGACATGCCTATTAAATATATTTTTATTTATATTTTCTATATATAATTAAGCATTTATTTTTCACATAAAGTTAAATATATGTATCAAATTAAAAAGTAAATATTTAATTTTCAAATGTACTACTATTCAGAGCATGAATGATCTCTTTGTTTTGCAAAAGGGTATTTGATGCCTCTTATTCTTGTGTCCCATCCGTGTCCTACATATTTTTTTACACATGGCTGGGACACGCATGTCAAGTGTAGACATGGTACAGCACCCCAAATGAAGTATCTGTACTTAACGACGAGTTAAGATAAGAGCAAAAATAAACAAACTTGAGTTTAACAAGTTTAAAAGTAAAGAGGAAAAAGTGCATTGCAATTCATACTTTGCTAATCCATGTGTGTATATATATATATATATATACCTCATGAAAAATGCAGTCAAGTATAGAATAAGACTGAGCAGAGCCTGAGGAATCTTTAGTCCTAGCTCCACTAGGCAACGCAGAAGGAAAATGGTGCAGCATCGAACCATTTCTCAACCTACTCACTGTCGTTCCATTGCTCGATACCACAAAGCATCGCTTCCCTGCTGGCCTCGCAAACACATACCTACATATAAAAATAAAACAAAACAAAACTTGAATTTAAATGTGGACATTTATGCGTACATCGAAAACTGTAAGAGAGAGAGAAAGAGAGAGACCAGTCTTTGGGGAGTTGATCAGGGACGTCGATCATCCACTCGGGGAGCATGAGTTGTCGGGCGAACCATTTACGAGCTTCGGCGCCTTTCAGTTTCGAGGCGTGGCGAATGTCGAGCTCTTTCGGTGAGTCTGAGGGTTCGGGTTCGGTTTCGGATGTGGTTTCGGGTTCGGGTTCGGGGTCGGGGTCGGAGTGGGGGTTGAGGAAAGAGGCTAAGCAGCGAGCTTGGTGTTGGGCGTCGCGGCGGTGCTGTGCTTGGCGCTGTAGGGAGAGTTCCCTGCGCCTCTGTTGATCGGAGATCGCTGCTCGCTTGAACGGACGGCGGAGATCGTGTGGTGCCATTTTGTTCTGCTTCCACCTTCGTCCGTGAACCTCTTCTCTTTCTCTTTTTTTGTTAATTTGGTAAGTAAAGGAAGCCGCTGTTCTACTAGTAATTGTACCGGCGATGTTATGTTGTCATGTCAACAGGGTGTCGATTTCAAAATCCCTTTTATAGTTTTATAGTATCGCTGTAATAAATTTTTTTTAGGTGAAAAATTACGATTAACCACTCAATATTAGGCCCAAATTTCACTTAGCTCACCACTAATTTAAAATAGAAATGCTACGCTTATAACAATTTTACAACATTTTTAAAACATTACTTAACTGTCACTGCCAACACAGCTTAAATAATCTGACTAGGAAAACTTAAATAATCAAACAATCAGATGAAATTTAAAACATTGGCATATTTAGGGGTTTTGTAGAAGGAAGAATCTTGCTCTCACACACCGGAGGCGGAGGTGGAGGCGGAGACGGAGGCAGAGGGCAGAGGGCAGAGACGCTCACTTCTTCTCCCTGCCGTCGCACATCGTCGAAAAATGGGATTACGACAGAGAAGTGATTTTTCTCCTTTTGTTTTGTATTTGTTTTGTGGATTTCTGACGGGAAGAAGTGTTAAGAATATAGTAAATCACCATTGTTTTGTGGGTTTCTCTTTGCACTCTGTTTTCAAACTAGGAACGAACACTACGGCAAGGAATGATTTTTTTTTTTTTTTTTTCAGAACCCATTTTACTGCTGCTTCACCATTTGTTTTGTGGGTTTCTCTTTACACTCTGTTTTTCTGGGTTACGCCATATAATATCACCTGCTTTTGTGCTAGCTGAAAAACTAGGCGGTTTATTCTGAAGTTCTTGATTTTATTTTTTTTGCTCCGGACATGTTTATCATGCTATTTTCTGGTTTTGCTTTTATATATACTCACCTTTAGTATACATCTGTAATGCAGGCTGCTCTGCGCTTAGAGGCTTTGTTGGGATTCACCAAATCCATGTTTAGTCCTCATCTACTGCCTCAGGTTTCCAGCTTGTCTCTCTGTTTCTCAAATTGCGGAATGTTCAGAAGGTCCTAATGACTATTTTTTTTTTCCAGAACCCATTTTACTGCTGCTTGGGTATTTTTGCTTCTTATGATGCAAAATGGTGAAAAGATTAAAGATTTCATCATTCATTTTCATTTTTTGACAGTAAAAGTTAGCCAAATGGGTTGAATTTCTGTAAAAATTTCTGGTTGTGATTATAACAAGTCTTCAGTTTTTTTAAGTGGTATTAAGTCTTCAGTTGTGATTGTAATTTTGTTGTTTCTTGCTCGGTAACATTTCATTATCATTGAAAGAAAGCTGGACTTCTCTACATTCACAACAAAAAATAATAATAATTGGACTTCTCTATTTATTTATTTTCCACATAAAAATGTCATTAAAATTTTTAAACGTTTTTTTTTTAAAGAACATATTGAGGTATAAATGATGCTCGCAAAGTGTCTGATACAATGCCTGAAAGAAATCTTAATGAAGCCTTGAATTGTTTCAGATTTATGGTTAACAATGGTAGTGATCCCAATAATTTTACGTATGTTGGTGCTTTATCTGCTTGTGCTAGTTTAGGTGATGCAAATGTTGGTAAGGAGATTCATGGAAGGATTTATAGGCATGAGCCATGAGCAAGAGTTGAATGGCAAAGGTTGGGATGCAAGTGCATTCCCTTGTCATCAAGTGTGGACTCGGTCTTTCTATTGAGGTGTAAATATAAGCAACAAAAAATGCATTTCGCTGGTAAATAAGTACATGCCTGAGATGTGTTTTCATGGTAACTAAATGGTTGCATTCCAACCACTTGTCTTATCATACTTGACTGAAATGGCGAGTTTCCTCCTTGTAGCATATTTGGCAGTTCATAATATGGACTCATCCCGATGATATTAGGAGGGCAATTAATGTTTGGCCACATGATGGATTCTTCATAATTCTCTTTACCAATCTGTTGTGACTGTTGCAGTTCCAACTCCTACATTATGTACAATATAAAATTCAATATACTTAAACAATTAAACCAAATCTTAATTTCCTTGTGATACAAATTAAAGATTCCAACATTTAAGTTAAAACTCTTTTGTACTCCAAGCACCCTCAATCCCATAGTAGGGGTTGTACAAGACACATTCTCAACCTTAGTAGCTATCTACAAAATGTAAACAATAATAGTTAGTAAATACTATAAACAACTATTAATTTAAAATCAACAAGAAATATACTAAAACCTTCTTTTTCTTGAATTCATTTCTCTCACTTACTTTGGTTTTCTTTTTCTTTTTCCTTTCCTCCTTTTTTCTAACAACTTTTTCAACTATTGACTGCTTCCTTTTAGATGGCGGTCGTCCTTTTGTCTAACCACTACTGGATCAAGTATGTTTTTAATCTCTTTAGAAATTGCAAGATCATCTCCACATGAGGTTGAATCTGTAGGAATACCTATACAATATTTTATTTTGATTAAGTAAATAAATTTATTAATAGAAAAGTGCAATCCTAATACATAAGTAGGCACAAAAATGATGCAAAATAAAATGATAAGACAAAAAAAAAAATCAACAAACAATTAATACCTGCAGAAATGGGTTCATTATTTCCATAAACAAGTTTTTCTTGTTTGAACTCTCCTTTTAATTCAAGAATTCGTGCCACCACCTTCTCACACTTATCTTCAGAATCTACTGCCAAGTCTGCAACCTCATTGAAGACTTTGTACATTTTATCAAAGCGCTGTGTTTCAGGTTTGACAACCCGGTTGTCATAGTTGATGCGAACTTTGGTGTGGCTCCTCTTAATATTTTTGCACCATCTTTTCAAGATGTACTTGTTTGGTACCTGATCAATCTTCATGTGAAAGAGCACCGTAATTTGATGCCTACATAATATTCCCCTAAATTCAAAAAACCGGCAATTACAATTTACTTCATTGGTATCCTTGTTAAAATAAACAAGGAAGGTTGCATGTTGGGAATTTTCTCCAAATGCTCCATCTTCACGTATTTCATATTCTGAAATGACACCATCTTCCTTACATGAAGAAAAATTACAACAAACCTTCCCTAGCAACTCTTTTCGAAACTCTTTGTATTTTGCTGTTGTGTAAACACTTTGAAATTGTTTCTCCATAGCATAATGAGTAAAACATGGTATGGATGATTGAAATGAATTGAAATCTTCAATATTTTCATTTACCACATTTTTTGCCAAAGCCTTATTATATTGTTCAACAAATTCTTTCAAGGTTGTTTGATGATGTACATACCCATCAAAGAATGCATTTATGCTTTCACTCCGCTGTGTGGTTGACATTCCTACCCAGAATGTATCCTTCACAAAGGCAGGCACCCAATAATACCTTTCATTATACAACTCAAGTAACCATTCATGGCTTTCAAGATGATATTTTTCAATGAACCTACCCCACCTTTCTTCAAATTCCTCTTTTGTTAAGGAATCATAAACAACATTTTTCAAACAAAATTTGATTGATTTATATTCTCTATATCCTTTAAATTTTTCAGGCATCTTTTTCAAGATATGCCACAAGCACCATCGGTGTCGTGCTTTTGGAAAAACAATATGTATTGCTTTTTTCATGGCCTTGTCTTGATCTGTAATTATTGCACTAGGAGGAACTCCAGACATACATGTAAGCCAAGACTCAAATAGCCATCTAAATTTATCTGTATCCTCACCTGAAATCAATCCACATCCTAGCAATATTGATTGTCCATGATGGTTTACCCCAACAAAAGGAGCAAATGGCATGCTGTATTTGTTAACCAAGTACATTGTGTCAAATGTAACCACATCACCAAACTCTTTAAATGCTTCCCTACTTCTTGTGTCTGCCCAAAATACATTCTTTAATCGACCATCTTCAGTAAAATCCATCATGTAAAAGAAATTTGAATTGTCGGCTTGCATTTTTAAAAAGTACTTATTCATTACTATAGCATCTCCTTCCCCGAGCTCCAAACGCTTGACTTTATCCATGTGGTTTCTACAATCTTTTTCTAGAAATGGCAAGTTTTCATACCCCCCTGCCTCAACCACCAATGAATTGAAACTCTTGTTCATTTTAATACCAGCTTTGGCATTTAACTCAAGTTGTCTTTTCACATGTGGTTTTAATACTCTATTGCATTTATAAAATCGGGTTTTGCTTGGACTTAATCCATGGTTATGGTCAAGTTCCATGGATTTCAATATCCACCCATCTAAGCATCGAATCATATTAAAATGAGCTTTGCAACCTGTTCTCGATTGTGGCTGTGCTTTAAGTGAGTTGCTAGCTTTAATCTGTTGCTTTCCAGCACGATTACAAGCTACAGTCAAAGACTCCACCTCCACATCATTTCCCTTTCTAGATGTTCTTTTAACCACTGCAAAACCCTTTTTATTACCATATCTTGTAAAATATTCCATGATATCATCAATGGAACCAAACAATATTCCTACACAAGGATCCTCCACTTTATCTTCTACCTTTCTTGTTTCCTCTTTTTCATTCTCAACATTATCTTCATTCAACTCATTATTTTCCAGATCCACTGTATCCTTCATTTTATTATCACTATTGTGCTCATTCAACTCTACAAGCCTAGAAGCACTTGTTATTTCTTCTTCCATGTGTCTGCAATATACATTATATAATGCACAGTATTTTAAAACAAAGTATGAAAATGGAATTAAAAATAAATAAATAAAAATAAATAAAAAAACCTACTAATAGTCTCTACCTGTAATAAGCGGAAAGCACAGTACTAACTCACAGCAGGATCTTCAAGTTTAGCAATTACCTGAAACATTCAAGATGAAATAAGTCAATAGATTCTCATAACCAGATATAACACAAAAAATGGAAGGCATATAACGCAAGAAATGTAATAGTCTCCCATGCTGTATGATGGTTAAATTAGTGAGATAAATGATAATAATTAGTTAATGTAGTAAAGGAAGTAAAGTCTAATCAAACAGAAGAATTAAGTAAGATTTTTAAGTTTTGTTAATGAAAAAAAAGCAAAATAAGAGTAAAAATGCGCCACAAATACTCTCCACTCTTTGAAAACTTTCAGGCATTTTCTGTTGCTTATATTTACACCTCAATAGAAAGACTGAGTCTACACTTGATGACAAGGGAATGCACTTGCATCCCAACCTTTGCCATTCAACTCTTGCTCATGGCTCATGCCTATAAATCCTTCCATGAATCTCCTTACCAACATTTGCATCACCTAAACTAGCACAAGCAGATAAAGCACCAACATACGTAAAATTATTGGGATCACTACCATCGTTAACCATAAATCTGAAACAATTCAAGGCTTCATCAAGATTTCTTTCAGGCATTGTATCAGAAACTTTGCGAGCATCATTTATACCTCAATATGTTCTTTTAAAAAAAAAATGTTTAAAAATTTTAATGACATTTTTATGTGGAAAATAAATAAATAAAGAAGTCCAATTATTATTATTTTTTGTTGTGAATGTAGAGAAGTCCAGCTTTCTTTCAATGATAATGAAATGTTACCGAGCAAGAAACAACAAAATTACAATCACAACTGAAGACTTAATACCACTTAAAAAAACTGAAGACTTGTTATAATCACAGCCAGAAATTTTTACAAAAATTCAACCCATTTGGCTAACTTTTACTGTCAAAAAATGAAAATGAATGATGAAATCTTTAATCTTTTCACCATTTTGCATCCTAAGAAGCAAAAATACCCAAGCAGCAGTAAAATGGGTTCTGAAAAAAAAAAAAAAAAAATCATTCCTTGCCGTAGTGTTCGTTCCTAATTTGAAAACAGAGTGTAAAGAGAAACCCACAAAACAAATGATGAAGCAGCAGTAAAATGGGTTCTGAAAAAAAAAAAAAAAAAAAAAAATCATTCCTGCCATAGTGTTCGTCTAGTTTGAAAACAAAGTGCAAAGAGAAACCCACAAAACAATGGTGATTTACTATATTCTTAACACTTCTTCCTATCAGAAATCCACAAAACAAATACAAAACAAAAGGAGAAAAAATCACTTCTCTGTCGTAATCCCATTTTTAGACGATGTGCGACGGCAGGGAGAAGAAGTGAGCATCTCTGCCCTCTGCCCTCTGCCCTCTGCCTCCGCCTCTACCCTCTGCCCTCTGCCTCCATCTCCGCCTCCACCTCCGCCTCCGGTGTTTGAGAGCAAGATTCTTCCTTTTACAAAACCCCTAAATATGCCAATGTTTTAAATTTCATCTGATTGTTTGTTTTGATTTCTTAATATTTTTATTTTGTTTTGGATTCTCATTTTATTTTTTTTGTTTTCTTTTCCTAGTTAGATTATTTAAGTTTTCCTAGTCAGATTATTTAAGCTGTGTTGGCAGTGACAGGTAAGCAATGTTGTAAAAATGTTGTAAAATTGTTGTAGGCGTAGCATTTCTCATTTAAAATTTGTCACTTTACTCGCTCAAATTGGTTTTGTTAGTTAGATGTTATTTGCCTAGCTATTTTGAGGTAAAACTTAAAAGAACTCTTTTTAAGACTAAAACATAATATAAAACATGTTTAAAAACTCATCTTATCTAATACAATTAATGATGATCGAATAGTCGTGGAAGTGTTCCTAATCAACCACGAGCAGTGTGAGTTTAATGTGAAGAGTGATTTTGTGCAGTGGCGGCTCCAAGAATTTTGTTTAGGAGGTTATTAAAAAAATAATAATAAAAAGAGAACTTGAATATATCAAGTTCGGGCTTCAAAAAAAAAGAATATATCAAGTTACAGACAAAAAAAAAATACAATTTCCTTCTACAAGTTTTCAAATTTTGAATTGTTACACAATAGTTCATTATGAGAATGTATTGCCAATATAAGTAGCTATGACCATTTTATTTTGTTAAGTTTGTCTAAATTTTTATTTCTATGTAGTTAATATTATATATTTGTCATTGTTTTTATAAAAATATTTTAAACTAAATGACTAAACTCAACTCATTGGCTCTGTGGGAACCTAAGATGTGTAGGCTTGCTTGGCAACTCCTAGGCATGCTTGGCAACGTCCTCGGCCTCCTCGGCATGCTTCGCAACGTCCTAGGCATGCTTGCAACTTCCTCGGCCTCCTCGGCATGCTTCCCGCAAGGTCCTAGGAGTCCCACATCGAAGATAAAACCCCCCACTTGCTTCCTTATAAGCTGTGAAGCCAAGTGAGTAGTGTACCACCAAGCTCTCTAATATTAGGAAGCTTGGTGGTACACTACTAATCCCTTGGCTTCACAGCTTATAAGGAAGCAAGTGGGGGGTTTTATCTTCGATGTGGGACTCCTAGGACCTTGCGGGAAGCATGCCGAGGAGGCCGAGGACGTTGCAAGCATGCTTAGGACGTTGCAAGCATGCCTAGGACGTTGCGAAGCATGCCGAGGAGGCCGAGGACGTTGCCAAGCATGCCTAGGAGTTGCCAAGCAAGCCTACACATCTTAGGTTCCCACATTAAAATGGCCATTTTAATGTGGGAACCTAAGATGTGTAGGCTTGCTTGGCAACTCCTAGGCATGCTTGGCAACGTCCTCGGCCTCCTCGGCATGCTTCGCAACGTCCTAGGCATGCTTGCAACATCCTCGGCCTCCTCGGCATGCTTCCCGCAAGGTCCTAGGAGTCCCACATCGAAGATAAAACCCCCCACTTGCTTCCTTATAAGCTGTGAAGCCAAGGGAGTAGTGTACCACCAAGCTTCCTAATATTAGAGAGCTTGGTGGTACACTACTCCCTTGGCTTCACAGCTTATAAGAAAGCAAGTGGGGGGTTTTATCTTTGATGTGGGACTCCTAGGACCTTGCGGGAAGCATGCCGAGGAGGCCGAGGACGTTGCAAGCATGCCTAGGACGTTGCGAAGCATGCCAAGGAGGCCGAGGACGTTGCCAAGCATGCCTAGGAGTTGCCAAGCAAGCCTACACATCTTAGGTTCCCACAGGCTCTATATTAATTATTGACACACATAACCACTCATTCATACATAAAATAATTCACTACGTGTTTATTTAACCAATCAAATGCTTGAATAATCACTAACTTTGCAATTTTTTTCTTCAATTTTTCTAACTTTATGACAAAAAATTATTATAACATGATAACTATACACACTCATGTAACAAACCCTCTCTATTTCCTAATTATTAAATTATATAAAGTTATATTATATTAATATTGTACACACAAGCATCCACGTACGCATCATTATTCACACAAATGACATTATAAAAAAATAATAATAATAATGCACACAATCAATATTAAACACACTCATATACATATAATAAAAAATTTATAATAAAAAGTGATATTTACTGTGGGGTACAAGATTTTAAATAAGGTAATTGTGTCACGTGTTATACCTATGGCTGAGGGGGCCATTATCGCACCAAAGAGGTCACACCCTCAAATAGTAAGGTCGCGTCAGTGGCACGTTACCATAGGAGGTTATATTGTAGAGAATGAGTTTTGAAGAAGAGGTTAAACCTGACGTAACTAAAGGGATGGTGGCTGCCACCACATTTAATACATCCCACCAAACCTTCTGACTGCATTTATGTGGAGAGGACCCCTAAACAATGCTGTCTTGGCTGCCGCAACTCACAAGGGGTTTGGGAAGGTGTTTGATGGGATAAACACTCAAGTAGTGACTTGGACGATCAACAAATGAAAGGCTAAGATCATCTAAAGGAAGCTATATAATGTAAGAGACTCTCCAGAGAGAAGGGATCAGAAAATTTGTAGAGAAAACACTATAACAACAAGAACTGAAATTGCATCCCAGTTTAAAAGAAATATACATAAAGACCGTTCTCCTCGGATTTTGCCAAGGAAGGGTTTCTTCACACTTAGCTTGTTTTTCTTTACTTTCTTACTATCATTGATTCACTGTACGTGTTGTTGGATCCATTGAAGCCTAGATTTTAAGCTCACTCTCTACAAATTCATTGTATTGGGCTCTTTGGGCTTTAATTCATTCATCTTTTAGGCTTAGGAACCAAAACCTGTCCCTACACTTACAATTTGCAAACACTTTCTCTTACTTTAAAGTCAAAAATACTTTTAATAAGACTGCATAAAATTTAAGTCAGGGTGTGCAAAAATATTTTTAAGAAAAAATTAATGTATTATATTAACAAAAAAAAATATTAAATATATATAATTCTTCCTTTTTTGAACCCCTGACCAAAGAGTATCGCCTCCCCTGATTTTGTGGCCAAAAGATGCCCCAAAGTGGCATTGATGACTTGTTGTGAAACGTCGAGCCAAGGCCTTGGCTGTGTTCTTGAAGAACCAATGAATTAGGTTCAACAATGTTTGTCTTCATCTATATTAATCATTTTAGTATTTGATTTAAATTTATTTAAATTTTCACTGATATTGTTTATCAATTTTTACAAAGATTAGCTCCAAATCAATTTAGAGGAATCTCCTCCAATCCACTACGTGACAGTTTATAAAACTATCCATATGCATTATTTAAACAAATTACATGATTCATTAAAAAATTCATATAATTAAAATTGCAGGTAAATAATATTTTCAATTACCATATAGTAGATTGGAGCATGATAGCTGAAAATATATTTAAAAGCTAAACTCTTTTTTTCCAAATAAATTAGCAATCAAGTATCATCAACCCCATCAGATCTTTACCAAACCAATCCTCACTGGATCCATATCATTAGCCAAGTCCAGCCCAACCCAAGCCTAGCAAATTTAAAGAATCATCTTGAGCCCAATTGAACCCCAACTCAAAGTCCAACCCACCCACAACCCAACCCAAAAACAAAACAACTGACCCTTTCTAATCGCTTTCCAGTCAGTCAAGCGATTTCAATGGTAAAAACCACAGAGGCGCAGTAGGTGGAACTGGAACTGGAAGTCTGGAAGTGAAAACATAGGGAACTCTCTCTCACTCGCTGCTTTTCACTTCTACTTCTAGTGCCATCAAGGTTTGAACTTTGAATTGAAGTGAAGAACTTGAATAGGGAGTTGGGTTGTTTTGTTGAGGAAGACACAGAAGAAAGAATGGAGCGTAGTTTGTGGGGTCACTTGCCGCTATTGATGAGGTCGAATTCGAAAGAGTCAGTAGAATATATTCTCCAAGCCCTTTGGAGAACACGAAAAACCGGTCTCGACTCTGCCGACCGCCACATCGTCCTCGACATGCTCCAGCTTGAAAACGATTCCGACCTCGACCCTGTATGTATCACCTAGTACACACGCCTATTCAATTTTGCTGAAAATCTTGTCTTGTAATTTCTGTGTTTTTTTTTTAAAACATATTGCTGGTATTGTCATGGTGAATGTAATAAAAATAAAAATAAAATTCTTAGCTTGGTCTATTTTACTGTTAAAATTTTATTTCTTCCTATCTAAATGACATGAAAATGTACTAATGTGGCAGTAGCTGACTGTGTGAGCGGGGGGTCTTTGTGAAAGCGATATGCAATCATTCATAGTCTCTTAAAAAAAGTTGTGGTCTTAGAAGAACTCTAAAATTTCAATGAAAGGTTAATTTGAGTGTTTTTCTGATAATTGAATGTGAGAAATGTGTTTAGTAGCTACTAGAAAAAGCTTGAAAGGAATGGTTTTGAATGTTTAAACTTAATAAAGACTTTTTTTTTCCCCCTTTTCTAGCTGCTACATGCGAGTACTTCATTCAATTTGTGTGAAGCAATGTGAATTCAGTCATGATTATTCACTTATTCAGTGCTTAACTTCATTTGCAATCTACTTTTCTTTTTTTTTCTTTTTTTTTGTTCATGGACTGTTGTGGATCCATAGTTGATCCAAAAATTTTGGTGTTGGGTACCTAGTGTTTTTAGGTTCAATTTGGAATTTTCCTGTTTGTTGTTGAACTAAATTATCTTTTGACTAAACATGCGTAGAATGATACAAGGTTACTTTGTATAAAGAAGCCATTTTGAAAGTGTTCATCTACATTACTTGTTATATTATCACTATCTACTTAAAAAGGTCTTAAAAGGTGATCAAGTTTTCTAAGTGGTATAGGCTTTCTTACCGAATCCCACCTGGTGTGGGTTATAATTCTAATGTTCTATATCGCAGCTTTTGGTATGTCTTCGCATGTTGATCCGTAGGTTTGTTTACGAGAATGTCAGCAAGGATGACATTCATAAACTGTTTCCCACTGAAGTATTGCCTGAACTACAAAGACTACTGACGCTTCTGCTACAAAAGTTTCAACTAGAATGGCGGGACGATTTACTCAAGGATCAGGTCAGAAATTTGATTATGGTATACACAACCTCACTGATCTACTATGTAACACACAAGAATCTGACTTTATTTCTGAATGGACAATGTCTAGGTTTCTTTGCCCCGGTTGAAGGCAATGACATGGGATATGGCAAATCAGGATGCTGAATCAGTAGACCCTGTGGCTGTTATCAATTTGAAGGTATCTGAAGAGTATCTCTTACATTTGAAATTTTAGTGGTGAATGAACTTAGAATGGGTGTCCTTTAGTTTGTAATTTGAGAATGAGTGTGAGAAATAAACATTAGATAGACACTTACTGGAAGTGTAAGAAAAAAAATATGTTCAATTGTCTGTGTGATAATGCAGCTATTTACTGTTACTACTCATTTTGCAGCTTCAAAATGATGCACAGTCTCACTCAGGAGAATTGGATGTGAAGTTCCAATTAGCTCAAGATACTCTAGAGACGATGCTGCGTTCCATGTACTCTATAAGAGACCAGTTGTCTAACATGGTTAGTGTCATACTTGATTTTTTGTTTATTCATTCCAAAATATTTTTCAAAGTGCAAATGTGGTTATCTAAATATGCTCTATCATCTTCCTTTCAGGATGAGACCTCAACCAGGCATTTATCCCAAGAAACCAACGTGTAGTTTATGATATGCGTGAGATATTGTGATATGATTTGATTGCAAAATCTGTTTTTATTTTATAAGATTTCAGTATATATGCTGTGTGATGAATGAAAGTGGCCAAATTACTTTACTTGAGAAAGACGTAACGTAATGAACTTTGTTTGTGTGTGTGTTCTTGGGGAGTTTCAATCACCCAACCATGACCCAAGAATTTGCTTCATAGTAAGGGATATCAAATTATCAATTCACCAAAAGCACCCCTTCTGCAGATTGAACGGGAAGTTTAATCTGGTGACTGACTGGTTCAACATAGTCAACCTTTGATATAATAGATAATGAATTCTAACAAATTTATGCTGACATCATAGTAAACCTTTCCAGAAAGCTCATGACTAAAACTTGTTCCCACATATATATTTTGATGGTTGGGGGAGGGAGGATTTGAACTCTGGATGTCTCTATTAGAAATATTCGAAAGTGTCAGTTGAGTTACAAGCTCTTGGCATGTGTACATTATATTGGAAACTAAGAGCTCACTCATAAAAGTTGTAATCTGTTGACATCTATATGGTAGAAAGAAGAGAAAAAGAATTAACCATTGATGACATGCACTATTTGTTTGGCCATTTGGCTTGTACTCCCATAGTAAAAGAAAAGCAAAAAGAAAACCATAAAGAAATCACATGCAAGTGCATTTTTTATTTTAACGATGGTGTTGGTAGTGGTGGTATTCATGGTTGGAAAATTATTAAATACTTCCGGAGTACCATAAATACGTACTCCTTCCTCTCACATGAATTGTGGGTCCCATCATAAATTTAATCAGTGGGACTCATTGTAATGTGAGAAGGGAGAATACGCATTTGTGGTACTCTGGAAGTACTCAATAATTACGCTGGTTGGTTGTAAAGTGATGAAAAAGTAAAGGGCTTTGATTGTCTTATACTCCTTTTATACACTCTTCATACACATTTTGTCTCATCATGTGTAAAATGTGGACACCTAATGTGAATATCGTATGCACAAAATGTACATTAGGAATTGTAATGTAAAATGTTTGTTCTTGAAGCAATAGGTTTTTTTTTTTTTTTTTTTTTTAAATTCCTGAGGCAATAGTTAAAATGCTTATAATAGTGCATTTTCTTCTTTAAGCATTACTACATTTGGAAAAGTTCTTAAAAAAAAAAAAAAAAAACAGTCTCACTGCTATAGGCAAAGGTATACATGTTATATTCCAAACCGTATGAGAGAAACCATAGTTATTTCACTGAACCAAACTAGATGTTAGATTTATTAACTACTAAATAATTAATGGAATTGTTCTAGTTGGTCCTCTTTCTTGACTTAAAAATAGTTTTTTTAAACATATTGATTGCAACAGTAGTTCATGGGAGGACTATAGTAAAATAGTTGTTTGTTTTTTAAAAATGTTTTTGTTATTATCATAGTAAATGTAACCTTAGCTTGGTCTATTTTCCGATTAATATTTTAGTGTTTATATATGTAATATTTAATCTTAATTATGAAATTGATTCATTTTAAATTGAGAGTATACTTTTTTGTCACCATTTTTCAGTCAAGTTCGTTAACTATGGTCCATAAATTTTTTTTTTTTTTTTGGGTGATATATACAATAAAATTTCAACATACGGATACCAATTGATTTTTGTATAGGCTGGGATTCAAACCCTAAATTTCATATTCAATGACAAAATATTTTATTAATTAAGCTAACTAAAATCCACAACTTTCCATGAAAGGTTAATTTGAGTATTTTTCTGTCTGATAATTGTAAAGTACCTACTAAAAAAGCTTTAAAAAAATGGTTTTGTTACATGTGAATACTTCATACAATTTGTGTAGTGTGAAGCAATCTAAATTCGGGTTATTCAGTGCTTAACATCAATTGCAATCCACTTTTTTTTTCAGTCTCTTGAGGATCCTTGGTCAATTCCAACATTTTGGGACATAAACTAGGTCATTGTTGGGTGTTGGAAATATAGCATTGAAAAACAAGTTTGATTCAGCAAATAAGATCTCAAATAATTAGCAAGAACAAAATTAGAGAGAGGGTTAGAACAATCTTACAATGTTGTAGAATCACTTTGTGAAAGCATTGTCCTTAAATTCTACCCGGAGTAAAACTCAGTGTAATTGGCTCTCTTGGCTGAAACTATGCCTTAAACATGAATATATATGGCTGAAACTAAAGTGTGGTTTGCACTAGTAAAATATGTGGGAGAGGAGGAGCAAACCATAACAAAGAGGGTAGAGCAAAGCATAGCAGAAGGGAAAGAGCAAACCAGCCAGAGCCTAGTTTTCCATTAAACCAAAGAGGCAGAGAAGAGGAAAAATAAAAAACCTCAGCCCGAAACAAAACTAATCTGGACCTGTGTGTCCGGTAGGAACAGTGTGCATGTGTGTGATATGGATAAAGCCCACCATCTTAGGATATCAATGGTGGCCTAGAACGACATATAAACACATAAGTGAGTTCTC
Organism: Quercus wislizeni; assembly: GCA_023055345.1. Classification (NCBI taxonomy): domain Eukaryota; kingdom Viridiplantae; phylum Streptophyta; class Magnoliopsida; order Fagales; family Fagaceae; genus Quercus; species Quercus wislizeni. The sequence continues at coordinate 3,382,658 of JALGQJ010000003.1, forward strand.
TTCTAACAAATGTGGGATTCACCGTAATGTATGAAGTGTTTGGAACACATTCCCACACCAACATTGGGTTCTCAGTGTTTTTAGGTTGAATTTACTGGAATTTTGCTGTTTGTTGTTGAACTGAATTATCTTTTGAAAAAACATGCACAGAATGGTTGTTCATGACTCTGTCAGGCATCTTGAAAAGCTTAAGGGCCCGTTTGGTCATAAAGTTCAAGTTAGTTTTTGAGCATTTTAAATACACTTTTTCAAACACTTTTTCACCTACACGTATATTAAAAACTCTTAAACAACATTACTCAAACTCCTCTACTAAACACCCCCTAAGTATGGGAACTTAGCAATTGCACTAAACTTCAAATTCTTCCAAGTTGTCTCATGATGAAATCTCTTGCATCTTTAACACTTACAAGCTGCTCAAGCCTTAAGAAGTTCCCCCATTTTTCTCAAGAAATGGAATGTTTACCGTAGTTAGCACTACACTTGACTGGTATTTGTGATTTGCTTTCGTCATTTGCGAATCTCATTAGACTTAAGAACTTACTCCTCAGAAACCATTTGGTACATCTTACAAGTAGTATTTATAAATTACAACATATTGAAAGGCTCTCTCCTTACGGTGATGTCATGTTTCCAAGGGCCTGGAGAATGATAGACCACCATGCAATTCTTATATGTATATAGCATGAATTGGAGTTTGGAATTTTTGGGTTTTGTATTGTGTTAGATGCTGATGCTGAAATTGCATCTCGAATCAAATATATTAGTATTATTCTTCTAAAAAAAAACACACACACACACACACACACACACACACACACACACACATATATATATATATATATTAGTATTATTCTAGGGGATTTATTTTATCAAATTCCTTCATCGATTTAAGAAAGCTGAAACTTTGGAACCATTCTCAGTTAGCATCCCTAAGCCGAAACTTCTCGCTTCCATGCTAGGAAGCAAATAGCTAAATAGTGTTCATGGCTTTCGAATTATCAATGCACCATCCTGCAATAATGGTCAAAAGAAAATCAAGTTCATAAGTTGATGCTAACATACTAAACAAAGACAGCAAGAGAAATACTTCTGCAAACTTCATTATCTATTTTTACAACCAACAGTCATTCAAAGATGGGTACAGAAACTACCGTCCCCTTCTTTTACCTTATATTTATGAATACAAAGATAAATAATAATAAAACCTACAATAATAACCAGAAAATTTTACATATATTTAAATGAAAATATTTATTAGAAATATCTGTTCATCATTCATTTAAAGCATTTGCATCAAAAATGTTATAAAATACAACATTTAGCATCTTAAAAAGTTACTTTATCTATTTTAATAACTCACATTATAATACACCCAACATCAAAGATTCTATTTTTTTACCATTTTATTTAAATATTCTTTTTTTATTCTTTCTTTATGTTTTCTTTATTCTTTGTTTCATAAGATATTTTCATTTGATTATTTGAACATACCAAGCATATTTTTTAAAACCCGACTTTTTTTAATGAGAAATTTTTTTAGTTGAACAATCATATTTTTGAAAATCTATGTTTGTAATGACTATCATATTTTTGGATTTTTTTTTTTTTCCTTCAACTACCATGTATGTTATTCATAATTTTCTTTGTCCTTCAACTATTATGAATATACCTTGTAGTTGATGTGTATGAGACATTTTTCTTACTGACATGTGGGCGGCCCCACGTTGGGCGTAGTTGAAAATTTATCAATGATCACATATCTACTCCAATTGAACTAAACTATCAACTTGTCAAACACTATGTAAACTATTTACTTAAATCATATACTAAACCATGAACCTATCAAAACTCATATCAAAAGGCAAACATATTATAAATTCAACATAAAATTCACCTTCTCCACTTGAAATAGTTTTCAGTAACACTAAACTAGCAATGTAGTTCACAAAAAGTTCACATAACTCATATGAAATTACAATAAAAACTCACATGCCATAACTCACACTCAAGTTCCTACAACTCACCATGAAACTGCCATAAATGATTGATAAGGTCCGATTGGAGTTGAGAATGAATTTCTTGATCTCTAATGCGTTCATGACTTTGGATTAATGCCATAAATCCATTTGCATGCTCATGTGACACTTCATCAATTTAAAAGCCAAGATTTCATCTCCATTAACAGATTCAGAGTTCAACAGAAAAACTAAAAATAAACAAATAATAAACAGCATCAAGAGCACCTCCACAGCAGCTTTAGCAACAAGATTTTGCACATGCTGCTCATCAAGCAACCATAGCAGAAAACAAATTGCAAGTTACACATGCATAGACTTAATCAAAAAAAAATTACAAGATAAAAGTACAAACACATGTGACACTAATAGTAAAATTCCATATCAAAGACAAGACATTTTCAATAGTGAAGATAGTGACAAATATGCAAGTATATGACTGCTCTATCGCGGATCCTCTTTTGATCACAAACCATTATGGCTTTTCTTTAGTTATAAGCAAAACATCTGAATGTTTCTCAGAATTAGAAAAAGGAAAAAAAAAAAAAGTCCACTGCATGATTTTATTTTTTTGCCGCTGATGGGGCAAGGATTAAAGCGATGCCCATGAAAAGAATAATTACATTCATTTTGAATTCAAATCAGAAAATACAAGTCAACTTATTAGGCTACTTGTATGGTACTTAGTAATTGAGTCCAGCTATATCAATTAAGGTTGCAACGCATCGGCTACAAACATCATCCCTCTTCTATTATCTCTTCTATTATCTCTTCTATTATGGATCGGGATTAAGAATAATGGTTGGGACAACAAACATCCATCTTGTTCATATTTTAGATACCTGTATAACCATCGAAGACTGTTGAAGTGACTAATTCCTGGAAATTAAGGGGTGTTAAATGACGGATATATTCACTCTGTCAATAACCGAGCCGGATCTGTCGTATCATAAGGGATTTACCTTTTCTGTCATATCATATATATGATGAATGAGACAACTTTTCCCCCTAAGGGCAAACTCCCACAGTTTAGCAATTATCTAACTTCTTATCAAATCATTAGTTGATTAAAACAAGGCGCTGAACATAAAACTTTCTTCTTTAATTTTGAAAACTTCAATGGCACTAATAGTGGAAGATAGATATGCTTGCAAAAACATACCATCCAAGGAAGGCCTTGGTTAGATGAGGAACTTAAGAGATTCAAACTAAACCATTGTATTTGTATCGTTTCTAGCCTGTGCACGCTTTTCAAAGAGAAGCATTTCAATAGCCAAGACTTCATCACCATTAACAGCTTCCAAAGCACTTCTCACAGGAGCTTCCAGAGCACTTCTCCCAGCAGCATCATCACAGCCCATCTCCACAAGTTTTTGCACCTGCTGCTCATCAGGCTGCCATAGCTGAGGACAAATTGCACATTACAAATGCATAGACTCAATTAAAAGAAAATTACAGATAGGTAAAAACACGTGACACTAATAGTAAAATTCCACATCGAAGATGAGAAATTTTCAATAGTGAAGATAGTGACAGATGAAAGTATATGACTGCTCTATAGAGGTTCCTCTTTTAATCACAAGCTTTTATTTCCTTTCTTTAGTTATAAGCAAAACATCAAAATGTTTCTCAAAAAAAAAAAAAAAAAAACAAAAACAAAAAAACAAAACAAAACTCCTAAATGACAGGTGCAAACAAAAAAATCTAAAAAAAAAGAGTCCACTTCATGATTTAGTTTTTTTGCCGTTGATGGGGCAAGGCTTAAAGTGATGCTCATGAAAGGAATAATTACATTCATTTCTTCAAATCATAAAATACAAGTCAACTTATTAGGTTACTTGTACGGTACTTAGAAATTGAGTCCAGCTTTATCAATCAAGGTTGCAATGCATCGGCTACAAACATCATCCCTCTTATATTATGTAAGCCACCAATCATATGTGGGACTGACACAAAGAAAAGATGCATATATGTGATGAATGAGATAACTTTTCCTCCCAAAGGTAAACCCCCACAGTTTAGCAGTTATCTAGCTTCTTATCAACTCATTAGTTGATTAAGATGAGGGGCTGAACATAAAATTTTCTTCTTTAATTTTAAAAACTTCAATGGCACAAATAGTTAAGGCAACACCACCTCATGGAAAAAGTTGCTCAATACTAAGCTAGTGTCACACGGATAAAGCTACATCAGAAGATAGATATGCTTGCAAAAACATAGCATGCAAGGAATTTAAAAATAGGCCTAGGCAGGATGAGGTACTTGAGATTCAAACTAAACCTTTGTATTTGTATAATTTCCAGCCCGTGCACACTCTGCAAAGCGAAGCATTTTAATAGCCATGATTTCATCACCATTAACAGCTTCCAGAGCACTTCTTACAGCAGTTTCAGCAAAGCCCATCTTCACAAGTTTTTGCACCCGCTGCTCATCAGGCTGCCATAGCAGAAGACAAATTGCAAGTTACAAATGCATGGACTTAATTAAAAAGAAAATTACAGGTAAAAGTACAAACAAGTGACACTAATAGTAAAATTCCATATCGAAGACAAGATCTTTTCAATAGTGAAGATAGTGACAGATATGCAAGTATATGACTGCTCTACCGAGGTTTCTCATTTGATCACAAGCCTTTAGGGCTTTTCTTTAGTAAGCAAAACATCAGAATGTTTCTTAAAAAAAAAAAACAAAAAAAAAACTTCTGAATGACAAATGCAAAAAAAAAAAAAAAAAAAAAAAGGTCCACTGCATGATTTTGTCTTTACACCGTTAATGGGGCAAGGATTAAAGTGATGCTCATGAAAGGAATAATTACATTCAATTCGAATTCAAATCATAAAATACAAGTCAACTTATTAGGTTACTTGTATGATACTTAAAAATTGAGTCCAACTTTATCAATCAAGGATGTAATGCATTGGATACAAACATCATCCCTCTTATATTATGTAAGCCCCAGTCATATGTAGGACTGACACAAAGAGAAAGGATGCATACATGTGATGAATAAGACAACTTTTCCTCCTAAGGGCAAACTCCCACAATTTAGTAGTTCTCTAGCTTCTTATCAAATCATTGGTTGATTAAAACAAGGTGCTGAACATAAAAAGTTCTTTAATTTTAAAAACTTCAATGGCACTGATAGTTATGGCAACTCTACCTCATAGAAAAAGTTGCTTGATAATAAGCAAGTGTCACACAGATAAAGCTACATCAGCAGATAGATATGCTTGAAAAAACATAGCATTCAAGGAATTAAAAGACAGGCCTAGGCAGGATGAGGTAATTAGAGATTCAAATTAAACCTTTGTATTTGTATAATTTCCAGCCCGTGCACACTCTGCAAAGCGAAGTATTTTAATAGCCAAGATTTCATCACCATTAACATCTTCCAGAGCACTTCTCACAGCAGCTTTGGCGAAGCCCATCTCCACAAGTTTTTGCACCCGCTGCTCATCAGGCCACCATAGCTGAACACAAATTGCAAGTTACAAATGCATAGACTCAATTAAAAAGAAAATTACAAGTAAAAGTACAAACACGTGACACTAGCAGTAAAATTCCATATTGAAGACGAGACCTTTTCAATAGTGAAGATATTGACAGATATGCAAATATATGACTGCTCTATTGAGGTTCCTATTTTGATCACAAACCTTTATGGCTTTTCTTTAGTTATAAGCAAAACATCTGAATTTTTCTCCAAAAAAAAAAAAAAAAAAGTCCACTGCATGATTTTGTCTTTTCGCCGTTGATGGGGCAAGGCTTAAAGTGATGCTCATGAAAGGAATAATTACATTCATTTTGAATTCAAATTATAAAATACAAGTCAACTTATTAGATTAGTTGTATGGTACTTAGCAATTGAGTCCAGCTTTATCAATTAAGGTTGCACCGCATCGGCTACAAACATCATCCCTCTTCTATTATGTAAGCCCCAGTCATACGTGGGACCAACACACAAAAAAAGGATGCGTATATGTGATGAATGAGACAACTTGTCCTCCTAAGGGAAAACTCCCACAGTTTAGCAGTTATCTAACTTCTTATCAAATCATTAGTTGAATAAAACAAGGCGCTGAACATAAACTATATTCTTTAATTTTGAAAACTTCAATGGCACTAATAGTTATGGCAACTCCACCACATGGAAAAAGTTGCTCGATAATAAGCTAGTGTCACATGGCTAAACCTACAACAGAAGATAAGTATGCTTGCAAAAACATAGCAAACAAGGAATTAAAAGATAGGCCTAGGCTGGATGAGGAACTTAGAGATTCAAACTAAACCTCTGTATTTGTATCATTTTCAACCCGTGCACACTCTGCAAAGCGAAGCATTTTAACAGCCAAGATTTCATCCCCATTAACAGCTTCCAGAGCACTTCTCACAGCACCTTCAACGAAGCCCATCTCCACAAGTTTTTGCACCTGCTGCTCATCAGGCTGCCATAGCAGAAGACAAATTGAAAGTTACAAATGCATAGACTCAATTAAAAAGAAAATTACAGATAAAAGTAAAAACACATGTGACACTAATAGTAAAATTCCATATCGAAGACGAGACCTTTTCAATAGTGAAGATAGTGACAGATATGCAAGCATATGACTGCTGTATTGAGGTTCCTCTTTTGACCACAAGCCTTTATTTCCTTACTTTAGTTATAAGCAAAGCATCAGACTGTTTCTCAAAAAAAAAAAAAAAAAAAAAATCCTGAATGATGGATGCAAAGAAAAAAAAAGAAAAGTCCATTGCATGATTTGTCTTTACACTGTTGATGGGGCAAGGACTAAAGTGATGCTCATGAAAGGAATAATTACATTCATTTCGAATTCAAATCATAAAATACAAGTCAACTTATTAGGTTACTTGTATGGTACTTAGAAATTGAGTCCAGCTTTATCAATTAAGGTTGCAATGCATCGGCTACAAACATCATCCCTCTTCTATTATGTAAGCCCCAGTCATACATAGGACCGACATAGAGAAAGGATGCATATATGTGATGAATAAAACATCTTTTCCTCCTAAGGGCAAACTCCCACAGTTTAGCAGTTCTCTAGCTTCTTATCAAATCATTGGTTGATTAAAACAAGGCGCTAAACATAAGAAGTTCTTTAATTTTAAAAACTTCAATGGCACTGATAGTTATGGCAACTCCACCTAATGGAAAAAGTTGCTCGATAATAAGCAAGTGTCACATGGATAAAGCAACATCAAAAGATAGATATGCTTGCAAAAACATAGCATGCAAGAAATTAAAAGACAGTCCCAGCCTAGATGAGGAACTTAGAGATTCAAACTAAACCTTTGTATTTATATCGTTTCTAGCCCGTGCAAGCTCTGCTAAGAGAAGCATTTCAATAGCCAAGAATTCATCACCATTAACAGCTTCCAGAGCACTTCTCGTAGTAGCTTCAGCAAAGCCCATCTCTACAAGTTTTTGCACTTGCTGCTCATCAGGCTGCCATAGCCGAAGACAAATTGCAAGTTACAAATGCATAGACTCAATTAAAAAGAAAATTACAGAAAAAAAGTACAAACACATGTGACACAAAAAGTAGAATTCCATATCGAAGACGAGACCTTTTCAATAGTGAAGATAGCAAGGGATATGCAAGTATATGACTGCTATATTGAGGTTTCACTTTTAATCACAAGCCTTCATGGCTTCTCATTAGTTATAAGTAAAATATATGAATGTTTCTCAAAAAAAAAAAAAAAAAAAAACAGAACTCCTGAATGACAGATGGAAAAAAAATAATTACATTCATTTTGAATTCAAATCATAAAATTCAAGTCAACTTATTTGGCTACTTGTATGCTACTTAGTAATTGAGTCCAACTTTATCAATCAAGGTTGCAATGCATCGGCTATAAACATTATCCCTCTTATATTATGTAAGCACCAATCATGTAGGACCGACACACAAAAAAAGGATGCATATACGTGATGAATGAGCCAACTTTTCCTCCCAAGGGCAAACTCCCACAGTTTAGCAATTATTTAGCTTCTTATCAAATCATTAGTTGATTAAAACAAGGCACTGAACATAAAACTTTCGTCTTTAAGTTTGAAAATTTCAATGGCATTGATTATTATGGCAACTCCACCTCATGGAAAAAGTTGCTCGATAATAAGCTAGTATTATCTAGTGTCACACGGCTAAACCTACAACAGAGGATAAGTATGCTTGCAAAAACATTGCAAGCAAGGAATTAAAAGATAGGCCTAGGCTAGATGAGGAACTTAGAGATTCAAACTAAACCTTCGAATTTGTATCATTTCCAACCCGTGCACACTCTGCAAAGCGAAGCATTTTAACAGCCAAAATTTCTTCACCATTAACAGCTTCCAGAGCACTTCTCACAGTATCTTCAACGAAGCCCATCTCCACTAGTTTTTGCACCCGCTGCTCATCAGGCTGCCATAGCTGAAGACAAATTGAAAGTTACAAATGCATAGACTCAATTAAAAGAAAATTACGGATAAAAGTAAAAACACATGTGACACTAATAGAAAAATTTCATATCGAAGACGAGACCTTTTCAATAGTGAAGATAGTGACAGATACGCAAGCATATGACTGCTCTATCGAGGTTCCTCTTTTGTATCCTCTGTTTTGATGTAAATTCCTTTTTCTTATGCTAACCTGATGCCCGATGTTTTCTTTTAGAGGCATTTATATGATCTTTACACTCTTGCCTTTAAATGCAAAAGTCCTTTTCCTTGGAAGGTTGAGGACTTGAAATAAGGTTTTTTTTTTTTTTTTCCTTTAAAAAAACCAAATTAACATGTGCAATGTTCTTGTTACTAGATGGTACTTATACAAATGCATAGAGTTTTATAAGGACCTCATAAAATGATTTTAAACTTTTTTTGAAGTTTTAGATGCATAAGATTAAATGTTGTAGTTGTAGAGGATGGGAAGGGGTTCAAGACAGGTAAGAGATAGCAGTGCAAAGGTCAAGTCATTACACTAATTTGTATATATTGGTGTGTTTTTATATCATGTGATTCAAGGACTGAAAATTTACTTCTTTATATCATGTCTTGCATATGCATAAATGTTGCAAGTGTAATTAGAGTCGAAAAGTATGCTATTGGTATTTTGCTTATATTGAGCCTATTTTGGGTATTGTTTAATTTGCTTACAAAGATAATTCTTTATTAAGTTATTATTATTATGATTATTATTCTAGAGATCAAGCATAAAACGACATAAAGTCATAAGCAACCAAACCCCTCCATTATCATGACTCAGTTTTGGTGTCTAGCTAGTACGTCCTTATACATCATAAAAATTTAATTCTATCAAACATGTTTAATTATAGAGATAGACATACCATATAACGGTCATGTTATTAATTCCTTTATATTTTCTAATGAGATAGTGAGAATTACTGGCTGTGTATATTGTTTATGCACCCAAATCATGGCAATTAGAAAAATTAGTCTTCATCAATGGTGACAAGTATAGTATATGCTTCTTGCATAGTTGATGTATAAAACTCAGAAATGTTTAATTCAATCAATAGCGACACCCATTAATCTATTCCATTATTCCAGTAGGTGAAGAATAGGAGGGTTGCTTCTCTGCTAATAGTAAATGTCTGAGAACAAATTGGACGTCAAAAATTATGCTTTATACATGGTGCAAAGGTTTCTAACAAAAGTAGTGTTTTAGTATGTAATGCATGCAATGCAGATCTTGATGGTGAAGTCAATCTTCCCAAATCATTTAAGAATGTCATCGTCTACTAATATTGTCTTCTTTTCGTTCTGCTATTCTTATCCTACAATATCAAGTCTCCTTTATGTCATTTCTATCCATAGTCTAATTTATTAGAACCCATATAATTATCAACCCAAATAGTTTACATGGTTGTTGACTAGGGAAGACAATGTTGATCCATGTAACCCTAGCTAAAGGAGAATGCTACCCCATCATTTTTTTTATACACGCCTCAGCATTTATTTAGTAAGAGAAGAGATATCAGTTTCCGAATTAAATATATCATCCCTGAAATACATTTTTCTTATTTAAAAAGGAGAGTGCTACCCCAGCTTTTAATGGACAAATATCTCAATGATGTAATGCTTGGGAAATGCATGAACGAGAAGAAGAAAGATTACAGTTTCAACAATCAAGCAGGTATAAAATGTCGTTCAATGAAAGATTTGCATTGCAATATGACAAAAATATTCTCAAGATTCATTCTAGAAGTTTAGTACTATGATATGAATAAAGCTTCTTTAACAGAGAGGGTTTACATGGGATTAAACGTGGCAAATGATCTCGGCTTACAATGATGATTAGGATGCTAGTACAAAGGTGTGTTGTTACCTATATAAGAAAAAGGTGTGCTGTCAACTTATTCTAGAAATAATGAAAATACTATTACAACCAACAAATGGACCGAGTTATCCTGTTACCAATAAATTTCATCTCCTCATTATGCACATTCTCAATATTTCCTGATTGCTACTACCTTCTTCACTGCTATTGCTTTCTAGTATGTCCAAGTTATGGTTGTCCCATTTAAATCCCTCATCTTCCCTATCATGTTTTCTAATAAATTTGAGCTGCAGGGGGTTCAAACCCAAGTTCACACCACAAGGAGCCAGACATACCACTAGGCTATGTGGCATACCCTGTTTTGTTTTGTGAAAAAATCATGCCCATTATATAACATGCAATAGAAAACAACAGAGAAAGCAATATGAAGATTTTAATACTAAAGGAAAAAATTATTGCAATAAACAAAGTGAATGCAGAGTTACGCAGACAACCCCAAAAGTTGTCATGAAAATATCTGTTCATAACACATTTTAAACATCTGATGCTTTGCATAACACAACACAATGGTCCATGTCCAAACTTATTAAGTTTTAGAGACTGCAATGCAATAGGACATAACTCAGTGACAAGATACCTGTTGTTGGCTTGGAACCTGCCCTTTGCTATCCGTGTTAATGACATATTGACTACAATTCTCATCCTTCCAAACTAATGCTAGTGGTGTATTTCCAGTCTAATAATAGGCATGCCTAAGCAAGGAAACATGCAAATGGCATTAGGAATTAATAAATAAAAAAGAAGTTTTTTTGCTTGGTAATTAACTAACATACCCAACAAGATATGGGCCTTACCCACAACCCCATACTCATGGAGATTGGAAGTGCCATCAGGCCCAAAGGAATTCTATAATTCATAACCAAACAAATACAACACATAGTAGGTACAATGCTATGGCAACTATGGATTTAAAAATTGTTCAAAATTGAAATCAGCAACAACAATGAGACACAAGCTATAAGTGATTGGACATTCATGATGATAAAAATGTGCTCCATTGCACATGTTTGTGCCCAAGTCACATGATCAAACAAGAAAGCAGAAAATGAAGAAAAATGATCATGTACCCATGAAGAACACAATGAGGGGCAGAGTTCAACAATGTGCATGCATCCACAATAAACCAGAGAAAAAACATCATCTTACCTATCAATCCCAGCCCAAATCAACAAACCCCACATGTAATAAAACCCTAATGGCACCACAAAATAGCATACATATCCAACCAATGCACTAGAACTTCCTAATCCTAGTCAAGCAAGTAACTCACCAACTTAGCAAGCCTAACCCAATTTCACAATAGTAAACAGTTCATACAGGCACTATCGACCTATGATTTTATTTATTTTATCCTTTTTTTTTAATTGAAATTAACCTATAATCACATTCATAAGAATAACTCAGCCAATCTAACAATAAACATTCAAAGCATTTAACATTGTCCTCGCTATAGAAAAAAAGGTCATACTTGTTATAAAACAACAAACCGTCCTTCACATAAGGGACTGCACCAGTATAAGCTGCAGATAGACCAGCCTGGTCACAATTGTACACTGGCACTGGATTAATTCTGTATCTATGATACTGCGAATGCGGGTCACACACACCAGTCTCCGCAGGCTTGGAGCTCAACCAAAAGAACCTAAACTCAGCTGCGCAGTCATAGAGTGAGTACTCCCGCCAGCACACCATGTCTATCACATGGTAAGTCTGATCTGACTGTAAAGTCACAAACCCAGTCACCACAAAATCAAACCACAAATATTACAGCAGATTTATTTTGAGAAATCTTTTGCTAACAGGTTTAATACTCGATCAATGAATTATGCATGCAAACTAATGAAATTATCTTTTTTAAAGATCTATTAGAATAATTATTAGAGTATTAAATTCACCCATTCTCTATCAACTTAAGCCTTTATTTATATTTTCTCTATATTATTAACCTTTTTTTTTTCATATAAAGCAAATTCATGAATACTAAAGGATGTTTAGCAATTAGAATACAAACCAAGAATAAAGATATTTATTAATTTTCAAATTCACTATTACTATTCAGAGCATAAATGCACTGGGACACATGCAATGTCCCATGCATATCAAGTGTTTGACACTGGTACCTAAATGAAGTGTAATGAGTTAAGATAAAAGACTTCTCTAATCCACATGTACATTACCTCATGAAAAATGCAGTCAAGTATAGAATAAGACTGAGCAGAGCCTGAGGAATCTTTAGTCCTAGCCCCACTGGTCAAGTATTGAACCATTTCTTAGCCTACTCACTCTCGCTCCATTGCTCGACACCACAAAACGTCGCTTCCCTGCTGGCCTCGCAAACACATACCTTCATATTAAAAAAAACAAACTTAAATACAAATGTGGACATTATGTGTACATCGAGAAAATTTAAATTTAAAAATAATGAGAGAGAGAGAGAGAGACCAGTTGGGGAAGTTGATCAGGGACGTCGATCATCCACTCGGGGAGCATGAGTTGTCGGGCGACCCATTTACGAGCTTCGACGCCTTTCAGTTTTGAGGCGTGGTGAATATCGAGCTCTTTCGGTGAGTCTGAGGGTTCGGGTGTGGTTTCGGGTTCGGGGTCGGGGTCGGGTCGGAGTGGGGGTTGAGGAAAGAGGCTAAGCAGCGAGCTTGGTGTTGGGCGTCGCGGCGGTGCTGTGCTTGGCGCTGTAGGGAGAGTTCCCTGCGCCTCTGTTGATCAGAGATCGCTGCTCGTTTGAACGGACGGCGGAGATCGTGTGGTGCCATTTTGTTCCACTACCACCTTCGTCCGAGAACCTCTTCTCTCTCTTATAATTAATTTGGAAAGGTAAGGAAACCGTTGTCGTTTTGGGCCTTCTCAGATTCTTCGACTAGTAATTGTACCGGCGATGTTATGTTGTTGTGTCGACTTTCAAAAATCCCTCTCAGTAACGCTGTAATAATTTTTTTTTTTTTTTCTTTTTTGGGTGGAAAATCTGGATTAACCACATGACATTAGGCCCAAATTTCACTTTGCTTAACAGTAACTTAAAATTTGTCACTTTACAAATTTGAGGTTGGTTCTGTTATGTAAATGTTACCTACCTCACTATTTTTAGGTAAAAGAACTCTTTTTAAGACTAAAATATAACATAAAACATATTAAAAAACTCTTCTTGTCTAATGTGATTAACGATGATCGAATAATTGTGGAAGTGTTCTTAGTCAATCACGAGACTGTAAGCTTAATGTGAGGAATGATTTTGTGGCCAAAAGATGCCCCAAGGTAGTGTTGACAACTTGTTAGGAAATGTCGAGCCAAGGCCTTGGCTATGTTCTTGAAGAACCAATGAATTAGGTTCAACAATGTTTGTCTTCACTTATATTGATCATTTTGATATTTGTTTTGAATTTATTTCAATTTTCACCGATATTGTTCATCAATTTTTACAAAGATTAATTCCAAATCAATTTGGAGAAATCTCCTTCAACTCATTACGTTACAATATATAAAACTATTCATATTTTAAACAAGTCACATAATTCATTAAAAAAAGTTATATAACTAAAATTAACAAGTGAATAATCTCTTCAATTACTACACAGTAAATTGGAGCATGGTAGGTCAAAACATATTTAAAAGCTAAACTCTTTTTTCCATATAAATTAGTAATCAAGTACCAACCCCATCAAATCTTTACCAAACCAATCCTCACCGGATCTATATGATTAGTCAAGCCCAGTCCAACCCCAAGTTTAGCAAATCCAAAGAATCATCTTGAGCCGAGTTGAACCCCAACTCAAAGTCCAACTCGGAGAAAGCTTCTATTTATGACAAAAGTCCTTGATTAACTACTTAACATTTAAATTACTGAACTGTCGCAACTCAATCATCAGTTTTTAGTGGCATTTGAGAATGAATTTCAGTGAATGATTTGACAGATTCTGAAAAATTTTACTCTTAGTCCTTAATATTTCAAGATTCTTCCATATTTAAAGTACACTTCCTTATTCCGGGATTGCTAACGAACCATGTTCCTTGAGGAACTCATAATATTTCAGGACAAACCAAGTCCTCTGATTTCTCCTTTTGCCTTCAAAGAAAAGCCAATAGAGTCTTCTCAATAAATATTACCTCATTGTACCCGTTTCTATGCCTTATTAGAATATAACAGAACGTTTATGCTTCAAAATCCTGCCAATTCATGAAAATATATATCTTCAGAATTGCTTATTTCTTCTTCCCAACTGAATTTGTTTTTATTTTCAACCACTTGAAATATCGGTTGTGCATGAGTTCTTATCACTCTTTAAGGACAAACTGTTGAAGCATAGACTTCATTGCAATATGATAGTTCAATAAGGGGGTATGAAGTGTTGCATAACCAAAATTCCTTGTTATTCTGTTGGTTCACCTGCACGGACAGTAGGCTGGCATGATCCTGGTTTCATACACACAAGTTTCTTAATAAATTTGTGGCCTAACTCGGTGTATGTACATAATTCATTTCCCTGAAATTGAAGTATCCTTAAGTGATGATAGTATCTGCTAATGATTGTTATGAAGGTATTTCAGGTACACTTACAGGATGGGCCATGTCTTATCTAATGGTTCATATATCTGGAGCAAATCCTATTCTTTCAAATCATCCCCATATCCTGGACAGGACTCCCTACAACGTGTAATATTATTTGGCGACATGGGGAAGGTATCATTGAGTATTGATGGAATGAAGTTTTAAATTTTAACCAAGGAAAAATACATTGATCAAAATAGTCACCTTTTGTAAGGAGAAATCCATTGCATCAAAAAATTACAACTACAATGTCAAGACGTCTGTTAATGTAAACATCTACTAAGATCTTTTCTTCTCACAAGAAATATAGGCCAAAGTGATGAGATATGAGCTTATACTTTCAACCGTAGTAATTTCCTAGTGCATATAACTATCTTTGGTTTATTGATTTGATTAGATTTCATTATTTATCCCATATAATAAATTCTTGAGGCCATAGGCAACAAATATCATTATATGCCCTGGCGACGCCACGTTTAGGCCAGGGTGTTCCTAGGAACACCCTGACCTGAAAAAAAAAAAATTATATATAATAATTATTTTTTTTTTTATTTTTTTACCCTTAAAAAAAAATTAGGAACACCCTAAACCAAAATGAGAAACACCCTGCTTTAAAAAAAAAAATTAGGAACACCCTCAGAAAAAAACAATTAAAAAAAAATTGTTTGTTCTACCTTCAAGCCAAAAAAAAAAAAGCCCAAAAAATTTGTAAAAGAGCAAGCCTACCAAGGAAAAAAAGCCCAACATCAATCCTAAACAACAGATTACAAACCCAATCTAAAGATAAAAAACAAGGAACATGGTAGCAAACCCATAGATTCTCAAAAATTTTAAAAAAATTAAAAACCAAAACTCAATATATATTACAACCTAATCTAAAGAAACCAGAGCAACAGATTCATCAAGTAAAGCAAAACCAGAACAAAGCACATCAACAACAACAACCAACAAACGACGCCTCCGCCTCGAGCAACGCTGCAACAGAGCACAGCGTGACTGTCTTCATCTCAGTTTAAAACATCGAAGAAAAAAAAACAAAAAAATATAGTGGCAGCATGAAAAACTGAGAAAAGAAAAATAAGAAGAACAAGATGAGAGACTGAGAAAGAGAGAATGCACTGCTGTGATGGTGTCTAGCCGTTTGAAACTTTGAAAAGAATATTGAGAAGTGTGAGAGATAATTGAAGTAAACTTGATAGGTGAGAAAGAGTGGTTCACGTGGGTGGGTTTGGGAAATGGGAAAGTGAATTTCAAGAAGGTTTTATGATTTTAATTACTCAAAATGTTGGCTTCATTTACAAAAATGCCATTAATGATTTTATTATTTTATTTATAAAAATAACCATACGTAGATATGCTTACTTTTTCTAGGAGTTGAAAAAAAAAACTAATATATTGAATTTTTTATTTTTTTATATATATGAATAATATATATATTTATTTATTTATTTGTGGTAACTTCAAAATGATACATCGAAATAGTCCAGTACCAAAATATTTCATTCTAATTAACAAACCGAAACAAGTTTTGAAACGATATTCATAACATTGCCTCAAGGTATTTCATCTTTTTCTCTCTTTAGTCTCTTACATATACGGGTTAATGGATTCATGAGTATGAGTTTCTCTCTTAGGGTCCATTTGGTTGGAAAGATAGAAAAGTGGGAGGATAGAAAATTGTAGGAGGATGAAAAAGTGGGATGATAAAAAAGATTTAGTTTTCCCTCATTTGTGTTTGATTGGAAGGGTGGAAAAGTAGAGGGATGGAAAACTTTTTTGTTTGATTGAGATAAAAAATGAGAGGATGAAAAATAAAGTTGATATAAATTTACCATTATATCCTTACTAAATATATAAACAAAAAGTAACACATTTATTATTAAAAAAAATTTGTATGGACACTTTAATTTTTTTATTTATTTATAAAATAAGCAAATGCTAAAAGGATATTAAAAAAAAAAAAAAAAAACAAACAAACAAAAAGAACCAACATCTACTGTGCAAAATTTTATCCAAAAAAAAAAAACCAAAACCAATGTGAACGTATTGTGCAAACCTGAAGAGATTTTATCTAGGAAAAAAAAAAAAAAAAACCAAAAACAAAACAAAAAAAGAACGGAAAGACAAAAGTAGAAAAAGACAAAAAATTGGTCATGGGAGGGAGAAGGGCAATTTTGTCCAGCACACTCTTTTTCCTTTTCTCCCCCATTTTCTCCCCATTTTGGAGAGATTGAATTGTGGTGGGCCCAGAGAGAAAATGACTGGGCCTCACCACTTTTCTCTCCTCCTCCCCCTCTCATCCAAACACCCTTCCCACCCATTTTCTCTCCTATTTTCTACTCTTTTTTTTCCATCCTCCTTAAAATCCACCCATCCAAACATAGTGTTAGTCTCTATCTCTCTCTCTTTATCTAAAGACTAAAAGCAAATGAGAGTCTCTCTCTTTGAGACTTTATTTGAGACTTTATCTGATTGCTTAGCTTTATCTTATCACTTTATTAATATTTGCCCCTATTTTTTACTTTATCCGTTGGTATTGGTGTTGGTGAGATACAATTAATTGTCTTTTAGTGTATTGTGATTGTGAATTTTTTTTGATTAACTCTTGTGATTGGGGGCCATGGGGCTTGTCTGAGTGGGGGGGGGGGGGATGGGGACATAGGGCCGGGGTGGGATATTTGAATTGGGGGAAGTAAATGCACATGGGGTGTGTGCTAGTGTAACTAATAAACAATATTTTAATCAACCAATAATTAATTGGGGGAAGCAACTAATTAACAATAATTAATAATTTAATTAACCAACACATTATAAAAGACAAACAAATTAAATTATGTTAGGTTAAACAACAATTAATAATTTTATAATTAATGAAATAATAATATAACAAATTATAGTTTATAAAAGACAAACAAATTAATGAAACAACTAAACAACAATAATTAATAATTTTATTAATATTTCAAATGAACTTATAGTTTATTATTTATTCTTTTACTAGAATTATGGATAAATATTTGATAAGAAAACAACGTAGAATACAATTATAAACTTTATGTATTTGCGTGTTTTTTTATTGTTGTTATTGTTGTCAATATACAATTTTTTTTTATTAAATTGTGAAATTTATACTTGTTAGGGAACACCCTGAAAAAAAATTCTGGAATCGCCACCTCCCCATTTAGAAATTGTATTTCTTGTTTAGTTTGGACCCACACATGAGAGAGAGTGTTACAATAAAGAATAAATATATTATCAACTTAAGTTTTTTATACAATTGTTAATTTATCAAGATCGTTTAATATTCCTTAACATGTGCCCTTAAGGCACTCATTAACAAGCTAAGAAGCATGGACATGGGTACAGGTACCACAATGAGACACAAAATTTTTTGAAAAAATAGGACACAAATACGGCAAGACACGTCTATTAAATATATTTTTATTTATATTTTCTATATATAATTAAGCATTTATTTTTCATATAATGTTAAATATATGTATAAAATTAAAAGTAATAATGGACAATAAAGCAAATCCATGACTATTAGCAACTAGAATACAAACCAAGATTAAACGTATTTATTAATTTTCAAATGCACTATTACCATTCAGAGCATGAACAATCTCTTTGTTCTTGTGTCCCATCCGTGTCCTACATATTTTTTACACACGGCTGGGACATGCATGTCAAGTGTAGACACGGGTACAGCACCCCAAATGAAATATTCGTACTTAATAATGAGTTAAGAGAAGAGCAAAAATAAACAAACTTGAGTCAAACAAGTTTAATAGTAAGAGGAAAAAGTGCATTGGAATTCATAATTGAACAATTACTAAGTAAAAGACTTTGCTAATACATATGTATATATACCGCATGAAAAATGCAGTCAAGTATAGAATAAGACTAAGCAGAGCCTGAGGAATCTTTAGTCCTAGCTCCACTAGGCAATGCAGAAGGCAAATGGTGCAGTATCGAACCATTTCGCAATCTACTCACTGTCGTTCCATTGCTCGACACCACAAAACATCGCTTCCCTGCTAGCCTCGTAAACACATACCTACATATGAAAAACAAAACAAAACTTGAATTTAAATGTGGACATTTATGTGCACATCGAAAACTATGAGAGAGAGAGAGAGAGACTAGTCTTGGGGGAGTTGATCAGGGACGTTGATCATCCACTCAGGGAGCATGAGTTGTCGGGTGAACCATTTACGAGCTTTGGCGCCTTTCAATTTCGAGGCATGGCGAATGTCGAGCTCTTTCGGAGAGTCTGAGGGTTTGGGTTCGAGGTCGGAGTGGGGGTTGAGGAAAGAGGCTAAGCAGCGAGCTTGGTGTTGGGTGTCGCGATGGTGCTATGCTTGGCGCTGTAAGGAGAGTTCCCTGTGCCTCTGTTGATCAAAGATCACTACTCGTTTGAACGGACGGCGGAGATCGTGTGGTGCCATTTTGTTCTGCTTCCACCTTCGTCCGTGAACCTCTTCTCTCTCTTCTTTTGTTAATTTGGAAAGTAAAAGGAAACCGTTGTTCTACTAGTAATTGTACCGGCGATGTTATGTTGTCATGTCAACAAGGTGTCGATTTCAAATCCCTTTTGGTATCACTGTAATATATATATATATATATATATATATATTTTTTTTTTTTTTTGGGTGGAAAATTAGATTTTTTTTTATACCAAACAAAGAGAGAGTTCATACAATGTTACATAGAGCAGGATGATACCACCTGAAATACAAGGGTGTGTTCACAGCCTGTTTAGCAAAACACCACACAGTCTTAACTACTACATGAGGGACAACTAGAGTATTACAAAATAAACCATTTTGAGAAAGGAAATTCAGATCAACTATCCTACTACTATCCAGCCAATTTGTGCTTTTCCTCAATTTGAAAACTTGATGGAGACTAACCCTGTCAGTTAAGAACAAAACATGCTGAAAACTATAGTTTTTAGCTATGATACCAGCTTCCACCATTGCTTCAAGTAGAGCTCCTATTGCTGTGTTGGCGAGACTGCAATTAACCCCTGAAAACACTTCTACTCCTTGCATATTTACAGCTACAAAAGCATATGCTCTCCTTTGTGGCTTTGTTCTTCTTGCTT
This sequence comes from Quercus wislizeni, assembly GCA_023055345.1. Classification (NCBI taxonomy): domain Eukaryota; kingdom Viridiplantae; phylum Streptophyta; class Magnoliopsida; order Fagales; family Fagaceae; genus Quercus; species Quercus wislizeni. The sequence goes on from JALGQJ010000003.1 coordinate 3,402,704, forward strand.
CAGCTAATTTAATGATGAGCTAATATTGCCTTGCATCTGTGAGATGGCCTGACTTGGCTGCTCTAAGCTCTCTGGAATGATCGTACGGACCAGCAAAGGCCTTCCTGTACCTGCAAGATAAAGTTTTTGCTGTTAGAATAACCTCTAGGGGATTCGGGTTCAAGCCTTGGTGAAGCACTTTGTTTCTATGATTCCAGATTAACCACAAAACAGTAAACATTGATTGAAGGGTGACCAAGCTTTGATCTTCATTATTTAAGCAAGAGCTAATATAGTCTTTTAACCAAGACTGAACAGGCACAGTGGTGATATTAGAAGTATGCAGACCAAGATCTGAACCAAACCAACAAACTCTAGAAAAGCTACAAAAGAGAAATAGATGTGTAGGAGTCTCTTCTTCAGCATTACATAAGGGGCAAGTGTCATCATTACTGATGCCTCTGCTATGTAGAGTGGCCATGGTAGGTAAGGTGTCATGGAGAAGTTTCCACATAAAATTGATAATTCTTAAGGGTACATGTGCTTTCCAAATTGCAGTCCATATCTTCCTTTCCTGCTGAAAATGTTGTGGAAAATTAGATTAACCAGACGATATTAGGCCCAAATTTTACTTTGGCTTATCAGTGTCTTAAAATTTGTTACTATACTTCACTCGAAGTTGGTTCTATTATGTAGATGTTACTTTCCTTGCTATTTTTAGGTTGAAGAACTCTTCTTAAGACTAAAACATAACATAAAACATATTTAAAAATTCTTCTTGGCCAATGCGGTTAACAATGATCCAATAGTTGTGGAAGTGTTCCTGATCAACCAAGGGGAGTGTGAATTTAATGCAAGGAGCAATTTTGTGGCCAAAAGATACCCCAAGGTAGCGTTGACGGCTTGTTGGGAAATGCTAAGCTAAGGCTTTGGTTGCGTTTTTGAAGAACCAACAAATTAGGTTCAACGATGTTTGTTTTCACCTATATTGATCATTTTGGTATTTGATTTGAATTTATTTAAATTTTCACTAATATTGTTCATCAATTTTTACAAAGATTAACTCTAAATTAATGTAGAGAAATCTCTTCCAACCCACTACGTGACAATTTATAAAACTATTCTTATATATTATTTAAACAAGTCACATAATTTATTTTAAAAAGTTATATAACTAAAATTGCAAGTGAATAATCTCCACAATTACCACATAGTAGATTGGAGCATGATAGCTCCATACATATTTAAAAGCTAAACTCTTCCTTTTTCCAAATAAATTAGTAATCAAGTATCAACACACACACACACACCCCCCCCCCCCCCCCCCCCCCCCCCCCCCCAAAAAAAAACAAATCTTTACCAAACAAATCCTCACGGGATCTATATCATTAGTCAAGCCCAGTCCAACCCCAAGCTTAGCAAATTCAAAAAATCATCTTGAGCCGAATTGAACCCCAACTCAAAGTCCAACCCACCGACAACCCAAAAACAAAACAACTGACCCTTTCTAATCGCTTTCCAGTCATTAGAGTATCAGACCTATTTATCTGCATACCCAACACTATCGTTTCTCAATTACTAATTCACCCACAAAATTTAATCATACACTTTCCAATGATCCTCCATATCGCCTAAACCTCCTCACAATCATAAATTCAACTCTCAACTTCTCTTCCTTCACCGTTAATTTATCAAATTCAGAATTCAATTGCGCCAAGCCAACAACAAAAAATTAATTTATTATACATATGTCTGTGTTGATCGATCATAAATAATGCATACATCATTCACAAATCCGATCATGGAATCCCGAGAAACCAAACCCAATCAAATTTATAAACAAAAATATCTGTATAATTTAGATTAGATCTCCCATCAATGAAATAAGAGGATAAAATTGAGAATCAAGAACATTCATACAGATGGAAAAATATGAGCGTACCTGTTGGTTGCTGTTTTTGGAGATTTGAAACGAAGAATTTGATGAGAAAAGAAGAGAAAGGGAAAGGGAAAGAGAAAGGCAGGAGGAGGATTGAATGTGGGGGCGCCGGAGAAAAGAATTCGCCAATTCAATTTAGCTGAAAATCTTGTCTTGTAATTTCTGTGTTTTTTTTAACATGTTGCTGTTATTGTCATAGTGAATGTAATAAAAAAAATTTATTAGCTTTGGTCTATGTTGCTGTTAAGATTTTATTTCTTCCTATCTAAATGACATGACAATGTACTAATGTGGCAGTAGCTGACTGTGTGATTGGTGGGTCTTTGTGAAAGTGGGAGGCAATCATTCATAGTCTCTTGACAAAAGTTGTGGTCTTGGAAGAACTCTAAATTTTCAATGAAAGGTTAATTTGAGTGTTTTTCTGATAATTGAATGTGGGAAATGTGTATAGTAGCTACTAGAAAAAGCTTGAAAGGAATGGTTTTTAATGTTTAAACTTAATAGAGACTTTTTTTTTCCTTTCTTTCTGCTACATGCGAGTACTTCATTTGATTTGTGTGAAGCAATGTGAATTCAGTCAAGATTATTCACTTATTCAGTGCTTAACTTCATTTGCAATCTACTCTTTTTTTTTTCTTTTTTTTTTCTTTTTTTGTTCATGGTCTGTTGTGAATCCATAGTTGATCCTAAAATTTTGGTGTTGGGTACCTAGTGTTTTTAGATTCAATTTGGAATTTTCCTGTTTGTTGTTGAACTAAATTATCTTTTTTGACTAAACTTGCGTAGAATGATACAAGGTTACATTGTATAAAGAAGCCATTTTGAAAGTGTTCATCTACATTACTTGTGATATTATCACTATCTACTTAAAAAGGTCTTAAAAGGTGATCAAGTTTTCTAAGTGGTATAGGCTTTCTTACCGAATCCCACCTGGTGTGGGTTATAATTCTAATGTTCTATATTGCAGCTTGTGGTATGTCTTAGCATGTTGATCCGTAGGTTTGTTTACGAGAATGTCAGCAAGGATGACATTCATAAACTGTTTCCCACTGAAGTATTGCCTGAACTACAAATACTACTGACGCTTCTGCTACAAAAGTTTCAACTAGAATGGAGGGACGATTTACTCAAGGATCAGGTTAGAAATTTGATTATGGTATACACAACCTCACTGATCTACTAGGTAACACACAAGAATCTGACTTTATTTCTGAATGGACAATATCTAGGTCAGTTTGCCCCGGTTGAAGGCAATGACATGGGATATGGCAAATCAAGATGCTGAATCAGTAGACCCTGTGGCTGTTATCAATTTGAAGGTATCTGAAGAGTATCTCTTACATTTGAATTTTATTGGTGAATGAACTTAGAATGAGTGTCCTTTAGTTTGTAATTTGAGAATGAGTGTGAGAAATAAACATTAGATAGACACTTACTGGAAGCGTAAGACAAAAAATATGTTCAATTGTCTATGTGATAATGCGACTAATTTACTGTTACTACTCATTTTGCAGCTTCAAAATGATGCACAGTCTCACTCGGGAGAATTGGATGTGAAGTTCCAATTAGCTCAAGACACTCTAGAGACGATGCTGAGTTCCATGTACTCTATAAGAGGCCAGTTGTCTAACATGGTTAGTGTCATCCTTGATTTTTTGTTTCTTCATTCCAAAATATTTTTCAAAGTGCAAATGTGGTTATCTAAATATGCTCTATCATCTTCCTTTCAGGATGAGACCTCAACCAGGCATTTATCCCAAGAAACCAATGGGGTGTAGTTTATGATAAGCGTGAGATACTGTGGTATGATTTGATTTCAAAATCTGTTTTTATTTTATAAGATTTCAGTATATATGCTGTGTGATGAATGAAAGTGGCCAAATTAATTTACTTGAGAAAGACGTAAAGTAATGAACTTTGTTTGTGTGTGTGTTCTTGGGGAGTTTCAATCACCCAACCATAACCCAAGAATTTACTTCATAGTAAGGGATATCAAATTATCAATTCACCAAAAGCACCCCCTTCTGCAAATTGAATGAGAAGTTTAATCTGGTGACTGGCTGGTTCAACATAGTCAACCTTTGATATAATAGATAATGAATTCTGACAAATTTATGCTGACATCATAGTAAACCTTTCCAGAAAGCTCATGACTAAAACTTGTTCCCACATATATATTTTGATGGTTGGGAGAGGGAGGATTTGAACTCTGGATGTCTCTACTAGAAATATCCGAAAGTGTTAGTTAAGTTACAAGCTCTTAGCATGTGTACATTATATTGGAAACTAAGAACTCACTCATAGAAGCTGTAATCTGTCAACATCTAAATGACAGAAAGGAGAAAAAGAATTAACCATTGATGACATGCACTATTTGTTTGGCCATTTTGCTTGTACTCCTAGAGTAAAAGAAAAGTAAAAAGAAAACCATAAAGAAATCATGTGTAGGCGCATTTTTTATTTTAATGATGGTGTTGGTAGTGGTGGTATTCATAGTTGGAAAATTGTTGAATACTTTCGGAGTACCATAAATGCACACTCCTTCCTTTTACATGAATTGTGGGTCCCACAATAAATTTAATTAGAGGGATCCATTGTAATGTGAGAGGGAGGAGTATGCATTTATGATACTCCAAGAGTACTTAATAATTACCCTGGTTGGTTGTTAAGTGATGAAAAAGTAAAGGGCTTTGATTGTCTTATACTCCTTTTGTACACTCTTCATACACATTTTGTCTCATCATGGGTAAAATGTGGACACCTAGTGTGAATATTGTATGCACAACATGTACATTAGGAATTGCAATGTAAAATGTTTGTTCCTGAAGCAATAGTTTTTTTTTTTTTTAATTCCTGAGGAAATAGTTAAAATGCTTAGAATAGTGCATTTTCTTCTTTAAGCATTACTGAGTTTGGAGAAGTTCTGGAAAAAAAAACAGTCTCACTGCTATAGGCAAAGGTATACATGTTATATTCCAAACTGTATGAGAGAAACCATAGTTATTTCACTGAACCAAACTAGATGTCAGATTTATTAACTACTAAATAATTGATGGAATTTTTCTAGTTGGTCCTCTTTCTTGTCTTAAAAATAGTTTTTTTTTTGTTTTTTTTTGTTTTTTTTTTATTTTATAAATATTGATTGCAACTGTAGTTCATGGGAGGACTATAGTAAAATAGTTGTTTGTTTTTTAAAAATGTTTTTGTTATTATCATAGTCAATGTAATCTTAGCTTGGTCTATTTTCCGATTAATATTTTAGTGTTTATTTTTGTAATATTTAATCTTAATTATGAAATTGATTCATTTTAAATTGAGAGTATACTTTTTTGTCACCATTTTTCAGTCAAGTTCGTTAACTATGGTCCATAAATTTTTAGTTAATGTTTTTTTTTTTTTTTTTTGGTGACATATACAATAGAATTTCAACATATGGATACCAATTGATTTTTGTATAGGCTGGGATTCAAACCCTAAATTTCATATTCAATGACAAAATATTTTATTAATTAAGCTAACTAAAATCCACAATTTTCAATGAAAGGTTAATTTGTGTATTTTTTTGTCTAATAATTGTTAAGTACCTACTAAAAAAGCTTTAAAAAAATGGTTTTGTTACATGTGAGTACTTCATACAATTTGTGTAGTGTGAAGCAATCTAAATTCGGGTTATTCAATACTTAACATCAATTGCGATCCACTTTTTTTTTCATAGTCTCTTGAGGATCCTTAGTCAATTCCAAAATTTTTGGGACATAAACTAGGTCATTTTTGGGTGTTGGAAATATAGCACTGAAAAACAAGTTTGATTCAGCAAATAAGATCCCAAATAATTAGCAAGAACAAAATTAGAGAGACAGTTAGAACAATCTTACAATGTCGTAGAATCACTTTGTGAAAGCATTGTCCTTAAAGTCTACCCGGAGTAAAACTCAGTGTAATTGGCTCTCTTGGCCGAAACTATGCCTTAAACATGAATATATATTGCTGAAACTGAAGTGTGGTTTGCACTAGTAAAATATATGGGAGAGGAGGAGCAAACCATAACAGAGAGGGTAGAGCAAAGCAGAGCAGAAGGGAAGAGCAAACCAGCCAAAGCCTAGTTTTCCATTAAACCAAAGAGGCAGAGAAGAGGAAAAATAAAAACCTCAACCTGAAACAAGACTAATCTGGACCTATGCAACCGAAAGGGACAGTGTGCATGTGTGTGATATGGATAAAGCCCACCATCTTAAGATCAATGGTGGCCTACAACGACATATAAACACATAAGTGAGTTCTCTCTTAACCAATGTGGGATTCACAGCAATGTATAAAGTGTTTGAAACACATTCCCACACCAACATTGGGTTCTCAGTGTTTTTTGGTTGAATTTACTGGAATTTTGCTGTTTGTTGTTGAACTAAATTATCTTTTTGATGAAACATGCATAGAATGGTTGTTCCTGACTCTGTCGGGCATCTTGAAAAGCTTGAAGTATGGGAACTTAGCAATTGCACTAAACTTCAAATTCTTCCAAGTTGTCTAATGATGAAATCTCTTGCATCTTTATCACTTACAAGCTGCTCAAGCCTCAAGAAGTTCCTCGATTTTTCTCAAGAAATGGGATGTTTACTGTAGTTAGCACTACACTCCACTGGTATTTGTGAGTTGCTTTTGTCATTTGCGAATCACATTGGACTTGAGAACTTACTCCTTGAAAACCATTTGGTACATCTTTCAAGTAGTATTTATAAATTACAACATATTGAAAGGCTCTCTCTTTACGGTGATGTCATATATTTCCAAGGGCCTGGAGAAGGATAGACAACCACTATGCAATTCTTATATGTATATAGCATGAATTGGAGTTTGGAATTTCTGGGTTTTGTAGTGTGTTAGATGCTGATGTTGAAATTGCATCTCAAATCAAATATATTAGTATTATTCTTCTAAAAAAAACACACACACACACATATATATATTAGTATTATTGTGGGGGATTTATTTTATCAAATTTCTTCATCAATTTAAGAAATCTGAAACTTCGGAACCATTCTCAATGAGCGTCCCTAAGCCAAAACTTCTCGCTTCCATGCCAGGAAGCAAATAGCTAAATAGCGTTCATGGCTTTCGAATTATCAATGCACCATCCTGCAATAATAGTCAAAAGAAAATCAAGTTCATAAGTTGATGCAGACGTACTAAACAAAGACAGCAAGAGAAATACTTCTGCAAACTTCATTATCTATTTTTACAGCCAACAGTCATTCAAAGATGAGTACAGAAACTACCATCTCCTTCTTTTACCTTATATTTATGAATTCAAAGATAAATAATAATAAAAAACTTCAATAGTAACCACAAAATTTTACATATATTTAAATGATAATATTTATTAGAAATATATGTTCATCATTCATTTAGAACATTTACATCAAAAATGTTATAAAATACATTTAATATATTAAAAAGTTACTTTATCTATTTTACGCTCTATTTATTTCGATATAAAATATTTTCAAAAAAATATTTTTCAATTTTATCGTGTTTATTTTGCAGTAAAATATTTAGTAAAAAGTAAAATATTTTTAGCCAACTATGATCATCCTAAGCAAATTTATGTAAAATAAAATATTTTACACTTACAAATTTGGTAAAACATTTTTCATTTGCTCTCTCTCTCACACCCCGATACTTATCATCCTCTTCACTGCTACAGTCACTCAGTCGGTCAGTCAATTCACGCTAAACTCTCCCAAATCAAATTTCTCTCCAAAAACCCAGCCACCTCTGGTTCCCCCTTCCACCAATCTCCGCCTCCAAGGTCTGAGGCACCACCGGTCAACTCTAGCTTCCGCCGACGCCGCCCATCGTTAGATCTATCTCCCTGCTCTCATACCCATCTCGCACAGGAAAAAAAAAGTCACAAGGAGGGCTTCTTGGTGGGGAGCTGTGATGCCGGTGGTGGTCAAGGAAGCTTTCCGGCATGATCTGGATAGCCGCGATCAAAGATTGGTGCTACGGTGGATAGCAGTGACCAAGGAAGTTTTCATGGGTTTTGATTTGTTTGAAATGGTAGATCGCAGTTCTGTTTCGTGGGTAGATCAAAGGAAGGTGCTAAGGTGCTACGGTTGTGATCTACCATCAATGTCTGGAAGGTGCTACAGTGGCAGGCAAAGATGAAACGGAACTGTGATCTGAAATTGGTTTTTATTTCGCGGTTTTTTTTTTTTGGATCGTTAGGGAAAATTATACTTTATAACTCTAAATTATCCACTAGATTACACTTTGCACCTTAAACTATCTGACCGTATACTTTATACCATAAACTATCACACTTATCACACTTATCAAACTTTACATCCTGGTGTTATTTTTACTGTTATATTTAATAGAATCTTGCTACATGTAATAAACACATGCTTCTTACTTAGGTGAAACAAAATTAAAAACTGAAATACCCTCCCACAAAATTAATTAAAACAAAACCTAAATTTTTCCACATCTCCCTCTAATCTCTATCTCACGTGGGGCCATCCTCTTCATTTGCACTGTTTCTAAAATATAAAAAATAAAACACACAGCTTCACGCAGCTTTAGAGTTTCTCTTGTATCTTCCTTGGTCATTGACAAAGTTCAAATCTTCTATTACAGGTTAGCAAAATCAAAATGCACGGATGTGATTTTGGGAAGAAACACATAGTCCCAAATTCACGGATGTAATTCTTGAGAAACACCATGGCCTTAACAAGTGTAAAAAACCATTGAATTATATTGTCCATTGTGAAGAGCTGATCCTTTTCTTTGGGGTGTCTCGTATATGTTATCCCTTGCCTCATTGTGTTTTGGTTGCAAAATCTTTAACTGTGTTGAAGCTACATTCTTGTAAGTTGGATTCAATTAGTAGTGATATAAGCTTACCATCTTTGAAAAGATTGTCTTTACTAAGCGTTTATGCAGATAATCAAATTATTCAGAATCTGATTTTCAGGTGTCCTATGATAGAAAACATGAGAATTTCGTGTTCTTTTAGAGAGAGGTAGAGTGCAGATACGAGAGAAACTCTGAGATTTTGTGTTCTTTTAGAGAGAGGGAGAGTGCAGATGAAGCAATGGGAAACCAAACAAATAAGAAAAAATTTGGGTTTTGTTTTAATGGATTTTGAGGAAGGCTGTTTCAGTCTTTTAACTTTGTTTCACCTAAGTAAGAAGCATGTGCTTGTCACATGCAATAAGATTTTGTTAAATATAACAGTAAAAATAACATTGGGGTGCAAAATATGATATGTATGATAGTTTAGAGTGCAAAATGTGCAGTTGGATAGTTTAGGATGTAAAGTGTAATCCAGTGAATAGTTTAAGGTGGTAAAGTGTAATTTTCCCGGGTGGTTATGAAGTTGTTTGGTCGGATTTGTGGTTTAATGCTTGTTGTGGATTGCTGGTGGTTTGTGCTCAGATTTTTGGTTTAATGGTCAAATTTTTAGGTGATGGCTGTCTTTTTCCTCTCTTTCAGATCTGGTTTTTGGGATGGTTGGGGGTGGTTTAATGGTTTATGCTCATTTTGGGGTGGCTGTTGGTGGTTTTTGCTCGTCTGGGGTGGCTGGTGGTGGATTGCATTTTCCTGTGTTTTGTCGTTCCAAACACTTAAAAATATTTTACAGTCAAATTTTTTACATGTAAAATATTTTACATTTGAAAATATTTTACATCGAAACAAACGGAGCGTTAATAACTCACTTTATAATACACCATACATCAAAGATTCTATTTTTTTACCACTTCATTTAAATATTCTTTTTTTATTCTTTCTTTATATTTTCTTTATTCTTTGTTTTCCCGTATTTTCATTTGATCATTTGAACATAGCAAGCATATTTTTTAAAACCTGACTTTTTTTAATGAGAAATTTCTTTTAATTGAACAATCATATTTTTGAAAATCCGTGTTTGTAATCATATTTTTGGATTTCTTTTTCCTTCAACTACCATGCATGTTATTCATAATTTTTTTTTTCCTTCAACTACTATGAATGTATCTTGTGCTTGATGTGTATGAGACATTTTTCTCATTGACATGTGGGCCCCACGTTGGGCACAATTGAAAATTTATCAATGATCACATATCTACTCCAATTGAACTAAACTATCAACCTGTCAAAACACCATGTAAACTATTTACATAAATCATATAATAAAACTATGAACCTATCAATACTCATATCAAAAGGCAAACATATTATAAGTGCAACATAAAATTCACCTTCTCCACTTGAAATAGTTTTCAGCAACACTAAACTAGCAATGTAGTCCACAAAAAGTTCACATACATAACGCATATGAAATTACAATAAAAACTCACATGCCATAACTCACACACTCAAGTTCCTACGACTCGCCATGAAATTGCCATAAATGATTGATAAGGTCCGATTGGAGTTGAGAATGAATTTCTTGGTCTCTAATGCGTTCACGACTTTGGATGAATGCCATACATCCATTTGCATGCTCATGTGGCACTTGCATAGGAGGATTATTCACTTCATCAATTTAAAAGCCAAGATTTCATCTCCATTAACAGCTTCAGAGTTTAGCAAAAAAACAAAAAATAAACAAATAATAAACAGCATCAAGAGCACTTCTCGAACAGCTTCAGCAACAAGCATTTGCATCACCCTCTCACGAAGCTACCATAGCAGAAGACAATTTGCAAGTTACAAATGCATAGACTCAATCAAAAAGAAAATTACAGATAAAAGTACAAACACATGTGACACTAATAGTAAAATTCCATATCAAAGACGAGACATTTTCAATAGAGAAGATAGTGACAGATATGCAAGTACATGACTGCTCTATCGAGGTTCCTCTTTTGATCACAAAACATTATGGCTTTCCTTTAGTTATAAGCAAAACATCTGAATGTTTCTCAGAAGGGAAAAACAAAACAAAACAAAACAAAACAAAACCCAAAATGACAGATGCAAAAATAAAAAAATTCCACTACATGATTTTATTTTTTCGCCGTTGATGGGGCAAGGCTTAAAGTGATGCTCATGAAAAGAATAATTACAATCATTTTGAATTCAAATCAGAAAATACAAGTCAACTTATTAGGCTACTTGTATGGTACTTAGTAATTGAGTCTAGCTTCATCAATCAAGGTTGCAATGCATCAGCAATAAACATCATCCTTCTTATATTATGTAAGCACCAGTGACGGCAGTGAGACCGACACACAGAGAAAGGATGCATATATGTGATGAATGAGACAACTTTTCCTCCTAAGGGTAAACTCCCATAGTTTAGCAGTTATCTAGCTTCTTATCAAATCATTAGTTGATTAAAACAAGGCACTTAACATAAACTTTCTTCTTTAATTTTGAAAGCTTCAATGGCAGTGACAGTTATGGCAACTCCACCTTGTAGAAAAAGTTGCTCGATAATAAGCTAGAGTCACACAGATAAAGCTACACCAGAAGATAGATATGCTTGAAAAAACATAGCATGCAAGGAATTAAAAGACAGGCCTAAGCCAGATGAGGAACTTAAGAAATTCAAACTAAACCTCCATCGCCGAATCGATAGAAGCCTGTCCATCCACTACAAAGCGAAGCATTGCAATAGCCAAGATTTCATCACCATTAACAGCTTCCAGAGCACTTCTCACAGGAGCTTCCACAGCACTTCTCCCAGCAGCATCATCATAGCACATCTCCACAAGTTTTTGTACCTGTTGCTCATCAGGCTGCCATAGCTGAAGACAAATTGCACGTTACAAATGCATAGACTCAATTAAAAAGAAAATTACAGATAAAAGTAAAAACACGTGACACTAATAGTAAAATTTCATATCGAAGATGAGACCTTTTCAATAGTGAAGATAGTGACATATATGCAAGTATACGACCACTCTATCAAGGTTCCTCTTTTGATCACAAGCCTTAACGCTTTTCTTTAGTTATAAGCAAAACATCTGAATGAACTCAAAAAAAAAAAAAAAAAAAAAAAAAAAAAAAAAAACAGAACTCCTGAATCACTGATGCAAACAAACAAAACTAAAAAAAAAAAAAAAAATCCCCTGCATGATTTTGTTTTTTCGCCATTGATGGGGCAAGGTTTAAAGTGATGCTCAAGAAACGAATAATTAAATTCATTTCTTCAAATCATAAAATACAAGTCAACTTATTAGGTTACTTGTATGGTACTTAGAAATTGAGTCCAGCTTTATCAATCAAGGTTGCAATGCATCGGCTACAAACATTATCTATATTATGTAAGCCCCAGTCATATGTGGGACCGACACACAAAGAAAGGATGCATATATGTGATGAATGAGACAACTTTTCCTCCTAAGGGCAATCTCCCACAGTTTAGCAGTTATCTAGCTTCTCATCAACTCATTAGTTCATTAAAACAAGGCACTGAACATAAAACTTTCTTCTTTAATTTTGAAAACTTCAATGGCACGGATAGTTAAGGCAACTCCACCTCATGGACAAGGTAGCTCAATAATAAGCTAGTGTCACACGGATAAAGCTACATCAGAAGATAGATATGCTTGCAAAAACATAGCATGCAAAGAATTAAAAGACAGGCCTAGGCTAGGTGAGGATCTTAAGAGATTCAAACTAAACCTTTGTATTTGTATCATTTCCAGCCTGTGCACACTCTGCAAAGCGAAGCATTTTAATAGCCAAGATTTCAACACCATTAACAGCTTCCAGAGCACTTCTCGCAGTAGCTTCAGCAAAGCCCGTCTCCATAAGTTTTTGCACCCGCTGCTCATCAGGCTGCCATGGCATAGGACAAATTGCAAGTTACAAATGCATAGACTCAATTAAATAGAAAATTACAGATAAAAATACAAACACATGTGACACTAATAGTAAAATTCCATATTGATGACAAGACCTTTTCAATATTGAAGATAGTGACAGATATGGCAAGTATATGACTGCTCTACCAAGGTTCCTCTTTTGATCACCAGCCACTAGGGCTTTTCTTTAGTAAGCAAAACATCAAAATGTTTCTTTAAAAAAAAAAAAAAAAAACTCCAGAATGACAGATGCTAACAAAAAAAAAGTCCACTGCACGATTTAGTTTTTTCACTGTTGGGGCAAGGCTTAAAGTGATGCTCATGAAAGGAATAATTACATTCATTTCGAATTCAAATCATAAAATACAAGTCAACTAATTAGGTTACTTGTATGGTACTTAGTAATTGATTCCATCTTTATCAATCAAGGTTGCAATGCATCGCCGACAAACATCATCCCTCTTATATAATGTAAGCCCCAGTCATATGTGGAACCAACACACAGAGAAAGGATGCATATATATGATGAATGAGACAACTTTTCCTCCTAACGGCAAACTCCCACAAATTAGTAGTTCTCTAGCGTCTTATCAAATCATTAGTTGATTAAAACAAGGCGCTAAACATAAAACCTTCTTTAATTTTAAAAACTTCAATGGCACTGGTAGTTATGACAACTCCACCTCATGGAAAAAGTTGCTCAATAATAAGCTAGTGTCACACGGATAAAGCTACATCAGAAGATTGATATACTTGCAAAAATATAGCATGCAAGGAATTAAAAGACAGACATAGCATGCAAGGAATTAAAAGACAGACATAGCATGCAAGGAATTAAAAGATAGACATAGCATGCAAGGAATTAAAAGACAGGCCTAGGCAGGATGAGGTACTTAGAGATTCAAACTAAACCTTTGTAATTGTATAATTTCCAGCCTGTGCACACTGTGCAAAGCGAAGCATTTTAATAGCCAGGATTTCATCACCATTAACAGCTTCCAGAGCACTTCTCACAGCAGCTTCAGCAAAGCCCATCTCCACAAGTTTTTGCACCCACTGCTCATCAGGCCACCATAGCTGAAGACAAATTGCAAGTTACAAATGCATAACTCAATTAAAAAGAAAATTACAGATAAAAGTACAAACACATGTGACACTAATAGTAAAATTCCATATCGAAGATGAGACCTTTTCAATAGTGAAGATAGTGACAAATATGCAAGCATATGACTGCTCCATTGGGGTTCCTCTTTTGATCACAAGCCTTTATGGCTTTTCTTTAGTTATAAGCAAAACATCTGAATGTTTCTCAAAAAAACAAAAAAAACACAAAACAAAACAAAACTGAAAGACAGATGCAAACAACAACAGAAAAAAGTCCATTGAATGATTTTATCTTTTTGCCATTGATGGGGCAAGGCTTAAAGTGATGCTCATGAAAGGAATAATTACATTAATTTTGAATTCAAATCATAAAATACAAGTCAACTTATTAGGTTACTTGTATGGTACTTAGTAATTGAATCCAGCTTTACCAATTAAGGTTGTAACGCATCGGCTACAAACATCATCCCTCTTCTATTATGTAAGCCCCAGTCATATGTGGGACCAACACACAGAGAAAGGACGCATATATGTGATGAATGAGACAACTTTCATCCTAAGGGCAAGCTCCCACAGTTTAGCAGTTATCTAACTTCTTATCAAATCATTAGTTGATTAAAACAAGGCTCTAAACATAAAACTTTCTTCTTCAATTTTGAAAATTTTAATAGCAGTGATAGCTATGGCAGCTCAACCACATGGAAAAAGTTGATCAATAATAAGCTAGTGTCACACAGATAAAGCAACATCAGAAGATAGATACGCTTGCAAAAACATAGCATGCAAGAAATTAAAAGACAGGCCTAGGCTAGGTAAGGAACTTAGAGATTCAAACTAAACCTTTCTATATGTATTAATTCTAGATGGTCCAAACTCTGCAAAGCGAAGCATTTTAATGGCCAAGATTTCATCACCATTAACAGCTTCCAAAGCACCTCTCATAGCGGCTTCAGCGAAGCCCATCTCCACAAGTTTTTGCACCTGCTGCTCATCAAGCTGCCACAACTGAAGACAAATTGCAAGTTACAAATGCATACACTCAATTAAAAAAAAAAAAAAATTACAAATAAAAGTACAAACACATGTGACACTAATAGTAAAATTTCATATCGAAGACGAGACCTTTCCAATAGTGAAGATAGTGAGGGATATGCAAGTATATGACTGCTCTATTGAGGTTTCACTTTTCATCACAAGCCTTTATGGCTTTTCATTAGTTATAAGCAAAACATATGAATGTTTCTCAAAAAAAGGAAAAAAAAAAAAAGAAGAAAAAAAAAAAAAGAACTCCTGAATGACAAATGCAAAAAAAATAATTACATTCATTTTGAATTCAAATCATAAAATACAAGTCAACTTATTCGGCTACTTGTATGGTACTTAGTAATTGAATCCAGCTTTATCAATCAAGGTTGTAATGCATCAGCTATAAACATCATCCCTCTTATATCATGTAAGCACCAGTCATATGTGGGACCGACACAGAAAAATGATGCATATATGTGATGAATGAGACTACTTTTCCTCCTAAGGGCAAACTCCCACAGTTTAGCAATCATCTAGCTTCTTATCAAATCATTAGTTGATTAAAACAAGGCACTGAACATAAAACTTTCTTCTTTAAGTTTGAAAACTTTTTCCATTAGTTATGGCAACTCCGCCTAATGGAAAAAGTTGCTCCATAATAAGCTAGTGTCACATGGATAAAGCTACAACAGAAGATAGATATGCTTGCAAAAACATAGCATGCAAGGAACCAAAAGAAAGGCCTAGACTAGATGGGGAACTTAGAGATTCAAACTAAACCTTTGTATTTGTATCATTTCCAACCCGTGCACACTCTGAAAAGCGAAGCATTTTAACAGCCAAGATTTCATTACCATTAACCGCTTCCAGGGCACTTCTCACAACATCTTCAACAAAGCCCATCTCCACAAGTTTTTGCACCCGCTGCTCATCAGGCTGCCATAGCTGAAGAGAAATTGCAAGTTACAAATGCATAGACTCAATTAAAAAGAAAATTACAGATAAAAGTACAAACACATGGAACACTAATAGTAAAGTTCCATATCGAAGATGAGACCTTATCAATAGTGAAGATAGTGACAGATATGCAAGTATATGACTACTCTATCGAGGCTCCTCTTTAGATCACAAGCTTTTATGGCTTTTCTTTAGTTATAAGCAAAACATCTTAGTGTTTCTCAAAAAAAAAAAAAAAAAAAAAAAAGAGAGAAAAAAAAAAAAAAACAAAACAAAACAAAACAAAACTCCTGAATGATAGATGCAAACAAAAAAAATCCACTGCATGATTCTGTTTTTTTGCTGTTGATGAGGCAAGGCTTAAAGTGATGATTATGAAAGGAATGATTACATTCATTTCAAATTCAAATCATAAAATACAAGTCAACTTATTAGGTTACTTGTATGGTACGTAGAAATTGAGTCCAGCTTTATCAATCAAGATTGCCATGCATAGGCTACAAACATCATCCCTCTTATTATGTAAGCCCCAATAATTTGTGGGACCGACACACAAAGAAAGGATGCATATATGTGATGAATGAACAACTTTTCCTCCTAAGGGAAAACTCCCACAGTTTAGCACTTATCTAGCTTCTTATCAAATCATTAGTTGATTAAAACAAGGCGCTGAACATAAAACTTTCTTCTTTCATTTTGAAAACTTCAATGGCACTGATAGTTATGGCAACTCCACCTCATGGAAAAAGTTGCTAAATAATAACCTACTGTCACACAGATAAATCTACATCAGAAGATAGATATGCTTGCAAAAACTTGTTTTTTTTTTTTTTTTGCAAAAACATAGCATGCAAGGAATTAAAAGACAGGCCTAGGCTAGTTGAAAAACTTAGAGATTCAAATTAAACCTTTGTAGTTGTATCATTTCCAGCCCGCGCACACTCTGCGAAGCGAAGCATTTTAATAGCCAAGATCTCATCACCATTAATAGCTTCCAGAGCACTTCTCACAGCAACTTCAGTAAAGCCCATCTCCACAAGTTTTTGCACCCGCTGCTCATCAGGCTGCCATAGCTGAAGGCAAATTGCAAGTTACAAATGCATAGACTCAATTTTTAAATTAAAAAAAAAAAAATTACAGATAAAAGTACAAACACATGTGACACTAATAGTAAAATTCCATATCGAGGACGAGAACTTTTCAATGGTGAAGATAGTGACAGATATGCAAGTATATGACTGCTCTATCGAGGTTCCTCTTTCAATCACAACCATTTATGATTTTTCTTTAGTTATAAGCAATACATCTGAATGTTTCTCGGAAAAAAAAGTCCACTGCATGATTTTGTTTTTTCGCCGTAGATGGGGCAAGGCTTAAAGTGATGCCCATGAAAGGAATAATTACATTCATTTTGAATTCAAAACATAAAATACAAGGGAACTTATTAAGTTACTTGTATGGTACTTAGTAATTGAGTCCAGCTTTATCAATTAAGGTTGCAATGCATCGGCTACAAACATCATCCCTCTTATATTATGTAAGCCCCAGTCATACGTGGGACTGACACAAAGAAAGGATGCATATATGTGATGAATGAGACAACTTTTCCTCCTAAGAGCAAACTCCCACAGTTTAGCTGTGATCTAACTTCTTATCAAATCATTAGTTGATTAAGACAAGGCGCTGAACGTAAAACTTTCTTCTTTAATTTTGAAAACTTCAATGGCACTGATAGTTATGGCAACTCCATCTCATGGAAAAAGTTGCTCGATATTAAGCTAGTGTCACACGGATAAAGCTACATCACAAGATAGATATGCTTGCAAAAACATAGCACGCAAGGAATTAAAAGACAGGCCTAGGCTACATGAGGAACTTAGAGATTCAAACTAAACCTTTCTATATGTATCAATTCCAGCTGGTCCACACTCTGCAAAGCAAAGCATTTTAATAGCCAAGATTTCATCCCCATTAACAGCTTCCAGAGCACTTCCGACAGCTGCTTCAGCAAAGCCCATCTCCACAAGTTTTTGCACCTGCTGCTCATCAGGCTGCCATAGCTGAAGGCAAATTGCAAGTTACAAATGCATAGACTCAATTAAAAAAAAATAATAATAACAGATAAAAGTACAAACACATGTGACACTAATAGTAAAATTCCATATCGAGGACGAGAACTTTTCAATAGTGAAGATAGTGACAGATATGCAAGTATATGACTGCTCTATCGAGGTTCCTCTTTTGATCACAACCATTTATGGGTTTTCTTTAGTTATAAGCAATACATCTGAATGTTTCTCGGAAAAAAAAGATCACTGCATGATTTTGTTTTTCTTCCGTAGATGGGGCAAGGCTTAAAGTGATGTTCATGAAATGAATAATTACATTCATTTCCAATTCAAATCATAAAATACAAGTCAACTTATTAGGATAGTTGTATGGTAATTAGTAATTATCAATCAAGGTTGCAGTACATCAGCTACAAACATCATCCCTCTTATATTATGTAAGCCCCAGTCATATGTGGGACCGACACACAAAGCAAGGACACAGATGTAATGAATGAGACAATTGTTGCTCCTAAGGGCAAACTCCCACAGTTTAGCAGTTATCTAGCTCCTTATCAAATCATTAGTTGATTAAAACAAGGCACAGAACATAAAACTTTCTTCTTTAAATTTGACAACATCAATGGCATTGATAGTTATGGCAACTCCACCTCATGGAAAAAGTTGCTTGATAATAAGCTAGTGTCACACGGATAAAGCAACATCAGAAGATAGATATGCTTGCAAAAACATAGCATGTAAGGAATTAAAAGACAGGCCTAGGCTAGACGTGGAACTTAGAGATTCAAACTAAACCTTTGTATTTGTATCATTTCCAGTCCATGCACACTCTGCAAAGCGAAGCATTTTAATAGCCAAGATTTCATCACCATTAACAGCTTCCAAAGCACTTCTCACAGCAGCTTCTGCAAAGCCCATCCTGATATATTTTTGCACCTGCTGCTTATCAGGCTGCCATAGCTGAAGACAAATTGCAAGTTCCAAATTCATAGACTCAATTAAAAAAAAATAATAATAACAGATAAAAGTACAAACACATGTGACACTAATAGTAAAATTCCATATTGAAGACGAGACCTTTTCAATAGTGAAGATAGTGACAGATATGCAAGTATATGACTACTCTATCGAGGTTCCTTGTTTGATCACAAGCCTTTATGGCCTTTCTTTAATTATAAGCAAAACATCAGAATGTTTCTCAAAAAACAAAACAAAACTCTATAATGACAAATGCAAACCAAAAGAAGAGTGCACTACATGAATTAGTTTTTTCGCCATTGATGGGACAAGGCTTAAAGTGATGCTCATGAAAGGAATAATTACATTCATATTGAATTCAAAACATAAAATACAAGTGAACTTATTAGGTTATTTGTATGGTACTTAGTAATTAAGACCAGCTTTATCAATCAAGGTTGCAACGCATCAGCTACAAACATCATCCCTATTATTATGTAAGCCCCAGTCATATGTAGGACCGACACACAAAGAAAGGATGCATATATGTGATAAATGAGACGACTTTTCCTCCAAAGGGGAAACTCTCACGGTTTAGCTGTGATCTAGTTTCTTATCAGATCATTAGTTGATTACAAGAAGGCGTTGAACATAAAACTTTCTTCTTTAATTTTTAAATCTTCAATGGCACTAATAGTTATGGCAACTCCGCATCATGGAAAAAGTTGCTTGATAATAAGCTACTGTCACACAGATAAAGCTACATCAGAAGATAGATATGCTTTCAAAAACATAGCATGCAAGGAATTAAAAGACGGGTCTAGACTCAATGTGGAACTTAGAGATTCAAACTAAACCCTTGTATTTGTATCATTTCCAGCCCGTGCACACTCTGCAAAGCGAAGTATTTTAATAGCCATGATTTCATCACCATTAACAGCTTCCAGAGAACAACTCACAGCAGCTTCAGCAAAGCCCATCGACACCAGTTTTTGCACCCGCTGCTCATCAGGCTGCCATAGCTGAAAACAAATTCCAAGTTACAAATGCATACACACAATTAAAAAGAAAAATAAGATAAATATAAAAACACATGTGACACTAATAGTAAAATTCCATATTGAAGACAAGAACTTTTCAATAGTGAAGATAGTGACAGATATGCAAGTCTATGACTGCTCCATCGAGGTTCCTCTTTTGATCACAAGACTTTATGGCTTTTCTCTAGTTGTAAGCAAAACATCTGAATGTTTCTCAAAAAGAAAAACAAAACAAAACTCCGGAATGACAAATGCAAAAAAAATAGTCCACTGTATGATTTTGTTTTTTCACTGTTGATGGGGCAAGGCTTAAAGTGATGCGCATGAAAGGAAGAAGTACATTCATTTTGAATTCAAATCATAAAATACAAGTCAACTTGTTAGGTTACTTGCATGGTACTTAGTAATTGAGTCCAGCTTTATCAATCAAGGTTGCAATGCATAAGCTACAAACATCACCGTGTTATATTATGTAAGCCCCAATCATATGTGGGACCGACACACAGAGAAATGATGCATATATGTGATGAATGAGACAACTTTTCTCCTAAGGGCAAATTCCCACAGTATAACAGTTATCTAGCTTCTTATCAAATCATTAGTCGATTAAAACAAGGCACTAAACACAAAACTTTCTTTAATTTTGAAAACTTCAATGGCACTGATAGTTATGGCAACTCCACCTCATGGAAAAACTTGCTCGATAATAAGCTAGTGTCACACAGATGAAGCTACATTAGAAGATAGATATGCTCATAAAGACATAGCATGCAAGGAATTAAAAGACAGGCCTATGCTAGATGACGAACTTAGAGACTCAAACCAAACCTTTCTATATGTTTCAATAGCAGCTGGTCCACAGTCTGCAAAGTGAAGCGTTTTAATAGCCAAGATTTCATCCCCATTAACAGCTTCCAGAGCACTTCTCACAGCTGCTTCAACAAAGCCTATCTCCACAAGTTTTTGCACCTGCTGCTCATCAGGCTGCCATAGCTGAAGACAAATTGCAAGTTACAAATGCATAGACTCAATTAAAATGAATATTACGGATAAAAGTACAAAAACATGTGACACTAATGGTAGAATTCCATATTGAAGACAAGACCTTTTCAATAGTGAAGATAGTGACAGATATGCAAGTATATGACTGCTCTATCGAGGTTCCTCTTTTGATCACAAGCCTTTATGGCTTTTATTTAGTTATAAGGAAAAGATTTGAATGTTTCTCAAAAAAAAAAAGTGATGCTCATGAAAGGAATAATTACATTCATTTTCAATTCATATCATAAAGTACAAGTCAACTTATCAGGTTACTTGTATGGTACTTAGTAATTGAGTCCAATTTTATCAATCAAGGTTGCAATGTATCGTCTGCAAACAT
The DNA here is from genome assembly GCA_023055345.1 of Quercus wislizeni. NCBI lineage: Eukaryota > Viridiplantae > Streptophyta > Magnoliopsida > Fagales > Fagaceae > Quercus > Quercus wislizeni. Next base: position 3,423,952 of record JALGQJ010000003.1, read on the forward strand.
CATCCCTCTTATATTATGTAAGCCCCAGTCATCTGTTGGACCAAGACACAAAGAAAAGGATGCATATATGTGATGAATGAGACAAATTTTCCTCCTAAGGGCAAACTCCCACAGTTTAGCTGTGATCTAACTTCTTATCAAATCATTAGTTGATTAAGACAAGGCGCTGAACGTAAAACTTTCTTCTTCAATTTTGAAAACTTCAATGGCACTGATAGTTATGGCAACTCCATCTCATGGAAAAAGTTGCTCGATATTAAGCTAGTGTCACACAGATAAAGCTACATTATAAGATAGATATGCTTGCAAAAACATAGCACGCAAGGAATTAAAAAACAGGCCTAGGCTACATGAGGAACTTAGAGATTCAAACTAAACCTTTCTATATGTATCAATTCCAGCTGGTCCACACTCTGCAAAGCAAAGCATTTTAATAGCCAAGATTTCATCCCCATTAACAGCTTCCAAAGCACTTCCGACAGCTGCTTCAGCAAAGCCCATCTCCACAAGTTTTTGCACCTGCTGCTCATCAGGCTGCCATAGCTGAAGGCATATTGCAAGTTACAAATGCATAGACTCAATTAAAAAGAAAATTACAGATAAAAGTACAAACACTTGTGACACTAATAGTGAAATTCCATATCAAAGACGAGACGTTTTCAATAGTAAAGATAGTGACAGATAGGCAAGTATATGACTGCTCTATTGAGGTTCCTCTTTTGAACACAAGCCTTTATCGCTTTTCTTTAGTTATAAGCAAAACATCTGAATGTTTCTCAAAAAAAAAATACAAAACAAAACTCCTAAAGGATAGATGCAAAAAAAAAAAAAAAAAATCCATTGCATGATTTTGTTTTTTCGCCGTTGATGGGGCATGGCTAAAAGTGATGCTCATGAAAGGAATAATTACATTCATTTTGAATTCAAATCATAGAATACAAGTCAACTTATTAGGTTACTGTATGGTACTTAGTAATTAAGTCCAGCTTTATCAATCAAGGTTTCAATGCATCGGCTACAAACATCATCCCTCTTATAATATGTAAGCCCCAGTTATATGTGGGACCGACACACAAAGAAAGGATGCATAAACGTGATGAATGAGACAAATTTTCCTCGTAAGGGCAAACTCCCACAGTATTGCAGTTATCTAGCTTCTTATCAAATCATTAGTTGATTAAAACAAGGCGTTTAGCATAAAAATTCTTTAATTTTGAAAATTTCAATGGCACTGATAGTTATGGCAACTCCACCTCATGGAAAAAATTGCTCGATAATAAGCTAGTGTCACACGGATAAAGATACATCAGAAGATAGATATAGCATGCAAGGAATTAAAAGATAGGCCTAGGCGAGATGAGGAAGAGATTCAGACTAAACCTTTGTATTTGTATCATTACCAGCCAATGCACACTCTGCAAAGCGCAGCATTTTAATAGCCAAGATTTCATTACCATAAACATCAGACAGAGCCCTTCTCACATCATACTCACAAAAGCCCATCTTCACAAGTTTTTGCACCTGCTGTTCATAAGGCTGCAGAGAAACAAGAGGAATTTTATATGATGGTTAATTACTTCATCTATGCCACCCTAACCTCAAAAGACAACAAGTAACTTAGCTTAAGCTTCAAGAGGTGATTCAACTACTCGAGCAGATTACAATGTTGAGAAATAAAGGTGTAACAACGAAAATTAAATTATAAAATTAATTGTAATTTTTTTTTTCTTTTTTAGATTAAGAATTGTAACAAAACGCAAAGCTTAAGGGTCCGTTTAATTGTATTGAACTTTTTTTATTCAAGATTTAAGAAATAAAAACGTTGTTACAGATGGTACTAAGATTGTTTTTTGAGGGGTTTTTGGTTTATACCGAGACTTCTGCTGGAAATGCACTTTGCACGGACCCTCTTGCGCAAGGTTCCAATTTCGGACACCGGATCCGCCCTCCAACGCGGCGTTCGGCGAGTCTCCCAGGATTCTTTTTCTTCCACGGAACGCTGAAAAGGACACCCATCCGTCACCGAGAGGTAGTGGCAAAACTGAGATTTTGATGTAAAAATGAGTGAAATTTCCAGCACCGGAAAACCGCGAGTTGTTGTGAATTGTGATTGTACAAGACTCCTTCTTTGTTTTATTTTCCATGAGGATAAAGTATCCAATGGGATTTGAATTGACTTCTTTTTTGAAATGCTTGACTCAAAAAGTATCCAACAGCATCGGCCTCTCTAAAACTCAAAAAGTTTTTTAGCTAATGAACAGTCAAGACAAAGACAAACCCCAATCTTTCTCATAAAACTGATCAAATAAATAAGAGAGAACGCTTATCTGAAAGTAGGTGGCTCATCCTTCGAACTACTCTCTTCGACGGCCATTGATCTCCGCCGGCGATCTCTCTCACTCTCTGAACTAGAGATGACTTTAATTTAGTGGTGGGCAAAGAGGTAGAAGCAAGACAACAAATACAAAAAATAAAAAGAGAAAGAGTGGGTGTATATGGGTGGGTATACGGTGAAGATAGAGAGGAGAAGAGTGGGATTAGGCCTGTCCACGGGTCGGGTCGGTTCGGGTTTGGGCCTGAACCGAAACCGACCCATTTAAGTCGGGTGGATGAATCTTAGACCCGTATTCGACCGAATAGTCGGGTCGGATCCGGTGCTTCGGGTCATCGGATGAGCGGGTCAGAGCTGTCGGTTAGACGGGTTTGGGCTATTAATGTAGGCCCAGTTTTTGAACTTGAATGAAATTTTTGCTGGCCCAATTTTATCAGCCCTTTTAGCCCAAATTAAGGAGTTTGGCAGTTTTAAAAATTATTTGGGTGTCATAATTTTTTAACTTTCCATATAAAACAGTTTGGGCCTTCGTTTTCCCTTATTTTTTTTTAAAAAATGGGGCCTTCAACTAAACTTTCAAATTAAGCAACTTCACTTCCAAATGTATTGGGCATTCAAAACAAAAACTTCCTGGAAAAATACACTCACCAAAGGTCACAAAACAAGCCTTAGTTTTCACTACCTGTTAAGCATTAAATATCCTGAACAAAATACCCCACAACACAAAATAAACCTATTTTTAAATCTGTAATCTGTTCAGCATCCACGCATGGACCACAAAAACTAAACTCATCAATATATATTGTAAAACCTAAACTCATCAATATATATTAGGCATTCAAAACAAAAACTTCCTGGAAAAATACCCTCACCAAAGGTCATAAAACAAGCCATTTTCTACCACTTGTTAAGTATTAAATATCCTGAACAAAATACCCCACAACAACACAAAATAAACCTATTTTTACATCATCTATAGTCTGTTCAGCATCCACACATGGACCACAAAAACTAAACTCATCAATACATATTATATACTGTAAAACCTAAACAAAGAGCACAACACAAGTAACACACAAAATCCTATTTTCACCACCTGTGACTTGTTAAACAGCCACATTGACTACTCAAAAATTACCACAGACAAAACAATACACAAAACAGCAAAACAATACACAAAATGTGTATTTCCATTCCAACAACCACACAACAAGTAATTAATTATAAGAAGGCAGTAAATCAATGTTTCCACAAGGCAGTAAATCATAAGGTAGTAACCTTGCTGGCTATACAATGTTCCCAGCAATATAATTAATTACAAATTATAAAATACCACTGGTATTTCCAAAAAAAAATAGCTTTTCCCAAGCAATAAATGACAAATTCTCAAGCTTATAACTAATAGAAAAGAAAACCTATATGATTCCTAGGATTTCTTTTCTATAAGCATTAAGACTAGTATTGTTAGAAAAGCAATTTACAAAAAAGCTTCCAAAATGTTCCCAAAAAGCTCTACCTCCTTTTCAAAATAAGTGGTTCCGCCTACAAAAGACAAAAAAAATATTTAACAAATAACACGTTACTACCAAGTTACTACCAAGTACCAAATACAAGACCAAATATAAAGGGCAGCAAGCTTATAACAGTAAGAGGCCAAAAGTAGTAACATACCAAGTCATTTATCAATCTTCAACACTAATTATGGGTCGTTTGCCTGAGCTAGAACCTGATTTGGAGCTGGTACTTATTGATGCACTTGATGACTGTTGATTTGAACATGAGACATAGACTATAGGTTCTAGAATTTAAACATATTACCTAAATCATGAAATTCCTCCTCCAATGCCTCAACCTCATCCCTTGATTGGCGATGAGAAATTGGTACTGTGGCTTGAAGCCAGTTTTGTGCACATACAAGGTTTTGAACCATGAGAGGAGAGAGAGAACTTCGAAATGGATCAACAATGCAGCCTCCGGTGCTAAAAGCTGACTCAGATGCAACAGTCGAAACTGGTACAGCCAGCACATCTTTAGCCACTTTGGACAACATTGGGTACCTACTAGAATTGTCCTTCCACCACCCCAACACCTCAAAATTCACATCCATTCTACCATCACAATTTTCAGCTAAATACTTGTCAACCTCATTACTACAACCTACAGATTGCTCAGCTTCTAGGAAAAGCTCATACCGAGAGTGAACCATCACATATGGATCACTTACATCACCTACCATTGGTGTCCTCTCACCCCCACTTGGTTCTTGCACATTTGAGGAATTAACAGAACAGAAAAAAGTATACAACTTCATCAAAACAGCTTTCACCTTATCAACCATCACATTCCCCACTTCATTCCCATAAATTTCAGAAAATGAAAACTTCAAAAACCTCAATTTTTTTCGTGGATCAAGAACCACAGCCACATACAAAAGTGGATTAATTTTATCACCTTCCCCCCAATACTTCTCAAACTTAGTTTGCATGTTTGTGGCTGTGTTTTTCAAGAGGTTGTTTTGGGATTTGACTAAATGAGAAATACTTTCTTGAATAACAAATATTTCATCAAAAAAGGCATTTGAGGTCACATACAAAGAGCCGGAGAACTTCTTTGTTGCATTGTAAAAAAGCCTCAAGAAAGTCACAAATGCCCTACAGTTTTGGAAATCACTCATACAAGGAGATCCCAAACCACCACTATCTTCCTTGCTCCTAAAATATGATGAATAACCATCATCTTCAAAGTCCATCCTAAGGAATACTTTCTCGAATTTTTCAGCAGTTTCTAGCATAAGGTAAGTTGAGTTCCACCTAGTAGGTACATCTAGACAAAGAAGACTCTTGGACTCCATACCTAACCTCTCCATAAAATTCCTAAAGGTTTGATTTCTATTGGGCGAGGACTTCACATACCTCACAGCTTCACGCACCCTAGCAACAGATGCATCAATTTCTTTCAAACCCTCCCCAACAATGAGATTTAGGATATGGGCACAACACCTCATGTGCATTAACTCATTTCCTAAAACTGTCCCATTCCAATCTTTTGTTACCCTTTGTAAAAATTTAATTGTGGTTAAATTGGAACTAGCATTATCCACTGTCAAAGTGAATATGCCATCAATACCCCACTCACGCAAAGACATCTCAATCTTTCTACCTATAGTCTCCCCCTTATGATCTTCAACTTGACAAAAATTTAAAATTCTCTTATGCAACTTCCAAGCATCATCAATAAAGTGACAAGTTAGACACATATAATTCAAATTTTGTAAAGAAGTCCATGTGTCCGTAGTAAGACACACCCTACAACCCTTCAAAGATTTCCTTAGCTTCTCTCTCTCACTATTATAAATTCCAATCACATCTCTAGCCACAGTTTGACGAGATGGAATATCTTTTACACGAAGCTTAGGTTGTAAGGTTGTTACATATTTCTTAAACCCATAACCCTCAACACACCTAAAAGGCAATTCATCAATTATAATCATTTCAGCTAGTGCCTTTCTAGAAGCCTCAACAGAAAAAGCTGTTGACACAAGTTTGAACCCCTCATCTCCATCATTTTTAGGTTCAAAAGCTAAGGTTTTCTGCCCTTTATCTTCCTTATTAGGGTTCTTGGGACAAATTGTCACATGAGCTAACAAATTACTAGTACCACAACTCTTACTATCAGCCAGATATGATTTTTTACAGTAATTACATACAGCCATAGTGATACCCTCATCTACCTTTACTTTTTCAAAATGATTCCAAGCTAAAGACTTTTTCCTACCACTACCAGTACCAGTTTTACTCACTACACTAGGTGGAACTAAGGGCAACTCACCATCAGTAACTTCAGCTTGGGTTGCAGCAGCAGCCTCTTGGGTGGCAGTGGCAGTAGCACCATCCGCTTGGGTAGAAACAAAGGGAGCATTAGTGGAGGAATCCATGACCTAAAAAATCAAACATAGAAATTAGCAAACTAGAACAACAACAATTAATAATAACAATCAAACAAACCAAAAAGGAAAATCTTTGATGCTTGAATCCAGATAACAGTATTCTACATAAAATTATAACATAAAAAAGAACAAAATCCCAACTTTTAACCCAAAACACAAAGGGAAACAAAAATCATACCTTCAAGAAATTAGGGGTGTTGGAGTTATGAATTTGAAGACTGAAAACCCCACTTGGACAACTTTCAATTCCTGAGTAAAATTAAAATAAGAACAGAATTAATCAAACAAATAAACAAAGAACAAAAAACTAGGGAGTTTATTTGATTTTTAACAGTATAAATTTTACTAAATAATAAAAGCTGAAACATTGAACACATCTACAACAACTTAAGTTACATGCATCAACTCTACGTCTCTAACAAAAAAATAACAAAATCCCAACTTTGAACACAAAAAACAAAGGGAAACAAAAATCATACCTTAAAAAACCGTGGGTGTTAATTTCAAGTTTGAAGACTGAAAACCCCACATGTACAACTTTCAATTCCTGAATAAATTTTAAATAGGAAAAAAATTAATCAAACTACTGAAGAAAAAACAAAGAACAAAAGTAAATGGTTAAGGTTTCAACTATTTCTACTTAGGGTTTCAAATTATAAAACTTTGGGTTTTATTTTATTTTAACAGTAGATTTTCATAACATATATAAATCAATGAGACTGAAAAAAAGAGAGATGAGAAAAAGAGAACACATACCCTAGGTTCAACCCATATGATCGGCGGCAGGGAGAGGAGTGGCTGGTGGTGGTGGCGGCGGCGGCGGCGGCTAGGTGTGAAGAACTTGTAGTGAGAAGCTAGGGTTTGGAGTCTTTGGACCTTGGAGTAGAGAGAGGCAAAGTGAGAACTGAGTTTTTGAGAGTGTGGTTTGTTCATCGGTGAGAAGCTTTTAAAGAGTGAAGATTTGAGATTTCGTATGAAATTGGTGAAGGGAGTAAGGGACTGGCGGACTGCAGAGATTAGAGAGTGAGAGACAGATCGGGTTTGTGTGAGACTAGAGGATTTGGTGAAGAAATTTCAGGCTTTTGATTTGAGTATTTGTCTGAGACTGCAGAGATTAGAGAGTGAGAGACAGATCGGGTTTGTGTGAGACTAGAGGATTTGGTGAAGAAATTTCAGGCTTTTGATTTGAGTATTTGTCTGAGATAGAGAGAGAGAGAGAGAGATAGGGAGAAGGTGAAAACGTTTGAGACTTGAGAGTTGAGAGTTGGGTCTGTGTCTGAGAGACTAAGAGTGAGAGATATGAGATTGAGATTAGAGATGAAGACTGAAGAGAGATGAAGGCCGTTGATCTTGATCTTGATTCGGTGAACGGGTGAAGACTGAAGTGTGAGAGAGAGTCATTGAGATTTGTGATTTGATATATCTAATCAAATATTTCAAATTTAATTGTGACCGTCAGATTGTGAGATCAGTTTAATTTCAACCGTTGATTTGTAATTGCTAGCTGTAGAGTTTAAGTGATAGGGCCGGGCTGTACTGCTGTAGATTAGACATTTAGACTGACTGAGTACTGAGAATTGGTATTATTATAACTTTATAATTTTATAACCGTTGATTTTAAACGTTTGTTTCTTAAAAAAAAAAAAAAAAAAAAAAGATTTCAATGGCTGGATTTGAAATTGGGTAGTTATGCCCAAAAATGGTTGATCAGCATTCAGCACGTTACCCACTTACCCACTAACCAAAGCGTGACATGACTTAGTGATGTGGGTGCTTCAGACTGACTGTGTGTTATTTTAGCAAATATTCGGTCGGGTCGGGTTATTCGGATTTGTTAGTGTGTAACCCGAAACCCGAACCGAATAATCGGTTCTTCTTAAAACAGTAACCGTATCCGACCAGTACATGTACTCGGATTCATCCGTGGACCTTCGGGTCGGGCGGATATGGTCGGGCGGGTCGGATACCACGGGTCGCTGGACAGCCCTAAGTGGGATACGTGTGTGGAGGAAAAAAAACCAAGAAGGAAAAAAGAAAAAAGAATAAAGAAAATGAAGATATAGAGAGGCGAAGAGTAGGTACGTGTGTGGTGGAGAAAAAGCTAAGAGGGGAAAAAAAAAAAAGTTTTTGGGTTGTGCCAAATTTGTTAAAGATCACAAAGATTTTGATAAATTTTAAGACTAAAATAAATTAGATGAATTTCAATTATATAGAATTTTTTAAAAACTTGCAAATGACTAAGTGTGTGTTTAGTATTGGCTTAAAAGGTCAGTTTTTTATATTTTACTATATAACTTATTTTTACTATTATTAATAGGTCTCTTCACACTTTTTGATACTATTAATGGGTTTCACTGTATTATTTCAACAACTTTTTAATTATATCTACAGTACTTTCCGCAAAAAGTTTTTAATTTTAACTAAATAAACTGTTCCTAAACAGACATTAAGTAAATTTTATAAATTTCAAATTATAATAAAGTTTAATATAAAAAATGAATAAAGTTTAGCTACAAAATTGGTCTTACTCTATAAAATAATATTCTTTATACACATCAAATTTTGTGTTAATGAATATTATTTATTATATGATCTATAAGCTTATATTTTATGTATAATTTTAAACTACAAAACTTGCAATTTAAATAATTTTATTGATGACATATCTATTAATTTTTTATTTTTTATAAATTTTGTAAGCATGAAAGATATAAGGAAAAAATGTAATCCAATAGTGTATTTGTCAAATTTCACCTCAAATAGAAATATATTGAGTAAAGTTGTAGTCTTAAACTACAACTAATTTTACAGCTAAATTTTGTCATATAAAAAATAATATAAACATTAAAATTAAAATTATGTGATACAACTAGTCAATAACTTACTGTATCATTGTCACAAGTACTCTCCGAGATTTTAAGAAAACTAGCAAGGGTTGCATGTGCTGGCCCTTGAGTGAGAAAATTTAAGATAAATTTTTTTTTTGAAGTAGTATCAAACCATGTATTTAAATTTAGAATAGCCATTTAACATATGGCTATCTATTTAGTACGATAATTTCTTAGGAAAATGTATTTGGTATCAAATAATACCATGTCAGTGATATCAAAATCTAATAAGTGTGAGACATATCAGCAAAAAATAACTAACCCACTAACAATTGAAAAACGTGTTAGTGGATAGTTATTTTTACACACGTCTTTCGTTTATTGGATTTTGATACGGATAGTGTGGTATCATTTAATATAAGATACTTTTTTCATTTCATAGAATCTATTTACTAAAGACAATATATATCTACTTACAAAAAAATTCTACTAAGAATGATAACAAATGTTGTCATCTTCCAACAATAAACAACTAAGGTTTGATAAAAATATTGCCACAATATTTAAATTTTCGCAATAAATGATGACATATGCTACAATTGATGCTTTTCATCAAATTAAATATTTATAACTATTTGCAATGAATATTTTATTATTCATACTTCCTTCTTTATCATTTTATTTTATGAGCTTAATTACGATGCTTAGCTTACTTAATTTTTAATGAACACATTTTAAAGGACGAAAACAAATAACAAAATAACAAAAAAACATATGTCATTGAAGTTTCTATTAGATAAAATTATAAATTTAGAAAATTTAAACCACTAATAAATTAGTACTCTCTAGGTAACAAATAGAATACCATACATCACTATTTTTACTTTTTAAGTATGACTAACATATAAAACTCAAAATACACGAAGAAGATTTTTGGGACATTAAAATTTCGTGAGGCATTTTAGATATTGTACAATGAAATATTCTATGAATTATAAGATTTTGTTAAGGTTTAACTAAGAGAGTAACAACATGAACCATATACTTGTCTACAAAATATAAAAGATAAAATTATTCAACCTTAAAGTTGGGAGATGAAACTACCTCAAATATAAAGGGGAAAATACTTTTTTCCATAATTCTTTTTTTGTTAGTAAAACTATGTGTTTTTTACTTTAACCAATGTGTTGAAAAAATAAAAAGTCTGCCCAAGAAAACTGTCCATAAAACTATGAATTTTGGCTCAACGAATTGGCTAAACCAAAAAAAAAAAAAAAAAAAGTGTCAGGAACACAATAAATGTCACGATATTTTTTCAATACCTTTATTTTACCTATGTTGAGCACCAGTATATGATATTTTATAATTTTATTTTAGAATAATGTTACATTCACAACATTTTCACAACAAATTTTAGGTAGTAAATTGTTATTGGTTTTCAATTGGAACAACCACTTTAAACTATGCATTAAAGGAAACAACAAACAAAAAACCAACAAAAGAAAATTATGTGTGAAACATTGAATTTTTGCTCATCAAATTTGACTAAACCAAAAAATAAATTTAGGAACACAAAAAAATATCACAATATTTTCACAATGTCTTTATTTTCAGCCGTGGTAAGTTTTGGTCTAATATAATATTATTATTTATTTGATAGAAATGTCTTCTTCATAATATTTTCATAACAAATTCTAGATGACAAGTTGTTATTGATTTTAAAATGGATCCATGACTGATATTATTTTTTTATCCATCAATAGTAGCTTACTTATGATTTGTTGTGAAATTAATTTGAAAATGTTGTGGACTTGGTTTTTATTTATTTATTTGATCTATAGGAAACTAAGATGTCAACAATTGTAAAAATATTGTGATAACAACAAGTGTTACAACATTTTCACAAAATATTTATTTCCAGTTGTGGTTGGTCATATTCTCATATTTTATTATTTTATTTCGATCTATAAGAAATTGATACCTTAATAATTGTGAAAATATTATAAAATTTGTTGTGTCAGTATAACAATATATATGCCAACTCATATAAATATATATAAATAAATATATATATATATATATATATTTTAAAAAAGAGCACAAACCAATGACTGAAAAAGGAAAAAAAAAAAAAAAAACCAATGAAGTGATGAACAATACATATTGAGTAAACTAAAAAATATTGTAGCTTTTATCCATTCACACAACAAGTGTTATAACATTTTCACAAAACATTTATTTTCAGTTGTAATTGGCCAAAGTCTCATTTTATTATTTTATTTCGACCTATAAGAAATTGGCACCTCAATAATTGCGAAAATATTGTAAAATTTTTAGTGTCAGTATAAAAAATATATATACCAGCTCATATAAATATATATTTTTAAAAAAAGCACAAACCAATGACTAAAAAAAAAAAGAAAAAAAAAACTATAGCTACTGTAGCTATTGTGTTAATTGAACAAACCAGAAAACACTGTAACCACTGTAGTTACGCGCATTGACACTTTTTATATATAGATACGGTCAAACAATGTAAAAAATATTATGGTTAAGGGATTTACTTAAAAATATAATAATTGGGAATGAATAAATAAATATTAAAAAAAGAAATTTTATAAAAATATATATATTAAAAAAAGAATGAAAAAATAATATTTAAAAAAAATGGGTTTATTTTTCAAACGGAATAAAAATTTGAAGGTGCTTGGATGGTTCGGCAAAGTAAAAAAGGAAAGAGAAGGGAGAGGAGAGAGTGTTACTTTTTTAGGGTATAACGGTATTTTGAATATATGAGGTGCATCCATTTTAATTGATTGTCATTTGTCACAGACGCGGAGAGAGTGTACTAGTTACTTTTTCCGCAAGTCTTTGCTGAAGTCTTTCTCTCATCAAAAAAGGGTGCTCTTCTCAGTCTCTCCTATCTCATTTCTCTCTCTCACAAACTCAGATCAGGTAAGGAAATTTCGATCTTCGTGTGTTTTATTTGTTTTTCTTTCCTTAATAATTCTCAATCAGTGAATTTGCTATCAGCTTTATGAATATTGTTTTTGAAAATCTTTGATATTTTTTTATTTCATTGATTTCTATTAGATTGCAGATTTACGGATATCACAAAAATTATATCTATTTCTACAACCCCAATCTTTAAAAAGGCCCCAAAAGACTCACCAAAGCTATATCCAATTTCACCAAATTTTCTCTTTCACTTGATTAAAGAAAAACAGAATTGATGAAAAAATCTTTTCTATAAGGGAGGTTAATTAGTACATGGTCAAGTATTATTTGAATTTGAACTCCAAATCTTAGAACCCATTTTTCTCGCATCTGTAGCAATATTTGCGGGGTTTGTTGGAATTGCTCCACAATGCTGCATAGGCCAAGGGTGAGGCAACGGCTACTTCTACTTCTTTATTATTGATCTCCATATTTTTGTTATCTTATATATATATATATATATATATATATATATATATATATATATTCTAGAAAATTTTGTAAATATATTGTTACTGTTTAAATTATTGTGGAAATTATGATATTTTAATAATGGGCATGAAGCCTAGTTGAGTGTGTATGGTTATGATCAAGAGTTCAATTCTATTAATTTAAGTGTATATATGTGTGAAGCTCACTCTTGGAACCTGGCCCTTGCCTCCCAAACCCCCCACAAGTTTTTTTTAGAGATAATTACAATATACTGTTAACTCTATAGCTTGAACTCTTTCCCTCCTAAATCTCCGAACACTTTGTGCATGAGGAGGTGCCAATTCAGCTACAAAGTCCTTGGCTTTTTGGAAATTTTCTTTATGCCACAATTAAATCATTTATTTTCTATAAGTTAAACTTTATCATATGCTTTTGTTTGTTGTTTTTCTAAGATTATGTCATTTTTTACATCTATGTTGATGTTTATCTTATTGTGTTTGAGTTGTGTATAATATTGGGAAATTGTTATGCCTCTTTTCTTATTTCACTTACCTAAAATAAGGAATTAATTAAATATGTGACATATGACATGTTCTATTTTTTTTTTTTTTTTGGAAGATTTGGAGTCATCTTTTTGGCTGTTAGGAGCCTTGTAAATTAGTAACATAGTATATTATCCTTAATTATGAAAACCATGAATCCTTTATTAAATAAATAAATAAAAATTATTTTAGTTATCCAAGTGCTGAGTGGCTCCACTTTTAAAAGCTTTTGGGCCGTGATAGTTTCACATCACTTATTGCACTTTTTCAGTACACTACTCCAACAGCAACACCCTTAAATAATCTCCAGTTAGCTATCCCAATTCCACCTAACTATTCTTCTTATTATTCGTGAATAACAAAATCTTGTAAACAAACACAAGCATTTTTTCATATAAAAAAAGAAAGAAAACAAAACACAAACATTTTAGCTACTAAATTCCTTCTCCCCCTCCATCCAAAAAAAGCTGCCATTTCCCTAAGAATTTCCCCTCTTAAAATGCCAACATAGAAAATGAACTATTATGGTAAGTGGGAAGTTTTTGTTAGATATTACAGCTCGCTTTGGATATTGACTAATAAGATACGAAATTACAATTCTGTTTGACCGCAATGACCAGTATGGTGCTTAGAAATTTTCTCAGAGTTAAAAGTTTCATAAAGAAACTTCCATAATATTGCAATGAAAGCAGCATCAGTATGGCACTTAAAAGTTTAAAGAGTTACTGGTCACACCGAAAGCAAGCTGCCTTTAAAGGCTCCTCTTGCTTGCATTCACCCTCTTCCAAATTTGTCATTCACTTTCCTGAGTTATATTGACAACCCCTTAATAATTTTCTTTCTCATCCTTCCAGATCTTTACAACAGTCTGCTCATAAATCTTGATGGCTCCTGTGATCAGCAAAGGAGCCTCATCTTCCTCTTTCACCCAACAACCCAAGAACTTTGATGTCTTCTTGAGTTTCAGAGGTGAAGATACCCGTTATGGTTTTATTAGCCATTTGTATGAGGCTTTGCATTTAAGGGGTATTCACACCTTCATCGATGATAATCTCCAAAGAGGAGAAAAAATTTCTACAGAGCTTCTGAAAACCATTGAGAACTCAACAATATCAATAATTGTATTCTCTGAAAACTATGCATCATCCACTTGGTGTTTGGATGAGCTAGTCAAGATTGTTGAGTGCAAGAAGAATGACCAATTGGTGCGACCGATTTTTTACAATGTGGACCCATCAGATGTACGTAACCAAAATGGAAAGTTTGGAAAAGCTCTAGCTAAATATGAAAAAAACATTAAGCACAACAAGAAAGTACAAAGATGGAGAAACGCTCTCCAAGAAGCAGCCAATATATCTGGTTGGCATTACCAGCATAGGTATGTATTCAATGACAATTCTTGTACTTTTTATGAGTTTTAGTGGTTTGTTTTGACCCCCAATTTTTGGCCAAATTATGAATCTACATTTTTTTTTCCTTCATATCTTTTATTATAGAAGTTAGCTCGCAATGGTATAAACTAGAAAGATGATATTTTTTTTGGAGAATTGGTAGAAAGAAGAATTTAAATGTACATTACCTTACCAATTAAATAGGAGTTTCACCGACATATTATTCATCTTAAATTTTTTTAAAAGCTTCCTCAATAATTTATTTCTATTATTAAAAGTGAGTTTTAGTAAGTTTCAGTTGTCACCTAACTAGATTTTCCACGCAACTTCATGTTAAAATTATAGTTATCAAAATTGTACCAAACTGATGATTGAACTGTCAAGCTAGTGAATCATATGAAATTCTGGATTGGTATGAAGGAAACTGTCATATTTTTTATTTTTAAAAAGGATTAAACCATGAAAAACCACTAGGATTTTTAGAAAAATACCAAACTGCATGATTTTATTCAATCTGTTTGGTTTTTAATATTTAAGTCATTTTGATCAATTCAAAATGTCCTATTATTTAGTCATTTTTATATACTAGTATATGTTAAATTCTATATTTAAATAAATTTTCTAAACAATAATATTCTATTAATTTCATTCTATGTTATACCTACATATTTATGGACTAATTGAATACCATTGCATTTTTTAATAGTATCTTCATTTTTTTTTGTATATTTTTTTTAATTCATTCTTACTTAAAATAAATTAATTATTTGTCTAACGGTTGAGCCAGTGACACAATTGTTGAACCAATGAACCACCGTACTACTCCCTTGACGGTTTAATACTTAATTGTTTTGATAACAATGCCTAAAAGCTAAAAATACTTTCCCAACAAAAAAGAAAGTGCTAACATAATGATGGTTATTGATTTATAAATTAGTACATGCCACTCACTTTAATTGCTAATATTTCACATTTAATGCACACGCCGAACATCTTAAATATGGTTTGTCTTCATATTTCTATTTTTTGGTCTAACTCTTTTTTATTTTTTATTTTTTTTAATGATGTAATGTGAATGACAGTGGCAGCGAGTCCAAATTTATCCAAGGAATTGTTGAAGAGATCTCAAATTCTAAATTAAATCACAAGCCATTATCTATTGCTCGATACCCTGTTGGAATAAATTATCGTGTAAAGACCATTCTTTCAGATATTGAGTCAAATGATGCTCCCATGATAGGGATCTATGGCCCTGGTGGAATAGGTAAGACCACAATTGCAAAAGCTATTTTTAATAGAATTTGTGATCATTTTGATGGATTTTGTTATCTAGAAAATTTTAGAGAAAAATCTGGGACAAATAATGGTGTAATCGAACTACAAGAGACACTTCTTTTTGAGATCTTAAAGGATAGAAATTTAAAGGTGGGTAACAAATCTAGAGGAGTCAATATGATAATGGAAAGACTTTCTTTTAAGAGGATTCTCTTAGTTCTCGATGATGTGGATAAATGGGTCCAGATAGAAAATTTGCTTGGAGGATGTGATTGGCTTGCTTCTGGAAGCAAAATCATTATAACAACAAGAGACAAACACTTGGGAGCTACTCTTGGAAAATGTTTTTCAACGTACGAGGTTAAGGAATTAGATCAAGATGAAGCTCTTGAACTCTTTAGTATGCATGCCTTCCGAAGCAACAAACCCAAAAAAGATTATTTGGAACTTGCAAATCAAGTTATAAAATATACCAAGGGACTTCCATTAGCTCTAGTAATAATGGGCGCTGATTTGTGTGGAAGATCTAAACCTGAATGGAAAAGTGCAATAGATAAGTATGAAAAAATTCCTAACAAAGAAATTCAAAAAGTACTTGAAATAAGCTATGAAGGATTGGATGAAGCTGAACAAGATATTTTCCTCGATATTGCATGTTTTTTTAAGGGATTTCATAAGAAGTATGTCATGGATGTACTAGATTCTTGCGATTTACATCCAATTTATGGAATTCAAAAACTTATTGATGTGTGTCTAATAATTGTTGATCAATATGACAAATTGTCAATGCATGATTTGCTACAACAAATGGGTAAGGACATTGTTCGACGGGAATCACCACAACTACCTGGAGAGCGTAGTAGACTATGGCATTATGAGGATGTTCTTGATGTACTAACTGAAAATACGGTATGCATCATTTTAATTTATTTTTCAAAAGGCATATGTATTGATTTTTATTCCGTTTAAATGTGGAAGAAAATTTAAGTTTATTAGTTTGGTTTTTGTTTAAGTTTACTGTCATTAATACTTTTTATTGTATATTGTGATTCACTTAATGCTTTGTCTAACTAGGGGTCAAAAAAAGTTCGAGGCATAATGATATGCTCAGATGAACCATCAAAGATTCAATTAGAGCCTCATTGTCTTGAAAAGATGAAAAATCTCAAGTTTCTTATAGCTAGTAATGTAGAGATTGGTGCAAATCTTGAAAATATTCCCAACGGATTAAGGGTGCTTGATTGGCGTGGATTTCCTTTATCTTCCTTACCATCTAATTTTCATCCTCAAAAGCTCACTGTACTTAACATGCCAGAAAGTAGGGTTATATTGTACAAGCTTCTCGAGGTATAATTTTATTTATTTATAATTTATAATTACTTCATTAATGATTGAACTATATCTTAACATTTGTTGAAGTTAATTTTGATTTTTTTTTTCTATAGAGCATACAGTGTAAAAGCTTGGTATATATGAATTTCCAATCCTGTCAATGCATTAGGGAATTGCCTGACTTATCGATTGCCAGCCCAAACATAAAGCAATTGAATCTTCGTGAATGTATGAAATTACTCAAGGTTCATGACTCTAATGGATGTCTTGATAAGCTTGAAAGTTGGGACCTTACGGGTTGCATTGAACTTCAAATTCTTCCAAGCTGCATTAAGATGAAATCTCTTAAATTTTTAATTCTTTACGAGTGCAATAGGTTTGAGAGGTTCCCTGATATTCCACAAGAAATGGAAAATTTAAAGTTCCTAAGTTTGGCATACACTGCCATTAGAGAGCTTCCTTCATCATTTGGGAATCTCATTGGGCTTGAGCGATTAGATATAGGTTCCTATTTCTATTCGTGTCATCTTCCAAGTAGCATCTATAAATTGCAATATCTTCGCAAACTCATTCTTCATGGCAATGTCCAGTTTGCAAAGGACATGGAGATAGGTAGACAAGCACTATGCAATTCTTATGGTGGCTTTTCAAAATATGGCTTTCTGATGTTGAATCTTGTAAAAAATTTGTCTTCTTGTTTCCACCTCTCAAAGAAATGTTTATTATCAGGGAGTGAAAATTTGAACATCCGAGATAGCATTATGAGATTCAATGGATTAGATTTTCTTCTAATTGAGGATTCTATGTTCCTTAAGAAAATTCCGAAGCTTCCAGAAAGTATAAGATCTGTGTATGTGTCAAACTGCATCTCGTTGAATTCAAATTCATTAAGAAAACTATTCCTTCAGGTACCTCTCTCTTATAAAGAAACAATTTTGGTTACCTTTCCAAATACTTTACTAGTTTTGGTAATTTCCAATTTCTGAAATTTACTAATTGCATGCAGTTTGGAAGAAATTTAGAGCTTTCACCAAATATGAAATGTTCAGGTGTGAAAGGCAATGTTTTTGTGGTCTCCCATTCACATCAGATTGATTACTCTTCTCAGCTCTCCCTCTCCAAGTTCTTCCTAATTGAAGAAGAGTTACGTTCAAATCTAGATGTGTATCTGATTGATTTTGGAGAGAGATATAATATTATAGTACCAGAAAAGAAGATTCCAAAGTGGTTCAACCATCAAAGCATTGAAAGCTCCATATCATTCTGGGTTGGTCCAAAATTTCCAACATTTGCCTTTTGTATTGCTTTTCATCTAGTTCCGTTGAAAGACAGTTATGCAAATAATGATAAGTGCGGTTCTCTCCGTGATGATATAATCAGTTGGGTTTGTGTTGTCAACATTTCCATCAATGGTCATATGCAACCTTTCATGCGACAGCCGATCTTTCAAGGTTTGAAGTGTGATCATTTATGGTTTTACGGTGTACCTCAAAGCCAATTGCAGCAGAAATTTGGAGACTTGTTGCAAGGTGATCAGAATCATGTTGAGGTTTCATGTAAAATCTCTCATTGGACAAGTGAATTTGGAAAATTTGCACCTATCATTGCAAGGATGGGGGCACATGTGGAATGCACTTGTCCTCCTCAAAATGTTGGTGACTACTCTGAGATCACACCTTTACTACCTCCTTTCTCCACTTCCAATGGACTTAGACGCAGGAGAACCTCAACCTCCTCTAATCACTGATGACACCAACTGTCTTTCTTTGACATCTGATTATAAGCTTCCAATTGATATAGCAAATTTGGGTTTCATTTGTGTTCTTCTTCAATGGGCCAGCCCTCCATAAAAGATGACACCATCTTCAATTGATAGCCAACATTAAAGAAATTGAGAATCTCTTAATCAAATTTCAAAGAAATATGCCCAGGTATCATTATTCAATTGAAAGTTGAAATTGTTTTCCTTTGCATCATCTCTATTCGATTTCTTTACATTGTTGAATGCCGGAGTTTGTCTCCCTCTTTTGCTTTATTTGATTTGCATCTTTGGTGGTATTTGTCACTTCCCATTCTCTCTCTAAATTCAAAGGCTCATATGTACAGAAACTAATTCAATTTGAGAGGACATTAATGCAAGGAAAAAGCAGAATTAATGGTTGTTTTATTTGTAATGGTTACAAGAGTTTTCGAAATTATTTGAGAAAAAAGCATTAAATTGTTCTAGTTGATGGACCAGTAAAATTGAGAGGCCTATGCTTTTTAAGACTCACAAAGAACCATCTCATTTCCATAGTCAAGAGATTACTTGTACTTATTAGAATTGTTGTTCACTAGTTGAGCGTATTTGTTATGGGGTGTTGAAGGGGCTCACTGGAATAGTAGTATTAGTTCTAGAATAGATAGCTTGAGTGAATGTTGTTGGAAAGTTAAGGTTTGATTGATGGAATGGTCATGGTGCCATTGATTTTCAGCTAGAAGACTCTGTCCAAACACAATCATTGAAAGTTGTTTGAGTTAAAACAATTTTACAAAGTGGTTAGGTCTGCAAGATTTGGCAAAACTAATTACTAAGTATTTAACTAGGAGTGACTTAAAATCTCAGGAATAGATTTTGTTCCCTTCAAAAAATAGATAAATAATGGTTTTTATTTTACTTGAATAGTTCATGATTTTAATTGTCTAAAATGTAGTTGAATTTGATGATTGTGATAAAAGATGGGTTTGAATAAGCTTGGGCAATTGGGAACTTAATGCTATGATCACCTGTTTAGACCTTTGCATAGGAGAAAGCCATTTCTCAATGTTGATTTCCCTCTGGTTGTTTGTGGGAAATGGACCAGTAGTTATTTTATTTTTGTTGTACTTACAGAAATGTAGTTGGCTCCACTTGGATATTTAAATAAGAGTGCAATTATGCTTCTATGTAGTGAGAAATCTTATGCATGGATCAGCTTTTTTGCTAGTTGGACATGTTTTTAATACATTTCTGTTGAAAATTTTTGCCTTATAACTCATGGCTGCACCCTTTCTTTGTATTCAAACTTTGCAGTCTCCAAACTAACAATTTGTTTAGTATATAATTTTGTATCCTTTGCTTTGATGTAAATTCTTTTTTCTTATGCTAACCTGCTGTCCGATGTTTTCTTTTATAGGCATTTATATGATCTTCTCACTCTTGCCTTTAAATGCAAAAGTCCTTTTCCTTGGAAGGCTAAGGACTTGAAATAATGATAAGTGCGATTCTCTCCGTGATGATATAATCAATTGGGTTTGTGTTGTCAACATTTTCATCAATGGTAATATGCAACCTTTCATGTGGCAGCTGATCTTTCAGGGTCTGAAGTGTGATCATTTGTGGTTTTACGGTGTACCTCATAGCCAGTTGCAGCAAAATTTGGAGACTTTTTGCAAGGTAATCAGAATCATGTTGAGGTTTCATGAGAGATGAGGTTTCCTGTAAAATCTCTCATTGGACAAGTTAATTCAGAAAATTTGCACCCGTCATTGCAAGGATGGGGGCACATGTGGAATATACTTGTCCTCCTCAAAATGTTGGTGACAACTCTGAGCTTGCACCTTTATTACCTCCTTTCTCCACTCCCAATGGATTCAGACGTAGGAGAACCTCAACCTCCTCTAATCACTGATGACACCAGTTGTCTTTTTTTGACATCTGATTCTAAGCTTCCAATTGATATAGCAAATTTGGGTTTGATTTGTGTTCTTCAATGGGCCATCCCTCCATAAAAGATGACACCATCTTCAATTGATAGCCAACATTAAAGAAATTGAGAATCTTTTAAGTCAAATTTCAAAGAAATATGCTCAGGTACTATTATTCAATTGAAAGTTGAAACTGTTTTACTTTGTATCATGTCTATTCGATTTCTTTACATTGTTGAATGTCGGAGTATGTCTCCCTCTTTTGCTTTGTTCGATTTGCGTCTTTAGTGGTACTTGTCACTTCCCATTATCTTTCTCTAAATTCAAAGGCTCATATGTACAGAAACTAATTCAATTTGAGAGGACATTAATGCAAAGAAAAAGCAGAATTGATGGTCATTTTATTTATTGTTGAATTCAATTTCTTGTAATGGTTACAAGAGTTTTCAAAATTACTTGAGAAAAAAGCATTAAATTTATCTAGTTAATGGACTAGTAAAGTCGAAAGGCCTATGCTTTTTAAGACTCACAAAAAACCATCTCATTGCCATAGTCAAGAGATTACTTGTACAGATTAGAACTGTTGTTCATTAGTTGAGCGTATTTGTTATGGGGTGTTGAAGGGGCTCATTGGTATAGTGGTATTAGTTCTAAAATAGGTAGCTTGAGTGAATGTTGTTGGAAAGTTAAGGTTTGATTGATGGAATGGTCATGGTGCCATTGATTTTCAGCTAGAAGATTGTTCAAACAAAGTGCATTGAAAGTTGTTTGAGTTAAAACAATTTTACAAAGTGGTCAGGTCTGCAGGATTTGGCAGAACTAACTACTAAGTATTTAACCAAAGTGACTTAAAATCTCAGGAATAGATTTTGTTCCCTTCAAAAAATAGAAAAATAATGGATTTTATTTTACTTGAATAGTTCATGATTTTAATTGTCTTAAATGCAGTTGAATTGGATGATTGTGATAAAAGATGGGTTTGAATAAGCTTGGGCAATTGAGAACTTAATGCTATGATCACTTGCCTAGACCTTTGCATAGTAGAAAGCCATTTCTCAATGCTGATTTCCCTCCGATTGTTTGTATGAAATAGACCAGTAGTAATTTTATATTGGTTGTTCTTACAGGAATGTAGTTGGCTCCACTTGGATATTTAAATAAGCGTGCAATGATGCTTCTATGTAGTGAGAAATCTTATGCATGGATCAGCTTTTTTGCTAGTTGGACATGTTTTTAATACATTTATGCTGAAGATTTTTGCTTTATAACTCATGGCTGCACCCTTTCTTTGTATTCAAACTTTGTAGTCTCCAAACTAATAATTTGTTTAGTATATAATTTTGTTTCCTCTGTTTTGATGTAAATTCTTTTTTCTTATGCTAACTTGCTGCCCGATGTTTTCTTTTATAGGCATTTATATGAATATATGATCTTCTCTCTCTTGCCTTTAAATACAAAAAAGGCTGAGGACTCGAAATAAGTTTTTTTTTTTTTAAAAAAAAAAATCAAATTAACATGTGCAACTTTCTTGTTAATAGATGGTACTTACACAAATGTAGAGTTTTAAGGACTTCATAAAATGATTTAAAACTTTTTTTGAAGTTTTAGATGTTTAAGATTAAATGGTGTAGTTGTAGAGGAGGGGAAGGGGTTCAAGATAGGTAGGAGACAGCAGTGCAAAGGTCAAGTCTTTACACTAATTTGTAGGTATTGGTGTGTTTTTATATCATGTGATCCAAGGACTGAAAATATACTTCTTTATATCATGTCTTGCATATGCATAAATGTTGCAAGTATAATTAGAGTCGAAATGTATGCTATTGGTATTTTGCTTATATTAAACCTATTTTGGGTATTGATTAATTTGATTACAAAGATAATTCTTTATTTAGTTATTATTATTATTATGATTATTATTCTAGAGATCAAGCATAAAACAACATAAAGTTATGAGCTACCAAACCCCTCCATTATCATGACTCTGTTCTGGTGTCTAGCTAGTATGTCCTTGTACATCATAAAAATTTAATTCTATCAAACATGTTTAATTATAGAGATAGACATGCCATATAACAATCGTGTTATTAATTCCTTTATATTTTCTAATGAGATAGTGAGAATTACTGGCTGTGTATATTGTTTATGCACCCAAATCATGGCAATTAGATAAATTACTGTTCATCTACAATGATGAGTATAGTATATGCTTCTTGCATAGTTGATGTATAAAACTCTAAAATGTTTGATTCAATCAATAGCTACCCCCATTAATCTATTCCATTGTTCCAAGAGGTGAAGAATAGGAGGGTTGCTTCTTTGCTAATAGTAAATGTCTGAAAACAAATTGGACGTCAAAAATTATGCTTTATACATGGTGCAGAGGTTTCTAACAAAAGTAGTGTTTCAGTATGTAATGCATGCAATGCAGATCTTGATGGTGAAGTCAATCTTCCCAAATCATTTAAGAATGTCATCATTTACTAATATTGCCTTTTCATTCTGCTTTTCTTATCCTACAATATCAAGTCTCCTTTTTGTCATTTCTATCCATAGTCTAATTTATCAAAACCCATATAATTATCAATCCAAATAGTTTACATGGTTGTTGACTAGGGTAGACAATGTTGATCCATGTAACCCTAGCTAAAGGAGAATGCTGCCCCATCATTATTTTTATACACACCTTAGCATTTATTTAGTAAAAGAAGAGGTATCAGTTTCTGAATTAAATTTATCCTCTCTGAAATACATTTTTTTTATTTAAAAAGGAGAGTGCTACTCCAACTTTTAATGGACAAATATCTCAATGATGTAATGTTGGGGAAATGCATTAAGGAGAAGAAGAAAAATTACAGTTTCAACAATCCAGCACATATAAAATGTTGTTCAATGAAAGATTTGCATTGCAATATGACAAAAATCTTCTCAAGATTCATTCTAGAAGTTTAGTACTATGATATGAATAACCCTTTTTTAACAAAGAGGGTTTACATGGGATTAAACATGGCAAATGATCTCAGCTTACAATGATGATTGGGATGCTTGTACAAAGGTGTGTTGTCAACTTATTCTAGAAATAATGAAAATACTATTACAACCCACAAATGGACCAAGCTATCCTGTCACGAATAAATTTCATCTCCTCATCATGCACATTGTCAATATTTTCCTGATTGCTACTACCTTCTTCATTACTATTGCTTCTTGGTATGTCCAAGTTATGGTTGTCCCATTTAAATCCCTCATCTTCCCTATCATGTTTTCTAATAAATTTGAGCTGCAGGGGGATCAAACCCAGGTTCACACCACAAGGAGCCAGACATACCACTAGGCTATGTGGCGTACCCTATTTTCAGTATTTTGTTTTGTGGAAAAATCATGCCCATTATATAACATGAAACATGCAATAGAAAACAACCGAGAAAGCAATATGGCGATTTTAATATTAAAGGAAAAAATTATTGCAATAAAGTGAATGTAGATTTACGCAAACAACCCCAAAAGTTGTCATAAAAATATCTGTTTAGAACACATTTTAAACATCTGATACTTTGCATAACAAAACACAATAGTCCATGTCCAAACTTCTTAAGTTTTAAAGACTACAAATGCAATAGGACAGAACTCAGTGACAAGATACTTGTTGTTGGCTTGGAACCTTTTCTTTGCTATTTGTGTCAATGACATATTGACTACAATTCTCATCTTTCCAAACTGATGCAAGTGGTGTATTTTTAGTCTAATAATGGGCATGCCTAAGAAAGGAAAAATGCAAATGGCATTAGGAATTAATAAATAAAAAAGAAGTTTTTTTGCTTGATAATTAACTAACATACCTAACAAGATATGGGCCTTACCCACAACCCCATACTTGTGGAGATTGGAAGTGCCATCGGGCCCAAAGGAATTCTATAATTCATAAGCGAACAAATACAACACATAGTAGGTACAATGATATGGCAACTATGGATTTAAAAATTGTTCAAAATTGAAATGAGAAACAACAATGAGACATGCCATAAAGTGATTGGACATTCATGATGAGAAAAATGTGCTCCCTTGCACACGTTTGTGCCCAAGTCACATGATCAAACAAGAAGCAGAAAATGAAGAAAAATGATCATGTACCAATGAAGAACACAATGAGGGGCATGGTTAAACAATGTGCATGCATCCACAATAAACCAGAGAAAAAACATCATCTTACCTATCAATCCCAGTCCGAGTCAACAAACCCCACATGTAATAAAACCCTAATGACACCACAAAATAGCATACATATCCAACCGATGCACTAGAACTTCCTAATCCTAGTCAAGCAAGTAACTCGCCAACTTAGCAAGCCTAACCCAATTTCACAATATTAAACAGTTCATACAGGCACTATTGACCTATGATTTTATTTAA
Organism: Quercus wislizeni; assembly: GCA_023055345.1. Classification (NCBI taxonomy): domain Eukaryota; kingdom Viridiplantae; phylum Streptophyta; class Magnoliopsida; order Fagales; family Fagaceae; genus Quercus; species Quercus wislizeni. The sequence continues at coordinate 3,449,100 of JALGQJ010000003.1, forward strand.
TTTTTTCCTTTTTTTAATTGAAATTAACATATAATTACATTCATAAGAATAGCTTAGCCAATCCAACAGTAAATATTCAAATCATTTAACATTGTCCACGTTATAGAAAAAAAGGTCATACTTATTAAAAAACAACAAACCGTCCTTCATGTAAGGGACTGCACCAGTATAAGCTACAGATAGACTAGCCTGGTCACAATTGTACACCGGGACCAGACTAAATCTGTATCTATGATACCGTGAAGGCTAGTCACACGACACACGCACCAGTCTCCACAAGCTTGGAGCTCAACCAGAGGAATCTAAACTCAGCCTTGCAGTCATAGAGTGAGTACTCCCGCCAGCACACCATGTCTATCACATAGTAAGTCTGATCCAACTGCAAAGTCACAAACCCAATTATCACAAAATCAAACAACAAATGCTATAGCAGATTTATTTTGTGAAAGCTTTTGCTAACAAGTTTAATACTCGATTAATGAATTATGCATGCAAACTAATGAATTATCTTTTTTAAAGATCTATTAGAATAATTTTAAAGGATTAAATTCACCCATTCCCTATCAACTTAAGCATTTGGGAGACATGATATTATCATGGTATCAGGGCAAATAGTCCTAAAGTTGAATTCTATCTCTACTCTACCTCCCCATTTAGAAATTGTATTCCACGTTTAGTTTGGACCCACACATGTGAGAGAGTGTTACATTAAAGAATAAATATATTATCAACTTAAGTTTTTGATACAATTGTTGATTTATCATGATCGTTTAATATTCCTTAACATGTGCCCTTAAGGCACTCATTAATGAGCTAAGAAGCACGGATATGGGTACAGGTACAACAATGCGACACCGAAATTTTTGAAATAAGACACGAATACGGCAAGACACATCTATTAAATAATTATTAAATATATTTTTATTTATATTTTCTATATATTATTAAGCATTTATTTTTCATATAATATTAAATATATATCAAATTAAGAGTAATAACGGACAATAAAGCAAATTCATGACTATTAAATGATGTTTAGCAACTTTCAAATGCACAATTATTGTTCAAACATGAATGCTCTCTTTGTTTTGTAAGAGTTATTCAATGCCTCTTATTCTTGTGTTTCAGTCTTGTCTTGCATTTTTTTTTTTAAGGATGCAATTGGGACATGCATAGGCATGTCAAGTGTCTAATGTCCACGCACAGGTAAAACACCCTAAATGAAGTGTCTGTGCTTCCTAGTTAACCCAGTTAACGAGTTAAGATAAGAGCAAACTAAACAAACTTGAGTTAACAATTACTAAGTAAAAGACTTTGCTAATCCATATGTCGATTACCTCATGAAAAATGCAGTCAAGTATAAATATGATTGAGTAAAGCCTAAGGAATCTTTAGTCCTAGCTCCACTAGGCAATGTAGAAGGAAAATGGGGAAGTATTGAACCATTTCTTAACCTACTCACTGTCGTTCCATTACTCGATACCACAAAGCATCGCTTCCCTGCTGGCCTCGCAAACACATACCTACATATAAAAACAAAAACAAAAAACAAAACTTAAATTTAAATGTGAACATCGCGCATGAAATTGTGGACATTTATGTGTACATCGAAAATAGTGAGAGAGAGAGAGAGACCAGTCTGGGGGAGTTGATCAGGGACGTCGATCATCCACTCAGGGAGCATGAGTTGTCAGGTGAACCATTTACGAGCTTCGGCACCTTTCAGTTTCGAGGCGTGGCGAATGTCGAGCTTTTTCAGTGAGTTTGAGGGTTTGGGTGCGGGTTCGGGTTCAGGGTCGGAGTGGAGGTTGAGGAAAGAGGCTAAGCAGCAAGCTTAGTGCTGGTTGTCGTGGCGGTGCTGTGCTTGGTGTTGTAGGGAGAGTTCCTTGTGCCTCTGTTGATCGGAGATCGCTGCTCGTTTGAATGGATGGTGGAGATTGTGTGGTGCCATTTTATTCTGCTTCCATAGTTCCACCTTCGTTCGTGAACCTCTTCTCTCTTTTTTTTTGTTAATTTGTAAAGTAAAGGAAACCGTTGTTCTACTAGTAATTGTACCGGCGTTGTTCTATTGTCGTTCTAGGGCCTTCTCAAATTATTCTACTAGTAATTGTACCAGCGATGTTATGTTGTTGTGTCGATTTTCAAAAAATTTTCCTTTTTTATAAGATAAAAATTCTACTCTAACTTAATTTAATTGTATATGTGTGTGAAGTTCCATCGCGTTATAGGTGCACAGTAGTCAAAAATCCCTTTTTAGTATTGTCATAATAAAATTTTTTTTGGGTGGAAAATCGGGGTTAACCATATGAAATTAGGTCCAAATTTCACTTTGCTTATCACTAACTTAAAATTCGTCACTTTACCCACTTGAAGTTGGTTTTGTTACTCATATTTAACTCCCCCTCTATTTTTAGGTTTAAAAAAACTCTTTTTAAGACTAAAACATAGCATAAAACATATTTAAAAACCCTTCTTGTCCAATGCAATTAACAATGATCGGATAGTCATGGAAGTGTTCCTAATCAACCATGGGGAGTGTGAACTTAATGTGAGGAGCAATTTTGTGACCAAAAGATGCCCTAAGGTAGCATTGACGGCTTGTTGGGAAAAATGGCAAGCCAAGGCCTTGGTTGTGTTCTTGAATAACCAACGAATTAGGTTCAATGAGGTTTGTCTTCACCTATTCTAATAATTTTGATATTTGATTTGAATTTATTTAAATTTACACTGATATTATTCATCAATTTTTATAAAGATTAGCTCAAATCAATTTGGAGGAATCTCCTCCAATCCACTACGTGACAATTTATAAAACTATTTATATGTATTATATAAACAAATCATATAATTTATTAAAAAAGTCATATAATTAAAATTGAAGGTGAATAATCTATTCAATTACCACATAGTAGATTGGAGCATTATAGCTCCAAACATATTTAAAAGCTAAACTTTTTTTTCCAAATAAATTAGTAATAGTATCAACCCCATCAGTTCTTTACCAAACCAACCCTCACTGGATCTATATCATTAGTCAAGCCCAATCCAACCCCAAGCTTAGCAAATTGAAAGAATCATCTTGAGCCCAATTGAACCCCAACTCAAAGCCCAACCCACCAACAACCCAAAAACAAAACAACTGACCCTTTCTAATTGCTTTCCAGTCAGTCAAGCGGTTTCAATGGTAAAAAGCACAGAGGCGCAACAGGTGGAAGGAACTGGAAGTGGAACATGGGAAACTCTCTCTCACTTGCAGCTTTTCACTTCTACTTCTAGTGCCAACAAGGTTTGAACTTTGAATTGAAGTGAAATTTTTGAACAGGGAGTTGCGTTGTTTTGTTGAGGACGACACAGAAGAAACAATGGAGCGCAGTTTGTGGGGTCACCTGCCGCTATTGATGAGGTCGAATTCGAAAGAGTCAGTAGAATACATTCTCCAAGCCCTTTGGAGAACACGCAAAACCGGTCTCGACCCCGCCGACCGCCACATCGTCCGCGACATGCTCCAGCTTGAAAACGATTCCGACCTCGACCCTGTATCTATCACCTAGTACACACGCCTATTCAATTTAGCTGAAAATCTTGTCTTGGAATTTCTGTGTTTTTTTTTTTAACATGTTGCTGTTATTGTCATAGTGAATGTAATAAAAATAAAAGGCAAAAAATCTTAGCTTGGTCTATTTTACTGTTACAATTTTATTTCCTCGTATCTATATGACATGACAATGTATTAGTGTGTCAGTAGCTCACTATGAGTGGTGGAGTATGTGAAGATGATAAGCAACCATTCTTAATCTGACAAAAGTTGTGGTCTTAAGAAGAACTTTAAAATTTCAATGAAAGGTTAATTTGAGTGTTTTTTTATTGATAATTGTGCGTAGGAAAAGTGTATAGTAGCTACTAGAAAAGGCTTGAAAGGAATGTTTTCGAATGTTTAAACTTGATAACAAACTTCTTGGGGCTTTTTTTTTATTTTTTTCTGTGTTACCTGCGAGTACTTCATTCAATTTGTGTGAAGCTACTAGAAAAAGGAATTGAAGTTTAAACATTCAATTTAATTTGAGTGTTTTTTATCGATAATTGTGCGTGGGCAATGTGTATAGGAGCTACTAGAAAAATCTTGAAAGGAATGGTTTTGAATGTTTAAACTTAATAATGACTTCTTGCGGCTTTTTTTATTTGTTCTCTCTGTTACATGCGAGAACTTCATTCAATAAGTGTGAAGCAATGTGAATTGGGTCATGATTATTCACTATTTAGTGCTTAACTTCATTTGCAATCTATCTTTTTTGTTTACAGTTTGTTGAGGATCCATAGTTGATCCCAAAATTTTGGTGTTGGGTTCTTAGTGTTTTTAGGTTCAATTTGGGATTTTGCTGTCTTTTGTTGAACTAAATTATCTTTTGACTAAACATGCGTAGAATGATACAAGGTTGCTTGTATAAAGCAGCCATTTTGAAAGTGTTCATCTACGTTACTTGTTATATTATCACTATCTACATAAAAGGTGATTCAAGTTTTCTAAGTAGTATAGGCTTTCTTAGCGAATTCCACCTGGTGTGGGTTATAATCCAAATGTTCTATATTGCAGCTTTTGGTATGTCTTCGCATGTTGATCCATAGGTTTGTTTATGAGAATGTCAGCAAGGATGACATTCATAAACTGTTTCCCACTGAAGTATTGTCTGAACTACAAAGACTATTGATGCTTCTGCTACAAAAGTTTCAACAAGAATGGCGGGATGATTTACTCAAGGATCAGGTAGAAATTTGATTATGGTATATGCAACCTCACTGATCTACTAGGTAGCACACAAGAATCTGACTTTATTTCTGAATGGACAATGTCTAGGTTACTTTGCCCCGGTTGAAGGCAATGACATGAGATATGGCAAATCAAGATGCTGAATCTGTAGACCCTGTGGCTGTTATCAATTTGAAGGTATCTAAAGAGTATCCCTTACGTTTGAATTTTTAGTGGTGAATGAACTTAGAATGAGTGTCCTTTAGTTTGTAATTTGAGAATGAGTGTGAGAAATAAACATTAGATAGACACTTACTGGAAGTGTAAGACAAAAAATATGTTCAATTGTCTGTGTGATTAGGTGACTATGGACTGTTACTACTCATTTTGCAGCTTCAAAATGATGCACAGTCTCACTCAGGAGAATTGGATGTCAAGTTCCAATTAGCTCAAGATACTCTAGAGACGATGCTGAGTTCCATGTACTCTATAAGAGACCAGTTGTCTAACATGGTTAGTGTCATCTTTGAATTTTTGTTTCTTCATTCCAAAATATTTTTCAAAGTGCAAATGTGTTTGTCTAAATATGTTCTATCATCTTCCTTTCAGGATGAGACCTCAATGAGGCATTTATCCCAAGAAACCAATGTGATGTAGTTTATGATATGCATGAGATACTGTGCTATGATTTGGTCTCAAAATCTGTTTTTATTTTATTAGATTTCACTATATATGCTGTGTGATGAATGAAAGTGGCCAAATTACTTTACTTGAGAAAGATGTAAAGTTATGAACTTTTTTTGTTTGTGTGTGTGTGTTCTTGGGGTGTTTCAATCACCCAACCATGACCCAAGAATTTACTTACCCTTCTGCAGATTGAACGAGAAGTTTAATCCGGTGACTGACTGGTTCAACATAGTCAACCTTTGATATAATAGATAATGAATTCTGACAAATTTATGCTGACACCGTAGTAAACCTTTCCAGAAAGCTCATGACAAAAACTTGTTCCCACATATATATATTTTGATGGTTTGGGGGGAGAATTTGAACCTTGGACATTTCCATTGGAAATACTAGGAAATGTCAATTGAGTTACAAGCTCTAGGCATGTGTACATTATATTGGAAACTAAGAACTAACTCATAGAAGCTATAATCTGTCGACATCTAAATGGCAGAAAGAAGAGAAAAAGAATTAACCAATGATGACATGCACTATTTTTTTGGGCATTTTGCTTGTACTCCCAGAGTAAAAGAAAAGTAAAAAGAAAACCATAAAGAAATCATGAGCAGTAGTGATGAAAAAGTAAAGGGCTTTGATTGTCTTCTACTTCTTTTTACCTTTTATACACTTTTCATACACATTTTGTCTCATCATGTGTAAAATGTGGACACCTAGTGTGAAAGTGTGGATATCATATGCACAAAATGTACATTAGGAATCGTAATGTAAAATGTTTGTTCCTGAAGCAATAATTTCTAAAAAAATAAAAATAAAAATTCTTGAGGCAATAGTTAAAATGCTTAGAATAGTGCATTTTCTTTGAGCATTACTGTGTTTGGAAAAGTTCTGGAAAAAAACATAATCTCACTGCTATAGGCGAAGGTATACATGTTATATTCCAAACCATAAAAGAGAAACCATATGAGAGAAACCATATGAGAGAAACCATAGTTATTTCACTGAACCATACTACATGTCAGATTTGTTAACTACTAAATAATTAATGTAATTGTTCTAGTTGGTCCTCTTTCTTGTCTTAAAAATAGTTTTTTTGAACATATTGATTGCAGTAGTAGTTCATGGGACTATAGTAAAATAGTTGTTTGTTTTTTTTTAAATGTTTTTGTTATTATCATAGTAAATGTAATCTTAGCTTGGTCTATCTGATTAAGATTTTAGTGTTTATATTTGTAATATTTAATCTTAATTATGAAATTCATTCATTTTAAATTGAGAGTATACTTTTTTTTTCTCCATTTTTCAGTCAAGTTCGTTAACTATGGTCCATAAATTTTAACTATGCACCAATGAAGCTTGCAATCAGACATAACTTTAACATAAACAATTATAAAGAAAAATAAAAAACCCATTTCTCTATCTTTGTTATTTTAAATTTTCAACTTTTCTTCTTCCTTCTCCTCTTTCCAGTCTCTTCTGTTCCCTTTGAAGTTCCTCGCATTTCCATCTCTCTCTTTGTTAGTATAATATAAGCCTTCCAAAATTGAAAATTTAAAAGAACAAATTGGTGTTGCTTAGCATGAATTTTCTGGCTGGCTGTGTTCGAACTTTGAATACCATGCTTAGCAAAGGGAAACATACATGTATACATGTGAAAACATGTGTTTTTGTTTATTGTTACATGTTTCTATTTATCTATTAAGGTTGCAATGCATTGGTTACATACATCATCCCTCTTATTTTATGTAAGCCTGTCATATGTGAGACCAACACATAGAGAAAGGATGCATATATGTGATGAATGAGACAACTTTTCCTCCTAAGGGCAAACTCCTACAGTTTAGCAGTTATCTAACTTCTTATCAAATCATTAGTTGATTAAAACAAGGGGCTGAACATAAAACTTTCTTCTTTAATTTGGAAAACTTCAATGCTACTGATAGTTATGGCAACTCCACTTCATCGCAAAAGTTGCTTGACAATAAGCGAGTGTCACATGGATAGGGTTACATCAAAAGATAGATATGTTTGCAAAAACATAGCACACAAGGTATTAAAAGACAGGCCCAGGCTAGATGAGGAACTTAGAGATTCAAACTAAACCTTTGTATTTGTATAATTTCCAGCCCGTGCACCCTCTGCAAAGCAAAGCATTTTAATAGCCAAGATTTCATCACCATTAACAGCTTCCAGAGCACTTCTCACAGCAGCTTCAGCAAAGCTCATCTCCACAAGTTTTTGCACCTGTTGCTCATCAGGCTGCCATAGCTGAAGACAAATTGCAAGTTTCAAATGCATAGACTCAATTAAAAAGAAAATTACAGATAAAAGTACAAACACATGTGACAGTAATAGTAAAGTTCCATATCGAAGATGAGACCTTTTCAATAGTGAAGATAGTGATAGATGTGCAAGTATATGACTCTCTATCGAGGTTCCTCTTTTGATCACAAGCCTTTAAGGTTTTTATTTAGTTATAAGCAAAACATCTGAGTGTTTCTAAAAAAAAAAAAAAAAAAACAAAACAAAACAAAACTCCTGAATGACAGATGCAAAAAAAGAAAAAGAAAAAGAAAAAAAGGTCCACTACATGATTTTGTATTTTTGCTGTTAATGGGGCAAGGCTTAAAGTGATGCTCATGAAAGGAATAATAATTACATTCATTTTGAATTCAAATCATAAAATACAAGTCAACTTATTAGGTTACTTGTATGGTACTTAGTAATCGAGTCCAGCTTTATCAATCAAAGTTGCAATTCATCAATTACATACATCATCCCTCTTATATTATGTAAGCCCCAGTCATATGTGGGACCGACACATAGAGAAAGGATGCATATATGTGATGAATGAGACAACTTTTCCTCCTAATTAAGGGCAAATTCCCATAGTTTAGCAATTATCTAGCTTCTTATCAAATTATTAGTTGATTAAAATGAGGTGCTGAACATAAAACTTTCTTCTTCAATTTTGAAAACGTAAATGGCACTGATAGTTATTGCAACTCCACCTCATGACAAAAGTTGCTAGACAATAAGCAATTGTCACATGAATAGAGCTACATCAGAAGATAGATATGCTTGCTAAAACATAGCATGCAAGGAATTAAAAGACAGGCCTAGGCTAGATGGGGAACTTAAGAGATTCAAACTAAACCTTTGTATTTGTATCATTTCCAGCCCATGCACCCTCTGCAAAGCGAAGCATTTTAATAGCCAAGATTTCATCACCATCAGCAGCTTCCAGAGCACTTCTCACAGCAGCTTCAGCAAAGCCCATCTCCACAAGTTTTTGCACTTGCTGCTCATCAGGCTGCCGTAGCTGAAGACAAATTGCAAGTTACAAATGCGTAGACTCAATTAAAAAGAAAATTACAGATAGAAGTAGAAACACACGTGACACTAATAGTGAAATTCCATATTGAAGACGAAACCTTTTCAATAGTGAAGATAGTGACAGATATGCAAGAATATGATTGCGCTATTGAGGTTCCTCGTCTGATCACAAGCCTATATGGCTTTGCTCTGACGATGAACAAGCATGATTCTACTACAGTATGGGGTTCACTCAGTATGGGGTGCACGAATCACTGGTCCTCCAATGGACAAGTGTTCCAGAAAATTCAATCTTTGTCAATCTCACCTGAAAAATTGGAGTAAAAGGTCCTTTGGGAATGTTAGGCAAGCTCTGACAAAAAGAGAAAGCAGCAGCCGAAGTGTCTACTATGATTCAACTATTCGAGCAAATTACAATGTTGAGAAATGAAGGTGTAACAACGAAATTTAAATTATAAAATTAATTGTAATTTTTTGTTTTCTTTTTTAGATTAAGAATAGAACAAAGCGCAAGTTTAATTGTATTGAACTTTTTTGATTCAAGATTTAAGAAATAAAAACGTTGTTACAGATGGTACTAAGATTGTTTTTTGAGGGGTTATTGGTTTATACCGCGTCTAGAAGCCTAAGCTTGCACGAGACTCTTAATGAGCAAGGTTCAAATTTCGGACCCCCGATGTGGCGGTCGGCGGGTCTCCCAGGAGTCTCTTTCTTCGACTGATCGCTGAAAATGCCACCCATCCGACACCGACAGTAGTGGCAAAACTGAGATTTTGATTTAAAAATAAGTGGAATTTCCGGCACCAGAAAACCGCGAGTTGTTATGAATTGTGATTGTACAAAACTCGTTCTTTGTTTTATTTTAAATTAGAATTTTATCTAATGGAATTTAGAATTTGATTCGACTTTTTTTTTTACTCATTTGAGAGAGTTTGAAAAAAAAGAAAAAGAAAGAAAGAAAAGTTAGATGCGGGATGTTGAAAATTTCAAGGGTATAATGGTATTTTGAATATATGAAATTGAAATGCATCCATTTTAATTGCTTGTCTCAGACGCGGAGAGAGTGTTCCTTCCTAGATTCTTTTTCCTCGAGTCTTCTCTCTCAACAAAAAGTGCTCTCTCCTCAGTCTCTCACTCTCAACAAACAAACTCAGATCAGGTAAGGAAACATCGATCTTCGTTTTTATTTTTTTTAATGTTTTTCTTTCCTTAATAATTCAATCAGTGAATTTGCTATCAGATTTATGAATGTTGTTTTTTGAAAATCTTTGATTTTTTTTTCTCATTGATTTCTATTTGATTGCAGATTTACAGATATCACATATTATATTTCTTTCTTTCTTTGTTACTGTTTAAGTTATTGCGGAAATTATGATATTTTAATAATGGAAATGAAGCCTAGTTGAGTGTGTATGGTTATGACCGAGAGTTCAATTCCATTATACCACTTACTTTAATTGCTAATGAAGAAAGTGCTAACATAATGATGGTTCACCATCAAAAAAAAAAAAAACAACCATAATGATGGTTATTGATTTATAAATTAGTACATGCCACTTACTTTAATTGCTAATATTTCAAATTTAATGCACACGCTGAACATCTTAAATATGGTTTGTCTTCATATTTCTATTTTCTGGTCTAACTCTTTATTCATTTATTTAATATTATGTGAATGACAGTTGTAGCGAGTCTAAATTTATCCAAGAAATTGTTGAAGAGATATCAAATTCTAAATTAAAGCGCAAGCCATTATCTATTGCTCGATACCCTGTTGGAATAAATAATCGTGTAAAGACCATTTTTTCAGATATTGAGTCAAATGATGCTCACATAATAGGAATCTATGGCCTTGGTGGAATAGGTAAAACAACAATTGCAAAAGCTATTTTTAATAGAATTTGTGATCATTTTGATGGATTTTTTTATCTAGAAAATTTCAGAGAAAAATCGGGGACAAATAATGGTGTAATCGAATTACAAGAGACACTTATTTTTGAAATCTTAAGGGATAGAAATTTAAAGGTGTTTAACAAATCTAGAGGAATCAATATGATAATGGAAAGACTTTCTTTTAAGAAGATTCTTTTAGTTCTCAATTATGTGGATAAATGGGTCCATATAGAAAATTTGCTTGGAGGATGTGATTGGTTTGCTTTTGGAAGCAAAATCATCATAACACCAAGAAACAAACACTTGGTAGCTACTCTTGGAAAATGTTTTTCAATGCACGAGGTTAAGGAATTAGATCAAGATGAAGCTCTTGAACTCTTTAGCATGCATGCCTTCCAAAGCAACAAACCTAAAAAAGATTACTTGGAACTTTCAAACCAAGTTATACAATATACCAAGGGACTGCCATTAGCTCTAGTAATAATGGGTGTTGATTTGTGTGGAAGAACTAAACCTGAATGGAAAAGTGCAATAGATAAGGTGAAGTTCCATCGCGTTATAGGTGCACAGTAGTCAAAAATCCCTTTTTAGAATTGCTGTAATAAATTTTTTTTTTGGGTGGAAAATCGGGGTTAACCATATGAAATTAGGCTCAAATTTCACTTTGCTTACCACTAACTTAAAATTTGTCACTTTACCCACTCGAAGTTGGTTTTGTTACTCATATTTACCTACCTCACTATTTTTAGGTAAAAAAACTCTTTTCAAGACTAAAACATATATAAAAACCCTTCATGTCCAATGCAATTAACAATGATCGAATAGTCATGGAAGCATTCCTGATCAACCATGGGGAGTGTGAACTTAATGTGAGGAGCAATTTTGTAACCAAAAGATGCCCCAAGGTAGCGTTGACGGCTTGTTGGGAAAAATGGCGAGCCAAGGCCTTGGTTGTGTTCTTGAAGAACCAACAAATTAAGTTCAATGATGTTTGTCTTCACCTATACTAATAATTTTGATATTTGATTTGAATTTATTTAAATTTACATTGATATTATTCATCAATTTTTATAAAGATTAGCTTTAAATTAATTTGGAGGATCCTCCTTCAACTCACTACGTGACAATTTATAAAACTATTTATATGTATTATATAAACAAATCACATAATTCATTAAAAAAGTCATATAATTAAAACTGGAGGTGAATAATCTGTTCAATTACCACATAGTAGATTGGAGCATTATAACTCCAAACATATTTAAAACATATTTAAAAGCTAAACTCTTTTTTCCAAGTATCAACCCCATCAGATCTTTACCAAACCAACCCTCACTGGATCTATATCATTAGTCAAGCCCAATCCAACCCCAAGCTTAGCAAATTTAAAGAATCATCTTGAGCCCAATTGAACCCCAACTCAAAGCCCAACCCACCAACAAACCAAAAACAAAACAACCGACCCTTTCTAATTGCTTTCCAGTCAGTCAAGTGGTTTCAATAGTAAAAAGCACAGAGGCGCAATAGGTGGAAGGAACTGGAAGTGGAACATGGGAAACTCTCTCTCACTTGCAGCTTTTCACTTCAAGTCAAGGTTTGAACTTTTAATTGAAGTGAAGAACTTGAATAGGGAGTTGGGTTGTTTTGTTGAGGAAGACACAGTAGAGAGAATGGAGCGCAGTTTGTGGGGTCACTTGCCGCTATTGATGAGGTCGAATTCGAAAGAGTCAGTAGAATACATTCTCCAAGCCCTTTGGAGAACACGAAAAACTGGTCTCGACCCCGCCGACCGCCACATCGTCCGCGACATGCTCCAGCTTGAAAACGATTCCGACCTCGAGCCTGTATGTATCACCTAGTTCACACGCCTATTCAATTTAGCTGAAAATCTTGTTTTGGAATTTCTGTGTTTTTTTTTACCATGTTGCTGTTATTGTCATAGTGAATGTAATAAAAAAAAAAAAAAAAATCTTAGCTTGGTCTATTTTACTGTTACAATTTTATTTCCTCGTATCCATATGACATGACAATGTACTAGTGTGTCAGTAGCTCACTATGAGTGGTGGAGTATGTGAAAATGATAAGCAACCATTCTTAATCTGACAAAAGTTGTGGTCTTAAGAAGAACTTTAAAATTTCAATGAAAGGTTAATTTGAGTGTTTTTTTATTGATAATTGTGCGTAGGAAATGTGTATAGTAGCTCCTAGAAAGGCTTGAAAGGAATGTTTTTGAATGTTTAAACTTGATAACAACTTCTTGGGGCATTTTTTATTTTTTTCTCTGTGTTACATGCGAGTACTTCATTCAATTTATGTAAAGCTACTAGAAAAAGGAAGTGAAGTTTAAACATTCAATTTTATTTGAGTGTTTTTTTTCGATAATTGTGCGTGGGAAATGTGTATAGTGGCTACTAGAATAAGCTTGTAAGGAATGGTTTTGAATGTTTAAACTTAATAATGAAATTGGGGCTTTTTTTATTTGTTCTCTCTATTACATGCGAGTACTTCATTCAATTTGTGTGAAGCAATGTGAATTCGGTCATGATTATTCACTTATTCAGTGCTTAACTTCATTTGCAATCTACACTTTTTTTTTTTTTTTTGGTTCATGGTCTGTTGTGGATCCATGGTTGATCCCAAAATTTTGGTGTTGGGTATCTAGTGTTTTTAGGTTCAATTTGGAATTTTCCTGTTTGTTGTTGAACTAAATTATCTTTTGACTAAACATGCGTAGAATGATACCAGGTTACTTTGTATAAAGAAGCCATTTTGAAAGTGTTCATCTACATTACTTGTTATATTATCACTATCTACATAAAAGGTGATTCAAGTTTTCTAAGTAGTATAGGCTTTCTTAGCGAAGTCCACCTGGTGTGGGTTATAATTCTAATGTTCTATATTGCAGCTTTTGGTATGTCTTCGCATGTTGATCCGTAGGTTTGTTTACGAGATTGTCAGCAAGGATGACATTCATAAACTGTTTCCCACTGAAGTATTGCCTGAACTACAAAGACTATTGACGCTTCTGCTACAAAAGTTTCAACGAGAATGGCGGGATGATTTACTCAAGGATCAGGTAGAAATTTGATTATGGTATACGCAGCCTCGCTGATCTACTAGGTAGCACACAAGTATCTGACTTTATTTCTGAATGGACAATGTCTAGGTTACTTTGCCCCGGTTGAAGGCAATGACATGGGATATGGCAAATCAAGATGCTGAATCAGTAGACCCTGTGGCTGTTATCAATTTGAAGGTATCTGAAGAGTATCTCTTAGATTTGAATTTTTAGTGGTGAATGAACTTAGAATGAGTGTGAGAAATAAACATTAGATAGATACTTACTGGAAGTGTAAGACAAAAAATATGTTCAATTGTCTGTGTGATTATGCGACTATTGACTGTTACTACTCATTTTGCAGCTTCAAAATGATGCACAGTCTCACTCAGGAGAATTGGATGTGAAGTTCCAATTAGCTCAAGATACTTTAGAGGTGATGCTGAGTTCCATGTACTCTATAAGAGACCAGTTGTCTAACATGGTTAGTGTCATCCTTGATTTTTTGTTTATTCATTCCAAAATATTTTTCAAAGTGCAAATTTGGTTATCTAAATATGCTCTATCATCTTCCTTTCAGGATGAGACCTCAACCAGGCATTTATCCGAAGAAACCAATGTGGTGTAGTTTTATGATATGCATGAGATACTGCGGTATGATTTGATCTCAAAATCTGTTTTTATTTTATTAGATTTCACTATATATGCTGTGTGATGAATGAAAGTGGCCAAATTACTTTAATTGAGAAAGATGTAAAGTTATGAACTTTGTTTGTGTGTGTGTTCTTGGGGAGTTTCAATCACCCCACCCAAGAATTTACTTCATAGTAAGGGATATCAAATTATCAATTCACCAAAAGCACCCCTTCTGCAGATTGAACTGGAAGTTTAATCTGGTGACTGACTGGTTCGACATAGTCAACCTTTGATATAATAGATAACGAATTTTGACAAATTTATGCTGTCACTGTAGTAAACCTTTCCAGAAAGCTCATGACTAAAACTTGTTCCCACACACACACACACACACACACATATATATTTTGATGGTTGGGGAGGGAGGATTTGAATCTTGGACTTCTCTATTGGAAATATCAGAAAGTGTTAGTTGAGTTACAAGCTCTTGGCATGTGTACATTATATTGGAAACTAAGAACTCACTCATAGAAGCTATAATCTATCAACATCTAAATGGCAGAGAGAAGAGAAAAAGAATTAACCATTGATGACATGCACTATTTGTTTGGCCATTTTGCTTGTACTCCCAGAGTAAAAGAAAAGTAAAAAGAAAACCATATCGAAATCACGTGCAGGAGAGTTTTTTATTTTGATGATGGTGTTGGTAGTGGTGGTATTCATGGTTGTGAAGTGACAAAAAAATAAAGGGCTTCGATTGTCTTATACTCCTTTTATACACTCTTCATACACATTTTGTCTCATCATGTGTAAAATGTGGACACCTAGTGTGAAAGTGTGGATATCGTATGCGCAAAATGTACATTAGGAATTGTAGTGTAAAATGTTTGTTCCTGAAGCAATAGTGAAAAAAAAAAAAAAAAAAAAAAATTCCTGAGGCAATAGTTAAAATGCTTAAAATTGTGCATTTTCTTCTTTAAGCATTACTACGTTTGGAAAAGGTTCTGAAAAAAAAAAAAAAAACATAATCTCACTGTTATAGGCAAAGGTATACATGTTATATTCCAAATCAGATGAGAGAAACCATAGTTATTTCACTGAACCAAACTAGATGTCAGATTTATTAACTACTGAATAATTAATGGAATTGTTCTAGTTGGTCCTCTTTCTTGTCTTAAAAATAGTTTTTTTCAAACATATTGATTGGCAGCAGTAGTTCATGGGACTATAGTAAAATAGTTGTTTGCTTTTTTAAAATGTTTTTGTTATTATCATAGTAAAAGTAATCTTAGCTTGGTCTATTTTACGGTTAAAATTGTAGTGTTTATATTTGTAATATTTAATCTTATAAAATTGATTAAATTGAGAGTATACTTTTTTGTCAACATTTTTCAGTCAAGTTCGTTACCTATGGACCATAAATTTTCAGTTAATGTCTATTTTTTTTTGGGGTGAAATATACGATAGAATTTCAACATATGGATACCAATTGGTTTTTTGTATAGGCCCGGATTTGAACCACAAATTTCATATTCAATGACAAAATATTTTACTAATTAAGCTAACTGAAATCCACAACTTTTAATGAAAGGTTAATTTGAGTATTTTTCTGTCTGATAATTGTATGGTCCCTACTAAAAAAGCTTTTTAAAAAATGATTTTGTTACATGTGAGTACTTCATACAGTTGGTGTAGTGTGAAGCAATCTGAATTGGGGTTATTCAGTGCTTAACATCAATTGCAATCCACCTTTTTTTTTTTTTTTTTTTTTTTCAGTCTCTTGAAGATCCATAGTCAATCCCAAAATTTTGGGACATAGACTTGGTCATTGTTGGTTTGATAGAACGATCTCACACAATGTTGTTGTAGAATTAGTGAAAGCATTGTCCTTAAAGTTTACTATCTGAAGATATCATCGGTGGCTTACAACATATAAAAACATAAGTGAGTTCTCTCCTAACCAATGTGGGATTCACAACAATGTATAAAATGTTTGGAACACATTCCCACACTAACATTGGGTTCTCAGTGTTTTTAGGTTGAATTTACTGGAATTTTTTTGTTTGTTGTTGAACTGAATTATCTTTTAACAAAACATGCGCAGAATGGTGGTTCATGACTCCATTGGGCATCTTGAAAAGCTTTAAGTATGGGAACTTAGCAATTGCACTAAACTTCAAATTCTTCCAAGTTGTCACATGATGAAATCTCTCGCATCTTTAACACTTACAATCTGCTCAAGCCTCAAGAAGTTCCCTGGTTTTTCTCAAGAAATGGAATGTTTACAGTAGTTAGCACTACTCTCCACTGGTATTTGTGAGTTGCTTTCGTCATTTGTGAATCTCATTGGACTCAAGAACATACTCCTCAAAAACCCTTTGGTACATCTTACAAGTATTATTTATAAATTACAACATGTTGAAAGGCTCTCTCTGATGTCATATTTCCAAGGGCCTGGAGATTTATAGACAACTACCATGCAATTCTTATCTGTATATAGCTGAATTGGAGTTTGGAATTTCTGGGTTTTGTAGTGTGTTAGATGCTTGTGTTGAAATTGCATCTCGAATCAAATTTATTAGTATTATTGTGGGGATTTCTTTTATCAAAATCTTTGGGAATTTAGAAAATATAAAAAGGAAAAAAAAAAAAATGTAAGGAAGAGCTGATCTTCATCGATTTAAGAAAGCTGAAACTTTGGAACCATTCTCAGTGAGCGTCCCCTTAGCCGAAGCTAGAATCTACATCACGCTCCCATGCCAAGAAGCAAAGAGAAATACTGTTCATGGCTTTCGAATTATCAATGCACCATCCTTCAATAATAGTCAAAAGAAAATCAAGTTCATAAGTTGATGCTGATATACTAAACAAAGACAGCAAGAGAAATACTTCTGCAAACTTCATTCTCTATTTTTACAACCAACAATCATTTAAAGATGGATACAGAAACTACCATCTTCTTTTACCTTATATTTATGAATGCAAAGATAATTAAATAAAACTACAATAGTAATCACATAATTTTACATAAATTTAACTGATAATATTTACTAGAAATATCTGTTCATCATACATATAGTCATTTACTGACCATAGAAATTATCAAATTTGATCAGTTTGGATTCATTATATGCCACACCCATCTAGGATCTCTAGTCTAAACAAATTATAAAACACTCTCAACATGGTGAATGTTTAACAACAATGTGACTATTTGAAAACCCATTTCATAGCAACCTCAACAAATGAGACCCAGATCCCAACCATTGAAGCATGCAATTAAAGAACCCCATCCTCCCCTTTTCAAGGTACCTATAAACCAATGTATATAACAAACATCCAACCAACTCCTGCCAGAATCTTCTTTAGGTCCTTGAATTTTCTGGCTGGCTGCGTTCGAACTTTGAATGCCATGCTTAGCAAAGGGAAACATACATGTATACATGTGGCAACATGTGTTTCTGTTTATTGTTCCAAGTTTCTATTTATCAATCAAGGTTGCAATGCATTGGTTACATACATCATCCCTCTTATATTATGTAAGCCCGACGTATGTGGGACTGACAAACAGAGAAATGATGCATATATGTGATGCATGAGACAACTTTTCCTCCTAAGGGCAAACTCCCACAGTTTAGCAGTTATCTAGCTTCTTATCAAATCATTAGTTGATTAAAACAAGGTGCTGAACATAAATTTTCTTCTTTAATTTTGAAAACTTCAATGGCACTGATAGTTATGGCAACTCTACCTCATGAAAAAAGTTGCTTGACAATAAGCGAGTGTCACATGGATAGAGTTACATCAGAAGGTAGATATGCTTGCAAAAACATAGCATGCAAGGAATTAAAAGACAGGCCTAGGCTAGATGAGGAACTTAGAGATTCGAACTAAACCTTTGTATTTGTATCATTTTCAGCTACTAAACACTCTGCAGAGGGCTGCTTTTCAGAAGCCAAGATTTCATCACCATTAACAGCTTTCTGAGCATTATCAAAGCCAAAATCCACATATTTTTGCCCCTGCTGTTGCCATTTCTGAAGACAAATTACAAGTTACAAAATGCATCGACTCAATTAAAAAGAAAATTACAGAGAAAAGTACAAACACACGTGACACTAAAAGTAAAATTCCATATAGTAGACGAGACCCTTGCACTTGTGAAGATTGTGACAGATATGCAAGAATATGACTGCGCTATCAAGGTTCCTCGTCTGATCACAAGCCTATATGGCTTTGCTCTGGCAATGAACAAGCATGATTCTACAGAACAGAACGGCCCTCCGTTTCAAAGCAATGTGGCTTAAAGATGAAGGCTGTGAGGGTGTGGTTCACTCAGTATGGGATGCAAGAATCACTGGTCCTCCAATGGACAAGGATTCCCAAAAAAAGTCAATCTCAACTGAAATATTGGAGTAAAAGGTGCTTAGGGAATGTTAGGCAAGCTCTAATAAAAAGAGAAAGAAGCAGCCGAATCTATGGCTGGGCATCAAGAAGCTCCGAGGATAATTTTTCTTCGGCGGAACGCTGATAAGGCAACCCATCCGTCACCGACGGTAGTGGCGGGGATATTGAAAATTTCAAGGGTATAATGGTATTTTGAATATATGAAATTGAAATTAAAAGAAAAACTTTATCTTGTTGTTTATCACATAGTTAAATTTAATAAAAGAACCTAAGTTATATGGTTTAATTTTTTTATGGTCATGGGCATTGTCTATTATACAGTACCTATTAGCTATTACACAAAGTACACATATTTCAGCTTTTGAGAGTCATGATTTTAGTTCAAAAAATAAATTATGTGTTCAATGTGTGCAACAAAGCCTGTGAACTAACAATTTCCCAATTTGTAAAGTTAGAATAGGGTAGGAACTGTACTAGAAGTGGTTTTCAAATAACATAATGCAACCTTTGCTACACGTTATTGTTATTATATTTTTTTTAAAAAAAAAAAACACTAATTTGTAGTCCGGAAAACTTGGGAAACATTTGACAACTCATCCTTGAAGAAGAAAATCAAAATGATTTATTCCGTCGAACTCTAGAGCATGGTATAATGGTATTTTGAATATATGAAATTGAAATGCATCCATTTTAATTGCTTGCTTGTCTCAGACGAGGAGAGAGTGTTCCTACTTCCTAGGTTCTTTTTCCTCAATTCTTCTCTCTCAACCAAAAGGGTTTTCTCCTCTGTCACACACTCTCGACAAACAAACTCAGATCAGGTCAGGAAATATCGATCTTTGTTTTTTTTTTTTTTTTTTTTTTTTTAATGTTTTTCTTTCCTTAATAATTCAATCAGTGAATTTGCTATCAGATTTATGAATATTGTTTTTTGAAAATTTTTGACATATATATATATATATATATATATATTATTTCATTGAGTTCAATTCCATTATTTCAATAAGCATAAGTTTTTCCACTTAAAGATGTTTTGTGATCATCCTATGTTTAGCTCTATAAGAATGTTTTTGGAAAGCTTTTATTATTATTTTTATTTGCAATAGAATTCTACTTTAATTTAAGTTAAATGTATATGTGTATGAAATTTCTTTCTAAAGACTTGCATTCTTAGCCCTTATCCTCCAAACCTTACAAATACTTATACTTGTAGAATGATTATCACGTGGTTTTTTTGGAAAGTTTTTATTTTTATTTTTTTTAGAGATAATTACAATATATTGCTAACTTCATAACTCGAACTCTTCCTCTAAACACTTTGTGCATGAAGAGGTGTCAATTCAGTTATAAGGTCCTTAACTTTTTGAAAAGTTTCTTTATGCCACAATTAAAAAATTTATTTTCTATAAGTTAAACTTTATCATATGCTTTTGTTTGTTGTTTTTCAAAGATTATGTCATTTTTTACATCTAGGTTGATGTTTATCTTATTGTGTTTGAGTTGTGCATAATATTGGGAAATTGTTACGCTTTTTTTTTTTTTTTTTTTTTTTTTTTCTCACTTACCTAAAATAAGGAATTAATTAAATAGAAGATTTGGAGTCATCTTTTTGATTGCAAGGAGCCTTGTAAATTAGTAACATAATATATTATCCTTAATTATGAAAACCTTGATTTCTTTATTAAATAAATAAAAATCATTTTAGTTACCAAGTGCTGAGTGGCTGCACTTTTAAAAGCTTTTGGGCTGTGATAGTTTTACGTCACCTATTGCACATTTTTTGTACAAAAAATTATTAAGTACTCCTGGAATACCATAAATGTATACTTCCCTCTTTCACATGAATGGTGGATCCCACTATGAATTTAATTAGTGGGTTCCATCATTCATGTGAGAGGAGAGAATATGCATTTATGGAACTATGAGAGTACACAATAATTTTTTGGTACGATACACACTCCCCCAACATGCCTAAAAAAAAAAAAAAAAACCATTATATATATATTGATGAAAACAAAACCATTAAATAATCTCCATTAACTATCCCAATTCCACCTAACTATTCTTCTTATTATTCATGAATAACAGAATCTTGTAAACAAACACAAGCATTTTCTCATTTTAAAAAAAAACAAAACACAAACATTTTAGCTACTAAATTCCTTCTCCCCCTCCATCCAAATAAAAAAGCTTCCATTTCCCCCAAGAATTTCCCCTCTTAAAATGCCAACATAGAAAATGAACTATTATGGTAAGTGGGAAGTGTTTGTTAGATATTACAGCTCGCTTTCTATATTGACTAATAAAATACGAAATTACAATTCTGTTTGATTGCAATGACCAGCATGGTGCTTAAAAATTTTTAAATAGTTAAAAGTTTCACACTGAAACTTCCATAATAGTGTAATGAAAAACAGCATCAGTATGGCACTTAAAAAGTTTAAAGAGTTACTGGTCACACCGAAAGCAAGCTGCCTTTAGGCTCCTCTTGCTTACGTTCACTCTTTTCCAAATTTGTCATTCACTTTCCTGTGTTATATTGACAACATCTTAACAGTTTTCTTTCTCCTCCTTCCAGATTTTACAGCAGTCTGGTCATAAATCCTGATGGCTCTTGTGATCAACAAAGGAGCCTTATCTTCCTCTTTCACCCACCAACCCAAGAACTTTGATGTCTTCTTGAGTTTCAAAGGTCAAGATACCGGTTGTGGTTTTATTAGCCATTTGCATGAGGCTTTGCGTTTAAGGGGTATTCACACCTTCATTGATGATAAGCTCCCAAGGGGAGAAAGAATTTCGACAGAGCTCCTGAAAACCATTGAGAACTCAATGATATCAATAATTGTATTCTTTGAAAACTATGCATCATCCACTTGGTGTTTGGATGAGCTAGTCAAGATTATTGAGTGTAAGAAGAATAATTAATTGGTGCGACCAATTTTTTATAAGGTGGACCCATCAAAATTACGTAACCAAAATGGAAAGTTTGGAAAAGTTCTAGATAAACATGAAAAAAACATTAAGGACAACAAGAAAGTACAAAGATGGAGAAACGCTCTCCAAGAAGCAGCCTATATACCTGGTTGGCATTACCAGCATAGGTATGTGTTCAGTGACAATTCTTGTGCTATTTATGAGTTTTAGTGGTTTGTTTTGACCCCCAATTTCTGGCCAAATTATGAATCTACTTTTTTTTTTCCCTTCATATCTTCTACTATAGAAGTTAGCACGCAGTGGTAGAAACTAGAAAGATGGTTTTTTTTTTTTTTGGGAGAATTGGTAGAAAGAAGAATTTAAATGTACATTACCTTACCAATTAAATCGGAGTTTCACCCACGTATTATTCATTTAAAATTTTTTTGAAAACTTTCTCAATAATTTATTTCTAGTATTAAAAGTGAGATTTAGTAAGTTTCAGTTGGTCACCTAACTAGATTTTCCATGCAACTTCATGTTAAAATTATAGTTATCAAAATTGTACCCAACTGACGATTGAACTCTCAAGCTGATCAATCGTATGAAATTCTGGATTGGTATGAAGGAAACTGTCATATTTTGTATTTTTAAAAAGGATTAAACCATGAAAATCCACCAGGATTTTTAGAAAAATACCAAACTGCATGATTTTATTTAATCTGTTTGGTTTTTAATTTTTAAGTCATTTTGATCAATTCAAAATGTCCAATTATTTAGCCATTTGTATACAAGTGCATAAGTTAAATTCTATATTTAGATAAATTTTCTAAACAATAATATTCTATTAATATCATTCTATGTTATACCTACATATTTATGTACTAATCGAATAACATTGCAATTTTTTTTTTATAGTATCTTCACTTTTTTTGTTTGTTTGTTTTTATTTTTTAATTCATTCTTATTTAAAATAAATAAATTATTTGTCTAACCGTTGAGACAGTGACACAATTGTTGAACCAATGAACCACCATACTACTCCCTTGATGGTTTAATACTTAATATGTTTTGATAACTATGCCTAAAAGCTAAAAATACTTTCCCAACAAAAAAGAAAGTGCTAACATAATGATGGTTCACCATTTAAAAAAAGAAAAAAAAGAAAAAAGAAAAAAAAAACCATAATGATGGTTATTGATTTATAAATTAGTACATGCCACTTACTTTAATGGCTAATATTTCAAATTTAATGCACACGCTGAACATCTTAAATATGGTTTGTCTTCATATTTCTATTTTCTGGTCTAACTCTTTTTTTTTTCCTTTTTCTTTTTAATGTTATGTGAATGACAATTGTAGCAAGTCCAAATTTATCCAAGAAATTGTTAAAGAGATCTCAAATTATAAATTAAATCACAAGCCATTATCTATTGTTCGATACCCTATTGGAATAAATAATCGTGTAAAGACCATTCTTTCAGATATTGAGTCAAATGATGCTCACATGATAGGAATCTATGGCCCTGGTGGAATAGGTAAAACAACAATCGCAAAAGCTATTTTTAATAGAATTTGTGATCATTTTGATGGATTTTGTTATCTAGAAAATTTTAGAGAAAAATCGGGGACAAATGATGGTGTAATCAAACTACAAGAGACACTTCTTTTTAAAATCTTAAGGGATAGAAATTTAAAGGTGGGTAACAAATCTAGAGGAATCAATATGATAATGGAAAGACTTTCTTTTAAGAGGATTCTTTTAGTTTTCGATGATGTGGATAAACGGGTTCATATAGAAAATTTGCTTGGAGGACGTGATTGGTTTGCTTTTGGAAGCAAAATCATTATAACAACAAGAAACAAACACTTGATAGCTACTCTTGGAAAATGTTTTTCAATGCATGAGGTTAAGGAATTATATCAAGATGAAGCTCTTGAACTCTTTAGTATGCATGCCTTCCAAAGCAACAAACCTAAAAAAGATTACTTGGAACTTTCAAACCAAGTTATACAATATACCAAGGGACTTCCATTAGCTCTAGTAATAATGGGTGTTGATTTGTGTGGAAGAACTAAACCTGAATGGAAAAGTGTAATAGATAAGCATGAAAGAATTCCTAACAAAGAAATTCAAAATGTACTTGAAATAAGTAATGAAGAATTGGATGAAGCTGAACAAGATATTTTCCTTGATATTGCATGTTTCTTTAAGGGATTTCATAAGAAGTATGTCATGGATGTACTAGATTCTTGCGATTTACATCCAATCTATGGAATTCAAAAGCTTATAGATATGTGTCTAATAACTGTTGATCAATATGACAAATTGTCAATGCATGACTTGCTACAACAAATGGGTAAGGACATTGTTTGACGGGAATCACCACAACTACCTAGAGAGCGTAGTAGACTATGGCATTATGAGGATGTTCTTGATGTACTAACTGAAAATACGGTATGCATCATTTTAATTCAATTTTAAAAAGGCACATGTATTGATTTTTATTCCATTTAAATGTGGAAGAAAATTTAAGTTTATTAGTTTGGTTTTTGTTTAAGTTTACCATCATTATACTTTTTATTGTATTGTGTGATTCACTTAATGCTTTGTCTAACTAGGGGTCAAAAAAAATTCGAGACTTAATGATATGCTCAGTTGAACCATCAAAGATTCAATTAGAGCCTAAATGTCTTGAAAAAATGAAAAATCTCAAGTTCCTTATGGCTAGTAATGTAGACATTTGTGGAGATCTTGAATATATTCCCAACAGATTAAGGGTGCTTGTTTGGCATGGATTTCCTTTATCTTCCTCACGCTCTAATTTTTGTCCTCAAAAGCTCACCGTACTAAGCATGCCAGAAAGTAAGGTTATATTGCACAAGCTTCTCGAGGTATAATTTTTTATTTATTTATAATAATTTATTAGTACTTCTTTAATGATTAAATTATATTTTAGCATTTGTTGAAGTTAATTTTGATTTTTTTTTCTACAAAGGATACTGTGTAAAAGCTTGCTATGTATGAATTTCCAATCCTGTCAATACATTAGGGAATTGCCTGACTTATCGATCGCCACCCCAAACATAAAGCAATTGAATCTTCGTGAGTGTATGAGATTAGTCAAGGTTCATGACTCTAATGGATGTCTTGATAAGATTGAAAGCTAGGACCTTGTGGGTTGCGTTGAACTTCAAATTCTTCCAAGCTACATCATGATGAAATCTCTTAAATTTTTAATTCTTTATGAGTGCAATAGCTTTGAGAGTTTCCCTGATATTCCACAAGAAATGGAAAATATGAAGTTCCTAAGTTTGGCATACACTGCCATTAGAGAGCTTCCTTCATCATTTAGGAATCTCACTAGGCTTGAGCGATTAGATATAGGTTCCTATTTCTATTTGTGTCATCTTCCAAGTAGCATCTATAAATTGCAATATCTTCACAAACTCATTTTTGCTTTGTGTTCATTCTAAAGGCATACACCAAAGATAAGGATACGGTTTTGTACATACCACTTACTTTGATTGATTTTCATTTTCTTTTTTCCAAATTAACAATATTGAAGAAATAGCAAAGATTGATGTTCGAAAGTTTGAATCAAGATTGTATCAGTTATATTCGGTTGTGGATTTGCTGCTGGCTTTGAAGAATTGGTTTTGATGCGAATACCGAAATGGAGTTGGGGAGAAAAAGAAATAGGCAGATCACAGACAAGAAAATGGGTTTGATTGAAATTTGTAATTTTGCCGATGAGTTTAGTTTGCCTTTTAACCCAAAGTTAGGTTTGTGTGGTTAATGGAAGTTGACTCATCTATTTTTAACAGCTGTCATGTTTTTATTGGTTGTTAGGGCTTGGGAGGACCAAGTCAGCAGCCCTCCCATAGGTTCTAATAATTTCTCCTTCTTTGGCTTTTAGTTATTTTCGAGCATTGTCCATAGTACGGCAATCTCATCTTGAGAAGATTTGCAAATTGCAACCACAAAAATAGATACTCCAAATCCCATTGCAATCAACTCCTACAAGCACATGGGCGGAATTTCGGGTGGAACGAAGGGTGATAGTTTGCTGTGAATCAACATCCATTATTGCTTTCTCGTTATTCTTCCACAACACAAAACCCAATGATCAATGACAATTGGGGTAGTTGAAAGTGGAAGCCCATCCAATTTTGCTTGACCTAAGGATGATTTCTTTTTTTATTTTTTTTTTTTGTTTTTTTTTTTTTTTTTTTTTTGTTTCCAAATTTATCACAACCGGTAGTGGTGGAGTCAGAAGTTTTATTTTTGGAATGGGGAGTTGTGGTACACTGGTACTAATTCATTAGGCAAGAGACTCAAGTCAAACTCTTATACTCATGTACAAATACAAAAATTATTTTCGATGACAATCATTCATAGAATAAAATTCCCTTTTTTCTACAAAATTTCATTGTGAAATCTTTAAAATGTTCATTTTTAATATAAATTACTAAATTAATTATCTATCAAACTGAGTAAAAAATTTCAATTGAACTAATGAAATATTCAAAGACGTGAACGATCCAAAATTTTAGCAAATACAAGAACACATACTATATTAAAAAAATGAATTTATGAAAAATAAAATACCTTCTCTATAACTACTAGTTAGACAAATCTTTTTTTAAGAGTACCATTAAATTAATTAACTCATATATTAGTGGGAGCTAGCTCTTATTTTGTAGGCTAAATTATTAAAATATTAAATATTTATATATTGCATAGAGAAATTTTCAAAAATTTTAGAGGGCCATGTATGTAATTCTGCCCATTAGTCAGATATTTGAAGGCGTGCGGATTGGCGAGAGGGCAAGACATAAGAGACATGGACAGGTAAGAGCAATTATATCAGCTTGTGCATAAATTTTTCCATTTTACACATTTAAAACCTACTTTTTCTATTTTACACACCTATTTTTACAAAATACCCACATCAGTTTGTCTATTCAACACATTCTTTTATTTAAATAATATTTTTCTCACAATTTTTTATTATTCACAACTACCCATGACCCCACCAATTACTTTAACCCACACGCCAAAGTATATCTGATCTCTCTCTCTTTCTATTTCTTTTTCACTTTCCTCTCTTTTTTTCTTTTCCTTCTCCTTCTTTCTTTTCCTCAATTTTTTCTTCTTCAGCGTCTTCGTCTTTCTTCTTCTTCTGCTAATGCTGAAACAAGAAGCTAAAGAGAGAAAACTCTTGGTGGGTAAGCTTTTTTCTGCATTTTGTTCTTGTTCTTTTGCAATTTCGGTTTGATTATTTATATGGGTTTGATGATTTTTTTTTTAGGAGAGGGTTTGATGAATTTGGGGTCTTGATTTAGATCAAGTTTGAAGAATTTTATGATTTGTTGTTGGATTTAATAGAAGATAAAAAGGATTAAGAGGGTAGAAGAAGAGAGAGAGATCGAATGAGAGAGGAGAGATAATCAGATGAGAGTTGATAGAGGAGAGAGAAAGAAATATAAAATAATAAATAGGAGCACTACAGTATCCGTGCATATTTGCACTGGTACTGTAGTAACTTGCATTTATACACAAGTTTGTCCAAACTGATGTGGGTCTTTTTTTTGCTCATATTGTGTAAAATGATCCCCTTTCTCCATTTTGCACAATTTTACACAATTTTTCACTAGCTGATGTAATTGCTCTAAGTGTGGGAGAGGACAAGACATGAGTGTGTGGGCTAGCTGAATAATTAAAAAAAAGAAAATTTAAGCATAGTTCTTTAGGTGGCTGATTGGTGAGAGAGACAAGGGCCGGTAAGTGTGTGAGAGGACAAGATATGAGTGTGTGTGGGGAAATTATTGTGTACTTTCGGAGTATCATAAATGCGTGCTTCCTCATCTCACATGAATGGTGAGTCCTACTAATTAAATTCATGGTAGGACCCACTATTCATGTGAGAGGAGGGAATACGCATTTATGGTACTCCGGAAGTATTTAATAATTTTCCATGTATGTGGGGCATGAATTAGGTGAGTGTGTGACTTATGGTTATGATTGTTCTTTAAAAAAAAAAAAAAAAAGACAATTTAAGTATAGTCCTTTAGGTGACTGATTGGAGAGAGAGAGAGACAAGGGCTATTGTGTGTGAGAGGACAAGATATGTGTGCGTATGTGTGTGATGAACGAGGTGAATGTAACCACCAAGTGTGGCCTAGAAGCTTGGCCACCACTAGGTAAGGCTCTCGAGTTCGACTGGGTTTGCTTTCCAGTTCGAGTCTTAATAGCTGCAATACCTTGTGGCCAACGGCAAGCTCTTACCGCGAGTGGGAATTAGTTGAGGTGCACGTAAACTGGTCTGGACCCCCTGTGGGAAACCAAATAAAAAAGAAAAAAGAATGAGGAGAGTGTGTGACTTATGGAGGATAATAAGTGTAAAAAACACAAAACTTGTATAGTTCTTTAAGTACTACTGTAAATTTTTTAATTGAGTTTAATTACATGATAATAGTGATTTACTATAAACAAAAACAACATGTGCACCTATTCATGGAAAATTCTTAGGTACTCCCCATTCATATTATCTTGTTTGTACACTTTTTGCATAGTCAATAACCCTTTGCAAACTAAATTCTTTTACATATTTATAGAGATCATTTGTAAATGTATGAGAAACACACAGGGCCGGCTCAACAACTTAGGCGAAAATTTTAAGCGGGCTTTTTTTTTTTAATATTTAAATATTAATTAAATAATATTTATTGATTTTTTTATTTAAAATCTATTTTCAAAATTACTGATTAAGTTTTTGTATTTAAGTTCCTCTAACATTTCTTTTTCAATTGATAATATGACTAATCCACTTAATCTTTCTTGTGACATAGTAAACCTTAAATAAGATTTTATTAATTTTAGTTTTGAAAAACTTCTTGTTACAGATGCAATTGTAATAGGTATTGTTAGTAATATTTTATAAGTAATATATGCATTTGGAAAAGAATCTAGCCTTTTTAAACAATAAAGTACATTAATTGGAGTGTTTTCATCTATTTGCATAATTAAGTACAATACATTAGTATCACTATAATACAGATTCAAATTCTCAAGATTTCACCACCGTACACCCTTGGTGCAGTGGTCACTCTACAAGTATAAATGCTTGTGGGGTTTGGGGCGCAAGGTTCAGGGTTCAAGTTTCCAGTAGGAAGCTTCACACATATATATACTTAAATTAAGTTAGAGTAGAAATTATATCTTGTATCCAAAAAATATAAATAAATAAATAAAATATGTCCAATCGATCGACACTCAAGTAGGATAGTCAACTACAAAACTAGCCCCAATCCGAACTATGATTAGGTTTCAATCCCAACTATTCTCTCTACTTCTTTGCACCTATTGGTTCTTTTGACCAATAATGATTAGATTTCTCCAACGGTTTAAAGTCAATGCTCTAATTCACCCTTTGGCCGAACCAAATTTTTTTTTCCAAACTAATCTTATATCAACATTTCTTGTGCCTCACCCACCTTCAGTCGCATTTGGTTGAGCCACCAAAAGCAGTGCAACCCTTTGGTTGAGCCACTTTTTTGTTTATTTTTTGGTAAGTGAGTCACTTTTTTCATTTTCTTTTTTCGGTTGATGAAATTCAAATAAAAATGCAACATGATGGACCTAAAGACTTGAACTATTAGACTATTAAGGTTCCACAACATTGGACCAAGTTCTTTTTTAATCATGTGTGCAAATTATCTTTTAGGTATAAGCAAAACATAAGAATGTTTCTAAAAAAAAGCAAAGCATCTTAATGATAGATATTAAAAACAAAAAAGAAGAAGAAGAAAACACAAAATGATTGTGTTTTTTCGCCGTTGATGGGGTAGGGCTTAGCGTGATGCTTATGAATGGATTAATTACATTCATTTTGAATTCTAATCATAAATTACAAGTCAATTATTGGGATCCTTGTATAGTATTTAGTAATTGAGTCCATCTTTATCAAGCAAGTTGCAACAATTATATACACCATCCCTACCATATTATGTAAGTCACAGTTATACGAGGAATGTGCACACACAAAAAAGGATGCATATATATGATGCATAAGATAACTTTTTCTTCTAAGAGCAAACTCCCATACTTAAGTTGTTATCTAGCTTCTCATCAAATCATTAATTAGTTTATTAAAACAAGGTGGTGAACATAAAACATTAATTCTTCATCAATTTTGAACACTTCAATTGCACTGATGGTTATGGCAATTCTACCCACGGCAAAAGTTGCTCCACAATAAGTGAGTAGTCACTCACATGGATTGAGTTACATCAGAAGATAGATATGCTTAAAAAAAACATAGTATATAAGGAATTAAAAGACATCGAAATCAAGGCCTAGTCTAGATGAGGAACTTAGAGATTCAAACTAAACCTTTGTTACTTTGTATTCGTATTCTGTGCGCAAAGCATGAGCAGAGCCAAGAATTCATTACAACCATTTTCATTTAGAGCTCCTCTTACATCATCTTCAGCAAAGCCCATCTCCACAAGTATTTGCACCTTTTGCTCATAAATATGGTCACCATCAATCTGCTCATTATCACCATGCTCATTATCACACCGCTCAATATCACACTGCTCATTATCACCCTGCCACAACTGACGAAGCCTACGAAGCTTCTTTTTAAGTCTAGCTAAAAGTAGCTGCCACCGAGAGCAATTGCATCAATCATTGTAAAATACAATAAGTGAAGAAATTTACACAACATAGCATTAAAAATACCAACATCAATCTTTCTAAAGCCTTATAAAAATAGAAAGATATTAGAGTAACTGTGTGTATTTATACATAGTTAATGTTCACTTGCAACCAACAATTCGGCCCTTGGCTTCGTGCCCCTCCCTTCCAAGCTTCTAGAAAAAACGTTATTATGGTGCCCGGTTTTTATGCAAAGAAAACCCAAAGTTTTCCCAGACAACACCCATCCACCCCCCTCTCCAATACGCAGCCGTCTATCCTCCAAACCCCCACCTCCTACCCCCCCATCCCATCGGACCCAGCTAAGTCGTCCATCGCATTTCCCGAAACCCACCCTTACACCGGCACAAATCCTTCAGAAGCACCGGAGAATCCATCAGTACCTCCCATTCCAAATCTCCCAAACCAACCAGATTTCAAGGATTTGATACATGAGATAGACAGTGAAATCAACCGATTTGACAGTGAGGCAACTGCCCTTCAAAATTCAAATGTCCCTCTACCCGCTCCTAATCCAACCTCTCCTTTCCCTCCACCCCACCACCCAAACCCATTACCCGATAGGCCAGATAGCCAACCCAATAAGCCCAACCCTTTAAGTGACTTAACAAATTTGGGCCCTGCTCTCCCCCAGAGTCAAGCCCAGTCCGGTGGCAAATGGATTCGTGTATCAAGGCCAGCCCAACTCGATGAGAACTTCCCCTTAGACTCTTCCACGGGCAAATGCAAGTCACATTCTCCTCAAATCAGTTCTCTACCCTCAAAGCACAGAGCACTGGGTGCCGCTAACACAGATGAGAACTCCTTCCCAACGGCGGAGGCTAATTTCCAGCCCCGTCGAGCCCTATGAATTGGATTTGCTGGAACGTGCGTGGGCTTGGGAACCGACGCACAATCCGAGAGCTCAAGGTAGTCACTCGAGCACAAGCTCCCACGGCCATGTTCCTAGTCGAGACGTGGTTTGCTGAAGCTAGGCTACGAAAATTGTGTAATGATCTGAAATTTGATCACTGCTGGATCGGCCCGAGTGCTGGTAAGTCGGGTTGCTTAGCTCTGTTTTGGAAGAGCTCGGTTCGCATTGAGGTGATCTCATCTTCCCCTAATCACATCGACACCATTGTTGGTGAGTCCGATATCAAGCAATGGCGTTTTACCGGCGTGTATGGCTTCGCTGACACGGCCAAAAAGCATGAGACGTGGTCCCTGCTCCGCAACCTCCACCGGCGCTCTACCCTCCCCTGGCTATGCGCAGGGGATTTTAATGAGATCCTTTGGTCCCATGAGAAAATCGGTCTCAGTCCTAGAAGGGAGGCGCTCATGTCGGCTTTCTAGAATGTCTTGGATGAATGCGGCCTCATGGACCTTGGTTTTGTTGGGGATAAATTCACGTGGAAAGGAAAAAGGGCTGGGGGTTTGGTGCTTGAGCGCTTGGACAGAGCTCTAGCTTCTAATGATTGGTTCGCTCTAAATCCGGGTACTAAGGTTAGGCATCTAAATTCCTACTCTTCGGATCACAAGGCCATTGTAATTAAATTAGATGGCATTACTCCTCAGCCGTTTCATCCTTTCAAATTTGAGCAGATGTGGAGCAGATGTGGCTCAAAGATAGGGGCTGTAGCTCTACTGTGTCTTTTGCCCAGGGCTCGGTCAGAGGCTCTATTTCCATGCCTATGGTTGCAGACAAAATTAAAATTTGTGGGGATAGGCTCGCTAAATGGAGCAAAGAGTCTTTTGGCTGTATTAAGAAACAAATTGATTCTAAGGCGAAGCTTCTGTCAAAAGCTGAGGTTTCAGTAGCTAAAGGGGAGTTGGACTATGCAGTGGTAAAACTTTTGCAAGCGAAACTGAATGACCTCTTGGATAAAGAGAGTCTAATGTGGGAGCAACATGCCCAGGCTCTTTTCCTGAAATGTGGTGATCGGAATACTGGCTACTTCCATAGCAAAGCCTCGCACCGGTTTCGAAGAAATAAAATTTCTGGTCTGCGAAATCCTACCAACGCCTGGTGCACAACGGATAAGCAAATTAAGGACATTGTAGTGGACTATTTCCATTCCTTATTTTCTTCTTCCCACCCTGCGGAGCAGTTCGAAATTTTTGAAGCTATCATGCCTTCAGTCACTCAGGAAATGAACGAGCAACTCCTGAAGCCGTTCACTAGGGAGGAAGTTGAGGTTGCTCTGCATCAGATGGAGCCCATTACGGCCCTTGGCCCTGACGGTATGCCTCCCCTCTTCTACCACTCTTTTTGGAATCTGTTAGGCAACGATATTTCATCTGCTATTCTTGACTGCCTAAATAATTGTAATATTCCTAGGGAGATAAATCACACCAATATCACCTTAATCCTGAAAGTAAAATCCCCAGAATTTATTACTGATTTCCGCCCGATTAGCTTATGTAATGTTGTATACAAACTTGTTTCAAAAGTCCTTGCTAACAGATTAAAAGCTGTTCTTCCGGCGGTGGTCTCTGAGAACCAGAGTGCCTTTCAGGCAGGAAGGCTCATAACAGATAACATCCTCATGGCTTTCGAAACCCTTCATTACATGAAGCAACACCAGCATGGCAGCTCTGGTTTTATGGCGCTGAAATTGGACATGAGCAAGGCCTACGACCGGGTGGAGTGGGTTTTTCTTCAGGGCATGATGAAACAAATGGGGTTTGATGCAAGATGGATCGCCCTTATCATGGAATGCATCACTACAGTTAGCTATTCCATCTTAATCAATGGGGAGCCCTCGAACATATTTCATCCATCTAGGGGATTGAGGCAAGGGGACCCATTGTCGCCCTATCTTTTCCTTATCTGCTCTGAAGGTCTTCATAGTCTATTACAAAAAGAGGCAGATGCAGGCCATATTCGGGGGGTATCCATTTGTAAGAAGGGTCCTAAACTAACCTACCTATTTTTTGCGGACGACAGCCTGGTTTTCTGTCGTGCCACCCTTGCTGAGTGCCAGAAAATCCAAAACTTGCTGGATACCTATGAGAAAGCCTCTGGTCAGCAGCTTAACCAGAACAAAATGGGTCTATTTTTCAGCAAATCCACTCCCCCCTTTATGCTCAATCTAATCAAAGAGTTCCTGGGGGTCCAAGAGACCAAACAACACGAGAAATATCTCAGCCTCCCATCCCTAGTCGGCAAACACAAAAAGGCTAGCTTGTTGTTCATCAAAGAGAGGGTCTTAGCAAAGCTCCAAGGCTGGAAAGAACAGCTGCTTTCTCAATCGGGGCGTGAAATTCTCCTTAAGGCAGTCATACAAGCAATTCTAACCTTTGCTATGGGTTGCTTCAAAATCCCCATCACTCTTTGTGAAGAAACTGAGTCCTTGATCAGAAAATTCTGGTGGGGGCAGCGGGGGAACCAAAGGAAAATTCACTGGTCTAAATGGAGATCTTTGTGTCGTCCAAAAGACTTGGGTGGTTTGGGATTCAAAGAACTTCAAAAATTCAATGATGCCATGCTTGCTAAATAGGTTTGGCGGCTGCTCGATAACAAGGACACTCTATTTCATAGGTTTTTCAAGTCAAATTTTTTCCCAAATGGATCCATTCTTGATGCTAAAGAGGGTAACGAGTCATTTTCCTGGAAAAGTATCCTGAAAGGCAGATATGTGATTGAGAAAGGGCTTCAATGGCGTGTGGGCGATGGTGCTTCAATCCGAATCTATCATGGCGATTGGCTTCCAAACCCTCACTCTCATAAGGTAATCTCCCCCCCTGACTTTCTCGGCTGTGATGCCAAAGTTTCTGTGCTGATTGACCATAATAAAAGCTCCTGGATTGATGAGGTGGTTGATAACATTTTCTTGTCTCATGAAGCTTCTCTGATTAAAGCTATCCCTCTTAGCATTGATGCGTGTGAGGACAACCTGTTTTGGTGCAGAAATTCTAATGGGGTTTACTCGGTCAAGTTGGGTTACTTGGTGATCTTGGAGGATGAGATGAACGACTCCCCTTCTTCCTCTGATCTGTCTATGACCCGAAAAATGTGGAGGGGTGTTTGGAGTCTTCGGATTTCAAATAGAGTTAAAACTCTTTTGTGGCGAGCTGGCTCGGATGCCCTACCTACCAAAGAGAACCTCCAGAAAAGAAGAATTCTGTCTGATGCCTCTTGTGCAATCTGCAATATTGACAAAGAATCCTCCCTGCATGCTTTGTGGTCCTGCCCTTGTCTGTCCCCAATTTGGAAGATCCACTTTGATTGGTTAATTAAGGATGCTTTAAACTGTTCCTCCATGCTTGATATCATCCGCCTTTGCCAGGAGAAAAGCAACTTACTGGAGCTGTTTGCTATGACAGCGGCATTGATCTGGACTTGGCGAAACCAGCTCAGAGTTGGTGAAGCCTCTGTTCCCATCGATCGAATCAGCTCGTTGGCGGTTGACAACCTCCAGGAATTCCAGCGTGCCTCCTCCCATCCCCTTCGGCCCTCGCCCTCTGTCAGTCTTGCCAAATGGTCTCCTCCTCCCTCGGGTTGGCTTAAGGTCAACTTTGATGGTGCTACCTTTCCTTCCAAAAATCTGGCTGGTTTGGGAGCTATTATCCGCAACGACAATGGTCTCGTTATGGCTGCCTTCTCACAATCTATTCCACTGCCTACTTCTGTAGAGACGGTGGAAGTGTTGGCAGCACGCAGTGCAGTGTGTTTGGCGAGGGATCTGAATTTGGCGCAGGTGATTTTCGAAGGCGACGCGGAGGTTATCATCAAAGCCATAAACAATGAGGGTTTCTCATCTTCAAGCTTTGGTCACATTATCAGGGACATTAAGCACCTTTCCTCGGCTTTTAGCAAGGTCTCCTTAAGCCACACCCGCAGACTTGGGAATAGAGTAGCTCATGGTTTGGCTCGTATGGCTTGTAATTTTTCTACCTTCCAAGTCTGGATGGAGGATGTTCCTCCGGACTTATTCCATGTATACTTTTTTGATCTTCCTTAATGAACTGCTTTCCCCGGGGTGGTTTCTCAAAAAAAAAAAGGTAATGTTCACTTGCATATCATTATTTAATTAATTTCTCTCTGTTCCTCTCTCTCTCTCTTTCTCTCTCTCTCTTTCTATCCCAGTTTGGTCATGCGTCTTCTCTCTCCCTTGTCTTTGGCTTCTTCTCTTTCTCACTTGTCTATAACTTTATACAAAGTTTATCTAACTGCTCATCCTAGAATCCAAACCACAAAGAGAGAATCGCAATCATAACCTCTTCTTTCTGGTTTTTTCATCAACATCTGAGTCCTACAACACACACCCAAGCACAACTCCCTTCAGGTCTAGCTCTTCTTCAATCTCTTTCTGTTTCTTTCTTTCTATCTTTCAATCTATGGTTGATGATATTAATATTAGGCTTTGCTTAGGCTTTTATTATGTCTTTGGATATTTCTTTTTTTCTCACAATAAAAAACCCATAACAGAGCAATCTATTTTCCACTTCGGCGCTGATTGACAAGATCTAGCGGAGGCAAGCGATTGGTTCTGCTCGGTGGTTTGCTGATTGTAATTTTGCAGACCAATTTTGCCGATTTATTGATTTTGGTGGATGTTTGCTTAGTGCTGTCTTGGCTTGAATTTTCTGTGATTTGGATCTGGGGGTTTTGGTTGAGGAAGAGAGACTGTGGTTGTGTCTGTTAAGGTTGTTGTGAGTGTGATTTGGATTAAATTGTGTTTGTTTGATGAGAAACCAAAGGAAAACCAAAAAAAAAAAAAAAAGAAGACAAAATAATAAATAAAAAAATGAAGAATTAATGATATATTGAAAAAAAAAAAAGTATAATAGAAATTTAACGTGGGTATTTCTGCAAAATGACTCTGTAAAATAGTAAAAAAAAAAAAAGAGAGGAGAATTTTAGTGTAAAAAAGATAAAAAAATTCTAGACAGATAGAAAATTTTAGAAAGATAGATGCTAAATTGCTAATGGTATGATGAAAACAAATTAACATCCAAATGCATTGACTCGAAAAAAAAATTTCATATATAAGTACAAACATGAGTGACACTAGCGTTTTTGGCTTTTTTATTTTTTATTTTATTTTTAGACAAGCGCCTCTTATTCTGTTTATATTTCATAAACAGTATAAGAGCATTCTCATCAGCTCTCTTATAAAAAAGTCATTTTGACACATCAAAAACCTACTTTATCCTTTTAGCATATCATTTTACAATTTCTCATTTATCAGATGTTTTATTCTTCAATTCTATATTTTAAAATAACATTTCCTATCCATTAAAATAATATATTTACCCAAAGCCCAGCAAATATACAAATGCACAGCTAGTGGCAGTCGGCATCTGATCCAACAGCCACCGCTACAACCACCGCCACAACAACAACCACAGCTACAACCACCGCCACAAACTACAACCACAATCACCGGATCCTCCAACAAATTCCAAATTCAAAAACCTCAACCAAAAAAGAAAAAAACTCAAAATCTTCAACAAAACCCCAACCCAACAGATCAATCAATGACCAAACTTAACCAACCATCGGCGACGAGAGCTGTGGAGGACGACGAGCAAAGAACGACGACTATGGAGGACAAAGAGCAACGATTGGCGACTGTGGAGGACGACGAGCAAAGATCGGCGACTGCTCCTGGGCGAGCAGAGCTTCAGATTGGCGAGCTTCAATTGGCGAGCTCTGCTTTAGATCGGAATCGCCTCCTTCGTGACAGGAAAAGAAAGAGAGAAAAATAGTGACAGGAAAAAAAAAAAGAAAGAGAGAAAGAGACGCAGAGACGGAGAGATGGAGAGATAAAAAAAATGAAAGTGAGAAAGAAATAGGGAGCAACGGAGAGATGGAGACCAGTGAGGAGAGAGAGAAAGCTGTGTTGTAGACGGAGAGAAATGTGTTAGGAGGAGAGAGAAAAGTGAATAAAATAATCTAAAAAATTATAGAATTGTTGTCTGTATGCTCTAATATTTGAGAGTGTATTATAGCATGTCTCATAATTTTGAGACATTTAGCACATCTCATGAGCATCTGTTTTTGTGTTTGGTGTGTCAAATGTGCCAAATATTTGACATTTGGCACATTTGAGAGAGCTGATGATAGTGCTCTAAACAGATAAATGAATAGTATTTTTTGTGTGCACAATCATTTAAAAATTATTTTTTTATTATTTTTAGTTTTCAATTTTTAATTTTTAAGAAAATAAACGATATTCAACGCACCTTTAAAATTCCATACGAAAGACAAGACCCTTTCACTCGTAAAGTTGATGAGTTGGTGACAGATATGCAATTACGTAACTGCTGTATTTCTCTCGTCTCTCTCTTTCACTCATGAGTCATGTCGTACTCCTAGGCTCTACGCTCTTTTTGACTATTGTTACTTTTTATTTGTATTATTATAGTACACGATTAGATTACTGAGTGGGTCTCTCAGTCCATTAGTCTGTCTCTGGGGTCCCTTTCTTTTTTATTTATTTGTTTTTTGGGTCGTAATTGTGTTTAAAAATTATTTATAAAAATATTTTATGATAAAATAATAAATAATGACAATTTTTTTTATATTTTTTATTTTATAAATAGTGTTACAAGTTTTTTTTTTTAAGTGCGGAGATAGAACCCCCCGGATAAAAGGTTACATGGGAACTTGAGTGTCACTTGGCTACAAGTTTTTTATTATGATTTATTAATAATTGTTCTAAAAAAAATAGACAAAAACTTAGGAACAATTACTTTTTTAACTTGTTTATATTTTTAATTTAAAATTATTTAACTAAAAGATTGGGTAATTTAGAGAATTTAAGAATTTATGTGAAAATATTTTAATACACAAAATGATAAAACCAAAACAGAGAATTATGTTATTAGTTGTATAAATGACTACTAGTTTGGATGGCTCGTGTTGCCCTTTTAATTGAGGAAAGTAAGGTAGAATTTCTATTTGAAGAAGAATGAAATAATGTACTTAAACTTAGCTTAACTATTTTAATATATAAGTATTTATTTGTAATGATAATTTCTTAGAACCTACTTGCAAAAAGGCAATATCTATTCACTAAAAACTTCTAAGAGTGATAATGACTATCATATTCTTCTAATAATAAGTAACTGAGTTCTGCTAAGATGTACATTATCACAATATTTAAATTTTCATAATGAATGATGTCATATATTACAATTGAGTGTCTGTATCAAATACTGGCAATTATCCACAATAAAAATTTTGGAGTTGGGTCAAGTTCCTTCCTAGAAATTTTGGGTCAGGTTGCGGGTGGCTGAGAAACTGACCCAACCTTACAAAACACAGCTCTAGTTTTGGGTTGTTTTTATGATTGGAATATCATGTGTTGTAATAGGTTGTGGCAGTGGTGGGTGGATTTGCAGACATATTGTCTTGTTTAAATTAGGAGAGAGATGGAAAAAGAAGAGACTGAGGGGAATCGGGAAAGAGACACAAACAAGGAAGACCAAGAGAAAGTGAGAAATTAATAAAATATTGAATACAAAGTTGCAATAGATACTATTATTATAGCAGTAGTGTAAACTTGCACAAGTTTAGTTTAACTAATAGTATAATATTGGAGAGTTTTGGGTTAAATATGCACAAATTGCCATTTTTTATTTATTTTGCATTCAACCAACGTCGAGGCAAACGTTGTTACTACTAAGATAGGTTTCTTGAGTTATTATTACTATTTTTTTTTTTTATAACAGAAAAACTGGTTTTTTGGGTTATTAATTTATACCTGACCAGGCGGCTCCCTTTTTGGATGTTGTAGCTTATGATGCAGCAGCCCCCCGAATACAGGTATTGGCTGATTCCATCCATTATCGCCGTTTTCCAGCTTACAAGAGCTAAAAGGGCAACCCATTTATCACTGACGGTGGTGGCACATCCGAGATTTTGAGTAAAAAAAAAGAGTGAAATCCTCGACAATGTAGCTGAGCCTTTCGTTGAGACAGGGACGGAGAAGTTTCTGAAATGATATTTGACTTCAGAAAGATAGACAAGAGAAAGGGAGCCTGCAGGTGGGCTATTGAAATTTTTTGGGGAACAATGCTAACTGGCGTGGTGGTATTTCCCGCTTAGAGCAACCACATCAGCTCGTGGAAAAGATTTTGTCTATTTTACACAAAAAACTTATTTTTTCTATTTTACATCATCACCTTTACAAAACACCCACATCAATTTATCTATTTTACAAGACTTTTCAATAAAATATTCATTCTTCATCAATTTTTTATTATTTTCCATAATGGTTATACTTTTTTAATTTAAACTTATATTTTAAGAAAACTATCAACATCGGTGGTTTGGCCAATGGAGCTGCTTGTGGTGGAGGTTCGATGGCCGAACCGCCAAAATAGTGGCTTTGGCGAATGCCGTCGGATTAGCTCCGCCGACCGCCGACCGTCGACCGCCGACCGCCGACCACCGCCGAATTGAAGTCTACGACCACCGTATTGCTAGAATCGGTGACCAAATCGATGTCTCCAACCAATGGCCATTTTTTTTTTGACCCAACGGTCATAATTTTTATTGTTATATCCACCGGTCATAATTTTGAAATTCAAATAATAATTCAAACCTAACTTTAAACCCAATGGTAAATTCAAACCTAAATGTCATATTTTTTTAACTTTAAACCCAATGGTAAATTCAAACCTAAAGGGGTATTTAACAATAATGCAGAACTATGCAGAAAATCACGTCTGCAGGGGTATCTCAACATCATGGTTTGTTGTTTATTTAGGTCCAAGTTTGCCAAAATGGGCTTAATGGCTTCAGCTTGCAGCCCATTCAATTCTCAGCAACAGCTGATACTTTGCAGATTTCTTGCATAGTGAGTGATCAAAGCAAAGCTTGGTATGATTTTTAAGCATAAAACTTTTAACTTGAGCCAAGTTCCAGGCCTAGCTTGGGTCAGTGTAAAGATCAGTCATAAATTCAAGTCTCATTTATTTACACCCCTCCCCCCCAAAAAGTCTTGTTTCTGAAAAATTCAAGCTTTGAAGCTCATGGCAGAAGTTAATTATGCTCAAGATGATGCCTACAAAATACAAAGATTCAGCCAGTTTGGGTCCAATCCTGGATCCACATTGACTCCAAACTTTACAAGCACTAGAGCCTCATTGAACTTCAAACATTACTGGCACATATGAGTCATTTCTTTACAAGTTGAGCCACTGAGAATTAACTGTGGATAAAGTAATCACTATGTAATTGTCAACATCAAAATTGCTGCTATTTCACAATGCATATAATTACAAACTTGCCAACATTTTCTACAGGGTGAAGGAGCCATAGTTTGGGCCTAGCCTTAGCTAGCAAAAAGAAGAGGTAAGCCTATTTAGACAAATTCAAACAGTAATTCAAACCTAACTTTAAACCCAATGGTAAATTCAAACCTAAATGTCATATTTTTTTAACTTTAAACCCAATGGTAAATTCAAACCTAAAGGGGTATTTAACAATAATGCAGAACTATGAAGAAAATCACGTCTGCAGGGGTATCTCAACATCATGGTTTGCTGTTTATTTAGGTCCAAGTTTGCCAAAATGGGCTTAATGGCTTCAGCTTGCAGCCCATTCAATTCTCAGCAACAGCTGATACTTTGTAGATTTCTTGCATAGTGAGTGATCAAAGCAAAGCTTGGTCTGATTTTTAAGCATAAAACTTTTAACTTGAGCCAAGTTCCAGGCCTAGCTTGGGTCAGTGTAAAGATCAATCATAAATTCAAGTCTCATTTATTTACACACCCCCCCCCCCCCCCCCAAAAAAGTCTTGTTTCTGAAAAATTCAAGCTTTGAAGCTCATGGCAGAAGTTAATTATGCTCAAGATGATGCCTACAAAATACAAAGATTCAGCTAGTTTGGGTCCAATCCTGGATCCACATTGACTCCAAACTTTACAAGCACTAGAGCCTCATTGAACTTCAAACATTACTGGCACATATGAGTCATTTCTTTACAAGTTGAGCCACTGAGAATTAACTGTGGATAAAGTAATCACTATGTAATTGTCAACATCAAAATTGTTGCTATTTCACAATGCATATAATTACAAACTTGCCAACATTTTCTACAGGGTGAAGGAGCCACAGTTTGGGCCTAGCCTTAGCTAGCAAAAAGAAGAGGTAAGCCTATTTAGACAAATGATAACAAGAAGCAAAATTTCAACTTCAATAATGGGCAGTAACCAGATCCACGTTTGTGAACAAAAGAACTTAAAAGGATCAACCAAAATCCATCTCAAACATTCCTAGTAAAGCCATTAAAATACCCATGTACTGGATCTGGTTATGCAGAAAAATAACACTATGCAAGTACAGCCACCTGTTGAGAAAGTGCAGAAAAATAACATTATGTAGAAAAACAAAACTGTTTTTGTAGAAACAAATAATTATGCAGAAAAATAACACTATGCAAGTACAGCCACCTATTGAGAAAGTGCAGAAAAATAACATTATGCAAAAAAACAAAACAGTTTCTGTTGAGAAAGTGCTATTTACATTCAAATAGCATATACAACCAATAAAATTAGCAAGTACAACCACCTTCAACAGAGACATTGCTTCACCCAAAATAGAATGACAAGAACATAATCACAAATTAAATTGAATAATCAATTGCTATTGTCCGTGCACAATACAAAATTTACAACATTGCATCTGTTTCCTTGCACAAGTGAAGACTACAAAAATATATCTAACATGATTAGAGATTGAATGATCATGTTCCTTACACAAGTAAATACTACAAAAGAGATGTCTAACATCAAATCATCTATGTCAACTATGTGCTAGTATCTTTGCACTATACAAAAAATTACTTGATTAGATATTGTCAATAATAATATTCAAATTATGATGGATATTTAGACCTTAACCTCTCCAAGATTTCCAAACGACGTAGACGAATATATTCTTTTTGCTCAGGATCCATGGTTCTTGTATCTTTCATCATAATTTCATCTTCCATTTCCCTTTTTTCTACTTTATTCTTCTCTTCCTTGATGCGAATCAACTTTTCACTCTTCTCTTCCTTGATACGAATCAACTCTCTTCGTTCTTCGGATGCAATGCGCATTAACTCTCTTCATTCTTCTAATGCAATGCGCATACTTTCCTTTTTCTTTTCATGCATTCTCCTCTTTTCTTCCTTGATTTCGTCCAATTGGGAGGAAAGTATTGGGACCATGTCATCACAATTCTTTCTTTTCTTTAATTTCTCCTTTCGACCTTCTTGCCTATGGGTCTCTCCAAGGTTTTGCCGGTGTTCATCTCATCATTATCTTAATCTAGATTTATTGAGCTTGCAAAACTATGAGAAGATTGTGTGGCTGGTTGTCTTGTGCGGGCCTTCAAATTCTCTCTTAGAATCAACCACTTAGCTTCATTCCTCAAAATTCTCCAACAATGTTCCAATTGAAATGCACTTTTGCAATTATTTAGATACATAGCTTTTGCATCTTCAATCTACAAAAAGTAAATAATGAGAATCATAAAACTAAAAGTGTATTGATGTACAATACATATTAGATGTTGAGTCAAAATACCTTGTCATGCTCAGTTTTACCACTTTCATTTCGGTTCTCAATTTGGGCCAAGCATCCAAAAAACTTGTTGGTCTCCTTTTGAATTATTGACCACTGACTATTTAAAGAATCCTTGGTGCGGTTAAATTTCTTGTCATTGTGGAAGGTGGACCAAATTCTCTCCCAAAATGTTGCGTGTTTTTGGTCCGTCAATGTCATGGCGTCTAAGCTAATATTGAGCCACGCCGACACTAGCTTAATGTCTTCATCTACGGTGAAGTTGATTCCCCGTTGACCTCTCTTAGTAGTTGATTTTTTTGCAATGGGGGGGGGGGGGGGGGTATAGATTTCACCAACTTAGGGTGGAGATTGACGGACATTCACATCTGAATGTGGAGTGGACATCAAAATACTACCGTCAAAAGACTCAAAACCTTGTTCATTGTCTTGTAAAATGTCAAGGAAGAAGGGATTTTGATTTTGTGAGTCCATCACCTAACAAACACCAAAGTAATTCAGAAGCAGCACTAATAGCAACAAAATTGAAAACAAAAAAGAAAAGGCATTGTTTAGCATAGATTTAAGAGTATAACTCGCTGCACAGAGTTAATCAAATTCCACAATCACAACCAAGCACCCTTATGGCACTTGGCTTGTCTAGGACAAAGATGTGCACAACCCACACACCTAATATAAAATTGATAGGATTTTGGTAGGTAGTCTTGTTTTGATTGGTTTGAGAACCAAGAACTTTTTTTATTTATGTTTTTGGGTATAGAATAAACACATTTTCCTTTCATCAATTATATCTTAGAGTCAAAGATTATTCTTTTGAAAATTGCCCTTGAAATGTGATAGCCCACAACCTAACATTGTGTTCATGTTCAGACTAGGGTGGATGCCACAATGAGAGTCCAATTTATGGTACATCTCTTTGTGGATGGAGAGAAGAGAACTGAGTTTGGGGGATAATAATTAGGATTATAATGGTCAAAGGTAAAGAAGCTAATAGTCTAACTCAGTAACATTATTTGATTTTTTTTTTGAATAGGGAGTACTTAGATTTGAATCCCCAACCATAATTAGAAGAAAAATAATATTGTAATACACTAAGTTCATATGTGAATGTTTGTTAGAGGAATTTTATTTGGAGAGATTTTGTTAGATTGAATAAAGTGAGAATCAAACACTAGCATGAGAGAGAAGAATGTTAGGCTGGAAGAATTTATTTGTCTAAAATGATGGAAGGCTCATGCTTCTTTTGAGTACTTTGTCGAGCCCCCCCACCTAGTTTCTATCTCTTTTAATTGTTCCAATACATGTGGCTAATAGCTTGGAGAAGTTGCAACATAA
The DNA here is from genome assembly GCA_023055345.1 of Quercus wislizeni. Classification (NCBI taxonomy): domain Eukaryota; kingdom Viridiplantae; phylum Streptophyta; class Magnoliopsida; order Fagales; family Fagaceae; genus Quercus; species Quercus wislizeni. Next base: position 3,493,335 of record JALGQJ010000003.1, read on the forward strand.
TCGGGTGGGACAAATGAAGAATTCAAATTTCATTTGTTTGAATGAAATTGGTGTACCTTGTGAAGATAAAACCCACATGGAATTCAACCTAAAAAATAATAAGTATTCAACAGAATTCAAAAATAAACCAAAATTTAAACCGGTTTACCGCAAATTATTCTTAAACGAAGAATTAAAAAAAGATTCTGATTTTATCAAATTTGGCTTGCAAAAGAGAGACAGAAAGACTTATCATTAATGGAAGCAAAGACAATTCAAGTTGGGTCTTATGGCAAAAAATAACTTCATAAAACACCTCCAACTTGACAATGCTAAAGTGTGAATAATCCATATCCAGCTGCAATAAAAACCACTGATATCCAAAATATTTTCTAACATTCTGTGAAAAGAAAGAAAGTTTGTAAAAATAAAAAATAAAAGAATTTTTTTTCATTAAACTCAATTCAACTATGCATTAGTCCCAAATAAACTGAGATTAATTAAGAATGCTTGTTATTAAACAAATAGCAAATAAATGTGTACATAAAATAGAAGAAGTACCAAACAGTAATTAAGATATATTGTCTCCACTTAATAGACTTCTTCAAGTATCATTACTGCACAAGTACTAATGATTTGTGCAAAATGCAAGGGATCACGGCACACATATACAACATTAAGTTGATAAGACACAAAGATTCACTTGTTTGAATGAAGAATTCAAATTTCACTTGTTTGAATGAAATTGGTGTACACTGTGAAGATAAAACCCACATGGAATTCAACCTCAGAAATAATAAGTATTCAAAAATAAACCAAAATTTAAACCGATTTCCCACAAATTATTCTCAAACTAAGAACTAAAAAAAGACTCTGATTTTATCAAATTTGGCTTGCAAAAGAGAGACAGAAAGACAAGTAGTTAGCTATACTGCTTGCAACCTATAAGATTAGTCCTAGAATAAAAATAAAAAATTAAAGATTAGTCCTAGAGACTCCACCAAATCAGCACAGGGAAAACAATCCAAAAACTAAGTATATAACTAAGTAGTTTATAACTAAGTATATACCTTGTTCAATCAGTCCGAAAACAGGGGAGAAATAGAAATTTAATACAAGTTTAAAAAACTCCAAATTCTTCAAACACTCCCTACACACGGGGAAAATCCCTATCAAAAGACATAAAATTTAATCCTTACCTGAACTCTAAAATAATCAAATATAAATACACACAAAATCTGAAATACTAATAAATTCCAAAAATAAACTTCGGGTGTGCTCCAAAGAATCCCAAAAAAAAACCCCAAACTAGAAAAAATTTGAAACAAGAAACCCTAAAAAAAATAGTTTTGAGAAACTCCCAAGAATCTTGCTTGAAACCAAAAAGCAAAAAAACCCTAAAATCTCAATGAGAAAAACCCATACCTTTTTAGAGAAATTAGCCCCAAAGTCTGTCAATAGAGAAGATGAGTCTGTCAATTGATCCACCTTGCAAAACCCCCAAACCGATCAAATAGAGAAGATGAGTTTGTCAATAGAGAATGAGCAAAAGCTAATAAGAAGCAGACGAACAAAGAAGATGAGAGGAAGAGAGGAATGAAACAGGGAGAGAGAAGCTGAGACCTTACGAGAGGCGTTGGTGTGCTCAATGAGAGGAGAGAGAAAAAAAAGAGCAAAAAAGAAGTTTTTATACTGTACCATGATAATATTATTTTAATGTATACACGAGCTCAGTGCCCGTGTAAATATACACAGGTACTATAGCTCATGGAAATATATACATGGTTTTACACATTTTTACACCCACTGATGTGGGTGTTTTTTTGCTCAAAATGTGTAAAATTTGTATTGTAGATCTATTTTAGAAGATTTTAGATGATCTGATGTGGATGCTCTTACATGTGTCTTATTTTTATGATGGTATGTATGCTGACGTTGAGTAATCCCATAAGATAATATCTTGAGCTCGATAGTCTAAGAGTCTGTTTGGTAAGAAATTTCTAATAACATTGTTTAAGTTTTATAAAAATATGTGTGAGTGAAAAAATGTGTAGAAATAAATGTTGCAGTATTTAAACAACAGTTTTCATTATTTAAACACCGTTACCAAACGAGCCTTTATAAATTCTTACATTGTTTTTATAAGATTTAACAAAAGTATGAGTATTTGATAGGTCAATAATGTATTGATTCCTTAAGTAAATTACCAATTAATTAGTCAAGTAAATTAATTAAATCAATTTAACATGCAATATGCATGGTAGCACAAACAAATCACCAACTAAGTTAAATGCAGTAGAAAATAAATTTGATACGGTGATTTGTTTACGAATAGGGAAAACTTCCGAGGCAAAACCCCACCGGGTGAATTTAAAGTCACCACTCCCGAGAATCCACTATTATCAAAACAAACGGTTACAAGTAAAGGAATCCGATTACTTTATACCAACCTACAATTGAACCCTTACCCCAATACACAATTGGACCTGTAATGTAGTGACAATCTCTCATTTCCAATGCATAGTTCCAAATACGTGACTAACCAATCGATGCAAAGTTCTTCAGTTCATCCACACGATGAAGAGCAAGAAGCTCCTTGGTTACAAAACCCTACGACGTACAAACACAACAACTTCTTCAAGAGAAAGATGAACTAGGGCAAATTGATTTCGACCACTATATGCATGCAACAACAAGTGCAACAACATTATGACGGGCCTTAAAATAATCCTTATATATGTCTAGGGTTGTGAGAAAAGAAAGGCTAAACACATAGCTTGGATATGCGTGAAAAACAGATCTGAAAAATTGATTTTTGTAATTCTTGATAGATACAGCTGTCAAGCTATCTGTCGATCTTCACATTTTAAATCTTGATAGATACGTCTGTCGAGCTATTTGTTGAGATTTAATGAATAACACTTCTTCACTTGATTCTTAGACAAATTTGCATGGCTTCAATACTTGGACTTGAACTCTTATTCCTTGAAGTATTAAACACATCCTAGATCTACCCAATTACAAGTAAAATGTGTTTTGTCAAAGGATTAGTCAATTCTAAATGACATATATTCATAACATGTTCCACATATGTCCTAACAATCTCCCCCTTTGGCAATCCGTGACGAAACCATAACAAACAAATGAAATATGAGAGAAGTCATAAAACACTCAACCCGACTCATACTCACTTGTTAAATACAATAAAATTTGCCCTAACACAAACTCTTGAAAAACTTTGCAAGAAGAGAGTTCATGGCATGGAAGATTTTGACAACTTGTATTTTTGAAACGCTTTAAATAAAACTCATCAAGGCATCTTAGTGTAAAATAGAAATAAAGATTGCATACATAGATAAGAAACATATGTATAAAGAGAACAAAAAAAAACATATGGAGAGATAGGTGAAAATGTAATAACAACCTCATCAAATATATATATCAATAAAGAATACAAGGTTTGCTATCACAAAGTGGTCACAAGACCAGTGTACAAGAACAATGTATCTAAAAGGTAAAGAATAGAAAAGATAAAAAAAAAAGTTCTCACTACATCCCTAAAAAATAAACACTCTCCCTAACAAAAATCTCCTACACTAACTCTCCCCCTAAGTGTATGACTACTCTCAAACCCAAAACTACTCCCCCTTTTTGTCACGAATGACAAAGGGAAAGTCACTGAGAAGCAGTCATCTCCCCGTCACCGGAAGAGCTAGCATCCTCATCCTCATAATCAGCATCATCATCATTGGAGTCACCATCATCATCCTGGTCCTCAAATGCCTTTGGGGAAGGAGAGGGAGACTCTACGAAGCCACCAAGGTGAGCCTATCGCCGTGCAATATGACCAACATGGCCATGAATAAAGAGCTCTCAAGATTGCAAAAAGTTCTTGAGAATATGATGGAAGAGGAGCTACAATCTCTTGATTCGATTGACCAAGAATCCACAATACATGAACATGTTGCTGTTGGTGTGGAGCAAGAACACACTGTTGGTGTGAATGCAAGTGATCCAATGATGTTTGATGTTAGATAAACTCATGCTTCAACAAATGGGGATGCTCATGTAATCAAGAATGTAGGCGTGGACTTAACAGTCATGCATGTTGGTGACAATTCCATTGAATTTAGACTTTGCTATGGCAGCCACATCTTGCTCATTAGTGGTTGTCACAAAGCCAAGGAATTAGATGCTTCTTTTCTTGGTGATAGTTGTGGGATAAATGATGGATTCCATAGCCGAGATGATCACAATTTTTATAAGAAATTGAGTTTTATATTGCTGAAAGTTAAGTTCAACACGACTGCTTTGTTGTATATATAGGTATAGACATGGATAGGTCGTAATAATTATGTTTGAGTTTGGAAAATATTGTTTCATTAAGTTGTTAAAGTGAAAATTCAAGTTCTAGAATTTTCTAAGTGAAAATTTGAAATATAGCATTTTCGATTAGTCGAAATTTTGGCTCGATTGATTGAAATAGTAAGAAAATAATCCTGGAGTTTCTAGATGGTTTGATTGCTATTTGATTCCTGTTAAATTGATCTAAAAGAGCATTTGATCGATTGAAAGGACCTCTTGACCGATCAAAACTCGAAAACTGAATTTTCTGTAGAATTTTCTTGTAAACGGTTTTATGAAACATTTTTACTCTCCATATGTGTCTTTTGATGAAACATAACCCTATGAGTATAAATAAAGGCTTATGTTCGCTTGAAAAAATAAGTCAGAGAGAAACACAAGAAATCCTGTGGTTATTCTCCAAAATTGCTATCTGTAGAACCCAACATCTTGGCTGTATCTTGGGGACAAATTTACGATAACCCTTTAGCAAAAATAGTGTGAGGGCAAATATTGTCTAAAGAAAACGATATATTGCCTTCAAGTTATCTATTTTCTATTTGTCTTTTGTGTTAACCTTGTTCTTCCATTATTACTTTGTGTAATATCCCCAACATGCTTTGCATTATGCTCCTATGTCATGGACTGTGATTAATTGCTTTGGAGTTGTTCGTGTAATCAACAGTCAAGATACTTTGGCATATTGGGTTAGTGGCCGGTTTCCCCTAATGAAGGTGTCATTTCACAACAACACCTTGTGGGCAAGGTTTTTTCAAACGGGGGGAAATGTTAGGAATATGAAATAATTGTTGTAATCTCTTTAGTTAGGTAGCTAGCTAGTTGGTTGAGATTAGGAGTGAGTTAGGATTTGAGCACATGTAGCTCATTTAACACATGGCTTAATTCATAAAGTACATGTTGAATTAACTAGCCAATTATCTGGAGTTATGTGGGCCAATGACATTAGAGCTAATTTCCTATAAATATATGATTGTAATTCAACATTAGATATGAATTGAAGAATAAACCAACTTCTTAGTGTATTAGTGCATCTTTCTCTCTCTCTCTATGGAGGGTGACTATCTCAAATTAAGTTAATTTCCCTACAATTCCCATCAACCCCCCTATAATTCCTATCCATCCCCATTAGAAACTACTGGGTTCCTAACAATATATATATATATATATATATATATATATATATAGAGAGAGAGAGAGAGAGAGAGAGAGAGAGAGAGAGAGAGAGAGAGAGAGAGAGAGAGAGTGATGAGTTCAAGTTACACCTTTTTTGGACCATTGATTTGTATTAGATCTAAAGGTGAAAAAAAACTCATGGTCATGTCATTATTGTTCCCTAGAGATTAGTAATTAAGTCACTAATTCTTCTTATTAAAAATAAAAAAATAAAAAAAAGCATTAACTCTCTATTCTCCATCATCAACATTAACTTGGTGAATGTTATCCATTTAAGCATCACGTTCACCGACCCAATTCGACATAGCCCTGGCCACGAATGATTGTCTAAAAAAATCATTGTACTCCCTGATTAAAATTACACACTGACAAGCGTGATATGATCTACCATTCCCAACCATGAACTTGCCTTTGTACACAAGACATGAGTAGTAACTGACAATTGATGGTTTTTGTTTTTATCCTTTACCCAAAGTATATATCATGTCTTGTCAAAATAAAAAGTATGATAAATCATTGTTGACAAAAATTCACTCATGTCTATTCCACTTTTCTACTGCATTCTAGTTCTTTTTCCTTCCATTTATATATTAAACACTTAGATTTTTTCAGATTCAAGTTTTAAACTTTAACACAATATAATTCATTCTCAAAAAAAAAAAAAAAAAAAAGGACACCATGGAGAAAAGTAAACAAGAAAACGATTGAAGAAAAGTCCCAAAATGATAAATTTTTGATAATTCAACAAAAATATCGAATTTCTTTTCCATTTTTTTTCCTTCTTTGTTCCTTTGCGGCAGCATGTTTTTTTTTGTTTCCTATACCAGCTCTCTGAACAAGGCCAGAAGCCAAAACAGAAAAAAAAAGAAAAAGAAAAGAAAAATAAAGTTCATACTCTGCTCCATCAAAGTCCCTTCTAAAAATCCTCTTCGCTTGGATTCATTCATCCTCAACCTCTCTCTCTCTCTCTCTCTCTCTCTCTCTCTCTCTCACTCTCTCTCTCTCTCTCTGTGTACATTTACTTAGTCGCTAACTACCACAATTGAAAAGAAAAAAAAACCAAAGACCCAGTTTTTTTTTTTTTTTTCACAACTAATCGATCCTACTAACTCCGATTCTCTTCACAGCCATTTCCCTAAACCCATATTCACCTCTCAGACCCATACCTATACCCATACCCATGTTCATACCCATAATCATACCCATACAAATCACAGACCTTGCTCCAGTTTGCTCTTTTAACCCGGTCATATAACTCCTCACTTCCTTCTGTATCATCTCCTGAATTACCACCATTAACTCAGCACTCAATTATATAGGAAAGAATGGATATAACATAATAAATAAATGAACATAGCAATTAAACACTCTGTCACTAGTAGTGCAACACAGAAAGCATGGCCTAATGAAAGAACAGCTTCACTGGTGGTAGCAAATGAACGAAGCAATCAAACACTCCCAGAAATAAAATAATAATAAAAATTTCACTTGTTTCCTGAACACAAGACCATGTCAGAGAGGGAGAGAAGATGAAGATGATGATGGACAGAGAGTTACTGTTGTTTTTTATTTTTCTATTTTTAATAAGAAGAATTAATGACTTAATTACTAATTTTTAGGGAAAAATAAATATATGACTATGAGTGTTTTTTTCACCTTTAGATCTAATACAAATTAATGGTCCAAAAAAAATATAACTCTTATGAAGTTACACCAGGGTGTAACTTGAACCCATCTCATATATATATATATATTCATCTCTTGTTAGTTTATGTCTCATATCAAATTTAAGTTTTTATTTTATTATTAACTCCATGATTTTTTTTTTCTTTTGTTTTGTTTGAGAAACTTATTAACTCTATGATTTAGAGTATGTTAATATAGAAAATGTGATACTTTTTTAAGCATATTCATTAGTGTACATAATGACACGAATATACATGTGTAGGGTCTACGTTTGGGAGGTCCTTCACTGTAGATGTGAATGAACCCAAACCCAACAGGCCCAATACAATGAATTTGGTAGAGAAATGGGCTCAAGAACTGGGCCTTAGTGAGAGCTTCAGCAGCCGGACAAGACCGTAAGGAAGTGGAATGGCCGAATGCATGGAGAAAGGAGAAAGGGTAAAAGTTTATCCTCGGGCTTTGTCCGAGGATAAATTCTTCTTCTTCTCGGTTCTTCGGTGCTTCACGGCGAGAGCTTTTAGGAGTCCTAAGAACTACGACCATCTTCCTTCTTTTTCTCCTTCTTTTTTTGTCTCTCCTTTTCCCTTGGAGGGCATTTTCGATTATATATCCTTCTCTTATTGATCTTGGCCGTCCATTTGTTGATTATGCAGGTCGCTACTTGAGTGCCTGTCCCATCTGACGCCTTTCTCAACTTGCTGTGAGTTGCAGCAAACAAGGTGACACTATTCAGGGGTCATTTTTTCATTAATGCGGCCAGACTGTCAGTTGTGGGTATTAAATGCGGAGGTGATAGCCTCTCCTAGAATTGCTCCTCCACCATGCCCTCATAACTGTCCCCCTGTGTTGGTCCTTTTCTTTGGGACGACAGGGAGGGCTGCCTTTGAGGGTGTGTTGCTTTTTCCTTCAGTGACCCTGGTTTGCCGAGGACGGGACGGTCCTCGGCGAAGCCTCACAGCAGCCTCGGGCCTTCATTATTCATCCTCAGACGTTTCCTCTTTCTCAGTGTGGGCCTTGGGTTTGATATGAAACGGGTCGGGCTTGCCAAATCTTTCGGCCCCACAATAGCCCCTCAAAATCCTCTTGTCTGACTCCTCGAACGGAGAGGAGGGTTTTGATGTTCTCGGGGCCCCTTACTGGCTTGTCAAGTCTTGTCCTCTGTTGGCGTCAGGGCCTTTTCGTTTGCCTAAGACACGTTTCTGGCGCTTCGATATACACAACGTGTCTTCATTAAATTCTAGCGGCTCTGTGCTCCCCACGTTGGATGACATGATGGTGATCCAACGGTAGGAGTCTCTCCAGCTTTTATGGGTGCGAAAAACCATGCGGTTACCTTAATTGGGGGTATAAATACCCATTCGAACTAATCTGCCACTTTACTTTTACATCTAAGGGTTCTTGCGCATATAACTTGAATTTGGTCAAGTGTTCAGCCGAACTTACACCTTTTTTCAGCATAAAAAGCCTACCCGAGGAGTACTTCCTCACTTCTATAAGTGTTCTCTTCTTTTTAACTTATATCTTCTCCTTTTTAAGTTTCTTCCCTTCCTGTCCTTTTCTTTCCTTCGTCCTCTTTTGAGTTTATGGTCGGTCCCAGGGATGGGTAGATTTAAGAAGTTAGTTGAGTCGGAAGAGGTGATGGAGAAATTCATTGTTGATTACAGAATACCCAGCAATGTGGGTTTGCGATACTGTAAAGAAGGGGAATGGCATATTATGAGGTGATAGGGCAAGGTAGTGATTCTTATAATCACCTTCCTAGAAGGGGGTATGAGGATTCCTATGCACCTAGGGATGAGGGACTACCTTAGGCATTTTCGACTAGTGCCTGTCCAGTGTGCCATCAATATGTTTAGGATCCTGGGCAGTGTGGATGCTTTGAATGAACAGATGGGTTTGAGATTGACCCACCATGACGTAAATTGGTGTTACAACCTTCAATACCTCAAGGGTAAAACCTACTATATGAAAGCGAGGGATGAAAGGGTTTGACTCATTCAATGTCTCCCTGAATCTAGCAAAGGTCTGAATAAAGACTTTCTCATCGTGTTAGGGGCGTGGCATGACGGCTTACCCTGCCCGACTAAGGAGGGAACGCCAGGTGGGGCATTTGAGTAGGGGAGGGTCATTTCTTTGATATTACCGTAATTGGCACTTGTGTGGTTGCTAACAGGGGTGCATTTTCTCTTTTACAGATCCTCACGCTTTCGAACGCCATCTCCATTTGGTTAACCGGGCGGACTTAGAGACCATTCTTTAGGCAGAGGTTTTTGTGAACGAAGGTGACCTCCAGGTCAGAGCTGCTCACAAGATCCTTGGATACGATCCTATTCAAAAATCTTTCGCGGCCCCGAAGTACGTCATTAAGGCCAAAGATCCTCGGCTTCAAAAGATCACCGTTGCGGAGCACGGTTTCTTCTTCCTTGAAGGGTCCTCCTCTCAACAGGCCGTAGAGACTGAGGAAGGAGGGGCAGAAAGCGAAGAGCAAGTCATTGAATTGGACCAGTCCGAGGACGAATTCGGTGCATTTGACCAATTTGATCCATCCGAGGATCCTTTTGGTGACTTAGGCAATCCTAGCTTGACCAAAGCGGACCTCTAAGGGACTTTTTCGCATGCCGACATGGGTTTCAAGAGGAAGCCATCCGCTAGCCTCCTTGACATAATTGAGGGCCAGCCGGGGAAGGATGTGCCGGGAAAATCACAGCCCAAACTTCCCCCTCCCCCTCCCCCTTCCAAGCCCCAATCCCCATATACCAGGTCATCATCTGCCCTGCCGCCGCCCGCCAAACTCCCCCCTCTATTCAACCTGCTGACCCCAAGAAGAAGAGGTCTGCCAAAGGGAAAGAACTCATGGACGGGGGGAGATCCCATACTTCTCAGGATGAGAATGAGGGTCGGCGGGCTTCGAAGCAATTAAGGATTGTGCCTTAGGGTCAGGAGAAGGAAGTCGTCACTCAACCCGAGCCCAACTTTTGGACCCATTCTCTACAAATTCGTTGTAATGGGCCCGGTCTGAAAATCGAGACCCTACAATTGGCTCAGTCTGTGGAAAAGTTGCTCGTGCGATGATGAGTGCAATAACTTGTTAAGGCGGGGCCAAATTCCTTAGGGGAGGCTATGGTGGCCAGTCTACTGTGCCACAAGAGGAGAACTGCCAGGCGGTCCACAGCTTAACCAGCCTCTGGCACCATGTGCGTGGCCCTCGCCCCTACCAGGGGTCAGACCCCTGTGAATCTCGTGGCCGGTCCCTTTGGGCCCCAATTGAGGAAGGCGGCGGCCGCGTGAAGCACTTCCAGGGGGCTCTGTGGTGGGACTAGTTCTTGAAGATTGATATTTGTGCCTTTTGACCCATTGGAGCAGTTGAATGGGGCTTTAGTAATGGTGAGTCCTCAGAAGGCAGAACCAAGGTCTTGCACAGTCCTTGAACTCAAACCTATGGGAAAACTAATAACTCTTGACAAGTATCTAAGTGTTAGGCTGAACCAAGGTCTTACATAGTCCTCAGACTCAAACCTATGGAAAAACTAATAACTCTTGGCAAGTATCTAAATGTTAGGCTGAACTAAGGTCTTGCATGGTCCTCGAACTCAAACTTATAGGAAAACTAATAACTTGTGACAACTATTTGGGTATTAGACAGAACCAAGGTCTTGCATGGTCCTCGGACTAAAACCTATGGGAAAACTAATAACTTGTGACAACTATCTGGGTGTTAGACAGAACTAAGGTCTTGCATTGTCCTCGGACTCAAACCTGGGGGAAAACTAATAACTTGTGACAACAATCTGGGTGTTAGACAGAACTAAGGTCTTGCGTAGTCCTCGGACTCAAACTTGGGGGAAAACTAATAACTTGTGACAACTATCTGGGTGTTAGATAGAACCAAGGTCTTGCGTAGTCCTCGGACTCAAACCTGTGGGAAAACTAATAACTTATGACAACTATTTGGGTACTAGACAAAACCAAAATTTATTCCCATTGGGCATTAAGTACAGCTGTAGCTTCGGCCGGGTCCTCGGATAAGACGACAGGGAGAGATAAACGCTCTGGCATCCCCATGAGTCTCAGACAGAACCATGATGCGCTATGACCTCCTCGGATCGTTTGTTCTAAAACTAGCATTTTCTAAATGGTCGCACGATTTGCAACGTGAAGCGCATCGTTGTATGCTCGGCTGTTCTAGGAAAGGTGAAGGTAGTGCAAAAAGTATATGCATAATGAAAATAAGTAAACAAAAAAAACAAACAAACATATATATGAAACAAAATAAAAAATAAAAAAAGTGTTACTTTTCACCAAGCAAAGAAGGTTTCACTAAGTAAAAGTCACAAGTCCCTTTCTATTAAATAAAATGATGGCAACATCAATTACAAAACAGCCGAGAAGGACTCGATTTACAACTAACTACAGAATAGCTGAGGAAAGCTCGTCTTACATTAATTACAAAATAGCCGAGGAAGGCTCGACTTACAACTAACTACAGAACAGCCGAGGCGTGCTGGCGGCAAAGCTAGCTAATAAAAGGGAGAAGGCTGGTGGTGATGGTGGATTCACAGTCTCGCTTAGACAGCTTCCAAGCCCGTGTGCTTGGCGCAGGAGGTGAGGAGGAAGAAGAGGCGGCAGCGCCTGAATTGGTTTCCACCTGCTGAGGCTGCCCTGAAGCGAACTCTGATCCCCAATATAATATCGGTACTCCTAGAAAGTCGCCCTCCATGGGTCTCACCAGCTACCTACAATGGCGGAGACGGCTCCCTTTGATATCTCAATTGCTCCCCTCAACTTCGCTTCACTTTCTTCCCCTTCCTCTTTAGCCAACTCCTGCACATTCTTGATAGGCGTTTGGAGGATAATCAAGAACCTGGCACGATCTGTGCTAGCTACGGTTCCTGGTCGAAGGAGGAGAGTGCTCTTTCTTGTCCGGTTGAAGAATAGGAGGATCTTTAGCCTCCGTTCTCTTTGCTTCAGCTGCAACGCCCATGATTCAAGCGGCATCTTTTTTGTTCAAGGAAAGTGAAAAAACTTGGAACTTCTGCAGAGTTCCAAGGCTAGTGGATGTGGAAGATGGTCCTCTCAAGGTGCCTTATATAGAAAGCGAAATCTGTGGGAGCTCACCGCACACAAAGCTCAAAGAAGGAATGTCAAACAAAATAAATTTCGCCCAATTCCCAAGGGAACCTTTAACTTCCAAATCCGCGCTGCTTCATAAAAGCGCTATTGAATACACATTCCGTATATCGAAGCGATCTGCGTTATCCCCAAAAAGAAAGCATTGATGACAATGCACCTCGTACGCCGAAGCGCCAGGAGCGTGCCATGGGTAGACGAAGAAACCCCGGCACCCATAGGGAAATAAGACTCAACTGGCCATGATGTAGGCCCGAGAACGTCAAAATCCCCCTCCTCGTCCGAGGAGCCGGGCATCATGATTTTGAGGGGCTATTGTGGGGCCAGAAGGTTCTAGAGGCTTTGGCCCATTCTATTTCAAGCCTAAGGCCCACGCCGAGGAGGAAGAAGTGCCTGATGACAAATGAAGGGAATCCAGACTGCCATAATGTACTGTCGAGGACGACCCTGTCCTCGGCAGGCCAAAATCACAGGAGAGGAAGGCGCCACGTCGCCCGAGGCAATCCCCTTGAGGATCCCAAAAGAGATTCCAAGCCCTATGGGCTAACCATAGGAGCATGGTAGAAAAGCAACCTCAGGAAAAGTTGTCACCTTCGTATTAAATACCAACAGCTAACACCCTGACCCCATTGATGTGGATGTGACCCCTGGACAGTGTGATGGGGGCCACAGCAGCTCACAGAGCGCCAGAGAGAGTGGCCGATGGGACGTGCACTCGAGTATGGGCATGGATGACTGACAAGTATAGTAGGAGGATGAACAGAAGAGAGAGATATATAACAATAGAGATCACCCAAAGCAAGGGGGATGGGGGGGGGGGGGGGAAGAAGAAGAAGGCCCAGAGAAAGGAGAGAGGCTCCTGGGATGCGAGAGGAGTTGGGAGTTCCCGTCCTCGGGCGAGGGGTCCTTTCTTTCAGGGACGTTGGGCCGTCCGATTCTGTGTATTTTCACTCCCAAAACAAGCCGTCGCCTCATTAGAGCCCAACTTTTGGACTCATTCTCTACAAATTCATTGTAATAGGCCCAGTCCGAAAACCGAGACCTTACAACATGCTTAAAAGTTTTTTTTTTTTTTTAAAGAAAAAAGTTATAAAAATACTCATACTATAACACTTGTGTACTTTGATCTATGAGAAGAAAAAAAAACAATTCCTATAGTTTTCTCTAATAGTTTATATTTTTATTGCAAGTTCTTTAATAGTTTATAGGATTTCTAAGAGATACTTTTTAAATTTATTCATAAATGATAAAATAAAATTTGAAATTTAGTAATATTTAAAAGAAAAAGCGCTTTCCGTTTGGTTACCAATGATACGAAATTACACGTGAAACTTTGGATCAGAAATTAAATTACGTTATTTACGGCTAACATTATATACGCCTAAGTTCTATACGTTGTTTTGTTTAAAGGGAATAAAATCTAATCCAATCGTGTTGGGGTTAAACTCGGTTACACGGCAGTCAATATAGAAATTTTAAAAGATGCACCCTCATCAGACACAATTTTTTGTCTTTTGTTTCTGCTAATCTAGTAGACCATTCCAATTCCATATACTAGTGATGCCAACAATTTACTGTATTTGTTTTACAGTAAAATATTTGATTAAAAGTAAAATATTTTTAGTCAATCAAATCAACTAGATAAATTTGTGTAAATACTCTTGAAATATCGGTAAAATATTTTACATTTTTTCATATTTTACTTTTTTTTTCTCTCCCTCTTGCCCAATAACTTCTATGCTTTCTCCCTCTCAGATTTATCTCCATAACCCAGGTTACCCAGCCACCTTCAAACCCTCTATCCAACCACCAGCAAGCTCTAATTAGCACCACCAGCCAGCTCCATGGCTCCGCTGGTGCCGCCCGTCACCAACTCCTCATCACCCACGCTCAACTGCCAAGGAAGACAAATTCGTACCGGTACTGAAATTAATCAGAACGCAATTCTTTCACCACACTTGAGAGAAAAATTCGGCCATTGATGCTAAACTTCATCTACTGACACTATGACTTGATGTTAAACTTCATATGGTAACGATGGTTGTTGAATGGTTGATGTGAAAACTTTGTGAGAGTGACAGAGATCTACAAGAGACTGGAATTTTTTTTTTTTTTTTGTGTGTTTGTTTAGAGAGAGAGAGAGAGAGAGAGAGAGATTCAATAAGAGTCCTTTTAAGAGACTTTTTGACCATATTTAGGACTAAAAACGAGTGGAGCATGACCATCATTAGAGGACCTTCTGCTTAAGTAATTGCATGTTAGACACATGGCATATAATGCTCTCTTTTGGAGATATACTCTTATTGTGTGGCCCATCAATGACTGCACATTTGGAAAGAAAAACGTGTAGAAGAGGAAATTTAAAAAAAAAAAATGGTTTAATGGTCATATATTGTGGATTGCTGGTGGTTTATGGTCAGATTTATTATTTAATGGTCAGATTTTTAGGTGGTGCTTGGGATGTTGTGACAGTGGTGGCTGTCTTTTTTCTCTCTTCTAGATCTGGTTTTTTGGGTTGGTTTAATGGTTTATGCTTATTTAGTGATGGTTTGCATTTTCACGTGTTTTGTTATTCCAAACACTTGAAAATGTTTTAAGTAAAATTTTTTACAGTAAAATTTTTTACATTTGAAATTATTTTACATTGAAACAAACGAAGCATACATTACTTACTCTCCTACTATGAGAATTTCTAGTGGCACAAAAAATTACACAATTGTTTTGCTGCAACTCTCACGTAGCAAACTATGAATGGTTTGTTATTACTTTTCCCTCCTACATTACTTACTCTCCTCACTGACATCAACTATTTGTCTTTCCCCCAAATTTCTAAATAAATAAAAAAATGGTCCAGTTAATTAATCATCAATTTTGGAAAAACTTTTATGGAGAATTTAAAAAGCTGTCAAAATAATTAATCATTTTTTCATTTTTTCATAAAAATTTACTAAAATGATTTACTAATATATGCCTTAAGGGTATATGTTAGTAAAATCCAAATAATAATAACTATTTATCTTCTACTCAATGTAATATATTTTCCTGTTCATCAAAAAAAAAAATGCAATATATTTTCCTCTCTTTTACTTTTCTTATTATTATTATTTTTTCTAAATTTCTTTTATCTATTGTTAACAAATAATATTAATAAAAATTTCCACAAAAAATATATTAATAAAAATAATCTATGAATACAACTTTTCTGTTATAATTTACTCTAACATGTGAGTCAGTGAAAGATGGAAAAAGGAAAAGGTGATAAGTCTATATGAAATTGATGATTCACGAATCACAATCACACATCTCATCAAGTTATGATAGTGTATGGTTGTAGAAGAACTATTATTATATTTACATCTGTCCTTATTGTATTTATCTCCAAAAAAGGTACACAAATGTTTCCATTTTTTTATCCAAACTTTTAAATATAAACATACTATACTTGTAATATACACTTACCGGTCTTTCTCTATTTTTGTATTTTTTGCATTTAAAACGTAATGTAACACCCCATAATTTTATTACTTCTTTCTTTCTTATAAGTAAATTAAAAAGGAGGCCCACAATTAAATGGATTTAATTAGTTTGGGCCTAAGATATTTAAATCTGATAGTTGCTACTTACTATGGTAAAAGAGGCCCAAGTGAGATGGTACAAGTGTATATATATATGGGCCTTGATAAGCTTTTTTTTAAAAAAAAAAAAAAAAAAAAAAACCCCTAGCCTTTTACCTCTTAAGTTGCATGTGTATATACATAATAAGGCTTCTTTTGTTTCAGCCGCAACACACGATTGATGTTTTCTTTTCTTCTATACAGCTGTGTGTGGAAACCTGTAGGCATGATTTTCTCATGCTCTAAATTTAAGAAGTTTGAATATTCAATAGCTAGAAATTGTCATGAACCTAGACTATCATTATATTAATAGAAAAGGGCTCCTATAATTGTTATTATATTAGATTAGGAATGGTCAATATGGCTGTATGTCAGGAAAGGGTACTCCATAGGCTTTGAAATTGTAACTAATAGAGTAATAGGCTTGGACCTTATCAATTCAAGTTTGTCACCATGTGAAAGGGAAAAGATTGATTTATGGTTGATATTTATCTTCTTTATCATCCTTCTAGTGACGTGTATTCAGCTCTAAATTATTGTAGAAGGCAGTAATGCTTTTCAAGCCTAGAATATCTTGTTAGCCCCTATAACGTAGGAATAAGAAATTATATATTATTTAAGTTAACCAATTTGCCATCCACGCACTGCCATTGTTTAGAAAATTGACTAGCAATATCTTATGTTTTATGGCATCAAGGGATTTATGGTGGCAGATATAGGCGGACACTATAATTAGAATAGTTGTGAAAATTTTGGAAACTTGATTGACAAGTTCAGGCATCAAACGGGGCATTTCAATGCTCATATTTATCAATTTAATAACTACAATCCCAAGTAGTGATGGCCACAAATTCAATAGCCAAGCCCACTGACAAAGCTGAAATGTATTTCAAAGAAACTAAACACCTCCGTAGGCCTTAATGATGATAGATTAAACTATTTAAGTGTGAAAACTGATTTTAAGTGGGAAATTGTGTATTGATGGATCTATCTTTGGTGTTGCTAGGTTCTAATTCTACTAATTTGTTGTGATTTAAGGGAGGTTGGTTTCATATTTGTTGTCATTTGGATATTATTTACTATATGATCTATAAATTTATTTCTTATGCATAATTTTTAACTACAAAAACTTGCAATTAAAAAAAATTCTTAATGATATAGCTATTGATCTTTAATTTTCTAGAAATTTTGCAAGTATGGAGAATAGAAGAAGATGTCATCCAATGGTGGATTTGTCAAAATTCTCCTCCAATAAAAAGATATTGAGTAAGGTTGTAGCCTAAGACTACAACCAATTTTGTAGCTAAACTTTGTTCATTATATTATGTAAGTTTCAATGATATGGGACCCACACACAAAGAAATGATGCATATATGTGATGCGGAAAGTTTTTGTATGAGACCATCTCATGAGATATTTTCTCGATGTGATGTGATGCATGAAATAACTTTTCCTCCCAAGGGCAAACTCACATAGTTAAGTTGTTATCTAGCTTCTCATCAAATCATTAATTAGTTTATTAAAACAAGGTGCTGAACATAAAACATTCTTCTTCAATTTTGAACTCTTCGATTGCACTGATAGTTATGGCAACTCTACCCATGGCAAAAGTTGCTCGACAATAAGTGAGTGGTTTTCAACCACTCACATGGAATACTAGTATATAAGGAATTAAAAAACATTGAAATCAAGGCCTAGGCTAGATGAGGAACTTAGAGATTCAACTAAGCCTTTGTATTTGTATTATATACGCACAGCATGAGTAGAGCCATGAATTCATTATGACCATTTTCTTCCAGAGCTCTTCTCACATCATCTTCAGCAAAGCCCATCTCCACAAGTCTTCGCACCTGGTGCTCATAAATCTGCTCATCATCACTCTGCCATTGATGAAGACAAATTACAAGATGCAAATGCATTGACTCGAATAAAAAGAAAATTACAGATATAAGTACAAACATGAGTGACACTAAAAGTAAAATTCTTACATAGTTTTTATAAGAGTTAACAAAAATATGAGAATAGCTATCAATAGCATTTAACTTATACAAGAATTAAATGGTTAATTTTTTTAATTAAAAAAACTATGTATTAAATTATATATTTTTAAATGTAGTCATGCATATTCATGAAATTACAAGCTAACTACTAGGGTGACTGATTTGCCAAAAAAATAGTTATACTTAGCCAAAAAAAATTTATATACATAATTATATTTAAATTAGCATGTTTTTTTACCCTAAAAAAGTATTAACCACAGTGACTTGATAATTTTAAGAATTTGGGTTCAATAAAAATAAGCGTAATGCTAAGGATATAATAAAATGTCACACAATACTTACCTTAGCAAATAAAAATCCCCCCCAAGCATAATCCTTAGCTCCTTAAACAAAACGAAATAACAATAAAATTTCAAATAACAATAAAAATGAGCCCAAAGAACAAAAATAGCCCCCCAAAAAAATTGGCCAAAATGTTTGTGTAAAACAATTTGTAGGTGTTGTTGCAAAGTGTTTGTGTAAAAAAAAAAAAAAAGGTTTTTTTATTAAAATAAATTAAAATTTTTAAATGTACTGATGTGAATGCTCAAAGAGCATTAGCATGTGGGGGTGTAAACACCCATAAAATGCCATTATACCCTTTAAACACCAAAATCCTAGCTTTATCCAGGTGTGTATTGTTAAATTTTTTTTAGAACCTTGCTACAGTAACTTTTTAAATTTATAAATTATTTTAGCTAAGTTTGTAAATTCAATTTTTTTTTTATTATTCACTAACTCTCTTATGATTATGTCTTTTCTCTCGGCTCTCTCCCTCTCACCCTTTGACTCTCTCTTCTTTCTTCTGTCTCTCTCGTCCTTTTCAGCTCTCACCTTCTGTCTCACTCCTTTCTTTTGCCTCAACATTTGGATTAGTGGATTGTGTTTGGGTTGGCAGTGGGTTGTATTTGGATTTGTGGCAGTGGGTTGGGTTATGTGTGGATTGGTGGGGGTGGAAGTGGGTTGGGTTTTGTGGGTTGTTTGGTGGGTTATGGGTGTTATGTGTTATGGTGGTGGTGATGGTTTTTGTGGCTAGTGGTGGTTGTTTATGGAGTGGATGGTTAGGTTTTTTGGCCAGTTGTGTTGGGTGTGATATGAAAAATAAGAAACTGGATGTTGGGTGAGTTGTAAAATAATGTGTTAAAATAGATAAAGTAGCTTTTGAGTGTATAAAATGAGTTTTTTTTTTTAGACTTTCGGATGCTAATGCTCTAACTGTGTACATGTACACAATTACTGTGAATATTTACATAATTTTAACTTAACTGATGTGGGTAATTTTAGGGCTTAAATTCATATCAATTCGTGCAAAAATTCATGATTATTTTAGCATAATAACATACCTTTTATATTTGTCATTTATATTTTATATACTTACTTTTCAAAATACCTCACATCATATTATTGATTTTAAACTGTATTTTATTAAAATATCAAATTTATTAGATTTTTTAATAGTTTCTTTTCCTTCACACATAATAACTATTACACACTCTCTTCCTTCGTCCTCGTAATATGTAAAAAAAGAATAAGAACTAGATGCAAATAAAATATTGCATAGCATAATGTAGGTGGATTTTGGACTTAATTGGCTAAAATGTTATCATTTTCTATCATACAAGCACCATACAAGTATTTTAAATTGCAATACTTGCCTTGCAAGTCCTACCAAGTAGAGTATAGTATAGTATATTGTGATTGTGTGTGTGTAGTTGGGTTTAAGTTACACCTGATGTAACTCTAAGCAGAGTTACAACACTCATTAACTTATTATTGAAATAATATTGTAAGTACTCAAAAATTGACGGCCCAAGCCCACTAAAAACAGTGTTGCCTTGTCCTTCAAACCAGCCCAAACAATAGAATTTTTATAGAGAGTGGAAAAACAGTTCAATTACAGTTCAAAATTAAGTTTTAGTCTATGGCCAAAGAACTCAAAGTATTATAGAGGTTTAATTCAAGTAATTGTTACAAAGAGTGCTCTCCTTGAGTTTGTTCGAGGATTGGTTACCTATACACAAATATTCCAAGTTTTGCACTATATCTCACACTATCTCCTTTTCTCTCTCTTCTTCAAAAGAAAGGTTCAACCCTTTAATTGGGTGGTTCCCCTCCTTTATATATCCTTCCTCCTTGCATCTTAGTACTCCATCTGTATGCTTCAGGGCTTTTCTCAGGATACTTGGCCCATCAAAGTTCTATTGAAGGTGGTAGAAGAGGCTGCTAGCTATGAAGTCGCTGTTCAGATATCATTTCCTCATTAATGTAGCTGATAAGGTTGTTGCAGGGTATTCAATGCAGAGGGGGAAGGTATGCCTTTCCAGGAAGCTTCCTTCCACCGTCTTTGCCCCCCTCATGGTCCTTCCTCTTCTCCACAAGTTCTCACTAAACACTATTCTGTATCCCCTCACATCCTCGAGTCGGTGAAGTATTTGAGGCAGATACCTTTCTGCGGGTGGGATTGTACGAGATGTTTTCTAGTTCTAATTCTCTTCGGTCCTCGAACCTCCCACAAATATTTTGAAAATCCAACCGTTGAATTACATGTTCTATATGTTCTAAACACGCATGCCAATTTTCATGTCAATTGGATGTTATGTATCATTTGATCCATAAACTCATCTTTTTTGCATTATTTTAAACTACAAAAATTTAAATTTTAACAATTGATTGATGACATAGCTATTAATCTTTGATCATCTTGAAATTTTGCAAACATAGAGAATATACAAAAATAATGTAATCTGATAGTGGATTTGTCAATATTCGCATTTAATTAAAAAATATTGAGTGGTGTAATATTACTTAGAGCTTTACCAAGTGTAACTTGAACCCAACCCCTATGTGACCGTTTGCTTTGAGCTGAAACCCACGTCTACGTTTCTTCTCCACGTTTTCCTCTTTTTTATTTATTTATTTATTTTTTTTTTCAGCCCGCAATTGTTGACTTTGTCAACTGTGAACAGTGCATATATGTACTGTTCACGGTCCCACAAATTACACTTTTTAGCAACTTTTTTATTAAAAATGGGTCCCACAACACTATTTACACATTTAAAAATTATTTCGCTACAGTGTTTTCAGTTTCAGTTTTCAGTTTCAGCAAAAATAAGCTCAATCCAAACACACCCTATATATAATGTGAGATTATTTGACAAAACAACCTCAAAAAAATTAGAAATTATTAAACGGCATGAGTGTTTAAAGAATCGGTGGACTGAGCTACAATTTTGTTTGTAGGATATGAGCATATTTACGTTTTTATCCTTAAACAGTATATAAAAAGAGTGGGGAGTTATTTTTTTGTTTTTGGTTTTTTGTTTTTTATTTTTATTTTTTTATGTTGACTTCGTTTATCGTCTTCGTGTTTTTTCTTGACAAAGTACTCTTTTAATGTACAATTTTACTATTTTTAGTTGAATTCGGGTATATATTAATTATTTATTTTGAGAAATTGAGAATTGAAAAAGTTTTGAAAGGAAAAGGTTTTGCAATTGCTGCATAAGTATGAAACGGAAAAAGAAAAAAGAAAGATATCATTTTTGTTTTGTTTTTGTTTTTTTTGTTTTTGGTATAGAGTTTCATCCTAGTCATGGCGTTCGCTTCAGATGATGTTACTTTTTATCACCAGACCAAAACACCAATCCGTGTTTGGTATAAGCGGAGATTGAACCTTAGATTTTTTATTCAAGCATTAGAGACTTTACCTGTTAAGCTAATTAGAACTCACAAATATATATATATATATATATGTGTGTGTGTGTGTGTGTGTGTGTTCAGGGGTCGTGTTTTTTTTTGTTGCCACATATCTTTGTATATAACAATTGTTGCATACAAATATGTAGCAAATTTTTTCTTTAAAATAGTTTACTAAAACAATATCCTTTACTTTTTTACTTTAACCTTTTACTATTTTTATTTTTATTTATTTATTTAAAAGCTAAGATTAAAAAAATATTTTTTTTTCAACTCTCAATTTCCACTTTTAATAATTATTGCATCAATTACGGTATTGCACTACCCAGTATTTCTTCACTGGCTCCTCATAAATCGAGAACTACTCCAACAACTCTTCTCATTTTTCCTATTTTATTTTTCTGTTTGTTGGCATCAAGGACTCCTCCTTCGTCTACACCTGCAAGACTGCAACTACCATTCATTCTTAAGCTTGAACGCACCAAGCACCCCCATTTCTCTCTCTAATTGTATAGCTCACGAAAAGATAGGTATGAATCAATTATAATTCTCTTTGATTTTATTATCATTATTTATTTGTGTGTTTTTTAATTCCAGCACTTTCTCGCCGATTTTCACTACAACCACAGGTAATATGGATATTTTTCATTTGATTTGATTCACCCTTTACAAAAATTTAGGTCCTTGTATGTGTAAAAATATTTTTCATTTGCCATTTTTTTTGGTTTAAAACGGATACGCCCTAGATCTCTATTTGTTTAAGATGAGATGAGTTTTTGTGGCGATATGTTAGAGTGAGTGGTTTTCTTCAAAAACAACAACTGTCCCCGAAGTTCAAACTCTAAAATTCCTTTGCAGCGAGACCTCTACATCTGCAAGGATTAGTCCCTCTTTAGGAAGCCATCTTGAGGCTTTGTTCTCTTTTAGGTATTTCTCAATTTTTTTTTCTTCTTTCTAATTACATTATATAGGTTTGTGTAAACACATATAGATGTGCAACAGTGTAAACAAAGTTTTTTTTTTTTTTGGTTAAACCAAATTTTTGTTTACAACGTTTGGCTCAACTATGCATAGGGTACACTGAACATCACATGAACTTGTAAGACCATTAACATCAGTCTAATCGTAATTTAAACTAAACTAACTCAAAAAACTTTGTTTTTGATCATCAGCCTTAATATTTGTTTCACTATTATATTCAAAATACAAAATTTTTCACCCTCCAAAAATAAGTAAGTAAATTTCGTTTTCCACCCTCTAAGCACTTTCTTCCTGTACCTTCAGCAACAACACAGAGCAAAGCAAACCCAAATTTCCTTTTCAAAGTCACTGTGTCCATCACCAATGGTTTTTCTCAGGACTTCAACGGAAACTCAGAATAAACCAACATCCAAGAACAAACCCGGATTTCTGAAGAAAAAACACACACACACACACACAGACTCATCCTTGCTCTTTATGGTGCGAATCCACAACAATAAACTTAGTCTTAAGTCTTAATACAGAACCAGTTTCCCATAAAAAAATATAAAAAACCCAGAACCAATCCTTCACAAACAACGACCCAAGTCGGCTTCCACCACCAGCTCTGCCGTAGCCAACGTCAAGAGAGAGCTCCGATCTCTGCCGTGGTGGTCTGATTAGAAGAGAGAGAACAGAGGTACAAGTGGGAGAGCAATTCTGTCAAAAGAGAGAGAAAACCGAATATAAAACGATATTAAATTGGTTTGACGATGAACAGTACCACGCTTGGTACTGTTCATCGCTACTTTTTTGGGGTAGTACCGCAGTAATATTAGCGATTTTTTTATTTTTTATTTTGTTGTTGTTATGAGAATGGGGATTACTTCTTGTATTAAAAAAATTCAGCCGGATCAGCAAAGAGTACATCGTATAGGTGTGGTGAAACATTCTTTATCCATACTAACAAACCTCTAACATGTCTGACATGTCTAGTTAGGTTATGAGTTACTCTATTACCAGTTCTACAAACATGGGAGAAAGCAATACATTTATTGGAAACTTGAGTGGATTTAGTGGACTCAAGAAGATGGCCAAAAGGAGACAGAGAGGCTTGCGTGCTTCGAATAGAGTAAATCACTACTTCCGAATCTCCTTCGAGCATAAACTCTGCAATACCAAGTTCCTGTGCGAAGGTCATTGCCCTTGTTGCTGCCATGGCTTCCACGATGTCTGATGAAAATGGTAGAGGAGCTTGTTCTGACAGCAAAGCTATAACATTTCCTTGGCAATCATGAACTACCACACCCAAACCAGCCTTACCCAACTCTAGAAAAATGGCCCCATCAAAGTTTAGTTTGAGACAATTCGTCGGAGGAGGACGCCACTGAGCACAGGGCTGAGGTTGGGTGACTGTTAAGTGATGAATGAGGGAGTGTTGGCTCTGTTGGAAAGTGGCAAGGGCCTGCGAAGCTTGTTGGAGAACCTGTGCTTTGGGAGAATCATTTATGCTTACTCGGAGTTGGTTTCGTTGGTGCCATATCTTCCACATCACCATGGTCATGAGGTCCAAGTTTTTCCTTTTCTCGTGAGCCAAACTAATCTAGTCTCTGATGTTTGAAATGTCATGCTGTCTTTGATTTTCGAAGCCTGGACTAGCTTCCCAAATTTCATCCAACGTGATACATTCCCATAGTGCATGGGCTGTCGTTTCGGACTCAACACCACACTGCTTACACTTGTCTTCCATTAAGATCTTCCTTCTTATTAAATTGTGTTTTGCTGTTATAGCTTCTTTGCAAACTCACCACATAAAATTCCTCACTTTATTGGGAATGTTGAGCCCCCAAATCTGATTCCAAACTTCATTTTATTGCTGCTGATTGACTGTAGGAGCTAGCATAGAAGTGAGTTTGGCTAAAAACTTGGAACCCGAGTTTACAGTATAGTTACCTGAGGGGGTGAATGGCCAAATGATTTTATCCTCCATAGGGGTATGGCTCAATGGGATTCTGAGGACCAATGCAGCTTCTTCAAGTGACAACAGCCTATGCACTAAGTTTAAGTCCCATGTTCTTGTAATTGGATTGATGAGATCAGAAACTCCACCATCTTCAAAACCTGGTACAATATCAGATAGGACCTGTGGATGCTCCTGTGGTGGTAGCCATGTGTCATTCCAAATGCTAATAGCCTCTCCACTCCCAACCCTCCATCTTGCACCCTTTAGTAGAACATCTCTTCCCTTTAAAATGCTATACTAAGCATGTGAACCGGAGCTAGATTCTTGAGTCTCCCAAATGCTACAGTTTGGAAAAAACTTCATTTTAAAGACTCTATGAAAAAGCGAATCCTTATTATGAAGTAATCTCCATGCTTGCTTGGCCAAGAGAGCATCATTGAAATTGGCTAAATCTTTGAAACCCATTCCACCTTCCTTTTTTGGGAGACAAAGTGTATCCCATTTCACCCAATGAACTTTCCTCCTTTCTCCTTTTTGACCCCACAAAAATCTTCTTATTAGGCTCTCAATTTCTGAGCAAAGCCCTAACGGGAGTTTGAAACAACTCATAGTGTAAGTTGGAATAGCTTGGACAACTGCTTTGATTAAAGTCTCCCTTCCAGCTTGTGATAGGAGTTTCTCCTTCCAACCCTGCAATTTCTTCCAAACTCGTTCCTTTATATAATTGAAGCTTGCTTTTTTGTATCTACCCACCAAGGAAGGTAACCCCAAGTATCTTTCATATTGAATAATTTCTGGAACCCCCAATGCAAACTTTATTTGATTTCTAGTATCATCACTGGTAGATTTACTAAAAAAGATTGTTGTCTTACTTCGGTTAATCTGCTAACTTGAGCATCTCTCATACACTTCCAGGATGTCCAGAACTCGTTGGCACTCCTCTATGGTCCTTGCAAAACAACAGGCTGTCATCTGCAAACAAAAGGTGAGTTAAGCGTGGGTTATTTCTACAAAAAGAGTAGCCCATAATGTGTCCTTGGTGAGCAGCTTGATTGAGAAGCCCATTAAGACCTTCAATGCAAAGTAAGAATAGGAAAGGAGAAAGTTGGTCTCCTTGTCTAATGCCTTTTGTTGGTGTGATCCTGCCCTTGGGTTCCCCATTCACCAAAATGGAATATGTCACAGTTTTGACACATAGCATCGTGAGACTGATCTAGTGCTCTGTGAACTCCATTTTTTCCATAACTGATGACAGATAAGACCACTCCACTCTGTCATACACTTTGCTCATGTCTAGCTTGATAGCCATATAATTTTCCTTCCCCGTGTGCTTTTGCATAATGTGTAGAGACTCAAAAGCTACTAGATTATTGTCAGAAATAAGGCAACTTTTTGTGAAAGCACTCTGATTCTCAATAATAATATTTGGCAAAATTTTCTTAAGTCTATTTGCTAGAACTTTTGAGAAAATCTTATACAGAACATTACACAAACTGATCGGTCTAAATTCAGAGGCAAATTCAAGATTTTTCTTTTTTGAAATGAGGGTAATAAAAGTGTGATTGAGGTGTTCAAGTAGAGTGGCAGAATTAAGATAATGCAACACAGTATTAGATATATCATCTCCAATTAAATTTCAGTAATGTTGATAAAAGAGAGGTGGCAAAACATCAAGCTCGGGGGCCTTTAGCGGGGCCATTTGGTTGATGGCTTGCTTAACCTCCATTTGAGTGAACTCAGATGAGAGCTTGGAATTCATCTCCTCAGTAATCACCCTCTGAATTGAATCTGTAGCCGAGGTACAAAGTTGCTGGTTGGTTGATTGGAGAAGGTCCTGGTAGAATTGTACAAGACATTCAGTTATGCCCTCATTGTTCTCTATCACACAGCCATTGGAGTCTTTCAATTTCCGTATTAGATTTTTCATCTTCCTTTTTGAAGCATGGCTGTGGAAAAATTTTGAATTTCTATCACCAAATTTTGCCCACATGACTTTAGATCTTTGGAACCAAAGTCTATTTTCTTCATCAACAAATTCGGCTATCTCCTTCTTCAATACTCGGACTTGCTGATTATTGGCCAAAATGGCCAAATGGCCATAAAATCTTAACTATATAGTTAGTAGTTCTAGTTCCCAAACTATATTATTTACTAGCATTTCGAGTTTGTGAGAGTCGATTTTAGACTATAAATCGAGTCTCAGATGCTCGATTTCCATGGGCTGACGTGGCAGTAATTTCCTATCTGGAAATTGAGTCTCTAAGGCTCGATTTACAAACCAAAAAAATTTTAAAAAAATCTAAGTCTCAAGTCTGTACAATCTGAAATACACAAAAAAAAATGGAAGAATCTAGATACTCATATATAGGAGACCTGCCCAGAACATATCAAAGAACCCAGAAAAAAAAAAAAAAAAAAAAAAAAAAAAAAAAAGAACCCAGATCGAACGCGCGCTGCCTGGCCTGGGTCGTTGCGCGCCGCGCCTCCTGGCTTGGATCGCGCATGGTGTGCGCTGCCTAGCCTGGGTTGCATACGGTGCACGTTGCCTGGCCTGGGTCGCGCACCGCCGCGCTTCCTGGTTCATCTCTCTTTCTGTGCGCTGCTTGGGTTCTTTTTTTTTTTTTTTTCTTTGGGTTCTTCTCTGATCTGATATGTTCTGGCTGTGGGCTTTTATAAGGGATATAAATCGAGTCTTAGAGACTCGATTTTCATGTCATTGCCACGTGGAAAAATATGTCACATAAGACGTGATTAGACCATGAAAATCGAGCATCGGAGACTCGATTTATACGCCAAAATCGAGTCTCATAAACTCGAAATGCTAGTAAATAATATAGTTTAGTAACTAGAACTACAAAATATATAGTTAGGATTTTATGGCCATTTGGCCATTTTGGCCCTAATTATTTCTAGATCTCATGGCTAATTTTTCATCCTTTTTTAATTCCTTTATCTTTCGGCTCAATACCATTCTGACATTTCCAAAGCTGTCCCGGTTACATACGCGTTGCTCTTTATCACATTTGTCTATTTTACGAATGATGTGATCATGAGCATCCTCTTCTTCCCTTGATAGCCAGACCGCCTCTACAATATCTGAACACCCACGATCAGATAGCCATATTTCTTCAAACTTGAATGGTTTAGCAAAAGATGGAATATCCAAACCATCCATGGCGATCCACAGTGGAAAGTGATTTGAAAAATCTGAATGCAAGTGGTGAATTTTTGAACCTGAAAATTTCATGAACCAATCATGGTTGGCAAACCTGTGGTCTAATCTCTCCCACAGTGAATGTCCATCAGCAAAATGCTTTCTCCATGTGAATTGGTCTTCCACATACCCGAGGCCAAGAAATTTGCATTCATCTATAACATCCTTGAAAAGTTGCATCTGAGCTTGACTTCTATTATTGTCTCCTAATTTTTCCGAGCTTCTTATGATTTCATTAAAGTCCCCAGCATAAAGCCAAGGAAGGTCATGTCTAGTGTTGAGTAACTAAAGTTTATTCCATGCTTCAATTCTCATGTATGTTGCCGGTTCTCCATAAAAACCTGTGAATCTCCATGCTTCATCACCAGCTTTATTAATTATTGAATCAATGTGATATTTGGAAAAAGAATCCACATGTACATCAATGGAATTCTTCCAATAGAGAGCCAAACCCCCCACCACTTCTAGGATATATTTCCACGTAGAACAGATTATCAAAATTAATATTTCTTTGAACTTCTTTTAGCCTAGCTTTGTCCACCCATGTTTCGGCTAAAAACACGATGGAGGGATCTTTAGCCCGAATCAATACTTCAAGCTCCTTCCCTGTACGCAGGTTCCCAAGCCCGCGACAGTTCCATACTATGAGACTCATTGTGCTTAGCGAGGCTGCTAAGCAGCCTCCACCATTGAGTTTTGTTGACATTCTCCCTTCGAAACTTGTAGTTTTTGGTAGGTAACTCAGGAAGAAACTTCGATTCTTCTTCTTTGCATCCTTTTGTAGCCATAGGGCCCTGTGGTGTTTTAGTCTCCATAGTGTTATCTCGTGCCAATTTTTTCCACATGCGCAAGGTTCTGTTTTCTAGATTGGGAGATGATGAGTTCTTTATCACGTGATGTGCTTGCTCCTGAATTACTAATGAGTGAGCTGGCAAGGAGGGAACTAGCTACTTTTCAATATTTGTTGAAATGTGTGAGGTACCAGCTGCAATATGATCCACGTGTTCTCCACAATTGTCAAACTTCCCAATAGCAGAACCTATTTCCTGAATCTGAGTTTCAAAATCAACATGATTAGTATGTAAGGAAGATAAATTTGGGTTGGAATCAAATACCTCAAATATCGGGTTGCTATTATCTCGGGAATTTGGCATGATATGCTCCCCCTTATCTGAAGTTTCCATATCTGTCACATGTATCAGGTCAACTCCTACATTCTCACTGGATTTAGGCCGTGAAGTGTTAGCTCCGGTTGGTCTGGCCGTCATCTCAGATGACTTCTCGACAATTGAAGGTTGAGAAGGTTTTGTGGCTCCACCCAATCCATCGCCCATACTAGTAACCACAATGAATGGGGTTTTCCCTAGATTGTAAGGCACAGCTCTCTACCATGGTCCATTCTCATGAGCTTTCGTGTTTGCTAAATCTTTCCTTGCTAACCAGACCTCGCAATCCTTCCCATTGTGTGAAATCAGACCACACCAATAGCAGAAACTAGGAAGTTTCTCGTATTTGAACGAAACCCAGATTTCCTCATTATCATCCAGTGCTATTCTTCAACCTCGGCAGAGAGGCTTTGAGACATCGATCTCCACATGAACACGTAAGAAAGCACCCCCTACCAACTTGTTGGGATTCTCACATGGTGTTACCTGGCCGAGTGTTTCTCCTAATTCAATTGATGTCTCTGGATCGAGCATACGCATCGACAATTGTGAGAGACCGCGCCCCCGGCCCCCTTTTTATGAATGTTTGGGCCAAACTCACGTGAATGGGTGGAGTCATGTTATTGCCTCTCAAAATGGAGGTTCGACTAGTTATATTTTCCCCCTTAGATTAGGGGTTTTACAATGGAGTCGCCACTTATTTAATTACTAGAAAAATAAGAAAACCATAATTGAAAAAGAATTCCTCATTTTATTAATTTGAAATTGAATTTACATTGATCATAGGAAATTACATGGCTTTAGTCCTAGATACAATCTAAGATAAAGTACATGGCTTTGTTTCCTAGTTACAATCTAGAAATTGAAAATTACAAGGATAAGCATTGGTCTATCAACCCTTGATCTAAGTTCGGAGGATATGTTACAAGGTGGGAAGGTGTTAGGCACCCATCTTGCCCGGTGAAACCGGTCTTCTAGACTATGGTGGCCAACATTCATATCACATCATCCAATATGTTATCAATCAATTTGCATGTTGAATTTAATGTGTATGCATGTGATAAACCCTAATTCAATTCATTAAGCATGACATTTGGATTGAAAAATAAACTCTAGTGAATGTGTGTGGATGGTGATATTCTAGATTCAAGAATTTGAAAGAATTATTAAACAAACATGTTTTTCATATTTTTGATGTGGATTTAAGATCAAAACTAGTGATATGCATGAATATGTGATGAACAACCAAGAACATGTGAAGAATACATAATAACAATTAAGAATATTCAAACATATTCAAGAGGATTTAAATAGTTGCTATCATGCCTTAAGCCTAAACTCTTATCATGGCAACAAAAAACAATTAAGGAAAGGGATTATACCTTCATGCAAGATCCATATGGTGGAGGAGGAAACTCTTGAGGGATGTCCTAAGGGTGGAGGAAAAGAAGAGTTAGGAGAGGAAGAGTGAGTGTCACTCAATACCTTGAGTCTCAGGAAGACCAAGATATGACAAGACTACTCTACTTCACTAGAACTCAAGAGAGGAGAAAAGAGGGGGTTTTTTGTGTCGTCTTGGAATGAATGAGAGGGGGAGTATATATAGTAGTGGTGGAAGAAATATGAATGGAAGACCATTTAATGAGGGTTGATAAAGAATCATGAACCTAGACCTCATTTTAGCCTTTGGGGAAATCTAGTGCATTAAATGTGAAGATTGATGAGAGTGAGGAGCAAGCAAAGTTTGGTTTTCCCGTAGCTGCTGTAACAGTATATAGAGCCAACTTCGAAAAATCATATCTGACTCAATTTTGATCGGAATTGCCTTATTCTTATGCTCAAATTGAAGCCCCAGATATCTAGTTTCTGGGAAAATTAATCTCATTCACAGATTCAAAATATTCTAAGAGATATCGATGAAATGGTGAGCAGAGGTCATTTGTTAGAAAATGGTTTCAGCATAATTAACATTAATAGTCCCAAATTAGCTCCCAATTAACATTAAATGGCTCCATTCACTCCCATTTTAGACTTAATTGGTTCTAAATTTACTCTAATTAAAAGATAATTGCACAAATTACTCATTGAATAATTAATGTTTAACTATCTAATTAATTAGGTGTATGCAACCTCATTATAAAATGTAGTCCTAATCAATCAAATTATGATACATCATCGATCTCAAATTGATTATACTTATAACCAATTGAAATCAATTGCTCATAATCACATATAGTCGGACTCAATTTGTAATAGTGCATCTCAGCCATTAAAATTTGATTTGATGATAACTTTCAATCTGGTGGTCCGATTAGGGCTCATGACCAGTCGATTTGATCGTTACAACATCAAGATCATTTTGGTGAAATGAGATTAAGGATCTAATGACCAGAATCAAGATGCATATTTCCAAGGTGAAATTACCCTTTCACCCTCCATGTGAGGTTAAATGCGGGTTGCAAAATAGAGTGTCAACAGAATGCCCCTCATTGACAGAGCTTGAAAAGCGAATGTCAATGTATGAAAGAGACACCTAACTTTGCAATCAGTATTTAACCGTGGTGAATGTATGATGCATGTAGATAAAAATGCAGACGGTCATGTTCTAGATCAAAATGTAGACCGAATCTCGAGGGAGAATGCCTACATACCTCTTAGTGGGAGGATCAGGTTTAAACGTAGTTCATGCATGCAGCCTTTTTTTTTTTTTCTTGAAAAAAAATGAGCACAAAATATGCTTACCAATGGTCTGATGGATTTGAAGTTTTGGACGTGCTTCCCAGAGGTCCATGGATTTGAAAATTAGACATGCTTCCCAGAGGTCCGATGGATTAAAGTTTGGACGTGCTTCCCAGAGGTCCGATGGATTGGAATCTTAGACGTGCTTCCCAGATGTCCATGGATTTGAATATGGACATGCTTCCCAGAGGTCCGATAGATTGAAGTTTAGACGTGCTTCCCAGAGGTCCGATGGTTTGGAATCTTGGACGTGCTTCCCAGAGGTCCAAGGATTGAATTTTGGATGTGCTTCCCAGAGGTTCGTGGATTTGAATTTGGACGTGCTTCCCAGAGGTCCGATGGATTGAAGTTTAGACGTGCTTCCCAGAGGTCCATGGATTTGAATTTGGACGTGCTTCCCAGAGGTCCAAGGATTTGAATTTTGGACGTGCTTCCCAGAGGTCTATGAATTTGAATTTGGACATGCTTCCTAGAGGTTCGATGGATTGAAGTTTGGACGTGTTTCCCAGAGGTCCGATGGATTGGAATCTTGGATGTGCTTCCCAGAGGTCCGTGGATTTGAATTTGGACATGCTTCCCAGAGGTCCGATGGATTGAAGTTTGGATGTGCTTCTTAGAGGTCCGATGGTTTGGAATCTTGGACGTGCTTCTCAGAGGTCCGTGGATTTGAATTTGGACATGCTTCCCAGAGGTCCGATGTATTGAAGTTTGGACGTGCTTCCCAAAGGTCCGTGGATTTGAATTTGGACGTGCTTCCCAGAGGTCCAAGGATTTGAATTTTGGATGTGTTTCCTAGAGGTCCGTGGATTTGAATTTGGACATGCTTCCCAGAGGTCCGATGGATTGAAGTTTGGACGTGCTTCATAGAGGTTCGATGGAATTGGATTTGGACGTGCTTCCCAGAGGTCCATTGAAATTGAATTTGGACTTGCTTCCCAGAGGTCCGATGGTTTGAAGTTTGGACATGCTTCCCAGAGGTCCGATGGATTGAAGTTTGGACGTGCTTCCCAGAGGTCTGATGGATTGGAATCTTGAACGTGCTTCCCAGAGGTCCAAAGATTGAATTTTGGACGTGTTTCCCAAAGGTCCATGGATTTGAATTTGGACGTGCTTCCCAGAGGTCCGATGGATTGAAGTTTGGACGTACTTCCCAGAGGTCCATTGAAATTGAATTTGGATGTGCTTCCCAGAGGTCCATTGAAATTGAATTTTGGACGTGCTTCCCAGAGGTCCATTGAAATTGAATTTTGAATGTGCTTCCCAGAGTTTCGATGGTTTGGAAGGTATTATTCATACCGATGTGTGTGGGCCTTTTACCCTAATACCTGCAAAATAAATACTTTCAATTAGTAATAGAGTTTATTCATTGAAAAGACTTTGGCATACCTGGCAAATGCCCCTAGTTTGGGACATATTCCATGCTTTGATGAATGCTAATGGTGGACAATTAGCTTGATGTTGCACCACTGGAGAATATGGAAGAGGATCATAGCTTTCTGATCTTGAAGAAGAATTTAATAAAGATTTTTTTTTTTTTTTGAATTTGAAAAACTTGAATATTTTGAAGGAATTGAAAATTTTGATTTTTTTTTTTGAAAAATTTGGAAATCTTGAATTTTTTCAAGGAATTGAAAATTTTGATTGATTTTTTTTTTTTTTTGAAAAATTAAGAAATCTTGATCTTTTGAAGGAATTTGGAAATTTTTATTGAAGATTTGTTCATTGGAGATTTTTCCTTTAGAATATGGTTTTGGAGATTTTTCCTTTGAAAAATGAAGAATTTTCCTTTTGAAAATGGAGATATATTTTTTTTTTTGAAAAACCTATCCTTTGAATGAGAACAACTTTGGCTAGAAGTTAATGTGGATTACTGGATAAGTCCTTGGCTTAATTCCTGCAAAAAGATAATTTCAATTAGCAATGGATTTATTCATTGAAATGAATTGGAAGTACTTCCCAATGCCCCTAGTTTGGGGCATATTCCATGCTTAGATTGAATCTGAATTCATTTGATGTTATGACCATTGGGGAACATGAAAGAAGATCATGGTTCATCATCATTGGTCCTGCAAAATGGCTTTCTTTCTCTAGCTTGTTAGAAACCAATTATCATGAAAACATTTTTGGCCATTGCATTAGTGTAGACATGCTTGCAAAAAATGGATTGATGTCTCAAATAAAAACATGCTTTCATGTGAGAAGAACATATTTACACACAATATAAATAGGCCAATGCCCTAAGTTTAAGCACGCTTGATGCAAAACATATGAGCTTAGCCTAACATGTATCCAAACAATTTTGTCACATTGTTTTGAATTTGTTCTCCAAGGTTATTTGGGTGACTGGGACCAGGCCTTTGAAAGGCTGCCTACGTACCTCTTTCATAGAGCATCAGGTCAAGACGTAGTTCAAGAGAACTAGATTTTTGAAAAAGAATGATTTTTTTTTTTTTTTTTGGAAATGAGATTTCTCTTTTTTTTTTGGAAAAAAACAAATTTTCATTTTTTTTTTTTTTTTGAACAAGATGTGATTCTTTGAACAACCATTTTGGAAAATCATAGTGTTTAAGAACCAAACAAATCTCTTTGATTATGAAGGATCAAGATCATTAAACTCATGTAATCAAAATTTGCTTCTTTCTTTTGAACATTGTTAGATTAAGTCTCCAAACGCAATCAAGAAATGAAATGTGATAATATTTAGGAGTCACATTGTTGGGTGAAAACAAGGAGAGTGCTCCAAGTTTGAAATTTCTTTTGAGTCATTTGAGGATTTGAGAGTTTGAGAAATTTTGTCCTCGGAAATATCATCCTGTGGGGTTTGACAATTTTAATCATTTTTTCTTTTTAATTCAAGAGAAAAATATTATTAGAGTTTAAGATGTGCCTACAATTAGCAAGACTTCAAGGAGGTCTTATTCATGGGTTGTAATGTAGGCCAGGTTTAGGTTATGAAATGAATGATATAAAAAGGCTCAAAATTCCCTATGATGTTCCCCCAAGTATGCATTACTCAAAAATCAAGTATTGGAGGAGTTTTCTCATTTCTTTGTTGCCATCTTCTCACTAATCTTCATTGGTCACTTGTATCAACACTTGTTGTTTTTAAGCTCATTCATCTTGAATCATACCTCTATACTTTCATCTTGTAAAATTATTCTCTTTTTAGGTTGCATCCTTAAGTTTCTCACTTGGTAGGATTTTCCTTTTCTTTTCTTTTCTTTGGCCCTAACTTTTTCCTAGATCGCCTTTTTAGGTTTTCAGCCTAGCAGACTTCTTTTCTTTTCTTTTCTTTTCTTTTCTTTGGCTTTAACTTTTGCCTAGACTGCCCTTTTGGGTTTTCAGCCTAGCAGACTCTTTTTTTTTTTTTTTTTGCCCTAGCTTTTGCTTTGTTTTGGTCTTTCATCCCTTGATTGAATGAACTTTTGGGGACCTTTTGCCCTCATTGTATTTCTCAGCTTAATGATTTTTAGTCATTTTGATGCACCATCTAGACTTCTTTCTTGCCTCAATGCACTTGCACCTTTCTGTGCTTGATGAATCTTTTCCTTTTTTGATGAACTTTCTTTTGGATGAACCTTCTACTCATCTTGGCATGATGAATTTTAGGTTCTTCAAACTTGATGCACATTTTGTTTTCTCTAATATTGATGGAATTTCATTTCTCTTTCCTTAATTGAGTGAAAACTCTTTTTTCTTTGACGATCTCTTATCTTTAGCTTAATGAATTCTCTACTTGTCTTTCATATCTTCTAGGAGAGCTTTATCAATTAGCTTCGAAGCTACAAGGTCGAATCCTCCTCAACATGAGATTTAAGCATGCATACTTTGAATTTTCCCACCCTAGGTTTAGATTTTAGTGGGTTCATGTGAAAAAGAGGCTAAGTGTTTAAAAGCTCAAATGGGCTAGCAATGGATAATGATCATTCTAGGTAATAGGAAATAATTTGGTTTAACCAAAGATTGCCACCTATCCCCAGTAATGCTTGCTTGTAGGCACAGTGACTTGAGCTCTTTTAATAAATTTCTCTTAAAAGAAAAAGTATGAATGCTCTATTGGAGACACAAAATTTTTCAGAAATTTGGAATGAATGGATGAGCTTTTTGAATTTTCTAATGGATGGATTCTTTTTGATTGCCTTTTAAGACCATTTCTTCTTATATTCTAAGTCAAGTAGCAAAAGTCTTTACATGGATTAAATGAAATTAATCATTCCTTGGTACAAGTTGACTGCTCAAGCTTTTAAACATCAAGATTTAGAAAATGTTTTGTCCAAGAGATCCTCATGTATCATTTTGAAAAGGAGAATTTTTAGAATCTTGAAATCTTTATAAGAAAAAAATGGGCATTTTTTGAAAAAGTCACTAGGAAGTCCAATGCCCCTAGTTCAAAGAATTTTAA
The DNA here is from genome assembly GCA_023055345.1 of Quercus wislizeni. Taxonomy (NCBI): domain Eukaryota; kingdom Viridiplantae; phylum Streptophyta; class Magnoliopsida; order Fagales; family Fagaceae; genus Quercus; species Quercus wislizeni. The sequence continues at coordinate 3,529,458 of JALGQJ010000003.1, forward strand.
AAAAAAAAAAAAAAAAAAAAATGACTTAAGGGCTCAATGCCCCTAGTCCAAAGACTTTTTTTCATTTGAAAATTTTTCTCTCCTTTTTTTTTTTTGGAAAGATTTGGAAATCTTGAAATTTATTTGAATTTTTTTTTAAAAATATATACATAAACAAAGTACATCAAATGCTACATGTATTTTTAGAATTCAAAGAAACATAGAAATATGGAATAAACAAACAAAACTTTAAGCTTAACCATGATGTTACAAACCAAATGTGGAATGAGGCAAAGTTGGGCTACTTGCTTCTTCTTGGTCCATTTAGGATGCTTGAGGTTTGGTGTGCTTGAACCTTGATTATGATCTTTTGGTATTTGCTTGAAATGGCTTGGGTCTGCACTTGGAAAACTTGAGCCTTGGTTATGATCTTTCGGTATTTGCTTGAAATGGCTTGAACTTTGATTATGATCTTTTGGAAGGCTTGAACCTTGATTATGATGAAATGGCTTGGGCTTGCACTTGGAAGGCATGCATCTTGCGAGCTTTGGCCTTTGATGTTGATCATGCGTATACACCTTTAATGGGCTCAAGTGGTGGGCTTAGAATGATTCAAGAAACAATTTTTGGTCTCCATAAAAAGTAGAGTTCAATCACAAGCCTTTGGGCATGAGTTCATTCATAGCATACAAGGTTCAAATAATTATGATGGGCCCAAGCGTTGGACTTGGGCTTTTCATGGTTCAAACAACAGCCAAACACGTGCATAATGCAATGCAATTTACATGGACCAACCTAAAGATAGGTTCTATGGGTCATTACAACATGGGTAGAAGGTAGGTTCAAGGTTCCCACAAGCTAGGACGTCGTACCTCCCAACTTGTGACGCCAGGAGTGCCGCATTGGTCCAAACGGTACAGTTTGTCCTTATGAACCACCATGGCATAACCATGATGATTCTTGTCGCGGTGGGTGGTAGGTTCACCGCTGGGTATGTGAGTCTCAAGAAGACCACAATCCACGGTTAATACTATCGGGCTTCCAGGCTAGCATACAAATAAAATAAATTTCATTCATGCAAATGATGCATGACATGCAATATAATGACATATTAAACATATTATATACAAAAAGCAATAAACAAACAATGACATGGTTGGCCACCATAACCTAATTGAAGCTTAGCCCTCAATATCCCTAATGGAGTCGCCACTGTGAGAGACCGCGCCCCTGGCCCCTTCTTTTTTTAGGATGTTGTTGGGCCAAACCCATGTGAATGGGTGGAGTCGTGTTATTGCCTCTCAAAATGGAGGTTTGACTGGTTATATTTTTCCCCTTAGATTAGAGGTTTTACAATGGAGTCGCCACTTATTTAATTATTGGAAAAATAAGAAAACCATAATTGAAAAAGAATTCCTCATTTTGTTAATTTGAAATTGAATTTACATTGATTATAGGAAATTACATGGCTTTAGTTCTAGATACAATCTAAGATAAAGTACATGGCTTTATTTCCCAGTTACAATCTAGAAATTGAAAATTACAAGGATAAGCATTGGTCTATCAACTCTTAATCTAAGTTCGGAGGCTATGTTACAAGGTGGGAAGGTGTTAGGCACCCACCTTGCCCGGTGAAACCGGTCTTCTAGACTATGGTGGCCAACATTCATATCACATCATCCAATATGTTATTAATCAATTTGCATGTTGAATTTAATGTGTGTGCATGTGATAAACCCTAATTCAATTCATTAAGCATGACATTTGGATTGAAAAATAAACTCTAGTGAATGTGTGTGGATGGTGATATTCTAGATTCAAGAATTTGAAAGAATTATTAAACAAACATGTTTTTCATATTTTTGATGTGGATTTAAGATCAAAACTAATGATATGCATGAATATATGATGAACAACCAAGAACATGTGAAGAATACATAATAACAATTAAGAATATTCAAACATATTCAAGAGGATTTAAATAGTTGCTATCATGCCTTAATCCTAAACTCTCATCATGGCAACAAAAAACAATTAGGGAAATGGATTATACCTTCATGCAAGATCCATATGGTGGTGGAGGAGAATCTTGAGGGATGTCCTAAGGGTGGAGGAAAAGAAGAGTTAGGAGAGGAAGAGTGAGTGTCACTCAATACCTTGAGTCTCAAGAAGACCAAGATATGACAAGACTACTCTACTTCACTAGAACTCAAGAGAGGAGAAAAGAGGGGGGTTTTTTGTGTTGTCTTGGAATGAATGAGAGGGGGGGTATATATAGTAGTGGTGGAGAAAATGTAAATGGAAAACCATTTAATGAGGGTTGATAAAGAATCATGAACCTAGACCTCATTTTAGCCTTTGGGGAAATCTGGTGCATTAAATGTGAAGATTGATGAGAGTGAGGAGCAAGCAAAGTTCGGTTTTCCCGTAGCTGCTGTAACAGCATATAGAGCCAACTTCGAAAAATCATATTTGACTCAATTCTGGTCAGAATTGCCTCATTCTTGTGCTCAAATTGAAGCCCCGGATGTCTAGTTTCTGGGAAAATTAATCTCATTCACAGATTCAAAATATTCTAAGAGATATCTATGAAATGGTGAGCAGAGGTTATTTGTTAGAAAATGGTTTCAGCACAATTAACATTAATAGTCCCAAATTAGCTCCTAATTAACATTAAATGGCTCCATTCACTCCCATTTCAGACTTAATTGGTTCTAAATTTAAAAGATAATTGCATAAATTACTCATTCAATAATTAATGTTTAACTATCTAATTAATTAGGTGTATGCAACATCATCATAAAATGTAGTCCTAACCAATCAAATTATGACACATCATCGATCTCAAATTGATTATACTTATAACCAATTGAAATTAATTGCTTATAATCACATATAATCGGACTCAATTTGTAATGGTGCATCTCAGCCATTAAAACTTGATTTGATGATAACTTTCAATCTGGTGGTCCGATTAGGGCTCATGACCAGTCGATTTGATCGTTACAACATCAAGATCATTTTGGTGAAATGAGATTAAGGATCTAATGACCAAAATCAAGATGCATATTTCCAAGGTGAAATTACTATTTTACCCTCCATGTGAGGTTAAATGCAGGTTGCAAGATAGGGTGTCAACAACAATCCATGTATTAGCACTCAAAATTTCAGTTTAGTGAACCTCAAGTACCTTGACGACATAGAACCATCAAATCTCTGTAAAAGGACTACATGTTCATTGAAAGTCCATGGTTTATTGGCGAGAACCAGTTCTGCATCTGCTTCGAGTTCAAATGCAAACAAGAGAATGTGATCTCCCACTTCACGCACTTTGAAATCCTTTTTGGCTCTCCATAGGGTTTTAAATGTGCGACCTATTGCTTCCACGTTAAGGGCTCTCTTTGTAAGAAACTTGGCAGCCAATACATACTCCTTGCTTCGTAAAGTTTTGGACTTCGACAGGCTAAGCTTGACATTTTCCTCATCTGTCAATGAAAGATTTTTCCAATCGTACAGTATATCTTCCATAGGGGTATAGCGAAGTTGAGAGGGTCTGAAAGAAAGGAGTAGACCACATGTAAGAAGGACGGAGGTCAAAAGAAACCTTACTACTAAGAAGGATTAACAGAGGGGAAGATTTATCATTCTAGGGAAGATAACAGGGTTCTATGTTCTAGCGTCTCAGAGAGAAGCTAGGGCGAGAAAAAATTCAACTCTTAGTATTAGCGAGTTTGATGCATGTTGTTTTTGGGTTTTTTATTTTTTATTTGGCAAGTTTATTGGGACTGTTTTAAAAACATTTATGGTAAGAAAGCTAAATAATATATTTTTAACAATTTAAAAAATAATTTTATGTATTTTAACAACTGACTTTATAATACACCCAATATTAAATACTCTATTTCTTTAGCGACTCCTTTAAAATAATATAAATAACTCATTAAAATAATGATAAACAACCATCGCAAAAACCAACACAACAGCAACAGCCACCCCACCAGCCAGAACCATAAACCATTGCAGGAAAAAAAATATTCAGCCCCCAAACAACCTTCTTCTTCCACTTCTCAACCCATAACCACCAGCAGATGAGGATCGAGAGAGAACGACTCATACCAACCAATGCGTTGCTCGTTGGGTTTGGAGGAACGAGAATGTACCCCCTCAGTGCAATCATGTTGCTCGTAACGATCGGTGACTACCCGTAGCAAATTACTAAGGATGTTACATTCCTTGTTGTTGACTGCTCATCTGCCTACAACGCTATACCGGGCCATCCTACCTTCAACTCATGGAAGGCCGTGACTTCAACTTATCACCTGATGATTAAATTTCCCACCGAGTACGGAGTAGGGAGGTACGTGAGGACCAAGTGGCTGTGCGTGAGTGCTACATAGCGATGTTAGTGATGGACGACTATTTATAGACCATCAGCATAGAAGAACAACGGACGGTTGTAGAGCCCATTGAGGGATTGGAGGAAATACTCCTCGATAACTCTAGGCCAAAGTGAACGACTAGGATCGGCACTTTCGCCAGTTCGTCAGTCTGACAGGTGCTCACGACATTCCTAAAAGAAAACCAGGATGTCTTCGCTTGGAGCCATGAAGACATGCCCGTAATCGACCATTCAGTCGTGGTGCACAGGTTGAATGTGTCACCCTCTTTCCCCCCTATCCGTCAGAAGAAGCGAGTATTCGCCCAGGAGTGGGATAAGGCTATAACGGAAGAAGTCCGCAAACTACAAGATGCAGGATTCATCAGGGAGATGTACTACCCCTACTGGATGGCCAACATAGTGATGGTAAAAAAGGCCAATGGAAAATGGAGGATGTGTGTAGACTTTACAGACTTGAACAAGGCTTGCCCCAAAAATAGCTACCTCCCGCAAGTTGACGTCCTAGTAGACTTGACAGCCAAACACCAGTTATTGAGCTTCATTGATGCGTTTTCTGGTTACAACCATATCAAATTGGATGAAGCTGATTAGGAGAAAACTTCATTCGTCACCAGCCAATGCCTCTTCTACTACAAAGTAATGTCGTTTGGTCTCAAGAACGTGGGCGCAACATACCATAGGTTCATGAACAAGATATTTGCACATCAAATTGGAAGGAATGTCCAAGTCTACGTTGATGACATGCTAGTAAAAAGCCCAAGGGAGGACGACCATTTGGACGATCTCAAGAAGACCTTCGACACCCTCCGTTCTTACAACATGAAGCTCAATCCGAGTAAGTGCATGTTCAGAGTGACAGCTAGAAAGTTCTTGGGGTTCATGGTGTCTCAAAGAGGTATTGAAGTTAACCTAGACAAGATTCGGGCCATAATAGAGATGGCGCCACTAAGGAATGTGAAAAAAGTACAAAGCCTCAACGGAAAGGTAGCTATGCTGAATAGGTTCGTATGAAAGGCAATAGATAAGTGCTTACCTTTCTTCCGCACGCTGAAGAAGTCCTTTGAGTGGATGGTCGGATGCCAACAAGCATTTGAGGATCTGAAAACATAATTCTCTTCCCTGCCATTGCTAAGTCCATCCAAACCAAAGGAAAATCCATTCCTTTACCTGGCTGTCTCCTTGGCTGCCGTTAGTTTGGCCTTGGTCAGAGAAGAAAATGATGTAGAAACCCGTGTACTACACTAGCCAAGCACTCCGAGGCATGGAGGAAAGGTACCCATTGATGGAGAAGCTCGCATTCGCATTAGTTACTACAGCCCGCAAGCTTAAGCCATACTTTTAAGCCCACACTGTCGTTGTTTTGACAGAAAAGCCTCTACTGCGAGCAATGAGTAACCCTGAAATTGCTAGACGGGTGGCGCTATGGGCAATTGAATTGAGTGAATTCAACCTACAATACCGCTCGCGTACTGCCATAAAGGGCCTAGTAGTCGTTGACTTCATTGCAGAATTCACCAATATGGAAGGCCAGGGGGCAGAGGAACATTCTCATTGGAGCATCCACACGGACGGATCGTCTAACAAGTAGGTTGGCAAAGCGGGTATAGTGCTCCATTCCCTAGAAGAGGACAAGATCGAATGTATGGTTTCATCTTGACTTCCTAACAACCAACAACAAGGCCAAGTACAAAGCCTTAGTGGCAGGGCTGGATCTCGCAAAAGCCGCAGGGGCCACAAGTATAGTCGTATATTGCAACTCTCAAGTGGTCATAAGTCAGGTGAATGGTGACTATGAATGCAAAGGAGAAAGGATGAAGAAATACCTAGAACAAGTATGGAAACGAGTGGGCGAGCTGCAAGTCGAGTTTGTTCAAATCCCCAAGGAAGAGAACGAGCAAGCTGACCACCATGCCAAAGCTGCATTAGCAAAACACATGCTCATCCTCAGTAAAGTACTTTCTTTGTTCAACCTTCACCTTTGATAGATGTTGTAGGCGTGTAGGAAATAGACTTGGGAAGCAACTGGACTACACCAATAGTTTCTTATTTGAAAGATGGCATACTACCTAACAGTTAGGTGGCCGCAAGGAAGCTAAAGGTTCAAGAAGCACAATTCGTCCTGATAAAGGACATTTTGTACAAAAGAGGTTTCTCCCGCCCGTACCTAAGATGCTTAAGCCCAGAGGAAGCAGATTATGTCATGAGAGAAGTCCATGAAGGAATCTGCGAGAACTATTCAGGGTCACGGTCGTTGGTGCACCAACTGATTCGAGTTGGATACCATTGGTTCACAATGCAGAAGGATGCCCAAAGCTATGTCAAAGCCTACGACAAATGTCAAAAGTTTAGCAACGTCATTAGACAACCAACTAAAGAGCTCACTCTAATGACGGGCCCATAGCCTTTTGCTCAATGGGGGTTGGACATCATGAGCCCATTCCCAATGGCAATAAGACAACTGAAGTTCCTAGTGGTCGGCATAGACTACTTTACCAAATGGGTGGAAGCTGGAGCCCTGGCCACCATCACAGAGAAAAATGTACTAAGCTTTGTTTGGAGAAACATCATATACAGCTTTGGGATCCCTAGAGTCTTGGTCTTAGATAACGAAAAGTAGTTCGACAACGACTCCTTCAGGGACTTTTGCTCACAATTGGGGATCAAGAACCATTACTCCTCCCCCGCCCACCTTCAGGCCAACGGACAAGTTGAGGTCACAAACTTATCCTTGCTCAAAATTATCAAGACTCGACTCGAGGGGGTAAAGGGTATATGGCCAGAAGAGTTGCCTAGTGTACTATAGGCATATAGGACAATAGCTAGAACACCTATAGGAGAGATGTTGTTTCGGCTGGCATACAGAAGTGAGGCAGATATCCCAACTAAGGTCGAACTCACAAGCTACATAGTAGACAACCATGATGAGAACAGAATGACGAAGCCATGCGCCTACAGCTTGACCTAGTAGATGAGGTTAGGGCGACAGCTGAATAAAGGTTAGCGTAATACCAGGATCTCGTGGCCAAGCACTGCAATTCCAAAGTTAGACACAGAGACTTCCAAGTTAGAGACCTCTTCTTGAGGAAGGTGATGGGTGCCACAAAAGATCCCTCCCAGGGAAAGCTCAATCCTAACTGGGAAGGACCCTACATAATCACTTCATGGCATAGGAAATGCACCTACCACCTGGAGACACTAGACGGACATAAGTTACACCACCCATGGAACGTCGAGCATCTCAAGAAATACTACCAATAGATGACAGCACAAAGAACACCACTCCTCATTTCTAATTTATTTCTTTTTGTTAATTCTTATCTACAGTATTTTTCGTGCCCAAAGGGCAGCTTTTAATTCTTTTAAGAACAATTTTTTACTTATGCACGTATTTATCACAATAAGACGAGTTATTCAGATATGACATGTGTATGTATACGTTTCTACAAAACTACATCCACAAGTGGATGGATCATCCCAAGGGATGCTTAGAAATTATAAAGTCCACAAATGGAGGAGTTTATTACTATGTCCACAAGTGGATGGATCATCCCAAGGGATGCTTAAAAATTACCAAGTCCACAAGTGGATGAGTTTACTACTACATCCACAAGTGGACAGATCATCACAAGGGATGCTTTAAAAGTACTGAGTCCACAAGTGGATGAGTTTATTACTACGTCCACAAGTGGACAAATCATCACAAGGGATGCTTAAAAATTACTAAGTCTGCAAGTGGACGAGTTCGCTAAGTCCACAAGTGGACAAGTTTATTACTACGTCCATAAGTGGACGAAAGTATTAAGTTTACAAATAGGTGAGTTTACTGCTAAGTCCATAAGTGGACGGGGATATTAAGTCCTTAAGTGGACAAGTTTAATATTGACTCCTTAAGAGCACGGGTTCATCCCAAGGGATGTTGTAAAATTATTTAGTAGCTGACGGGTTCAATAAGTACTTAGGTGGACAGATTCATCCCAAGGGTACCTAAAGGATACTAAGTCCAAATGGACGGGCACATCCAAGTCCTTAAGGGGACAAACATATCCAATCGGACGGATGAATCCTAACATGCATACCAGTCCCAAGGTGGACGGGAAAAATCACATGTAAAAATATGGCATCAACACATAACAAAAGCATACTCATGGCAACCAAAAGTGATGGATGTAATAACAAAGTAATGGATAGATGATAGAAATAAAAGGAAGTGAGTACAACAAGGCCCAAAAACAAAAGGGCACTTAATATTGTCTGAAGATAAGATGGGATACAAAAAAAGTTAAAGAGTTAAAACTAGGCTGAAGGATTCTGAGCGTCCTGAGGAGAAGGGGTTTCAGCATCTTTCGTAGAAGGATTCTGGGCATCCAGGATGAAAGGGTTCTCAGCATCATTGGTAAGAGGATCTTCGCAAGACAAGACCACGGGAGCGACGGGTCTTTCAAAAGCAGGTTGAGTAAGGACCATATCGTCGTCTTTCAGGTCCTACTCCGTATGAGTAGAGTCATTGGTCTCCTCACTGACGGTGTCACCACCTACAGGAGTCGTCGGCACTGGGTCATCCATGGTGATCTTAGATAAGTCAAGGTTTGGGTAGACGAACCTAACTTGCTTTAGGCAGTCGTCAAACCTGTCACCATAGTAGACAACGCATGCATCAATGAAGGGCTAGGAAGCCCTAAACTCTGCTATGGCGTTGGCCTTGGCTATTTCCACCTATTCAAAGAGGGCTGTCAGCTCTGTCTCCAAGCTTTTCTCGGCCTTCTATGCCTTTTCTCAGAGGCCGGATTCTTGCTGATCCCGCTCCTTATTCTCGATTTCTTAACGCTTTCGAAACTGACGGATCACCCCTTCCTAGGCAATGCACCTATCTTGAAGTGCCTTCATGCGCACCAACGCCTAAAATCAAGACAACCATCAGCAAATGAATGAACAAAAGAGTGGAGCAAAGTCTAAGAAAAGAGCGTACCCTAGAAAGATGAAAAAGACCCGACTCCCCTAAGTTTTCAGTCGTCTACTCGGCACAAGGGTCCAAGTATGTCTCCGTAATGATTGACGCGACCATCTCAACAGCATGTTCCTTATGCGTAAGAAGACGGTGAACGGTTCCCTTGGTGATGGGACCAATTGCCGTCATTAAACCTTTACCAGCTCCATGGTTGGGTTTGGGAGGTGATGGCTGCTTTGACTATTTGTCACCAACAGGAGTGCCTAGTCCTTTCTTGGGCGGACGGTCGTCCTTCCCTTCACTCTTTCGTTTGGACATTCCTTTGCCGACGACCTTGGGAGCCAATGTTGAGGCCCCCTCCTTCTCCTTCTGCTTGCATGCCGCGGCTGATGCCCTTACCAAAGCCCTTTGTCTCGCTACCTCCATTTCTGCAAAGGGTAAAAGACAAACGTTAGATAAAGTAAACATAAGTATGAAGCAGAAAAAAGGAAAAAACCAAGAAGTAAGAACTTACGCCAATGGGAATAAGCGTTCAGTCTACGAGCTGCAGGCGTTGGCTCAGGACTACCACAGTAGGCATGCAGTGTGTCGAGGGTAATGAGATCCTTACACCTTTGCTCATCGAAAGGGATGTTAAGCACCCGATGAATAAAAGCCTCTTGCTCATCAGTTATTCGCGGACGAACACTAGCTGAAAAAGAAAGAAACTGACGACGTCAAACACTTAACAAATAAACAAAGAAAAAGGTAGAAAGCATACGGTACTAAACCTGAATCCTTGATAATACCCAAGTATTGTCAAAGCCATGAGGCATAGTAACCCACTCCTCCCATCAGTATACCCAGTCCGTCCCTTAGACAAAAAAGTACCTACTCTTCCAATTTCTATTGGAATCAGGCATGTCTGACACCAGCCTAAGTGACTTCTTCCTCACTGCAATATATCCCTTTAGACGAGGAGATATGTTGGGGTATGTAGCACCAAAAGAACTCGTTGAGAGTAAGCCGACGGTTTCCACCACTAAGACGACCCTAAATGACTTCACTCCTATGAATATTCTTAAGCATTGAGAGCTATTTGGTGACAAATAAGCCTAGGAAATTGGCCAACTGACGGTGTAGTTCCATCAATGGCAATCTCAATCCTGCCGCGAACATGGCATTATACATGCCAACGTCCGCGGTCTTCCCAGAGTAGCACTTTTCAAACTTCCTGGGTAGATGGATTAGGACATTCTCAGGGATTTGGTAACAGTCCCGTAAGTTCTTAAAAATGTTAGTTGTCATCATCGGCTTAAAATCGTTGACGGTCCATATCATAGTAAGGATAAAGGGACGAGTCCAACCGTTTCCTGGGCTTCCTGGATTTCCTCCCTCAGGAGCACTCTCATCATCCTCACCCTCATCCTCGTCATTTTCTTCCTCCCGATCCTCCTCTTCTATTTCGTCCCCTTCTCCCTCGTCATAGCTATCCTCATCTTCCCTCTCCTTTCCTCCCTCTTCGTTCTTTACTTCCTCTCCGTCATAATTTCCTCTTCATCATCAGGAGAATGGGTGGATGTCTCCCTCTCTGACGACCAGAATAAGCCCTCCTCGGGCCCATGACCTAATGGGTAGATTTCGTCGTAGCCCGCTCCCTCATGAACTGATAACGACTGCTCACTCATCACTTTTCTATTACCTGACATCTATTCACCTACAAGCGATGGAGGTATTCTAATAACCTATTTGACGGGTCTCTCTATAAGTGACGACTGGCTAAATGGAAGTTAAAAAAGAGAGAAAAAATGGAAGGAAGAAAAGGACTTACAGGATTAGTATATGATTCTATAGAGGTGACGGGATCTACAAGTTGACGGTAACGAAGGTGACGGGATCTGCAAGATGACGGCAACGAAGGTGACAAAACGACAGTTTTCCTTCTTAAGATTCGTAAAGATGAAATAAGGAAAAATGAGAAGGGGTGATAAGCCATTTATAGGACAAAAGAGCGCGGGGAACGAAGCGACGCTTTTGTTCAGAAACGAGGCTAACTAGCTTGTGCCATGTGTCCAAGCATTTAATGAAAACTACTCAAGGGGCCATTAATGAACGCCTTTATTTTTCCAATAGATAAATAATAAAAGAAAAGCTACAGTTTACACTCCATACCCGCTAGCTAAAGCTGACGGAGCCATGGAGTAGGGGGAAACTGACAAGGGTGTTTTTAGAAAGAAGTAAACTCGTTACATATGAGGAAGCCGATGGCTCCATTTAGCCCATCAGCTTCACACGCATATACGGAAGAACGAAAGTGATGATGTCATAGTTCGATGACCTCATCTCAATACCCAATGGCGTCTACACGAGTCGACGGGAATCCACGAACGGAACAAGAGGGCGATGGGAAAAGAGAGGCCGACGAGAATAAAGAAAGTGACAGGTCCAGTGTGGCCTTGCTTGACCTCCACGAATATCTATACAAGGAAATATCTTGTACTCTATGATTAACCCTAGGTAAGGGAATCCCTGTAAGGAAACGATCCCGCAAGATACGTGTATTGATAAGGATCTTCCCTACAAGGAAAGACTCTCTCCGCCAAGAAACGAATATCAGCTCTGCACTACTATAAAAACCCCAAAGCCTTCACAAACCAAGGTATTTATGATTTACCTCAGTTTTGGCACTTTAGAGTTATGAAAGTTCTCTAACTTAACTTTTGGAGGGTATTTGGCCGGTGCCACATCGGTACTCTCTATGAGGTCTTCTTCTTCCTTATTGTGCATGTCTTGCTAAGAGCACATGAGGACTGTGCGACTTACTGACAATTTTTGGCATCATTACATGATATTGCAATGAAAAAAAGCATCAATATGTCATTTAAAAGTTCAAAAGTTACTGGTCACACCAAAAGAAAACCACCTTTAAAGGCTCCTCTTGCTTGTATTCACCGTCTTCTGAATTTTTCATTCACTCTCCTAAGTTATATTTGTTAGAATAGAAGATTTAAACGACAACATTTCTATTAGTCATGATAATAATAAAACAAGCCAAAATGCCGTCGTTTCCTTAAAAGGACTCACGTGCTCAACTTAAAGCTTCCAGACATGCATGTGTGACAACTTAACCTATTGCCCAAACGGTATCGCACTGAGAAAGAGAGAGAGAGCTATTGCTCACTACTCGATTACAGATTGAAAGTGTGTTAGAGATGCGGGAAAATGGGAAAAGCTGTTAGAGTCCAAATCAGATTTTGTTACAGTGGTAGCTCATTTATTTCATACTGATAGAACTAATAAATATAAATATTGGTTCTTGTATTGTAATATTCATTCAAGCAAGTAATGTGATTTTTCGTAAAGGATTTTCTCTCTTCCAGTTTCCTCTTTCTTTCTCTTGTAGTTCTTGCTGTGCTTGCTTGAAATACACAAATGTAATCTTGATCTCCATTGTTCTAGATTGCATAGTTCATATATAGAATTCTTCAATATTCACAACCCCTTCACAGTTTTCTTTCTCCTCCTTTCAAATCTTTACAACAGTTTGCTCATAAATCCTTATGGCTCTTGTGATCAGGGACGGAACTAGGATTCGAAGTTGGGAGGGGCTAAAGTATAAACACAAAAAAGTTTATGAAAATCAAAACTAACATCTACTCAAGGTTTGTCGAATTTCACCCCATTTATTAACATTATAATCTCATATTTTCACAATTTGGATTGATTTTGATTTAATCGGTGGTAATTTTTTGGAATTTTGTTTGAAAATTTTCATGAATTGGGACATCAACACTAGAGGCAATGCTGCATTATCAGCTTCAAATTACTTGTAATTTTTTCTCTTTAAAAAAATCAAATATTATAGATAATTTTCCCATCATCAACCATTCAAATAAAGGTTTCATTATTTCCATATTATATATCTCTATAGTTTCAAAATTTAGTCCAAAAAATAAACCAAACAAACATACCCCACAAGCTACAACAACATTAATGTTAATAAATTATTTTCTAAAAATAGTTAATAATTCATAAAATAAACCAACAAACAAGTGTTATCAATTAATAATATTTATTACTAACCACTGCACACATTTGATTCATAGTTCCCACAGACTTCACTTTTTGATTGCCAGTTTCTAGTTTTTCTATTCTTTTTAATTTTTTTCTCATTTGTCCTTATCTGACCATCTCTTTTTCCAAATTCAAGACTCAAGACTCAATCATTATTACAAAGGATAACTTCTTAAAAAGTACACAGTAAACTCACATACACAAAACACATTGCACCATCAATCTCCCAGTGGTAAAATAGAGATAGAGAGGATAGACATCATAGACATCATACAATGCTATATTTTTTCCAAAATGGGGCGGGGGGGGGGGGGGGGTGGACCATGGCCCCCCTCTGCCCTAACGTGGGTCCGTCTCTGCTTGTGATCAACAAAGGAGCCTCCTCTTCCTCTTTCACCCACCAACCCAAAAACTTTGATGTCTTCTTAAGTTTCAAAGGTAAAGATACCCACCATGGTTTTGTTAGCCATTTGTATAAGGCTTTGCGTTTGAGGGGTATTCACACATTCAACGATGATAAGCTCCAAAGGGGAGCAAAAATTTCAGTACAGCTTTTCAAAACCATTGAGAACTCAAATGTCAATAATTGTATTTTCTAAAAACTATGCATCCTCCACTTGGTGTTTGGAAGAGCTTGCCAAGATTTTTGAGTGTAAGAAGAATGGCCAGTTAATGATACCAATTTTTTACAATGTGAACCCATCAAAAATACGTAAACAAAAAGGAAAACTCTAGTTGAACATGAAAAAAACATAGACAACAAGAAAGTACAAAAATGGAGAGACGCTCTCCAAGAAGCAACCAATATATTTGGTTGGCATTATAATCATAGGTATTCACTGACAATTCTTGTACTCTTTATGAGTTTCAGTGGTTTATGATCATAAATATTCACCGACAATTCTTGTACTTTTTATGACCACAAAGTGTTATCCAAATTATGAATCTACTTTTTTTTTTTTTCCCTTCGTATTTTCTACTATGGAAGTCAGCTCACAATGGTAGAAAGAAGATTTTGTTTTGTTTTGTTTTGTTTTTTTGTTTTTTGTTTTTGTTTTTGTTTTTTTTTTTTTTTTGTTTTTTGTTTTTTTTTTTTTTTGTTTTTTTTTTTTGGGAATTGGTAAAGGAAGAATTTAAATGTAAGGTACCTTAGGGTAAGGAAGAATTTAAATGTACAGTACCTTACCAATTAAGTAGGAGTTTCGCCCACATATTATACATTTATTTTTATTTTTATTTTTTGAAAATCTTCCTCCATAATTTCTTTCTAGTATTAAAAAAATGGGACTTAGTAAGTTTCAGTTATCACCTAACTAGATTTTCCATGAAACTTCTTGTTGCAAGTATAGTTATCATAATCGTACCAAATTGACGATTGAACTGTTAAACCGATGAATTGTACAAAATTCTGGATTGGTATGAAAGAAACTATCATATTTTCAATCAAAAAAAAAAAAAAAAAAAATCAATTAAACCATGAAAAACCACCAGGTTTTTTTTTTAGAAAAATACTTAACCACATGATTTTACTCGAACCGTTCTGTTTTTAATGTTTTAAGTCATTTTGATCAATTCAAGATGTCCTATTATTTAGTCATTTTTATATAAGCATTAACCACGTGATTTTACTCGAACCGTTCTGTTTTTAATGTTTTAAGTCATTTTGATCAATTCAAGATGTCCTATTATTTAGTCATTTTTATATAAGCATATATTAAATTCTATATTAAAATTTTTTTTATTAACAATAATATTCTATAAATTTCAATCTATGTTATACCTTCATACTTATGTACTAATTGAATACCATTGCCTTCTATTTTTTCTTTTTATAATATCTTCATTTTTTTTCTTTTTTTAATTTTAATTTATTCTTATTTAAAATAAATAAATAAATTATTTGTCTAAATTGAGCCAGTGACACAATTGTTGAACCAATGAACCACCATACCACTGCCTTGACGATTTAATGCTTAATATTTTTGGCTAACTATGCCTAAAAGCCACAAAACACTTACCTAACAAAAAAAAAATGTGCTAACATAATGATAGTTATAGATTTATAAATCAGTACATGCCACTTACTTTAATTGTCAACATTTCAAATTTAATGCACACGCCAAACAACTTTTTTAATGTCATGTGAATGATAGTTGCAGTGAGTTCAGCTTTACCCAAAGTATTGTTGAAGACATTTCAAAGTTGAAATTAAATCGCACATTATTATTTGTTGCTCAATACCCTATTGGAAAAGATAATCGTATAAAGTCCATTCTTTTAGATATTGAGTCAAATGATGCTCACATGATAGGGATCTATGGTCTTGGTGGAATAGGTAAGACAACAATCACAAAAGCTATTTTTAATATAATTTGTGATTGATTTGAGGGATTTTGTCATCTAGAAAATTTTAGAGAAAAATCAGGGACAAATGATGGTGTAATCGAACTACAAGAGAAACTTCTTTTTGAGATCTCAAGGGATACAAATTTAAAGGTGGGTAACAAATCGAGAGGAATCAATATGATAAAGGAAAGACTTTGTTTAATGAAGATTCTTTTAGTTCTTGATGATATGGATAAGTGGGTCCATATAGAAAATTTGCTTGGTAGATGTGATTGGTTTACTTCGGGAAGCAAAATCATTATAACAACAAGAGACAAACACTTGGTAGCTACTCTTGGAAAAAGTTTTTCAACGCACGGGATTAAGGAATTAAATCAAGATGAAGCTCTTGAACTCTTTAATATGCATGCCTTCAAAAGCAAAGAACCCAAAGAAGATTATTTGGAGCTGGCAAACCAAGTTATACAATATACCAAGGGGCTTCCATTAGCTCTAGTAATAATAGGTGCTGATTTGTGTGGAAGAACTAAGCTTGAATGGAAAAGCACGATAGATAAGTATCAAAGATTTCCTAACAAAGAAATTCAAAAAGTATTGGAAATAAGTTATGAAGGATTTGATGAAACTGAACAAGATATTTTCCTCAATATTGCATATTTCTTTAAGGGATTTCTTAAGAAGTATGTCATGGATATATTGGATTCTTGTGATTTACATCCAATTTGTGGAATTGAAAAACTTATTGAGTGTTTAATAACCATTGATCAACATGACAAATTGTCGATGGATGACTTGCTACAACAAATAGGTAAAGAAATTGTTCAACAGGAATCACCAAAACTTGGAGAGCGTAGTAGACTATAGCGTTATGAGGAAGTTCTTGATGTACTAACTAAAAATACAGTATGCATCATTTTAGTTCATTTTTCAAATGCCATATATAGTGATTTTTTTTTTCCAATTAAATGTGGTGGAAAATTTAAACTAATTAGTTTTGTTTTTGTTTAAATTTATTGTCATTATATTAAATATTGTATAGTGTGATTCACTTAATTCTTTGTCTAATTAGGGGTCAGAAAAAGTTCGAGGCATAATGATTTGCGCACTTGAACCATCAAAGATTCAATTAGAGGCTAAATGTTTTGAAAAGATGAAAAATCTCAAGTTCCTTATGGTTAGTAATGTAGATATTTGTAGAGATCTTAAATATCTTCCCAACGGATTAAGGGTGCTTGATTGGCAAGGATTTCCTTCATCTTCCTTACCATCCAATTTTCGTCCCCAAAAATTCGTTTTTAACATGCTAGAAAGTTGGGTTAAATCTCTTGAGGTATAATTTTTATTTTTATTTTTTTAATAAATTATTATTAAATCATTAATGATTAAAATATATTTTAATATTTGTTGAAGTTAATTTTGATTTTTTTTTGTTTTTTTTGTTTTACAGAGGATACAATGTAAAAGCTTGGCATATATGAATTTGCAATCCTGCCAATACATTAGGGAATTACCCGACTTATCAATTGCCACCCCAAACATAAAGCAATTGAATCTCTGTGAATGTATAAAATTAGTCAAGGTTCATGACTCTGTTGGATGTCTCGATAAGCTTGAAAGTTTGGACCTCACGGGTTGTGTTAAACTTAAAATTCTTCCAAGTTGCATCACGATGAAATCTCTTAAAATTTTAATTCTTTTTTATTGCAAAAGGGTTGAGAGGTTTCCTGTTATTTCACAAGAAATGGAAAATTTAAAGTTTCCAAGTTAGGCATACACTGCCATTAGAGAGCTTCCTTCATCATTTAGGAACCTCTCTGGGCTTGAGAGATTGGACGTAGGTTCCTATTCCTATATGTGTCATCTTCCAAGTAGCATTTATGAATTGCCACATCTTCATAAACTCTTTATTCATGGCAGTGTCCAATTTCCAAAGGATGTCAAGATTTGTACACAGGCACTAAGCAATTCTTATGGTGGCTTTTCAAAATATGGTTTTCTGAAGTTGAATTTTTTAAAAAAATTTACTTCTTGTTTCCACCTCTTAGAGAAATGTTTATTATCAACGAGTAAAAATTTGAACCTTGAAGATAACATTATGAGATTCAATGGATTACGTTATCTTCTAATTGAGGATTCCAAGTTCCTTAAGAAAATTCCAAAGCTTCCAGAAAGTATAAGATCTGTGTATGCATCAAACTGCATCTCGTTGAATTCAAAATCAATAAGAGAATTATTCCTTCAGGTATCTTTTTCTCTCCAACATATTAAAAAAAAAAAAAACAAATTTGTTTACCTTTCCAAATACTATACTAGATTTGGTAAATTTCTAATTTCTTAAAATTCCTAATTGCATGCAGTTTGGAAGAATTTTAGATTTTCCACCAAATATGATATGTTCAGTTGTGAAACGCAACATACTAGCGAATTCACATTCACATCAAATTGATTACTCTTCCCAGCTCTCCATCTCCAAGTTCATCCTAATTGAAAAAGAGTTACGTCCAACTCTAGATGAGCATCTGATTGATTTTGGAGAGAGGTATAGTATTGTAGTACCAGAAAAAAAGATTCCAGAGTGGTTCAACCATCAAAGCATTGAAAGCTCCATATCATTCCGGATTGGTCCAGAATTTTCAACATTTGCCTTTTGTATTGCTTTTCATCTAGTTTCATTGAAAGATAGTTATGCTACTCTCCGTGATGATATGCTCAATTGGGTTTGTGTTGTCAACATTTCCATCGATGGTCAAGAGCAACCTTTCATGCGGCCGCCAATCTTTCAACGTCTGAGGTGTGATCATTTGTGGTTTTGTGGTGTACCTTATGGCCAATTACAGCAGAAATTTGGAGACTTGATGCAAGGTGATCAGAATGAAGTTGAGTTTTCATGTAAAATCCCTCATTGGACAAGTAAATTAGGAAAATTTGCTCCTGTCATTGCAAGGATGGGGGTACATGTGGAATGCATTTGTCCTCCTCAAAATTCCATTATCATTCATAAAAACTCTAAAAATGTTGATAACAACTCTGAAAATGTTGATGACAACTCTGACAACATTGAGCTCGCACCATTACTACATCCTTTCTCAACGGACTTAGACGCCGGATAACCTCAACCTCCTCTAATCCTTGACATCTTATTTAAGGCTTCCAAAGGATAAAGCTAATGGGTTTGACTTAATTTTGGGTTTTCTAAATTTGGGCATCGACTCAACCGATGGTGATGTGTTTGATTGGGGTTCTTATTCAATGTCCCATACCTCCATAAAAAATGACGCCAGCTTCAATCCATAGTCACCATCGAAGAAACTGAGAATCTCTTAATCAAAGTTTGAAAAAATATGCCTAAGTACTATTATTCCATGGAAACTATTTTCCTTTGCATCATCTTCATTCGATTTCTTTTACGTTGTAAAATGCTGGAGTATATGTCTCCCTCTTTTGCTTATTGATTTGCATCTTTGGCGGTATTTCTCTTCCCATTCTCTTTATCTAAATTCACAGGCTCATTCATACAATTACTAATTCAATTTGAGAGGACATTAACACAAAGAAGAAGCAGAATTGATGGTCATTTGATTTGTTGTTGAATTCATTTTCTTGTAATGGTACAAGAGTTTTCAAAATTACTTGAGAAAAATGCATTAAATTTATCTAGTTAATGGATGAGTAAAGTCAAAAGGCCTATGCTTTTTTGGACTCACAATGATCAACATATAATTGGCCATAGTCAAGAGATTACTTGCACTTATTAGAATTATTGGTCATTAGTTGAGAGTATTTGTTATGGGGTGTTGAAAGGGCTCACTGGTATTAGTTCTGAAATAGATAGTTTGAGTGAATGTGGTTGGAAATTTAAGGTTTGATTGATGGAATGGTAATGGTGCCATTGATTTTCAGGTAGAAGACTTTGTTCAAACACAATGCATTGAAAGTTTGAGAGTTAGAACAATTTTACAAAGTGTGTCAGGTTTTCAAGTTTTGGCAGAACTAAGCATTTTAACTAGGAGTGACTTAAAATCTTAGGAACAGATTTTTTTCCCTTCAAAATATAGAAAACTTATGTTTTTTATTTTATTTGAATGGTTCATGATTTTAATTATCTTAAATGCAGCTGAATTGGATGATTGTGATAAAAGATGGGTTTGAATAAGCTTGGGCAATTTAGTACTTAATGCTATGATCACCTGCCTAGACCTCTGCATAGTAGAAGCCATTTCCCAATGCTGGTATCCCTCCTGTTTGTCTGTGTGAAATGGACCAGTAGTTATTTTATCTTGGTTGTACTTACAGAAATATAGTTGGCTCTACTTGGATATTTAAATACGCATGCAATGATGCTTCTATGTAGTGAGAAATCTTATGCATGGATCATCTATTTTGCTAGTTGGACATGTTTTTATTACATTTCTGCTAAAGATTTTTACCTTGTGCTGCACCCTTTCTTTGTATTCAAACATTGCAGTCTCTGAACTAACAATTTTTTAAGTATACAATTTTGTTTCCTCTGTTTTTATGTAAATTCCTTTTTCTTATGCTAACCTACTGCCCAATTTTTTTTCTATTATAGGCATTTATATGATCTTATCACTCTTGCCTTTAAATATAAAAGTCCTTTGCCTTGGAAGGCTGAGGACTTGAAATAAGTAATTTTTTTAAAAGGTCTAAGGGACATTGTTATTGGCTTGATCCAATCAAAGAAGATAACAAAAAAAAAAAAAAAAAAAAAAAAAAAGTTGGGGCAAGCATTTGTGTAGTTGGTGATTATTCTTCTATTCATTCAATACTTATGTTTTTACTTCTTACTGATTTGATTGATTTTTGAGAAATTCAAAAGTTTTCAGTTTAGCACATGTATAAAGAAGAATCTAAATTACATACGAGAAGATATATGTTATGGTATATTTAAGGACTAATGTATTATTGTATATGATGAAATTTGTTTGAGGGGGCATCAAATTATATCAGGTCATCTGTCTCATACCCACTTGTTTGTTTATCAACCATCCTAATGAGGACAGTTTCTTGATGGAAACATAGTATATTTGTAAGTTCAACTATATAACAAACAACAAAGAAGCAAATGTACTGCTTTAATTTTATTAGTTATCGCTTCTAGCATAAAGACATGCAAAATTCCAACAGATCAAGGAGGAAAGAAAACCATATAATATATGTTTAATTATAGAGATAAACATACCATATAATACATGTTTAATTATAGAGATAGACATACCATATAACAGTCATTTATTAATTCCTTTATGTTTTCTAATGAAATGGAGAGAATTACTGGTTGTGTATATTGTTTTTGTACCCAAATCATAGCAATTAGATAAATTACTATTTGTCAACAATGACTAGTACGGTATATGCTTCTTTCATAGTTGATGTATAAAGCTCTGAAATGTTTGAGTCAATCCATAGCTATCCCCATTAATCTATTCTATTATTCCAGTAGGTGACGAAAAGGAGGGTTGCTTCTCTGATGATAGTGAATGTCTGAGAACAAATTGGACATCGACATTGGAATTGGAATGGTCAAACTGCTCAACTGGAGATAACTGTTGTGGTTTATGTCTAGGATTCTTATACGAAGGTGAGTTGCCAGTTACCTATTCTTATCTCTTTTAAATAATTTGTTGTTTTTTTATGTTGCTTGTGTATGTAATATACAGGTGCATCCTAATGCTTGGGCATATAGAAATATATCTCTTATGTGCTATAAAAAATTATGCGGTATATATGGTGCAGAGGTTTCTAACAAAAGTACAGTGTTTCAGTATGTAACACATGCAATGCAGATATTGATGTCAAAGTGAATCTTCCCAAATCATTCAAGAATGTCATTGTCTACTAATATTTCCTTCTTTTCATTCTTCTATTCTTAACCGACAATATCAAGTCTCCTTTCTGTCATTTTTATCCATACTCTAATTTAACAGGACCCATATAATTAGCAATCCAAATAGTATACATTTTTATTAACCAGGGTAGATACTGTTGATCCACGTAACCCTTGTTAAAGAAGAGTGCTACCCCATCATTTATTTGTTTATTTGTTTTTTGATTCACACCTCAGCATTTATTTTGTAAAAGAAAGTATCAGTTGCTGAATTGAATTTATCATCTCTGAAATACTTTTTCTTATCTAAAAAGGAGTGCTACCCCAGCTTTTAATGGACAAATATCTCAATGATGTAATGCTAGGGAAATGCATAAAGGAGAAGAAGAATGATTACAGTTTCAACAATCAAGCAGGTATAAAATGTCGTTCAATGAAAGATTTGCATTGCAATATGACAAAAATTTCTCAAGAATCTTTCTAGAAGTTTAGTACTATGATATGAAAACTCCTTTAACAGAGAGGGTTTACATGGGATGAAACATGGCAAATGATCTCAGCATTGGGATGCTTATACAAAGGTGTGTTGTCAACTTATTGTAGTCTTAGATGTTAGTTTCAATTATATGTGGCTAACAGCTTCTTTATGTTGAAATCTCCAGAAACAATTTCAAACAGAACCAAATTGAAACCAAATTATAATGATTTTTGCATGATTTATGGAAATCCAGCTTCTAATAAGGTTGTAACAAAGCAGGTCAAGACATTTGTTGTAATGGTGTAGGGTAGATTTTGACAAGCTTATAAGCAGTCTGCGACCTTGTTTATTTTTTTCCCTCTTCAAAACATTGGACTGAAGTCAGTGCGCAATTAGTTTTAGGTGTTCTGTGTGTCTAAATATATGTGTGCTACTTCATTTTGCATTGCTTGCAATAGCATTTTCTCAAGCGTGGGGAGATTTGTAAGTATATGAGTTATATATTGTAAAGTATCATCTTTACAAGTGTGTGGAGATTTTTAAGATGTATAACAATGGTTAAGCTTGTTTTATACTAAGGACAATGTCTCAATAACCTTAACTTGGAAATTTCATTGAGAGGGCACAAATCCTCTGAAAAAATTGACTTACTAAGCATCTAAATATTTATCACCACCTTATATGTAAGACAAAAAAATATGCTCAATGGTCTGTTTGATTATCTGCCTATTGACTGTAACTACTCTTTTTATAGCTTCAAAATGATGCAGTCTCATTCAGGTTAATTGGGCATGAAGTTCCAATCAACTAAAGATATTCGAGAGACGATGCTAAGTTCCAAGTACTCCATTAGAGACCAGTTCTCTAAAATGGTTAGTGTCATCCTTGATTTTTGTTTCTTCAATACAAAATATGTTCTATCATCTTCCTTTCAGGATGAGACCTCAAAAAACATGCATTTATCCCAAGAAACCAATGTGGGGTAGTTTATGATATGCATAGGAATACTGTGGTATGGTTTGGCCTCAAATCTGTTTTTATCGTATTAGATTTCACTATATATGCTGTGTGTTAAATGAAAGTGGCCAATTTACTTGAGATATAAAGTAATCAACTTTGTGCGTGTGTGTGTGCATTCTTGGGGGTTTCAATCACCAAACTATTCACCAAATGCACCCCTTTCTAACATGCTCTCTAATCTGTGGTCTTCTTGCACATCATTGGGGGGAGAGCCGGAGAGGGGTGGGGGAAGAGAGAGAGAAAATGATCAAGGATTGGTGTTGTGAGGTATTCTGAGCAGATTGAATGGGCAGTTATAATCTGGTGACTGACTGTTTCAACATAGTCAATATTTGATATAATAGGTAATAAATTCTGAAATGTGTATGCTGATACCGTAGTAAACCTTTCCAGAAAGCCCATGACAAAAACTTGTTCCCACATGGAAAATAGTAGATAAATGTGTGCATTATATTGGAAACTAAGAACTCACTCAAAGAAGCTATAAAGAAGAAGAGAAAAGAAATTAACCAATGATGACATGCTGGTACTATTTGTTTAGGCATTTTGCTTGTACTTCTTGAGTATAAGAAAAGTGAAAGGAAAAGTAAAATGTTTGTTCCTGAAGCAATAATTAAAATGCTTAGAATAGTGCATTTTCTTCTATACGCATTACTGATTATGGATAAGTTTTGAATAGAAATATAATCCTTTCACTACTGTAGGCAATATTATTTCTTGTTATATATTCCAAACCATATGAGAGAAACAAGAGTTATATCACTAAACCAAAGTATATGTCAGATTTATTAACTACTAAATAATTCATTGAGGGTCTGTTTGGATACCACTTATTGTTGAAAACTAAAAATAATGTAGCAAAATAATTTTTAAATGTATAAATAGTGTCATGGGAACCAGTTTTAAAAAAAAAAAATTGTTAAAATCTATACTTGCGAGTCCTGTGAACAGTGCATGGGACCTACAGAGAAAAACGTAGCCGCTAGGAAACGCACAAAACGCGCTTCCCAAACAGATACTGAATTTTTCTAGTTGAATCCTCTTTCTTGTCTTAAAAATATTTTCTTGAAACATACTGATTGCAGCAGTAATTCATGGGACCAATAGTGCTTTGTATTTAACAGTTATGCTGATACCTGTTGTACTGCAGGTTAGGAAATGGATCTTGATCAGATGTCTATGACCTCAAATCTGGAAGATGAACATTGAATATTGTACTGTACTTGGGCATAAAAAGCTGTAATTGTAATTGTATATAATACAATCTGGATTCTTTTAACCTTTTTAATATCAAATTTTCTCTGCAGTTTTTTGGTCAATATTCTGAGTAAGTTAATGTTCTTATTCATGTTAATATAATTATATAATCCATATGTCAAACTAGTTGTTACTTTAGTCCCTAGTGGCTGATGATGCAGTGTGACTCTTCTAAAGTTTTGATGTCACAAATAATGTGCCATCTAAAAGTTAGGCAGATATTGACATGTTCAAAAATTCAAAGGCACTACTTGAATGAGAAAATAATATACCAACTAGGAATTGTTTGCAACTAAGGTATCCGCTTTTGTTAGAAAATCCCTTGGGAAAACAATACCCTGTCCAAAATACAAAACCTTTGTTAGGACCCCCCATAGAATGGACCCATTTATGAGTGGAACTGTGTTTTTGAGTGTACAACTACAAGGTTCTGATACAAGTTTCTCTAAAAGTCACTGTCAAATGTTGTGAAAGTAGGGATTGAAATGATGCTATTTTTTGTTATAATCTGTGAGGACCTTTTGCTTGGAAAAAAAACATGGATAAAATTACTTTTTTTTTCCTTGAGTTGTCACAATTTAGCCTCCATTTCGCTGCTAATTTGTAACTCTGCTTGCACAAACAATGCTGTCAACAAGTTTTGGTATGAAATTAATTAAACTAGAATGCTATAAAATTGTTGGCAGTAAAGACCTGTCTATTGGCTTTTTTCTTTCCTCTTACAGATAAGAAAGGGGATTCAAATCCAAGTTTCTCTCATGGAAAGAACCAGATAAACCATTCAATCACAAAGGGGTTTGGAAACCCTTAAAGAAAGTATTAAAAAACCTTGAAAAAAATTATTTTAAGAGTCCAATTGACCCTTGATAACCCTCAAAACATAGACCGTCAAAAAGGAAATTTTAACAGTCTTCGTGCCCCTTAAAACAAGTACTCTAATCTTATTTTGAGGGTCAAGTGACCCTTAAATAACCTTTTACCAAGGTTTAAAAAATTTATATTTACAACCCTTGATAAATAAGGTTATTTAAGGGGTCTCTTGACCCTGAAAATAAGATTTTATTTAATTAAAAAAAAAAAAAAACACAATCATGCACAATATATATATATATATATATACACACACACACACAAATTCACAATTGTTGAGATGATATGCTATGATATTGATATATAGCAAAAGTGATATATTGCTACAATTACACTTTCTTTGATCTCTAAACTCAAACCTACAAATTAACAGATTAGGGGCCGCATACAAAATGCCAATATGTCAATTATTGTTTAACAGAAAAGATATCAACAACCACACTTTGTACAAAGACCAAATCTATCCAAGAATTAAAAGTTTTGATACAGTTTATTCTTCATCATCATCTCCAAAGCAAGAAGTTATCAGCTAGTACAATTGAACATTTCAGCCATTATGGGTGCCCTCAAGTTTCTGAAAAATATAGAATGATACCAAAAGTCAGATTAACCCGTTCAATATTTATATGATCTAATTCAATAGTCAACAGGGGCAAGAGTTTTAAATTGTAAAAACAAGGTTCTTTGCACAATCTGACATGGTAGTAGGTGAACAAAACAAATCCTAATACATCCTATATAAGGCCCATGGGATATATTGACATAGACACCCTATGTGGATCTACAAATGAGGAGGTGTGAAAAATAGCATGACAACCTCTAAAAGCATCACAAAGACTGTCTATGTCTCCCATATCTACCCCCTACCAAGCATATCTCCCACTGATTCTAAACACAACATAACTTTCATAAGTTTAAGCTATGCTCTCTTACATATTATAGCATAAAACAAGAGGGAAAAAAAAAAAAAAAAAATTATTCAATGCACGAGAAAAAAGATATAGCACCAGCCAAAGTTTCATGGAGAAATTTCTTGAATGAATATACTCAAAATATGTTCGTCACCAACCAAAAAAAAAAAAAAGTACAACACAAACATATTGAAGACTTGATGAAATTTGAAATAGCTAGGATAATACAGAACACAATCCCAAGGGAAATCATAAGGTTAAAGACAAGTACCGGTAAGAAATAAGCAATGTAAAAGTACTTCAAAATTTTATTTCACTCATAGTACATTCCCTATGTACTTGGGTCTGTTCTTGTTTTCAATAAAAATGTTGTTACTTATCAAAAAGAAAAAAAGAACTTTGAAATTTAAAGAAGAAAAATATATAAAATAATGGCAAAGAGAAGCCAAAGACTGCTCCCTTTCACGGTCTAGCCAAAAAAGGAAAAGAAAAAAGACTTTGACTTAATTTAGGCACCATGAAAGCATAGTAGAATGGCAAAGCAATATTCACACACACGATGCCAAAATATACTTACAAAGCTTGAATCAGCCACTAAACTCTATAACGAAACCAACAGAAACATCATCTGATTTTCAACACATTTCAAGGTTGACTAAAAATAATTGACATACACATTAAGATAACAACAACAACACTTCCTTCATTTTCAAAAGAAATTTTTTTTTATCAAAGCTAAGAAAGTCAGATATGTTAGGTTCTAAAGTTTAGGATTTTATGTATTTAGAACTCTAATGTGTTTTGTTGGCAAACCATGATCAAAACAATGTGTTTAGAAGTGTTTAAAGCTAGCTCAAAGTTGTGTGTCAATGTAAAGTTGGAATCGAGTTAAAGCAAGGAGGCTTTGTGCCTTTCGGCCTAGCTCGATCGATTGAACGATAGGCTCGACTGATCGAAGCTCGGGCAGAAAGCTTTTCTGCAGTTTCGTCCAACTCAACCCTATTTGTTTTAAAACGTTTTTAGGGTTTCTTATTTGTCCTAAGTATAAAAGGCAAACCCTAGCCACGTTTTAGTGTTGCTCATATTTGCGGTTTATGTAAATCTCTTGTGAGATCTAGAGGAGCTTTCCTTTACACAAACTTAGGGTTTTCAAGGAGAAGAATTATCTACGCCTTGATGATCAATTCAGTTGCTGCTATTGAAGTTTAAAGAAAACACAAGCGGGTGTGCTTGTATTTGGTGGAGAATCCAAGAAAGAAAGAATCTGTGGATTCGGAGCTTGCACGTGGTCGTGTCAGTAAGTTCTACTAGTTGGTAGCATTAGGAAGTCGAGCGGGGGTGCTTGTAAGTCCTTTTGTATGAACTTTGATTCTTTCAAGATAGTGGATTCAGGTTTACCTTGAGGATAGCTAGGTCAAATCCTCCCCAGGTTTTTACCGGTTTGGTTTCCTGGGTGATCATATCGTGTGTTATTTATTTTCCGCTGCTTTGCATGATTTGATCTTTATTATTGTGATAACCTAGACTTGTTTAATTGGACTAAGTAACAACTTGGCTAATTCCCTAGGTTTAATCAATTGTTTAAGGGGTCTAAAAAACTGTCAAGATACACATCACAAAATTTAGAGCAAAAACTAAATTAAACACACATATTTGGATCCCCGATAGAAATCACTTATCATTTGCTATTTCATTTGCTAAGGATCTAATTTCAAGAGCATGCTTTGATAAGGTAGATTTACTATTTCAACTTAATCTGTTATACTTATACCCATTTCCAAGGCCTCTAAATATAGCTTCTAATAGAATCATTCCATAAGACAACAAACACTACACATGTCAATCCCAAGTAACACAAAAAATATTGTAAGCTATACCAACAGCTCAACAAGTCATTCCAAATTTATCCAATAGTACTAAAATAGTGACTGGCTTGAGTTGATCTTCATACCTTAGTGATCACTACTAGATTGGGCTGATTGCGAGGTGATACAACTCAACATTTGCATCATCATATTGTCATAATGTGCTCTTTGTTTTGCCATTTGATTAGCTTGTTGTTCCTCAAAATGTCTTCTTTGTTCTGCCATTTGAATAGCTTGTTGTTCGAGCATGCTTTTGAGGTTCTTTACTTCTTCTTTTAACTCTGCATCAGCCTCTATTTGTTTGTTTTCATATTCTAAGCGTTTCTGTTCAGATTCTTGGAGTCGCTTCTCAAGATCATACATTCTAGATGAGGAGGAACCCCATAACTTGGTAGGAGTGACTCCAGCCCCATAGCCACGAACTCGTCCATGACGCTCAGGAGGCATGAAAGAGTGATGTTGGATAAACTTTGTGGAGGCATGAAAGAGAGAATAAATAAATAAATAAATATATATATATATATATATATAAGTTATATTTTGAGTGAGAAAAAATTGATAAGTACTATATTAGCTTGTCCTGTCTTGTCTTGTAGAGAAGAATAGGATGGAGAGGAGTTGATAGCTGTCTCTATTTTTCAGCTTATACAAACCTCACTGCAGCAAAGTCACTACAAAAAAGATTGCTATTTGCGACGAAACTTTTTGGATAAACTTTGTGGAGGCATGAAAGAGAGAATAAATATATATATATATATATATATATATATATATATATAAAAGTTATATTTTGAGTGAGAAAAAATTGATAAGTAATATATTGGCTTGTCCTGTCTTGTCTTGTAGAGAAGAATAGGATGGAGAGGAGTTGATAGCTGCCTCTATTTTTCAGCTTATACAAACCTCACTGCAGCAAAGTCACTACAAAAAAGATTGCTATTTGCGACGAAACTTTTTCGACGACTACAAAAAGCCGTCGGAAAAAATAGCTTTTTCGATGGCAAGTCTCTTTCGTTCACAATTACTCATCGAATATTAAAACATTTGTGACGACAAAATGAGTTTGTCAAAAATGCCTACTACTTTTGTCGAAAATATGATTTATTTTGGAGGGAAATGTTCCCGCCTTACTTTTTACGATGGCATAAAAGTATTCATCGCTAATGAAGTATTATTTACGACGACTGAATAAAAACCGTTAGAATTACTAACATTTGTGATGACTTTTGTGCATCAAAAATACAAAAAATATTTTTTGATGGTGCTATTATTTGCGACAAACATTCTTCCATCATAAATATGAAAGAGGGTATTATTTACAATGACTGAAGAAAATCTATCAAAACTATTAACACTTGTGACGGCTTTTGTGCGTCAAAAATACAGAAAATATATATTTTTATGGTGTTATTATTTGCAACAAACATTCTTCTATCGTAAATATAAAAGAAGGTATTATTTACGACAACTAAAAAAAAAAAAAAAACCGTCGGAACTATTAACACTTATGACTGCTTTTGTGCGTCAAAAATACAAAAAATATATATTTTATGGTGTTATTATTTGTGACAAACATTCTTCCATCGTAAATGTAAAAGAGGGTATTAGTGATAGCCATGAAGCCACCAAAAATAGTAAAATATTTTGGAGGGAAAATTCCCTCCTTACTTTTCACATTTGTGACGACATTTATCCATCGCAATTATTTTTTTTATTTTTCTAATTGGGTTTGTATTTTTGATGAACATGCTGACCGTCGTAAATAGCTAATTTGCTTGAAAAGAAAGAATGTATTAATGATGGAATTGGATTCCTCCCAATAAATAATATTTGCGATGGACCTAAGCTGTCGACAATGGTAATTTTTTTAAAGGGGGGGAATTCATGCCCATATTTTTCATGTGTTTGACAGTTGTTTTCCATCACTATATATTGCATTCTTATTTGCGACGAACATTTTGGTCGTCCTTAATAATTTAAATTTTCTTAAGAAGAGAAGGTATTAGCGACGATAAAGTAAATCTGTCACAATAAAGGTGATTTCCAACATACATATGGTTGTAAATTTTTTTTTTTTTTTTTTTTTGAATGGTAAATTTTCCTTAATTTTGTCTTAAAACTCCAGAATTTTTTATTTTTTAATTTTAAAAATTGCAAAAAAACATCTTTCAAGACCATCCAAGTACTTAAGGACCATTTTGGTCATTTTAGAAGTAAAAGGTATTTTGATCATTTTGAAGCTTTTAGGGACACTTTCGTCACTTTAGAAGTTTAAGGGTATTTTGGTCATTTCCTAGCTTTGATGGTGTATTTCAACCATTTTGGATAGTCAAATTGTGTCAACGGGGTTCAACAAAGTTTCCTAGTGGGTGGGTACAACAACATATGTCCATCATGCAACCAGATGGATAACCAAAATATGACCGTTCGATTGGTAGAATGTGGTGAAATATTTGTGTTTGTAAATTACAGTAACAATCAGACGGTCAGATTGTGAAAACAGAGCAGTCAAATCCTGCAAAACTACATTAAAGTCTATTAAATTTGGTCAATCTTTGGTCAAATTCTTCAAAGTTGGTTCCAAGACCACTGGATTTTATCAAATTAGGTTGATCAGAGAGGTTTTAAGTGGGTTTTGGGTATTGGTTAGTATTTTAAGGTTTTTTTGGTTTTCATGCTTTTATCAATTTCTAGTTTTAAAATGGCAAAGTCAAAGGTCATATGTAAATCCTTTAGGGTCATTTTCTAGGTTTTTGATTGTATTTTGTAAGTAATTTTCTCGATTCTTAGTAATACTTATATAGTGTATAACTCTCTTGGAAGAGTATTGGATATTTTTAGTGGTTGAAGTTTCATGATAGGTAGATGCAACGACACACATCCATCTTGTGCTAGAGTCAGATTTAAAATTTGACCATTGGATTAAAATTGTGGGAAAAAATATTGGTTTTGATGAATTTTGAGCTCAATCAAACGGTTGGATTAGTAGAATGTGACCAGTCAAAATTTCTTGGTGTGTTGGTACAACAACACATGTCCATAATACTTTAGACTCAAATCTAAAATCCGACCATTGTATTTGAAGAATGTGATAAGATATTGGTGTTCGCGAAGTATAACAACAATTAGACGGTCAGATTGTGAGAAATGAGTGGTCAAAGTTTGCAAAACCTGGTCAATATTTGGTCAAACATGGTCAACCATTGAAGTTGGGTCTATGACCACTTGATAGGATCAAATTAGGTTGAATAGGGAGGTTTTGAGTGGGTTTTGGGTATTGGTTTGTATTTTAGGCTTTTCTCCACTTTTTTGCTTTTCTATAAAATTTTCTTTGCTAAAATTTAACAATGAATAGTACATACAATACTGAAAATTTTAGAATAATAATGCAAAGTTTATCAAGCACCAAAATACTTGCAACGACAATTCTCTCCGCAACTTGTGAAAATCTTTTAAAAAAATGGCATACTAAATATTTTAAAATATTTTTTAATTAAAAATTGAAATCAATGAATTTTAATTATAAAATAAGATAATTTTGGAAATTTTTGGATAGTTAAATACACAACATTTTAAATATTAATTTAACAAAATTTGGTTAATGGGATGTCAAGTGGAAAATGTTTTTTCCCTTCAAATGGGGTGGTTTTGACAAATAAAATAAACAAAGTTTTTTTTTTAATAAAAGTATTGAGGTTATATTTCCATAAAAGAAATTCACCTACACAATATTGAGGTTATATTTCCCTGACTTTTTTAAAAGAACACTTGCTATACAAAAATTGCAAGAAGTAAGATTTCATAGTGTTTCTATCTTTTTTTTTCTTTTTTCTTTTTTTAAAGAAAAAAGTGTTTCTATCTTTTATTAATAATAATAATTTAAAAAAGTGATATTTCAAAGTGTCAAAAAAGAAAAAGAAAAAAGTGATATGGTTGTCATAAACAAAATACATAATTATATATATATATATAAAAAGAAAAAAAAAAAAAAAAGAAGAAGAAGTCACGTTGCTGTAAAGAAGTCATCATTTTAACACTAAAAAAAGAAAAAAAAAAAAAACAGTCACGTTGCTGTAAAGAAGTCATCATTTTAACACTAAAAAAAAAAAAAAAAAAAGAGAGAAGAAAAGTCAAAACCCTACCTCCTAGTTCCCTCCCTCTCCCTCTCACTAAAAACAAACGCCTCCCTTTTTCTTTTTTTGATCCCACGCCTTCCTTTCCCTCTCACTAAAATACTACCACTCTATTTCACTAAAGAAAAGAAAGAGGAAAAAAAAGTTCTCACCTCTATACTCTATAGCCCACATATTTTTCAATATCCCTCTACCATTCACTCTTTCTTTCTCTTTCTGCCAATCACAATCAAACCCAAAAGGTCAGTTTTCTTAAATCCTTATATTTTGATTTATTTTGTTAATGTAGTGGATTAGTAAATGGATTTGTTGGTTTATTTCCTTCATCTAAATTTTGGGATTGGCTTAGATATATCTCTTTCATAATATATAATCTCATATTGTAGCCAAAGTTCTTGACAGTTTGGTACTAGTAAATAGAGTAATGTTTTCATGTATTGGTGTCCCCCGCCAATCTATTGATTAGTCTTAATTATATGCAAGCACCTACTACACGTTTTTTTTTTTTTTTTTTCTATTTTATTGAGGTTTTTGAAATAAGTGACAAATTTTCTCATTATAGTTTTCAATTAATTGCTATTCTTTGTGCATATATAATTTTATGTGACTTGTTGTGGTGATGGATATATTGTTAAGAGTAATGGGGATGTACTATTAATGTGGTTATTGGTGGCAGATGTATTCTTGGAAGTTCTTATTCACAAGAGAATTATCAGTAGTAAAGATTTATGATAAATGCAATGTTTGTGTCGGTAGTAATGATTTATTTTTGATGTTTTGTCATTTATCGTGGTGATTGTGTTAATGTTTTTAAATGAATATATTTTCGTTAATTCTTTATTATTTATTGTAAATACAAAATTTTGTGTAGTTATAATTTTTGTATATTTATTCAATTTAATTTGAAATATTGCAGAACAATGTTAGGGAGGAGATCATAGTGTGAATAATGACAAAAGATGACTTTAAGGAGGAAGGTGACTCTCAGATTAAGGAAACTAACTCAGACGATGACTGATCTTTCAATACTTATGCTTTCAAGGTTTGTGAAGAATATAATTAATATAGCTTTCATGTATTATTGAACATCACACTATTTTGTAGACCTTTTGATATTTTCATTTTTATTGCATTGTTCACTTATCAGTTTTGAACAATTATGGATTTGTACTTGTTATTTGAATGGAGAATTTTTTATGAGATGTATGTTTGTAATTTATATTTTATTTATTTATTTTCATGTAATTCATGTGTTTCTTTTTCGACAGAATTGTTTTGTCGCAATTAAAGTACTATAAACGGCTTTTTTTTTCTTCGACAAAGCTATTTTGTTGCAAATAATGTATTAGTGATGTGGTAACTAATTTTTAATAATGGTCAAAGTTCGTCGAAAAAAAGTAAATGGTCACTAAGATTTTGTATTTTTGAAAAAAAGCTAAGTATTTACGATGGCTTTTAGTCGTTGAAAAAAATACATCAATGATGGCTATAGTTCGTTGCAAAATGTATTTGGTCATTCAACTTCATCGTTTGAAATTGTATTTTTGACGGCAAATCAAATATTTATGACTTTCAGTCATTGAAAAAATACATTAATGATGGCTTTAGTTCGTCGCAAAATATATTTGGTCGCCCAACTTCTTCATATGAAATTGTATTCTTGACGACAAATCAAGTATTTATGATGACTTTTAGTCGTTGAAAAAATAAATTAACGACGATCTTAGTTCATCACAAAATGTGTTTGGTCATCCAACTTCCTCATATGAAGAAGTATTTTCGATGGAAAATATAAAGTGCTTACGACGGCTTTTTACTGTCGAAAATGAGGGTTAGCGATGGCCTTGTCGATAAAATAGTATTACCGACGGAAGTCGACGGCCTTTTGCCGTCGGCACTACTAATCTGCGACAGCTTTTTGTGTTGTGACGAACTCTAGCCGTCACTAATAGCAATCTTTTTTGTAGTGAGTTCCTTGTATAGGTGGCATTGAGGAATCTTACTACTCAAGTGAATGAGGGGGCATTGCAAATATCTCAAGATCAAATTTTTGTGGAGGTGTTTGGACCTAAGCGTCATGGACGAGTTCGTGGCTATGGGGCTGGAGTCACTCCTACCAAGTTATGGGGTTCCTCCTCATCTAGAATGTATGATCTTGAGAAGCAACTCCAAGAATCTGAACAAAAACGCTTAGAATCTAAATAGAAATGCTTAGAATCTGAATAGAAACGCTTAGAATCTGAAAACAAACGAATAAAGGCTGATGCAGAGTTGAAAGAAGAAGTAAAGAACCTCAAAAGCATGCTCAAACAACAAGCTACTCAAATGGCAGAACAAAGAAGACATTTTGAGGAACAACAAGCTAATCAAATGGCAAAACAAAAAGCACATTATGACAATATGATGAGGCAAATGTTGAGTTGTATCACCTCGCAATCAGCCCAATCTAGTAGTGATCACTAAGGTATGAAGATCAACTCAAGCCAGTCACTATTTTAGTACTATTGGATAAATTTGGAATGACTTGTTGAGCTGTTGGTATAGCTTACAATATTTTTTGTGTTACTTGGGATTGCCATGTGTAGTGTTTGCTGTCTTATGGAATGATTCTATTAGAAGCTATATTTAGAGGCCTTGGAAATGGGTATAAGTATAACAGATTAAGTTGAAAAAGCAAATCTACCTTATCAAAGCATGCTCTTGAAATTAGATCCTTAGCAAATGAAATAGCAAATGATAAGTGATTTCTATCGGGGATCCAAATATGTGTGTTTAATTTAGTTTTTGCTCTAAATTTTGTGATGTGTATCTGACTTTCTTAGCTTTGATAAAAAAAAAATTTCTTTTGAAAATAAAGAAAGTGTTGTTGTTGTTATCTTAATGTGTATGTCAATTATTTTTAGTCGACCTTGAAATGTGTTGAAAATCACATGATGTTTCTGTTGGTTTCGTTATAGAGTTTAGTGGCTGATTCAAGCTTTGTAAGTATATTTTGGCATCGTGTGTGTGAATATTGCGTTGCCATTCTACTATGCTTTCATGGTGCCTAAATTAAGTCAAAGTCTTTTTTCTTTTTCTTTTTTGGCTAGACCGTGAAAGGGAGCAGTCTTTGGCTTCTCTTTGCCATTATTTTATATATTTTTCTTCTTTAAATTTCAAAGTTCTTTTTTTCTTTTTGATAAGTAACAACATTTTTATTGAAAACAAGAACAGACCCAAGTACATAGGGAATGTACTATGAGTGAAATAAAATTTTAAGTACTTTTACATTGCTTATTTCTTACCGGTACTTGTCTTTAACCTTATGATTTCCCTTGGGATTGTGTTCTGTATTATCCTAGCTATTTCAAATTTCATCAAGTCTTCAATATGTTTGTGTTGTACTTTTTTTTTTTTTTTTTTGGGTTGGTGACGAACATATTTTGAGTATATTCATTCAGGAAATTTCTCCATGAAACTTTGGCTGGTGCTATATCTTTTTTCTCGTGCATTGAATAATTTTATTGTTTTTTTTTTCCCTCTTGTTTTATGCTATAATATGTAAGAGAGCATAGCTTAAACTTATGAAAGTTATGTTGTGTTTAGAATCAGTGGGAGATATGCTTGGTAGGGGGTAGATATGGGAGACATAGACAGTCTTTGTGATGCTTTTAGAGGTTGTCATGCTATTTTTCACACCTTCTCATTTGTAGATCCACATAGGGTGTCTATGTCTATATATCCCATGGGCCTTATATAGGATGTATTAGGATTTGTTTTGTTCACCTACTACCATGTCAGATTGTGCAAAGAACCTTGTTTTTACAATTTAAAACTCTTGCCCCTGTTGACTATTGAATTAGATCATATAAATATTGAACGGGTTAATCTGACTTTTGGTATCATTCTATATTTTTCAGAAACTTGAGGGCACCCATAATGGCTGAAATGTTCAATTGTACTAGCTGATAACTTCTTGCTTTGGAGATGATGATGAAGAATAAACTGTATCAAAACTTTTAATTCTTGGATAGATTTGGTCTTTGTACAAAGTGTGGTTGTTGATATCTTTTCTGTTAAACAATAATTGACATATTGGCATTTTGTATGCGGCCCCTAATCTGTTAATTTGTAGGTTTGAGTTTAGAGATCAAAGAAAGTGTAATTGTAGCAATATATCACTTTTGCTATATATCAATATCATAGCATATCATCTCAACAATTGTGAATTTTTGTGTGTGTGTGTATATATATATATATATATTGTGCATGATTGTGTTTTTTTTTTTTTTAATTAAATAAAATCTTATTTTCAGGGTCAAGAGACCCCTTAAATAACCTTATTTATCAAGGGTTGTAAATATAAATTTTTTAAACCTTGGTAAAAGGTTATTTAAGGGTCTCTTGACCCTCAAAATAAGATTAGAGTACTTGTTTTAAGGGGCACGAAGCCTGTTAAAATTTCCTTTTTGACGGTCTATGTTTTGAGGGTTATCAAGGGTCAATTGGACTCTTAAAATAATTTTTTTCAAGGTTTTTTAATACTTTCTTTAAGGGTTTTGACCCTTGAAAAAAGTCAAATTTGTTGTAGTGTACTCAAATGTCGATTGATCGGTCTTGACATTACTAATTATCTATTTATATATTTTTATGCTTTTTTTTAAAATTTAATTTTGTCGTGTGTGTTATGTTCAAGTAAGTAAATATGACCATTGAGTTTATATTATTAATGGTACCCCAAAAAAAAAAGTGACAATATGTCAATATCCTTCGAGGTTAAGTTAGTTATAGAAAACTTTTTATCTTACGAAACCCGTGAGCCCTGTCTTGGGGATGTTCATGTATAGTTGATTTAACACAACTAGTCATATGCTCCATCAAATTGTATTATAAAATTTTATAGGCAATATTATATCCTTTTTAGGCTCAAGGATCTAATCAAGGTTGACTAATCAAAAATCGTGGAACATTGATCACACACGTGTCCATATGTACGGTGGCCGCCTAATCTTACTTCAGAGGGTCCCACAAAATCTCCTTGTTTTTTGATTTGAAAACAATCATTTCATTCAACCAAAGCAGCCTGTAAGATGGTTTACATCTGAAGAAATCTCAGAGCTTATAATGGGTGGAGTTTCCTCCATCTATGTTACAAAGTCATCAACAAATTGCGCATACTTGGCTAGCCCATGTGCTGCCATGTTTCCTTCCCTTCTTGTGCGGCAAGTTTCAAACTGGGTCAACATCTGCATGTGGTGTATGGTTCCAGCAATAATATTGGCAATAGCTGGGGAGGGATCTGTTTCTCCCCATACAGCTGAGCAAACCAAAAGGTTGTCGCTTTCAAAAATTACCTTATGGAGGCTAATATCTTTGGCAAAAATGGCAGCCTGCTCCAGCGCTTTCGCTTCGATTTCCAAAGGTTGCAATGGGAGCTCCAATTTCTTACTCATGGCAGCAACCACCAGGCCTTGGTCATCTCTTGCTATCACACCAATTCCGCTCCATTTGTGTTTCGAAAAATAGCCCCATCCACATTCACCTTATACCAACCAATTGGAGGAAGGACCCAACGGTGTTGAGCTGGTTGAGTAATCTGCAGCTGGTGTGGAATCTCTTGGGCTATTGTATACTCATGTAGTAGTTTGGCTGCCATCCCATAGATTTATGCAGCTGACATATTCTTTCCCCCATGTTTCACTTCATTTCTGTTGCGCCAAATACTCCAAGAAATCATCAATATCATGTCCATTAGGCTTGAGGCATTACCTTGGTTCAACACACATTGCCATAAGATGTCCATAAAATCCCCTTGTCCTTCTACCATACTGCTCAGGTTGCAATGGGACCAGACTGCCTTTGCCTTTGTGCAGTGACAAAAGGCATGTATTATAGTTTCTGGGCTCAAACCACACGCTTCACAGGTTGGATTGTCAATGACCTTTCTATGGAAAAGGTTCATTTTTGTTGGCAAAATGTTTTGACATGCCCTCCATCCAAAGTTTCTCACCTTACTTGGAGTTTTAGCTTTCCACAGTCTCTGCCAGAAACGATGCAAGCCTGAAGGGTCTGAGCTTTCACCAGCACAAATTCTATCTCTATTTCTCGCTAAATGGTATGCACTCTTAACATTGAATTTCCCATTAGCAGCTGCTGTCCATACCAATCTGTCAGTTGGTAGTGTTGTGCTTAAGGGGATGCTTAAAATGGAGTCTGCATCATGTTCAAGGAAGACTTCCCAAATCATGTTGGTTTTCCATGCTCCACTTTCTGCATTGATGAGTGCACTGACCCTTGTTTCCACGGGTAGGATTCTTTGTGGTGAGGATATACGAAATGTGGTTGGGTTGTTTGTCCATTTGTCCTTCCAAATGTTGATATGCTACCCATTGCCAACTTGCCATTTGACCCCATCACTGATTAGAGATTGGGCTGACCAAATACTCCTTCAAGCAAAGGATGGGTGGTGGCCCTTTCTAGCATGTATAAAATCTTCATCAGGGAAGTATTTGTTTTTAAAAACTCTATAGAAAAGCGAGTTACCACCTTGCTGCAACCGCCAGCCTTGTTTAGCCAAGAGAGCCAAATTGAAGGCCCTTAAGTCTCTAAAGCCCATGCCACCTTTAATCTTCGATTCACATAGTTTGTCCCACTTCATCCATGCCATTTTTTGTTCATTACCCTTCTGCCCCCACCAGAAATTTCGTACCATGCTTGTCATGTCATCACATAGGCTCTTTGGCAACAGAAAACAACTCATGGTGTGTGCTGGAACAGCTTGTGCTACTGCTTTTATAAGTATCTCCTTGCCTGCACTAGATAAGAGCTTCTCCTTCCAACCTGCTAATTTGTTAGCCAATCTTTCTTTCAACTGTTGGAATGTGTTCCGCTTCGATCTCCCCACCAATGATGGCAGCCCAAGATATTTCTCATGTTGCTTAATAATTTCTACTCCAAACATTTGTTTTATGCTCTCTTGTGTATCCATAGGAGTGTTTCGGCTGAAGAACAGAGAGGTCTTCTCCTTGTTGAGTTGTTGGCCTGTAGAAGATTCATACACTTGGATAAGTCGCATAAGCTCAACACAATCATCAGATGTTGCTTGGCAAAACATCAAACTATCGTCCGCAAAGAACAAGTGAGATATCTGTGGTCCCTTACGACAAATTGATATGCCAGTAATTTTTTCCTCCATGGCTGCCTTCCGAATTAGAGATGATAGTCCCTCTGCACACAGAAAAAACAAATAGGGAGAGAGTGGGTCACCCTGGCGTAAGCCTCTTGTTGGGGTTATATGCCTATGGGGGACCCCATTAATCCAAATAGAATAGGTTACAGAGGTGAGGCAATGCATGATAGTGTTAACCCACTTAGAATGAAACCCCATTCTTAACATAATCTGCTCTAAGCCTCCCCATTCCACCCGATCATATGCTTTACTCATATCCAATTTCAGTGCCATCTCGCCTATCCTACCACCCCGTTTCTGGCTGATGTGGTTCATGACCTCAAAAGCCACAAGAATATTATTTGTGATGAGTCTACTAGTCATAAACGCACTCTGGTTCTCGCTTATTATGGATGGTAGCACTATTTTGAGTCTATTGGCTAGGACCTTTGTTGCAATTCTAGAGACCACATTACTTAGACTAATAGGGCGGTATTCAGAAATTTTCTTAGGACTTTTTACTTTTGGAATGAGTATGATATGAGTTTCATTAAATTTTACTGGTGTGACACCCAAGTTCAAGAAATCCAGCACACATTTCGTTACACAATCTCCTACTATTGGCCAAAAATGTTGATAAAAGAGGGGATTCATACCGTCTGGTCCTGGGGCTTTCAGAGGATGCATTTGTTTAAGAGCTTTCCTCACCTCCGTAGCTTGGAAATCTTTGGTAAGCAGTGCATTCATGGGTTCTGAAACTCTGGCCTCAATGGCATCAAGAAGCTCATCCTGAACAGAAGTATGGGAGGTGCTGAACAATTTCTGGTAATAATTAATGGCGATATTCTTCACTATTGTCGGATCTTCTTGCCACTGATTGTCCTCATCCATTAGCCCAAATATCGTATTTTTCTGCTTCCTACTCGATGCTTTTTCATGGAAATACCGAGTATTTTTATCTCCAGATTTTGCCCAACAACTTCTTGACCTTTAATGCCACATATCTTCCTCCATGGCATACAATTCGTTCAGATTTTTTCTTGTTTCGCCAATCTGTGCTTGGTTCGAGAGACCAACCGCCTGAGACTCCAGCAACTGTAATTCTCTTTGCATCCGTTCTATGTTCTGACCCACATGTCCGAAAACTTGTGAGTTCCACCTTGTTAAGGCTCTTCTACAGCTTTCTAAGCAACCTTCAATTGGATTTGTCCCCTACATCCACAACCCATCTTCCCATGCCTCTTTGACAACCCCTTCACATTGATCATGCTTAAGCCACATAGACTCAAAACGGAAGATTTTGGCTCTTCCCTTTATTTGCCGTGGGGCCTGGTCTAATCATAGCAACAGGACACAGTGGTCTAAGGCTGAATTTGCTACATGATATAGTTTTGCTCTTGGGAATTTTCTTCTCCACTCCAGCGTCCCTAGGGCCCTATCAATTCTTTCTCTAATGCAACCATAATCCCTTCTGTCAACCGCCCAAGTGAACCAAGAGCCAGTGTACCCCAAATCCATCAAACCAATGATATCCAAGCAATCTCTGAAATTTGCCATTTGCCTGCTGGATTTGTCCCCTCCTCCTTCCTTTTCATTGACACTAAGAATTTCATTAAAACCTCCTATAGATGCCCATGGTTTATTAGTCTGCTGCCCAAGACATTTTAGTGTCTCCCATGACTCTGTTCTCCTGTGAGTGCTAGGATTGCCATAGAAACTGGTTAATCTCCATTCTCCAATGTCACCCCCAGAGTCAATCAGTGCATCAATATACCATCGATTAATAAATCTTACTGTAACCTTTATATTAGGCTTCCATAGTAAAAAATCACCTTGTTGGTTTTACTATCTTGCTTTTATTGGATACCTTA
This sequence comes from Quercus wislizeni, assembly GCA_023055345.1. Lineage (NCBI taxonomy): Eukaryota > Viridiplantae > Streptophyta > Magnoliopsida > Fagales > Fagaceae > Quercus > Quercus wislizeni. Next base: position 3,570,577 of record JALGQJ010000003.1, read on the forward strand.
TACCTGTGCACACACACATGTGAGCTATAAAAATTTGATTTTTCCTTTTTTCACAGAGAGAGTCCATATTTCAAGTGGGGGTCCCTAGCTAGCAGAGAATAAAGAAATTTAGAGAAAGACAATGGGGGTCGGTAACACGTGAAATGTGTATGGTGACCTCTGTACCCAAATACAATTTGTCTCGAATTTTGTTTACGTGGCAATCATGATTCATGATCAGGGGTCAGCATTTGGACAAGTCGCATTGGTATAATGTGATGGCCTTATTTATATAAATCATGCGTATCATGATGGAAAATTATTAGGTACTCCTGGAGTACCATAAATACGTGCTCCCTCTTCTCACATGAATGGTGGGTCTCACCATGAATTTAATTAGTAGGACTCATCATTTATGTGAGAGAAGAGAGCACGCGTTTATGGTACTCCGGGAGTATACAATAATTTCTCATCATCAGAGGATTGCAAAGGCAAGCCAAAGGCAAGTCTTCCATTGTACCTACCGACTGACAACACATGGTTCCATGGTGGATTTTTCTTTTTTCTTTTGTGATTTTATCATCTTAGTAATAATAAATTTATTATAAATATTTATGACCAGAATTTAAAAAAAAAAAAAAAAAAGCCAGTTCCACATGCATTAAGGCGCGTCACACACTTCAAATTCATGTTAAAGATAATTCCTTTATTGTGGGATATTCCAAATTTTGAAAATGTGGTATATGAGTTTATATAAAAATAATCTAGAACTTAATTGATCAACTTGAATGTCCAATTACTCTCTTTGTTTATTGCAATTTTTTATATTCCCAAATTACTTTCTAAATTTGAATATTTCTCTTTATGATATTTGCACCACAATTCTAGGTTTGTCAAAATCGTATGAAAAGTGATTACTATTATTATTAGCAAATGGGAAGCCGAAAGCTGTAGTTTGAAGTTTCTTCAATAAAAGGATTCGAGTTACAATTGTTTGACGTTGATTTAGGAGCGTGTAAACAAGATAGGGACGTGTCACTCATTCATGTGTCACAAAATAGAACTAGAAATATCTTTTGTTTTTTTCAGATAGAAAATTAGAAAGGTTGGAGAGTGCATGATGAGGACGACTATTGAATATTTGATTGCACAAATTGTTGAATTTCTAAAACATTGTTTTCAATTTGTTGTTTTGCTCATATGTTTGACTTCTTATACATATTGTGACTATAATATAATTTATATTAGAATGTTATTTCAAAAAATAAAAATTATATTAGAATATAAATTAACTGCAAGTATGAAATTATGAATTAAAGAATAAGTTGATTGAGCTAAATTAGCCTATCTATATATATCTAAAAGCTAAAGCGTAGCATTAATTGTTACTACGCTCCTGTTGAGCCACATCAACATCCACGTCATTATCCTATTTTTTAAAAAAAATTTCTATAAATTTTTTTAACATTTATTCTTTTTTTTTTTTTAATATTTACACTTTCTCCCTCCCTTACCTTTTCATCTCCCCACTATATTCTACTTTAATATCACCTTTCATCTTTTTCTTCATCTTCCATTATTTTATCTTTTCTTATTCACACCATTTTATTATAAATTTGTTATTCTCTCTTTCATTCTTTCCATAGTTTTCCCTCACATAAAAAGGTTCTCTCTCTCTCTCTCTCTCTCTCTCTCTCTCTCTCTCTCTCTCTCAATTTTTTTGGTTGATTTTTTTATTTTTCTTGCATCTCTGCTTTAGGTTGATAAATTTTTGTATTCTTTAAAACTCTATTTTTGGTTGATGCGATTGATTTTGTATTTTAAGTTTTTTTTTTTTTGATTGTTTATCTACTTTAATTGATTATTTTTAAAAAAATTGCGAATTACCCTTTAAATCCATGTTGAACAGTATTCAAGATTGTAAGAGTTTTTGTCTTTGTCTCTCTTCGGTAGGACTACCATTCTTTTACTAAAGCAGACAAGGATTACAATATATGATGTTGTCTTAAACATTATTGCAGGTACTCTTTTATCAAATTTAATTGTTTTCCTTTCTCCTTTTAAGTTGTACTATTAAAATATGAACATGGATAGTTTTAGTGACATGGAATGCATATTGTGATATTGATATGGGTGTTTTTTATGAGCCTCCAAGAGATGGTTTTATGCTATGGGAATAGGCAAATGCCCAACAAATATAAAGGCTAATGCAAAAGGTTGGTGTTGCTTTATTTATGTTAGCAATGCACTTTCTTAATTTAACGTTTGAATTTTAAATCTTAATAGTTTAAATGTTAAGGTCATATGGTGATTTTCTCATCACGTGTTTGATGTTTATAGACAAATACCATAACTCAGGTTTTATAACAGTTTTGTGCAAGATTGACACCATCAATTGATGGGCATGATTTTTGGTTCATTAGATTGTATGCTTTTTTCAACATGGATGTGACTCTATTTTCATAAGTATTCGTCTCTAATTGAAAATTTCTATGTTTGGTCTTTGGTACATCTAATTCAAATAATCGAAAAGAAATTTTAAAATTAGAATTTTAGGTAATCAAAATTTTACTTTTATTTTTGGGTTTTGATCATTTATCAAATGTAACACCCATATTTTTGGGTTGTACTTCTAAAATTTTATAGGCCATAGTTTAAAATCATCTTAATTTTAATAGAGCAAAAAATATTGCCCCAAATTTTCTATAATAATCTTTCAATCATATCGATAATATTATTAAAGACGGATATTTTCATTAAACTTGGGCACAATGTTTCTCTATTAATTTCTATATATTAATTTTGTAATGGTTGAAAGCAGATTTGCGTTCCTTTGTTTTTGTTTGTTTTTTACAAGCTATTATTTCTACTTTATGTTTTTTAAATAACAAGACTTCATATGAGTTTCATAAGCAACATTAATAATAATAATAATAATAATAATAATAATAATAGTAGTAGTAGTATAAGTTGTGTGCTGTATTTATTTTGTTTGATAAGAAAGCTGAAACATTATAATTTTTCAGCTTTCTTATCAAACAAAATAAATGATTTTTCATCTACTTTGACAAGAATATGCTAGATTAAATTCAATATTTTATCAGATGAATGCAAATTTCAACCTACTGAATGAAAATAGACTCATTGGAAAAACAATTATATTTCAACTAAAGCTTAACGACTAAAACTGAAAGGAAGGATGAGAATTCAAATATAGGAATTCATATCGTGTCAAAACAATCAAGCAAAAGTCTTTGATCTATTAATAATAAAATCTTTTTGGAAAATTGAAACTTATACAAGTTATACTACCTACATTCTTAACTTCTACCTACTTTGATTATCATTTAAATAACAAAAAAATAAATAAAGCAGCAAAATCATTGACCCCATGAGGTACATGAATCAAGGGAATCCAATTAAATACTAGCATTGATAAAAATAAACTATAAAAAATAGAAAAATAATGAATCGCATCAATACTAGCTGGCAACTATGGTTGCTTCTATTCCATGAAATTTACTCATTTAAGCTGAAATAAAAACTTCATTATTTAACAATCAAAATATAATCTTGGCTCATTTTATTCAACATTTAAATTCAACTACAACCTCCAAATCTATTAAATTATATATTTTTTCTCTTAGAGAGAGAGAGAGAGAGAGATTTATGGTAATAGTATATGTTTTTAATCATCTAAGGAAGTAGAATATATAGAGTTCCTAAATAACTTATAAGTTAAAACCCAAATCCATAATAGAACTACACAATCAAAGCATAAATAAATAACATCAATTTTTTTTGAATTACTGCTTGAAATTTACACAATTGTTGGAAGCACTTAAATTCAAAAAAAAAAATCCACATAAAGTGTTCTCATGAAACGTTACAGTGCATTAAAAAAAAAAACATAGTTACCAAGGATATTTTCTCCAGTAATAATATAAGTAACATAAAAAATAAAGTTACCCAATTTAAATATCACATTTTCCAACATTTCATTTCACCTTTTACTATGTGTAGGTAAAATAAATGATGTGGATATTAATAACTTTTCAGCTAATTCAAAATTATTAGTAATTAATTTGTATTAGAGTTTTGATAGTTTAGATATATTGTCTTTTGAATATATATATATATATTTACGGAAAGTGGCAATTGAATAGGTATGAAGAAGTAATTCAGTTAAATAAAAAGAGGAAGAGTCGAAGAACTGGATATTAGTTGCTTCAATAATATTAATAATTTAATTATAAGAGACTTTTGATATTATAAAAGACAATAATTTAATATTATTATCTTTTGATTTTCTTAAGGAAAGTGGCAATTAAACAGTATTGTAGCGTGAAAGACTATTTGGCTTGGGCTTCATGGAGGAGAACATTAAACATCAGCTATAATTGAAAAATATATTAAATACTATAAGGCTTGGGCTTTATTGTGGAGGGAAAATTATTAGGTACTCCCGGAGTATCATAAATGTGTGCTCCCTCCTCTCACATGAATGGTGGGTCCCACCATGAATTAAATTAGTGGGACCCACCATTCATGTGAGAGAAGGGAGCATGCATTTATGGTATTCCGGGAGTACACAATAATTTCCCATTGTGCAGGGTATGTCAAAAGCTTTTATTCATTTAATCGACAATGAAATTTTTTTGCTTATAACTAGAGCAATCACTAATCCATAAAACACACACAACACTATAAATTACAATCCTAAACAACTTAAAAATTACAAACTAAAAACATGATACAACTACACAATCACAAAATGAGCATACAACAAGATCACAAATATTTTGTACAAGATCAAATTACAAGGGGAAAAGAAATCCTTCTTCAAGCCAACATAGAAAGGGACAAAAATGCAAAATATGGACTAGCAATTCCGTTGTCATGTGAATCAAATGATGAGAGAATACAACTAATATTTTCGATTCTAAATCAACTAGATGGAGAAAACAAAATTCTTCAAAACTATTGATAAATCTTTCAACATACAACTTTCGTAACAAACACATTTCGTACCCCAAAAAACCAAGCATGCAAAAATATTGGAGTGGATCATTAGGATTGTGAATGTGAATGTCCTTATCCTTATGGATACAAGGAATTACATGTAACATGCAAAATGTGTTCAATTGACTTGAAAATGTATAAATTAGTCAACCAAATAGGGTAGAATTAACATTAAAAAAAAAAAATTCAATTCTACTATAAATTATCCTCATTTTGTTCCAAATGGTAATCTCTAATAATAAAAAATATAGTTCCATGAGAAAAAAGCTCCTATCAGCATGAATCCTACTATATATTGGTAATACATATATAACATAGCTTTTTTTTTTTTTGAAGGGATATATAACATAGCTTGAGATGTAATAACATGATAAATATTAATAACAAAAAAACCATCCTAAAAAAATTATCAATCCATGGTAGATGGTGTGCCCACAAGCTGTGCCTCTACATTAGTAGAAATTTGGGCAAGAGAATCTCCACCAAGATGCATGCTTGATGATGGGCCGATATGCTGGACTGCTGGGGTGGATTCCTCACGCCTATAACGAGCCATCTGTATCATACAAAAATATATAAAGATATCTAAATTCATTACAAGTTAAGATATAAACAAGTTATTTCATCATTTAAAATATCTTTAATCGATGATTTTCATTGTTTATTCCAAGCACAATATTACAAAGTATCTCAAGCACCAAATCATGTATATAGTACCTCAGAATCTCCACCACGAAGTAGGCTCAATAATGGGCCCTTATGCTAAACTGTTGGGGTAAATTAATAGTGTGATGTTCAATAATACATGAAAGCTATATTAATTATATTCTTCACGAAACTTGAAAGCATAAGTATTGGAAGATTAGTCATAGTCTGAGTCAGTTTCCTTAATCTGAGAGTCACCTTCCTCCTTAAAGTCATCTTTTGTCATTATTCACACTATGATCTCCTCCCTAACATTGTTCTGCAATATTTCAAATTAAACTGAATAAATATACAAAAATTATAACTACACAAAATTTTGTATTTACAGTAAATAATAAAGAATTAACGAAAATATATTCATTTAAAAACATTAACACAATCACCACGATAAATGACAAAACATAAATTGAGAACTACTCCAACAACTCTTTTCATTTTTCCTATTTTATTTTTCTGTTTGTTGGCATCAAGGACTCCTCCTTCGTCTACACCTGCAAGACTGCAACAACCATTCATTCTTAAGCTTGAACGCACCAAACACCCCCATTTCTCTCTCTAATTGTATAGCTCACGAAAAGATAGGTATGATTCAATTATAAGCTTAATTCTCTTTGATTTTATTATCATTATTTATTTGTGTTCTTTAATTCCAGCACTTTCTCGCCGATTTTCACTACAATCACAGGTAATATGGATATTTTTCATTTGATTTGATTCACCCTTTACAAAAATTTAGGTCCTTGTATGTGTAAAAATATTTTTCATTTGCCATTTTTTTTGGTTTAAAACGGATATGCCCTAGATCTCTATTTGTTTAAGATGAGATGAGTTTTTGTGGCGATATGTTAGATTGAGTGGTTTTCTTCAAAAACAACAACTGTCCCCGAAGTTCAAACTCTAAAATTCCTTTGCAGCGAGACCTCTACATCTGCAAGGATTAGTCCCTCTTTAGGAAGCCATCTTGAGGCTTTGTTCTCTTTTAGGTATTTCTCAATTTTTTTTTCTTCTTCTAATTATATTATATAGGTTTGTGTAAACACATATAGATGTGCAACAGTGTAAACAAAGTTTTTTTTTCTTTTTTGGTTAAACCAAATTTTTGTTTACAACGTTTGGCTCAACTATGCATAGGGTACACTGAACATCACATGAACTTGTAAGACCATTAACATCAGTCTCATCGTAATTTAAACTAAACTAACTCAAAAAACTTTGTTTTTGATCATCAGCCTTAATATTTGTTTCACTATTATATTCAAAATACAAAATTTTTCACCCTCCAAAAATAAGTAAGTAAATTTCGTTTTCCACCCTCTAAGCACTTTCTTCCTGTACCTTCAGCAACAACACAGAGCAAAGCAAACCCAAATTTCCTTTTCAAAGTCACTGTGTCCATCACCAATGGTTTTTCTCAGGACTTCAACGGAAACTCAGAATAAACCAACATCCAAGAACAAACCCGGATTTCTGAAGAAAACACACACACACACACACACACACACACAGACTCATTCTTGCTCTTTATGGTGCGAATCCACAACAATAAACTTAGTCTTAACTCTTAATACAGAACCAGTTTCCCATAAAAAAATATAAAAAACCCAGAACCAATCCTTCACAAACAACGACCCAAGTCGGCTTCCACCACCAGCTCTGCCGTGGCCAACGTCAAGAGAGAGCTCCGATCTCTGCCGTGGTGGTCTGATTAGAAGAGAGAGAACAGAGGTACAAGTGGGAGAGCAATTCTGTCAAAAGAGAGAGAAAACCGAATTTTGAATGAGGATTACTTCTTGTATTAAAAAAAATCAGCCGGATGAGGAAAAAATACATCATATAGGTGTGGTGGAACATCCTCCACCCACACTGACAAATTTCTAATATGTCTGACATGTCTAACTAGGTTATGGACTACTCTATTACTAGTTTTACAAACATGGGAGAAAGCAATAAATTTACTATTAACTAGAGTGGATTTAGTAGACTCAAGAAGATGGCCAAAAGGAGACAGAGAGGCTTCCGTGCTTTGAAGAGAGTTTATCACTACTTTCGAATCTCCTGCGAGCATAAACTTTGCAATACCGAGTTCCTGTGCGAAGGTCATCGCCCTTATTGCAGCCATGGCTTCCACAATATCTGATGAAAATGGTAGAGAAGCTTGTTCTTACAGCGAAGCTATAGCATTTCCTTGGCAATCGTGAACTTCCACACCTAGACCAGCCTTGCCCAACTCCCGAAAAACGGCCCCATCAAAGTTCAATTTGAGACAATTTGCCGAAGGAGGAAGCCACCGAGCACGGGCCTGAGGTTGGGTGACTACTGAGTGATGAATGAGGGAGTGTTAGCTTTGTTGGAAAGTGGCAAGTGCCTGCGAAGCTTGTTGCAGAACTTGTGCTTTGGGAGAATCATTCAAGCTTACTTGGAGTTGGTTTCGTCGGTACCATATCGTCCACATCACCATGGCCATAAGGTCTAAGTTTTTCCTTTTCTCGTGAGCCAAACTAATCAAGCCTCTGATGTTTGAAATGCCATGCAGTCTTCAATCTTCAAAGCCTGGAATAGCTTCCCAGATTTCATCCAACGTGATACATTCCCATAGTGCATGGACTGCCGTTTCGAACTCAACACCACACTGCTCACACTTGTCTTCCATTAAAATCTTCCTCCTCATTAAATTGTGTTTTGCTAGTATAGCTTCTTTGCAAACTCGCCACATAAAATTCCTCACTTTATTGGGAACGTTGAGCCCCCAAATCTAATTCCAAACTTCATTTTACTGCTGTTGATTGACTGTAGAAGCTAGCATAGAAGTTATTTTTGCTAAAAACTTGGAACCCGAGTTTACAGTATAGTTACCTGAGGGGGTGAATGGCCAAATGATTTTATCCTCCATAAGGGTACGACTCAATGGGATGCTGAGGACCAATGCAACCTCTTCAGGTGACAACAACCTGTGCACTAAGTTTAAGTCCCATGTTCTTGTAATCCGATTGATGAGATCAGAAGCTCTACCATCTTCAAAACCTGGTACAATATCAGATAGGACCCGTGGATGCTCCTGTGATGGTAGCCATGCGTCATTCCAAATGCTAATAGCCTCTCTACACCCAACCTTCCATCTTGCACCCTTTAGTAGAACATCTCTTCCCTTTAAAATGCTATGCCAAGCGTGTGAACGGAAGCTAGATTCTTGAGCCTCCCAAATGCTACAATTTGGAAAAAACTTCATTTTAAAGACTCTATAAAAGAGAGAATCCTTATTATGAAGTAATCTCCATGCTTGCTTGGCCAAGAGAGCATCATTGAAATTGGCTAGATCCTTGAAACCCATTCCACCTTCCTTTTTTGCGAGACAAAGTGTATCCCATTTCACCCAATGAACTTTCCTTCTTTCTCTTTTCTGACCCCACCAAAATCTTCTTATTAGGCTCTTAATTTCTGAGCAAAGCCCTAATGGGAGTTTGAAACAACTCATAGTGTAAGTTGGAATAGCTTGGACAACTGCTTCGATTAAAGTCTCCCTTCTAGCTTGTGATAGGAGTTTCTCCTTTCAACCCTGCAATTTTTTCCAAACTCGTTCTTTTATATAATTGAAGCTTGCTTTTTTGTATCTACCCACGAAGGAAGGTAACCCCAAGTATCTTTCATACTAAATAATTTCTAGAACCCCTAATGCCAACTTTATTTGATTTCTAGTATCATCACTGGTAGATTTACTGAAGAAGATTATAGTTTTACTTCGGTTAATCTGCTGACCTGAGCATCTCCCATACACTTCTAGGATGTCCAGAACTCATTGGCACTCCCCTCTATGGTGGCCTTGCAAAACAATAGGCTATCATCTACAAACAAAAGATGAGTCAAGCGTAGGCTATTTCTACAAAGAGAATAGCCCTTAATGTGTCCTTGGTGAACAGCTTGATTGAGAAGCCCATTAAGACCTTCAGTGCAAAGTAAGAATAGGAAAGGAGAAAGTGGGTCTCCTTGTCTAATGCCTTTTGTTGGTGTGATCCTGCCTTTGGGTTCCCTATTCACCAAAATGGAATACGTCACAATTTTGACACATAGCATCATAAGACTGATCCAGTGCTCTGTGAACCCCATTTTTCCATAACTGATGACAGATAAGACCACTCCACTCTGTCATATGCTTTGCTCATGTCTAGCTTGATGGCCATATAATCTTCCTTCCCTGTGTACTTCTGCATACTATGTAGAGACTCAAAAGCTACCAGAATATTGTCAAAAATAAGGCAACTTTTTGTGAATGCTCTCTGATTCTCAGTAATAATATTTTGCAAAATTTTCTTAAGTCTATTTGCTAGAACTTTTGAGAAAATTTTATACAGAACATTACACAAACTGATCAATCTAAATTCAGAGGCAAATTCAGGATTTTTCTTTTTTGGAATGAGGGTAATAAAAGTGTGATTGAGGTTTTCAGGTAGAGTAGCAGAATTAAAATAATGCAACACGGTATTAGATATATCATCTACAATTAAATTCCAATAATGTTGATAAAAGAGAGGTGGCATACCATCAGGCCCCAGGGCCTTTAGCGAGGCCATTTGGTTGATGGCTTGCTTAACCTCCATTTAAGTGAACTCGGATGAGAGCTTGGAATTCATCTCCTCGATAATCACCCTCTGAATTGAATCTGTAGCCGAGGTACAAAGTTGCTGGTTGGCTGATTGGAGAAGGTCTTGGTAGTATTGCACAAGACATTTAGTTATGCCCTCATTATTTTCTATCACACAGCCATTGGAGTCTTTCAATTTTCGGATTAGATTTTGCCTCTTCCTTTGTTAAGCATGGCTATGGAAAAATTTTGAATTTCTATCACCAAATTTTGCCCACATGATTTTAGATCTCTGGAACCAAAGTCTATTTTCTTTATCAACCAATTCGGCTATCTCCTTCTTTAATACTCAGACCTGTTGATTATTTCCAGATCTCATGGCTAATTTTTCTGTCTCTTTTAATTCCTTTCTCTTTCAGCTCAATACCATTCTGACATTTCCAAAGTAGTCCCGGTTCCATATGTGTAGCTCTTTACCACATTTGTCTATTTTACGAATGATATGATCATGAGCATCCTCTTCTTCCCTTGACAGCCACACCACCTCTAAAATATCTGAACACCCATGATCAGATAGCCACATTTCTTTAAACCTGAATGGTTTAGCAAAAGATGGAATATCCAAACCATCCATGGTGATCCATAGTGGAGAGTGATTTGAAAAATCTGAATACAAGTGGTGAATTTTTGAACCTAAAAATTTCATGAACCAATCATGGTTGGCCAACCCACGGTCTAATCTCTCCCACAGTGAATTTCATCAGCAAAATACTTTCTCCATGTGAATTGGTCTCCCACATACCCGAGATCAAGAAATCCACATTCATCTATGACATCCCTGAAAAGTTGCATTTGAGCTTGACTTCTATTATTGCCTCCTAATTTTTACGAGCTTCTTGTGATTTCATTACAGTCCCCAGCACAAAGCCAAGGAAGGTCATGTCTGGTATTGAGTAACCGAAGTTTATTCTATGCTTCACTTCTCATGTGTGTTGCTGGTTCTCCACAGAAACCTGTGAATCTCCATGCTTCATCACCACCTTTATTAATTATTGAATCAATGTGATATTTGGAAAAAGAATCCACATGTACATCAATGGAATTCTTCCAATAGAGAGCCAAACCCCCACCACCTCTAGGATTTCTTTCCATGTGGAACAGATTATCAAAATTAATATTTCTTTGAACTTCTGTTAGCCTAACTTCATCCGCCTATGTGTCGGTTAAAAACACGACAGAGGGATCTTTAGCCCGAATCAATGCTTCAAGCTCCTTCCCTGTACACAGGTTCCCAAGTCTGCGACAGTTCCATACTATGAGACTCATTGTGCTTGGTGGGGCTGCTAAGCAACCTCCACCATTGAGTTTTGTTGACATTCTCCCTTCAAAACCTGTAGTATTTTGGTAGGTAACTCGGGAAGAAACTCTAATTCTTCTTCTCTGCTTCTTTTTGTAGCCGTAGGGCCCTGTGGTGTTTCAGTCTCTATAGTGTTATCTCATGCCAATTTTTTTGACGTGCGCAAGGTTCTATTTACTGGATTGGGAGATGATGAGTTCTCTGTCACGTGATGTGCTTGCTCTTGAATTACTAATGAGTGAGCTGGCAATGAGGGAACTAGCTGCTTCTCAATATTTGCTGAAACGTGTGAGGTACCAGCTGTAATATGATCCACGTGTTCTCCACAATTGTCAAACTTCCTAATAGTAGAATCTATTTCCTGAATCTGAGTTTCAAAATCAACGTGATTAGTATGGAAGGAAGATAAATTTGGGTTGGAATCAAATACCTCAAATATCGGGTTGCTATTATCTCTAGAATTTGGCATGATATGCTCCCCCGTATCTGAAGTTTCCATATCTGTCACATGTATTAGGTCAACTCCTCCATTCTCACCGTATTCAGGCCGTGAAGTGTTATCTCCAGTTGGTCTGGTCGCCGTCTCAAATGACTTCTCGGCAGTTGAAGGTTGAGAAGTTTTTGTGGCTCCACCAATCCATTGCCCATACCAGTAACCACAATGAATGGGGTTTTCCCCGGATTATAAGGCACAACTCTCTACCATGGTCCAGACTCATGAGGTTCCGTGTTTGCTGAATCCTTCCTTGCTAACCAGACCTCGCAATCCTTCCCATTGTGTGAAATTAGACCACACCAATAGCAAAAATTGGGAAGTTTCTCATATTTGAACGAAACACAGATTTCCTCATTATCATCCATTGCTATCCTTTAACCTCGACAGAAAGGCTTTAAGACATCGATCTCCACATGAATATGCAAGAAATCGCCCCCCACCAACTCGTTGGGATTCTCACATGGTGTTACCTGGCTGCGTGTTTCTCCCAATTCAATTGTTGTCTCTGGATCGAGCATACGCATCGGCAATCCATGTATTTACACCCAAAATTTTAGTTTAGTGAACCTCAAGTACCTCAACGGTATAGAACCATCAAATCTTTGTAAATGGACTACATGTTTATAGAAAGTCCATGGTTCATTGGCGAGAACCCATTCTTCATCTATTTCGAGTTCAAATACAAACAAGAGAATGTGATCTCCCGCTTCACCCACTTTGAAATCCTTTTTTGCTCTCCATAGGTGTTTAAACGTGCGACCTAATGCTTCCATGTTAAGGGCTCTCTTTGTAAGAAACTTGGTAGCCAATACATACTCTTTGCTTCGTAAATTTTTGGACTTCGATAGACTAAACTTGACATCTTCCTCATCTATCAGTGAAAGTTTTTTCCAATCGTATAGTATATCCTCCATGGGGGTATAGCGAAGTTGAGAGGGTATAAGAGAAAGGAGTAGACCACACGTAAGAAGGACGGAGGTCAAAAGAAACCCTACTACTAAGAAGGATTAACAGAGGGGAAGATTTATCATTCCGGGGAAGATAATAGGGTTCTACGTTCTAGCGTCTCAGAGAGAAGCTAGGGCGAGAAAAAATTCAACTCTTAGTATTAGCGAGTTTGATGCATGTTGTTTTAGGGTCTTTTATTTTTTATTTGGCGAGTTTATTGGGATTGTTTTAAAAACATTTACGGTAAGAAAGCTAAATAATATAGTTTTAACAATTTAAAAAATAATTTTATGTATTTTAACAACTCACTTTATAATACACCCAATATTAAATACTCTATTTTTTTAGCAACTCCTTTAAAATAATATAAATAACTCATTAAAATAATGATAAACAACCACCACAAAAACCAACACAATAGCAACAGCCACCTCCACTGCCACCCCACCAGCCACAACCACAAACCATAGCAGGAAAAAAAAAATCCAACCCCCAAACAACCTTCCTCTTCCACTTCTCAACCCATAACCACCAACTATAGCAAAAAGAAAACAAACACACAATCCAACCACCACCAACCTTTCTCTTCCACTTCTCAACTACAACCACAAACACATCACAACTTAACAGAAATCAAACAAATCAATGACAATCCAGCCTGGCAACGCCATCGTGACCTAACAACCCAAATCGAGCCATCAAAGCATAGTCACTGTGACCCTCGACCCACGACTCACGAACGAATCGGACCCACGAACCAATCGAACTACAAGATATTGAAAAGACCCACGGTGACACCATCGAGCATGACCAAACCCATGAATTTGACCATAAAAAAGTTCAAACCCATATCACAACTAGCAAAAACCCATGAATCCCATGCCGATATCTGCAAATCCCATGCCAATGCCCAACAAAAACCCATATCACCTCTGATGCCCACGTATCCGATCTCCACGCCGATGCCCACAAATCCGATCTCACCTCAATGCCAATGTCCACAATCTGATTTCACATGGGTTAGAGCTAGAGTCGAGAAGAGAGAGTAGAGGAGAAGTGAGAGAAAAGAGAAAAGAAAAGAGAGAAAAGAAAAAATATGCATATAGGAGTGAGAAGCAAGCATGTAGGGAATAAAAAATAATTTTTTTTTATACCATTCAGCTTTAGTGAGCTACTAGAAATAGCAGTTCACTGTAACTATCACTCAAAATGTTTTAGCTTTAACATCTTTGCTGTAGTGTATGTTTTTAGTGTTTTAGTCATTTTAGAAACCTTATTGTGAATGCTCTAAAAAGAAAACTTCTAACAAAAAAGTAGTTGAGTACTTGAGTTATTAAAAAAGGCGTGGATTAGTAAAGCTACCACCGCGCACTCTTGGCGCAATGGTCACTCTACAAGTATAAGTGCTTCTTGGGTGTAAGGGCAAGGGTCGAGATTCAAGTTTCCAATAGTAAGCTTCACATACATATACACAAATTATATTGTTAGCATACTTTCTAACTTCATATTTGGGCTGGATTAAATTTCATACTTTCTAATTGCAAATTACACCCTTAAAGTTTGGGGTAAAATCAAAATTTTGAAATTTCAAGGTGTAAAATCTTTTGGAGGTGTAATTTGCAATTTACCTTAATTAATTTGAATATTTTTGGGTCATGGTATCTTTTTTATTCTCTTTATTTTTTAATTTTTACAAGTTGCTACATCCCTTTTGCCATTGTTTGCAGCCTAGACTTGCATTTAGGATTTAAAGTTTCAATTATTTTGTTCAATTTGTTGCATGCTTCATTATAGAATTAATTTTGTTTGATTATCCATCATTATGGAAGTTCAATTAACATTTTACTTCACTTCTTAATTTTTATTAGGCTTTCCTCTAGAAGTTTAATGAACATGACAAGCATGGGCGTTGCCAATGCTGCAAAAACTAGTACGCATCATTAAAAATAGCATTATCACAATTGGCTGTTTGCGTGAGGGTTTTTTTTTTCCCCTCCAGTGTATTAATTTTATTTAACTTATTTAATATTGTAAACAAACACACAACACAGCATTTCAGCTGCTAAATTCCTTCTTCCACTCCATCCAAAAATTTCCCCTCTTAAAATGCCAACATAGAAAATTAACTATTATGGTAAGTGGTAAGTGTTCAATAGATAGTACAACTCACTTTCGATATTGATTAAATATGTTTTTGATAAATAAGAAGAATTTGTATAAATAAAGCTACTTTATATGCAAAAGAGCACAAACAAGTCAAAAGTTACAACGTACAAAGGAAAAAAAAAAAAAAAAAGCTTAATTACAAGAGTGAAGAGAACTAATAAAAAGAGGGGGAGTCAGTTGACGTAAGTCCCATACTCAAGACCAGTCAAACAAAGAACCATTAAAAGAAGCAAACGAATCTTACGAACTATCCACATCTTTAAACGTTTGCCTATTGTGCACCCTCGATAAACAACACATTAAACACAACAAAACTAAATTCCAAATGTTTGACAAGGGCTTCCGTGATGACAAGGGTGTTTTCAGAAAGAAGTAAACTCGTTACATATGAGGAAGCCAACGGCTCCATTTAGCCCGTCAACTTCACACACATATACGGAAGAACGAAAGTGACAATGCCATAGGCCGAGGACCTCATCTCAATACCTGACGGCATCTACACGAGTCAACGAGAATCCATGAACGGAACAAGAGGCCGATGGGAATAAAGAAAGTGACGGGTCCAGCGTGGCCTTGCTTGACCTCCATGAATATCAATACAAGGAAATATCTTGTACCCCAAGATTAACTCTAGTCAAGGGAATCCCTATTAGGAAGGATCCCGCAAGATATGTGTATTGATGAGGATCTTCCCTACAAGGAAAGACTCTCTCTGCCAAGAAACGAATGTCAACTCTACACTACTATAGAAAGCTCTAAGCCTTCACAAACCAAGGTATGCATGATTTACCCAGCTCTGGCACTCTAGAGTTGTGAAAGTTCTCTAACTTAGCCTTCAAAGGATATGTGGCCGGTACCACACCGGTACTCTTTGTGAGGTCTTCTTCTTCCTTATTGTGCAAGTCTTACTAAGAGCACGTGAGGACTGTGCGACTTACTAACGATTTTTGGCATCATCAATTGGCACCATCTGTGGGAAACACGTAGCCACAACTTCATTGTAGTAGAAGTTGTACTACCACTTCCCGAACAAAGAGTTGTATGATACTCCATTCACTTGATGGCCACCACCAACAACCAAGGAGACGAACCACGTATTGCTGCCCTCAAACCACGTCCTTTCTTGAGTGGACGGTCGTCCTTCCCTTCACTTTTTTGCTTGGACGTTCCTTTGCTGACAACCTTGGGAGTTGACGTTAAGGCCCCTTCCTTCTCCTTCTGCTTGCGCGCCGCGACTAACGCCCTTACCAAAGCCCTTTGTCTCGCTACCTCCATTTCTGGAAAGGGTAAAAGACAAACGTTAGATAAAGCAAACAGAAGTATGAAGCAGATGGAAGGAAAAGGCCAAGAAGTAAGAACTTACACCGACGAGAATAAGCATTTAGTCTATGAGTTGCAGGCGTCGGCTCAGGACCACCACAGTAGGCGTGCAGCGTGTCAAAGGTAATGAGATCCTTACACCTTCACTTGTCGAAAGGGATGTCAAGAATCCAACGGATAAAAGCCTCTTGCGCGTCAGTTATTCGCAGACGAACATTAGCTAAAAAAGAAAGAAACAGACGACGTCAAACACTTAACAAATAAACAAAGAAAAATTGAGAAAGCAGACATTACTAAACTTGAATCCTTGATAATACCCCAAGTATTATTGAAGCCATGAGGCATAGTAACCCACTCCTCCCGTCGGCATACTCAATCCGTCCCTTAGACAAAAAAAGTACTTACTCTTCCAATTTCTATTGGAGTCAGGCATGTCTAACACCAGCCTAAGTGACTTCTTCCTCGCTGCAAAGTGATATATCCCTTCAAATGAGGAGATATGTTGGAGTCTGTAGCACCAAAAGAACTCGTCGAGAGTAAGCCGACGATTCCCACCACTAAGACGACCCCAAATGACTTCAGCTCCTATGAATATTCTCCAAGCATTAAAAGCTATTTGGCTGATGGATAAACCTAGGAAATTGGCCAACTAACGATGTAGTTCTGTCAATGGCAATCTCAATCCCACCACGAACTTGGCGTCCCAAAGTAGCACATTTCAAACTTCCTAGGTAGACAGATCGGGACATTCTTAGGGATTTGGTAATGGTCCCATAAGTTCTTAAAAATATTACGTCATCGTAGGCTTAAAATCGTTGACAATCCATATCGCAGAAAGGATAAAGGGATAGGTCCAACCGTTTCCTGGGCTTCCTGGATTTCCTCCCTCATGAGCACTCTCGTCATCCTCACCCTCGTCCTCGTCACTTTCTTCCTCTCGCTCCTCCTCGTCCTCCTCTTCCACTCCGTCCCCTTCTCCCTCGTCATAGCCATCCTCATCTTCCCTCTCTTCTCCTACCTCTCCATCCTTTACTTCCTCTCCGTCATAATTTTCCTCTTCGTCATTAGGAGAATGGGCGGACTGCTCCCTTTCTAACGACTAGGATAAGCCCTTCTCGGGCCCATGACCTGATGGGTAGACTTCGTCGTAGCCCGCTCCTTCACAGACTGACGATGACTACTCACTCATCGCTTCTCTATCACCTGACATCTATTCACCTACAAGCGATGGAGGTATTTTAAGAACCTATTTGATGGGTCTCTCTATAAGTGACGACTGGCTAAATGGAAGTTAAAAAAGAGAGAAAAAATGGAAGGGAGAAGAGGACTTATAGGATTAGTAATTGATTCTGTAAAGGTGACGGGATCTACAAGTTGACAGTAACGAAGGTGATGGGATTTGCAAGATGACGGCAACGAAGGTGATGGAACGACAGTTTTCCTTCTTAAGATTCGCAAAGATGAAATAAGGAAAAATGAGAGGGGGTGATGAGCTATTGATAGGACGAAAAAGCGCGGGGAATGAAGCAACACTTTTGTTCAAAAATGAGGCGAACCAACCTGTGCCACGTGTCCAAGCATTTGATGAAAACTACCCAAGGAGCCATTAATGAACTCCTTTATTTTTCCAACAGATAAATAATAAAAGAAAAGCTACAGTTTACACTCCATGACCCGTTAGCTAAAGCTGACGGAGTCATGGAGTAGGGGGCAGCTGACAAGGGTGTTTTCAGAAAGAAGTAAACTCGTTACATATGAGGAAGCCAATGGCTCCATTTAGCCCGTCAGCTTCACATGCATATAAGGAAGAATGAAAGCGACAATGCCATAGGCCGAAGACCTCATCTCAATACCCGATGGCGTCTACACGAGTTGACAAGAATCCACGAACGGAACAAGAGGCCGATGGGAAGAGAGAGGTCGACGGGAATAAAGAAAGTGATGAGTCCAACGTAGCCTTGCTTGACCTCCACGAATATCTATACAAGGAAATATCTTGTACCCCACAATTAACCCTAGTCAAGGGAATCCCTGTAAGGAAAGGATCCCACAAGATACGTGTATTGATGAGGATCTTCCCTACAAGGAAAGACCCTCTCCGCCAAGAAACGAATGTCAGCTCTACACTACTATAAAAACCCCAAAACCCTCACAAACCAAGGTACACATGATTTACCCCAGTTTTGGCACTCTAGAGTTGTGAAAGTTCTCTAACTTAACTTTCAGAGGGTATTTGGCTGGTACCACACTAATACTCTTTGTGAAGTCTTCTTCTTTCTTATTGTGCAGGTCTTGCTTAGAACACGTGAGGATTGTGTGATTTACTGACGATTTTTGGCATCATCACATAATATTGCAATGAAAAAAAGCATCAATATGGCACTTAAAAGTTCAAAAGTTACTAGTCACACTGAAAGCAAACCACCTTTAAAAGGTTCCTCTTGCTTGTATTCACCGTCTTCCGAATTTTTCATTCACTCTCCTGAGTTATATTTTTTAGAATAGAAGATTTAAACGACAGCATTTCTGTTGGTCATGATAATAATAAGACAAGCCAAAACGCTGCCATTTCCTTAAAAGGACTCACGTGCTCAACTTAAAGCTTCCAGACATGCACATGTGACAACTTAACCTATTGCCTAAACGGTGTCGCACTAAGAAAGAGAGAGAGCTATTGCTCACAACTCAGTTACAGATTGAAAGTTTGTTAGAGACACGGGAAAATAGGAAAAGCAGTTAGAGTCCAAATCAGATTTTGTTACAGTGGTAGCTCATTTATTTCATACTGATAGAACTATATAAGTATAAATATTGGTTCTTGTATTGTAATATTAATTCAAGCAAGTAATGTGATTTTTCATAAAGGATTTTCTCTCTTCCAGTTTTCCTCTTTCTTTCTCTTGTAGTTCTTGCTGTGCTTGCTTGAAATACACATATGTAATCTTGATCTCCATTGTTCTAGATTGCATAGTTCATATACAGAATTCTTCAATATTGACAACCCCTTCATAGTTTTCTTTCTCCTCCTTTCAGATCTTTACAACAGTTTGCTCATAAATCCTTATGGCTCTTGTGATCAACAAAGGAGCCTCCTCTTCCTCTTTCACCCTCCAACCTGAAAACTTTGATGTCTTCTTGAGTTTTAGAGGTGAAGATACCCGCCATGGTTTTGTTAGCCATTTGTATGAGGCTTTGCATTTGAGGGGTATTCACACGTTCATCGATGATAAGCTCCAAAGGGGAGCAAAAATTTCTGCACAGCTTTTCAAAACCGTTGAGAACTCAAAAATGTCAATAATTGTATTTTCTGAAAACTATGCATCCTCTACTTGGTGTTTGGAAGAGCTTGCCAAGATTTTTGAGTGTAAGAAGAATGGCCAGTTAATGATACCGGTTTTTTACAAGGTGGGCCCATCAGAAATACGTAAACAAAAAGGAAATTTCGGGAAAGCTCTAGCTGAACATGAAAAAAACATAGACAACAAGAAATTACAAAAATGGAAAGACGCTCTCCGAGAAGCAGCCAATATATCTGGTTGGCATTATAATCATAGGTATTCACTGACAATTCTTGTACTTTTTATGAGTTTCAGTGGTTTATAATCATAGATATTCACTGACAATTCTTGTACTTTTTATGACCACAAAGTGTTATCCAAATTATGAATCTACTTTTCTTTTTCTTTTTTTTTATTCCCTTCGTATCTTCTACTATGGAAGTTAGCTCACAATGGTAGAAAGAAGATATTGATTTTTTTTTTTTTTTTTTTTTTTTTTTTGAGAATTGGTAAAGTAAGAATTTAAATGTAAGGTCCCTTAGGGTAAGGAAGAATTAAAATGTACAGTACCTTACCAATTAAGTAGGAGTTTCGCCCACATATTATACATTTATTTTTATTTTTATTTTTTGAAAATCTTCCTCCATAATTTATTTCTAGTATTAAAAAAATGGGACTTAGTAAGTTGCAGTTATCACCTAACTAGATTTTCCATGAAACTTCATGTTGCAAGTGTAGTTATCATAATTGTACCAAATTGATGATTGAACTGTTAAACCAATGAATTGTACAAAATTCTGGATTGGTATGAAAGAAACTATCATATTTTCAACCAAAAAAAATCAATTAAACCATGAAAAACCACCAGGTTTTTTTTAGAAAAATACTTAACCACATGATTTTACTCGAACCGTTTTGTTTTTAATGTTTTAAGTCATTTTGATCAATTCAAGATGTCCTATTATTTAGTCATTTTTATATAAGCATATATTAAATTCTATATTAAAATAAATTTTATTAACAATAATATTCTATAAATTTCAATCTATGTTATACCTTCATACTTATGTAATAATTGAATACCATTGCCTTCTATTTTTTCTTTTTATAATATCTTCATTTTTTTTCTTTTTTTAATTTTACTTTTAATTTTAATTTATTCTTATTTAAAATAAATAAATAAATAAATTATTTGTCTAAATTGAGCCAGTGACACAATTGTTGAACCAATGAACAACCATACCACTGCCTTTACGGTTTAATGCTTAATATTTTTGGATAACTATGCCTCAAAGCCAAAAAAACACTTACCTAAAAAAAAAAAGGTGCTAACATAATGATAGTTATAGATTTATAAATCAGTACATGCCACTTACTTTAATTGTCAACATTTCAAATTTAATGCACACGCCAAACATCTTAAATATGGTTTATATATCTTCATATTTCTATTCTCTGGTTTAACTCTTTTTTTTTCTTTTTCTTTTTTAATGTTATGTGAATGACAGTTGCAGCGAGTCCAAATTTATCCAACGAATTGTTGAAGAGATCTCAAATTCTAAATTAAGTCACAAGCCATTATCTATTGCTCGATACCCTGTTGGAATAAATTATCGTGTAAAGACCATTCTTTCAGATATTGAGTCAAATGATGCTCACATGATAAGGATCTGTGGCCCTGGTGGAATAGGTAAGACCACAATCGCAAAAGCTATTTTTAATAGAATTTGTGATCATTTTGATGGATTTTGTTATCTAGAAAATTTTAGAGAAAAATCGGGGACATATAATGGTGTAATCGAACTACAAGAGACACTTCTTTTTGAGATCTTAAGGGATAGAAATTTAAAGGTGGGTAACAAATCTAGAGGAATCAATATGATAATGGAAAGACTTTCTTTTAGGAGGATTCTCTTAGTTCTCGATGATGTAGATAAATGGGACCAGATAGAAAATTTGCTTGGAGGATGTGATTGGTTTGCTTCTGGAAGCAAAATCATTATAACAACAAGAGACAAACACTTGGGAGCTACTTTTGGAAAATATTTTTCAACATACGAGGTTAAGAAATTAGATCGAGATGAAGCTCTTGAACTCTTTAGTATGCATGCCTTCCAAAGCAACAAACCCAATAAAGATTATTTAGAGCTTGCAAACCAAGTTATACAATATACCAAGGGACTTCCATTAGCTCTAGTAATAATGGGCGTTGATTTGTGTGGAAGATCTAAACCTGAATGGAAAAGTGCAATAGATAAGTATGAAAAAATTCCTAACAAAGAAATTCAAAAAGTACTCGAAATAAGTTATGAAGGATTGGATGAAGCTGAACAAGATATTTTCCTCGATATTGCATGTTTCTTTAAGGGATTTCATAAGAAGTATGTCATGGATGTACTAGATTCTTGCGATTTACATCCAATTTATGGAATTCAAAAACTTATTGATATGTGTCTAATAACTATTGATCAATATGACAAATTGTCAATGCATGACTTGCTTCAACAAATGGGTAAGGACATTGTTCGACGGGAATCACCACAACTACCTGGAGAGCGTAGTAGACTATGGCGTTATGAGGAAGTTCTTGATGTACTAACTAAAAATATGGTATGCATCATTTTAGTTCATTTTTCAAATGCCATATATAGTGATTTTTTTCCAATTAAACGTGGAGGAAAATTTAAATTAATTAGTTTTGTTTTTGTTTAAATTTATTGTCATTATACTAATTACTGTATAGTGTGATTCACTTAATTCTTTATCTAATTAGGGGTCAGAAAAAGTTCGAGGCATAATGATATGCGCACCTGAACCATCAAAGATTCAATTAGAGCCTAAATGTTTTGAAAAGATGGAAAATCTCAAGTTCCTTATGGTTAGTAATGTAGATATTTGTAGAGATCTTAAATATCTTCCCAACGGATTAAGGGTGCTTGATTGGCAGAGATTTCCTTCATCTTCCTTACCATCCAATTTTTGTCCTCAAAAACTTGTTGTTCTTAACATGCCAGAAAGTTGGGTTAAATTTCTCGAGGTATAATTTTTATTTTTATTTTTTTAATAAATTTCCCTCTCCCTTGTGTGTGTGTGTGTGTTTGTTTCTCAAATATATATATATATATATATATATATATATATATTTAATATTTGTTGTAGTTAATTTTGATTTAATTTTTTCTACAGAGGATACAGTGTAAAAGCTTGACATATATGAATTTGCAATCCTGCCAATACATTAGGGAATTACCTGACTTATCAATCGCCACCCCAAACATAAAGCAATTGGATCTCTGTGAATGTATAAAATTAGTCAAGCTTCATGACTCTGTTGGACGTCTTGATAAGCTTGAAAGTTTGGACCTCACGGGGTGCGTTAAACTTAAAGTTCTTCCAAGCTGCATCATGATGAAATCTCTTAGAATTTTAATTCTTTTTAATTGCAAAAGGGTTGAAAGGTTCCCTGATATTTCACAAGAAATGGAAAATTTAAAGTTTCTAAGTCTAGCATCCACTGCCATTAGAGAGCTTCCTTCATCATTTAGGAATCTCTCTGGGCTTGAGAGATTAGATGTAGGTTCCTATCCCTATACGTGTCATCTTCCAAGTAGCATTTATGAATTGCCACATCTTCATAAACTCTTTATTCGTGGCAGTGTCCAATTTCCAATGGATGCCAAGGTTGGTAGACAAGCACTATGCAATTCTTATGGTGGCTTTTCAAAATATGGTTTTCTGAAGTTGAATTTTTTTAAAAAATTTACATCTTGTTTCCACCTCTCAAAGAAATGGTTATTATCAACGAGTAAAAATTTGAACCTTGAAGATAACATTATGAGATACAATGGATTACGTTATATTCTAATTGAGGATTCCAAGTTCCTTAAGAAAATTCCAAAGCTTCCAGAAAGTATAAGATCTGGGTTTGCATCAAACTGCTTCTCGTTGAATTCAAAATCATTAAGAGAACTATTCCTTCAGGTACCTTTTTCTCTTCAACATATTTTAAAAAAAAAAAAATTGTTTACCCTTCCAAATACTATACTAGATTTGGTAAATTTCTAATTTCTCAAAATTCCTAATTGCATGCAGTTTGGAAGAATTTTAGATTTTCCACCAAATATGATATGTTCAGGTGTGAAACGCAACATATTAGCGGATTCACGTTCACGTCAGATTGATTACTCTTCCCAGCTCTCCATCTCCAAGTTCATCCTAACTGAAAAAGAGTTACGTCCAACTCTAGATGAGCATCTGATTGATTTTGGAGAGAGATGTGGTATTGTAGTACCAGAAAAGAAGATTCCAGAGTGGTTCAACCATCAAAGCATGGAAAGCTCCATATCATTCCGGATTGGTCCAGAATTTTCAACATTTGCCTTTTGTATTGCTTTTCATCTAGTTTCATTGAAAGATAGTTATGCTACTCTCCGTGATGATATGCTCAATTGGGCTTGTGTTGTCAACATTTCCATCAATGGTCAAGAGCAACCTTTCATGCGGCCGCCGATCTTTCAGCGTCTAAGGTGTGATCATTTGTGGTTTTGTGGCCTACCTCATGGCCAATTACAGCAGAAATTTGGAGACTTGATGCAAGGTGATCAGAATGAAGTTGAGTTTTCATGTAAAATCTCTCATTGGACAAGTAAATTAGGAAAATTTGCTCCTGTCATTGCAAGGATGGGGGTACATGTGGAATGCATTTGTCCTCCTCAAAATTCCATTATCATCCATAACAACTCTGAAAATGTTGATAACAACTCTGAAAATGTTGATGACAACTCTGACAACATTGAGCTCGCACCATTACTACATCCTTTCTCAACGGACTCAGACGCCGGATAACCTCAACCTCCTCTAATCCTTGACATCTTATTTAAGGCTTCCAAAGGATAAAGCTAATGGGTTTGACTTAATTTTGGGTTTTCTAAATTTGGGCATCGACTCAACCGATGGTGATGTGTTTGATTTGGGTTCTTCTTCAATGTCCCATACCTCCATAAAAAATGATGCCAGCTTCAATCCATAGTCACCATCGAAGAAACTGAGAATCTCTTAATCAAAGTTTGAAAAAATATGCCCAGGTACTATTATTCCATTGAAACTGTTTTCCTTTGCATCATCTTCATTCGATTTCTTTTACATTGTAAAATGCCGGAGTGTGTCTCCCTCTTTTGCTTATTGATTTGCATTTTTGGTGGTATTTGTCACTTCCCATTCTCTTTCTCTAAATTCATAGGTTCATTCGTTTAGTTATTAATTCAATTTTAGAGGACATTAACACAAAGTAGAAGCAGAATTGATGGTCATTTGATTTGTTTTTTAATTCAATTTCTTGTAATGATAAAAGGGTTTTCAAAATTACTTGAGAAAAATGCATCAAATTTATCTAGTTAATGGATGAATAAAGTCAAATGTAGAAAAATGCATCAAATTTATCTAGTTAATGGATGAATAAAGTCAAATGCCCTACGCTTTTCTAGACTCACAAAGATCAAAATCTAATTGGCCATAGTCAAGATATTGCTTGCACTGATTAGAATTATTGGTCATTAGTTGAGCCTATTTGTTATGGGGTGTTGAAAGGGCTCACTGGTATTATTTCTGAAATTGATAGTTTGAGTGAATGTGGTTGGAAATTTAAGGTTTGATTGATGGAATGGTCATGGTGCCATTGATTTTCAGCTAGAAGACTTTGTTCAAACGCAATGCATTGAAAGTTTGAGAGTCAAAACAATTTTATAAAGTGTGATAGGTCTGCAGGATTTGGCAGAACTAGGCATTTTAACTAGGAGTGACTTAAAATCTCAAGAACAGATTTTTTTTTTCCCTTCAAAATATAGAAAAATTATGGTTTTTATTTTATTTGAATGGTTCATGATTTTAATTATCTTAAATGCAGCTGAATTGGATGATTGTGATAAAAGATGGGTTTGAATAAGCTTGGGCAATTTAGTACTTAATGCTATGATCACTTGCCTAGACCTTTGCATGGTAGAAGCCATTTCCCAATGCTGATATCCCTCCAGTCGTTTGTGTGAAATGGACCAGTAGTTATTTTATCTTAGTTGTACTTACAGAGATATAGTTGGCTCTACTTGGATATTTATATAAGCGTGCAATGATGCTACCATGTAGTGAGAAATCTTATACATGGATCAGGTTTTTTGCTAGTTGGACATGTTTTTATTACATTTCTGTTGAAGATTTTTACCTTATGCTGCACCCTTTTTTTGTATTCAAACTTTGCAGTCTCCGAACTAACAAATTTTTTTAGTATACAATTTTGTTTCCTCTGTTTTGATGTAAATTCTTTTTTCTTATGCTAACCTATTGCCCAATTTTTTCTATTATAGGCATTTATATGATCTTATCACTCTTGCTTTTAAATGTAAAAGTCCTCTGCCTTGGAAGGCTGAGGACTTCAAATAAGTAAATTTTTTAAAGGTCTAAGGGAGAATTTTATTGGCTTGATCCAGTTAAAGTTGGGGCAAGCATTTGTGCAGTTTGTGATTATTCTTCTATTCATTCAATACTTATGTTTTTACTTCTTTCTGATCTGATTTTTGAGAAATTCAATAGTTTTCCGTTTAGCACATGTATAAAGAAGAATCTAAATTACATACGAGAAGATATATGTTATGGTTTATTTAAGGACTAATGTTTTATTGTAAATGATGAAATTTATTTGAGGGGGCATCAAATTTTATCAGGTCATGTCTCATACACACGTTTCTTAATCAACCATCCTAATAAATTCAGATTCTTGATGGAAAAATAGTATATTTGTAAGCTCAACTATATAACAAACAGCAAAGAAGCAAATGTACTGCTTTATTTTTATTACTTATCGTTTTTAGCCTAAGGACAAACCAACAGATCAAGAAGGGAAGAAAACCATAGCATACATTGGCAATGCTTGGGGTAGGTTCTTGCAATGCAGAAGTTGGGAAGTCATCTGAGAAAATGTGCTTCTAGACAAAGGGTGGCATTTAGTGATAATATTGGAATGATCTGAAAAAAGAAAGCATCTGTCACATAATTTTGAAAAATGTTGAAGCCCATGACTAAATCCCAATTAAAAATCCAATTCTTTCGATGTTTCAATTGTAGAATATGGCTTGAATTAGGTGTTTGACTCCTTGTTTGATTTGGATAAGGAAGGAATTTTATTCCTTTTGGGTTACTATTGTTCGAAGTTATAAAACTCTATTAGAAGTTTTGTCTACTACTTGTTTTGGAATTCTTTTTGGAATAGGAGTGATTCTCCTTTTGTGTGTGGAAAAGAAGTCTAGTCTTTCTTGGTTTTGAATATGCTAGCCTACTCAAGTCTCCTATTTATTAGCATAGTGCTACTGCAGAAAATTAGAGAAAAAAAAGGGAGAGAAGATTGTGTGGGTGTGAGAAAAAGAGGCTTTCTTTTGTTTGGTTCTTTGATATTTGTGGGTTGCAATTTGGGATAGTGAGAGAGATTTGTTACCGCTTGGTTTTAGTTTTGCGGTTTGGTGATTTGCTCTCTCTTGGTGTGTTGCAACTTTTGGATTTGTTTTGTGGCTCTCTCTTTGATTTGTGCGTAATTTGTATTTGGTTCTTTGGTTTTGTATTTGTGAGAGAGAGTTATTTGGGTGTATTTAGAATTTGGGTTTGTGAGAGTGCCTCTACACCAATTTGTATTATCCCAAATTTATTATAGTGAAATTTGTTCGTCGTGCCCGTGGATGTAGGCTATTGCCGAATCACGTAATTCTTAGTGTTTTGTGTCTATTTTCTTTTGGATTAATTTTCTTCATTCCTATTATTAGTTTGGAGATCTTTCAAAAGCCTAAAATATTTTCACAATCAATCTTCGTAATTTGAGCTTCTGCTATTTTACAGCTTCAATTTCAATACCCTATGCCATTATTTACTTGTTAGACCATAATCCCTGTTTCCAGTTAGACCAGAAATGTTCTTTGATCTTCTCCTGCCTCACATACATGGATTTTAAGGTGAGTTTTCATCTATCCTGATTTTTAGATTTTTGCCTAGCACTTGTTTAAGACTTGATTCTGTGGTTGAGGGAGGTAGGGTGATAGTCATATTAATATATTGGAGTTTGGCAAGGGGTTTGAAAGGAGTGGGTAATGCTGTATGTGGGGGAGCAATTCATAACTAGGTAAGTTAATTGTTATTCTTTATGGATCCTGATTTTGTTAAGTACAAATTGGAGTCTATCACCTTATCTAAATTCTAATAAACTTTGGTTTGAGATTGTTAGTTATTTTTGTCAGACTAGCTTTTGAGATTCATAGGCTCCTAGATTTGTTAGGTCCAGATTACTTACAATCTAAGTTACATATCCTTTTTAATGGGGGAAAGGTTGGGGGGGGGCGGGGGTGGGAGAGAGATTCTGGTTGAGAAGATATATTTATGGTAGCTTGGATCTCAATTTGGATATAATTTTTGTTTGATGTATAGTATAAGGAGATGTATGATTTTATAGTTTGTAATCCTTGTCGTTGTTTATAGAGCTCCAATTTGTGTTTGAGGAGATTTTAGTAGTTTATTATTTCACATTTCATGCAAAAAGAATTTACATTGAAGGAAAGGAATTATTATTGAAATTTTTTATATAAGTGTTAATCTATTTTCCTTGATGGTAAGAAAATTGCTATTGAAAAATTGCATACAAGTACGAAATTGATTATTTATGTTGAAGGAAAGGAACTATTCTTGAAAATTTACATACAAGTATGAGACTATTTTCCTTGATGGAAAGGAATTGCTATTGAAAATTTTCATAAAAGTGCGAGATTCAAGCTTAGGTGTTGTGTGGCAGTTGATTTTTCTGCTTTAATTTGCAATAACAATTAGTTTTTGGAAGGCATTTGGAATGCTTGGGATCTTTCAGTAGGAAAGTTATTAAGGTGAGTGACGTAAGTGATGCAAAAAGGTCTTATTTTGGGAATAACACGTGAGGAGGAGTTTGTTTTCCAGATATGTTCAAGTGTTGGGAATAAGAGTGCAATATCAGCCAGGAATTTGTATTATTGGGAATTAGAGCACAATGGTAGTTAATAATATGGGATTATTGAGAAGAGCGCAAGACAATTGGTGTGACGACACGTGCACAAATTAACATGAGCAACATTCTTGTTGGTAGATGGTACTTATACAAAGAGTTTTCTTAGGACTTCATGAAATGATTTTAAACTGTTTTTGTAGTTTTAGATTTATAAGATTAAATGGTGTAGTTGTAAAGGAGGGGGAAGGGGTTCTGGACAAGGAGGAGACTGCCGGGCAAAGGTCAAGTCATTGCACTAATTTGAATATATTAGTGTGTACTTATATCATGTGATTCAAGGACTGAAAATTTTTGTCTTTATATCCTGTCTTGCATATGCATAAATGTTGCAGCTATAATTAGCAACGAAATGTATGCTATTGGTATTTTGCTTATATTGAGCCTATTTTGGGTATTGATTAATTTGGTTTCAAAGATAATTATTTATTTAGTTATTATTATTAGGATTATTGTTCTAGAGATCAAGCATAAAACAAGATGAAGTCATAAGCAACCAAACCCCTCCATTATCATGACTCTGTTCTGGTGTCTAGCTAGTAGTCCTTATACTTCATAAAAATTTAATTCTATCAAACATGTTTAATTATAGAGATAGACATACCATATAACAGTCATTTATTAATTCCTTTATGTTTTATAACGAGATATAGAGAATTACTGGCTGTGTATATTGTTTATGTACCCAAAACATAGCAATTAGATAAATTACTATTTGTCAACAATGATGAGTATGGTATATTCTTCTCACATAGTTGATGCATAAAGCTCTGAAATGTTTGATTCAATCCATAGCTATCCCCATTAATCTATTCTATTATTCCAGTAGGTGAAGAAAAGGAGGGTTGCTTCTCTGATGATAGTGAATGTCTGAGAACAAATTGGACATCAACATTGGAACTGAAATGGTCAGACTGCTCAACCGGAGATAACTGCTGTGGTTTATGTCTAGTATTCTTATACCAAAGTGAGTTGCCAGTTAACTATTCTTATCTCTTTTAAATAATTTGTTGTTTTTTTTATGTTGCTTGTGTTTATAATATACAGGTGCATCCTAATGCTTGGGCATTTAGAAATATATCTCTTATGTGCTATCAAAAATTATGCGGTATATATGGTGTAGAGGTTTCTAACAAAAGTACAGTGTTTCAGTAGGTAATGCATACAATGCAGATCTTGATGTCAAAGTGAATCTTCCCAAATCATTTAAGAATGTCATTGCCAACTAATATTTCCTTCCTTTCATTCTTCTATTCTTGACCTACAATATCAAGTCTCCTTTCTATCATTTCTATCCATAGTCTAATTTAACAGGCCCATATAATTATCAATCCGAATAGTATACAGTGTTATTGACCAGGGTAGATAATGCTGATCCATGTAACCCTTGTTAAAGAAGAGTGCTACCCCATCATTTATTTGTTTATTTGTTTTTTGATTCACACCTCAGCATTTATTTTGTAAAAGAAAGTATCAGTTGCCGAATTGGATTTATCATCTCTGAAATACTTTTTCTTATCTAAAAAGGAGTGCTACCCCAGCTTTTAATGGACAAATATCTCAATGATGTAATGCTAGGGAAATGCATAAAGGAGAAGAAGAATGATTACAGTTTCAATAATCAAACAGGTATAAAATGTTGTTCAATGAAAGATTTGCATTGCAATATGACATAAAAACTTCTCAAGAATCTTTCTAGAAGTTTAGTACTATGATATGAAAACTCCTTTAACAGAGAGGGTTTACATGGGATGAAACATGGCAAATGATCTCAGCTTACAATGATTGGGATGCTTATACAAAGGTGTGTTGTCAACTTATTGTAGTCTTAGATGTTAGTTTCAATTATATGTGGCTAACAGTTTCTTTATGTTGAAATCTCCAGAAACAATTTCAAACAGAACCAAATTGAAACCAAATTATAATGATTTTTGCTTGATTTGTGGAAATCCAGCTTCTAATAAGGTTGTAACAAAGCAGGTCAAGAAATTTGTTGTGGTGTCGGGTAGATTTTGACAAGCTTATAAGCAGTCTGCAACCTTATTTTCCCTCTTCAAATCTTTGGACTGTAGTTAGTGCACAATTAGTTTTAGGTATTCAGTGTGTCTAAATGTATGTGTGCTACTTCATTTTGCATTGATTGCAATAGCATTTTCTCAAGCGTGTGGAGATTCGTAAGTATATGAGTCATATATTGTAAAGTATCATCTTTACAAGTGTGTGGAGATTTTTAAGATGTATAACAATTGTTAAGCTTGTTTTATACCAAGGACAACGTCTCAATAACCTCTTAACTGGGAAATTTCATTGAGAGGGCACAAATCTTCTGAAATAATTGACCTAGTAAGCATCTAAATATTTGTCACCACCTTACATGTAAGACAAAAAATATGCTCAATGGTCTGTTTGATTATCTGCCTATTGACTGTTAACTACTCTTTTTACAGCTTCAAAATGATGCAGTCTCATTCAGGTTAATTGGACATGAAGTTCCAATCAGCTAAAGATATTCGAGAGACGAAGCTGAGTTCCTAGTACTCCATTAGAGTCCAGTTCTCTAAAATGGTTAGTGTCATCCTTGATTTTTGTTTCATCAATACAAAGTATTTTTCAAAGTGCATATCTGGTTGTCTAAATATGTTCTATCATCTTCCTTTCAGGATGAGACCTCCAAAAACATGCATTTATCCCAAGAAACCAATGTGGTGTAGTTTATGATGTGCATAGGAATACTGTGGTATGATTTGGCCTCAATCTGTTTTTATCTTATTAGATTTCACTATATATGATGTGTGTTGAATGAAAGTGGCCAATTTACCTGAGATATAAGTAATCAACTTTGTGCGTGCGTGCGTGTGTTCTTGGGGGTTTCAATCACCCAACTATGACCCAAGAATTTACTTCACAATAAGGGATATCAATTCACCACAAATGTACCCCCTTCTAACATGCTCTCTGATCTGTGGTCTCCTTGCACATCATTGGGGGGAGAGGGGTGGGGGAAGAGAGAGAGAAAGTGATCAAGGATTGGTGTTGTGAAGTATTCTGAGCATATTGAATCGGCAGTTATAATCTGGTGACTGACTGGTTCAACATAGTCAATATTTGATATAATAGATAATGAATTCTGAAATGTGTATGCCAATACCGTAGTAAACCTTTCCAGAAAGCGCATGACAAAAACTTGTTCCCACATGGAAAATAGTAGATAAATGTGTGCATTATATTGGAAACTAAGAACTCACTCATTGAAGCTATAAAGAAGAAGAGAAAAGAAATTAACCAATGATGGCATGAAGGTACTATTTGTTTAGGCATTTTGCTTGTACTTCTTGAGTATAAGAAAAGTGAAAGGAAAAGTAAAATGTTTGTTCCTGAAGCAATAGTTAAAATGCTTATAATAGTGCATTTTCTTCCATATGCGTTACTGATTATGGATAAGTTCTGAATAGAAACATAATCCTCTCACTGCTGTAGGAAATATTATTACATGTTATATATTCCAAACCATATGAGAGAAACAAGAGTTATATCACTGAACCAAAGTACATGTCAGATTTATTATAATAATTCATGGAATTGTTCTAGTTGGATCCTCTTTCTTGTCTTAAAAATATTTTCTTAAAACATATTGATTGCAGCAGTAATTCATGGGACCAATAGTGCTTTGTATTTAACAGTTATGCTGATACCTGTTGTACTGCAGGTTAAGGAAATGGATCTTGATCAAATGTCTGTGACCTCAAATCTGGAAGTCATGACCAGGACCTCATTTATGGTTATACAAGTTGAAAGATGAACATTGAATATTGTACTGTACTTGGGCGTAAAAAGCTGTAATTGTAATTGTATATAATACAATTTGGATTCTTTTAACCTTTTTAATATCAAATTTTCTCTGCAGTTTTTTTGTCAATATTCTGAGGAAGTTAATGTTCTCATTCATGTTACATATAATTATATAATCCGTATGTCAAACTAGTTGTTACTTTAGTCCCTAGTGGCTGACGGTGCAGTGTGACTCTACTAAAGTTTTGATGTCACAAGTAATGTGCCATCTAAAAGTTAGGCAGATATTGACATGTTCAAAAATTCAAAGGCACTACTAGAATGAGAAAATAGTATACCAACTAGGAATTGTTTGCAGCTAAGCTATCCGCTTTTGTTAGAAAATCCCTCGGGAAAACAGTACCCTGTCCAAAATACAAAACCTTTGTTAGGAGCCCCCATAAAATGGACCCATTTATGAGTGGAACTGTGTTTTTGAGTGTACAAACTACAAGGTTCTGATAAGTTTCTCTAAAAGTCACTGTCAAATGTTGTGAAAGTAGGGACTGAAATGATGCTATTTTTTGTTATATTCTGAGAGGACCTTTTGCTTGGAAAAAAAAACATGGATAAAATTACTTTTTTTTTTCTTGAGTTGTCACAATTCAGCCTGCATCTCGCTGCTAATTTGTAACTCCGCTTACACAAACAATGCTGTCAACAAGTTTTGGTATGAAATTGATTAAACTAGAATGCTATAAAATTGTTGGCAGTAAAGACCTGTCTATTGGCCTTTTTCTTTCCTCTTACAAATAGGAAAGGGGATTCAAATCCAAGTTTCTCTCATAGAAAGAACCAGATAAACCATTCAATCACAAGGGGTTTGGCGATTGGTCTATCATGACTTGCTTTCATGGTCATTTGTATAACCAAAAAATCTAACTTATAATTTCTAGATAAAATTATTGACTTAAGATGAAATTACATGGTGAATGATTTTTGCAAACGATATAGTTTTATTGGATGAAACTTAAAGCCGAGTCAATTCTAAATTGGAATCTGGATGTAAGGTATATTCCAAATGGAAATAAAATAGAGTTGTATAACTTGATAGTTAAAGATATAGAGATCAAAAAATGATAGACTAGTCATGATATAGGGTACTGATTATTGGGTTGTAAAAAACCAACTTATTTATAAAATGAGTAGCTAAAATGAGAATGATAAAATGAATAAGTGAAAATATAAGTAACAATCATAAACAAAATGGGAAAAAAAAATTGTTTTAAGAATAGGTGTGGCTCCTATTAAGGAAAAGGCAATGAAAAATCATGAGAGATGGTTTGGTAATTGCAACTTAGAACGATTAATGCAATAATGACGAAAAGTAATTTGATTTAAGTTAAATGAATGAAAAAAAGAGTTACAAAAAATATCTAAAATAATAATATTGTTAGAAGTAGTAAAAAAAAATGACAAAATTTAGTTACAAAATTAATTGTAGCCTAAGACTGTAACCTTACTTAATGTCTTTTTATTATAGGTAAATTTTGACAAATCCACTATTGGATTACATCTTCTTTTTATATACTTCACGTTTGCAAAATTTCTAAAAAATTGAAGATCAATAGTTATGTCATCAATAAATTGTTTAAATTACAAGTTTTTGTAGTTTTAAATTATGTATAAAATATAAACTTATAGATCATATAGTAAATATCCAATTGACACAAAATTTGATATGTGTATTAAAATTATAAAGAACACGTAATTCAACGGTTAGATTTTCAAAATATATAATAATATTTATTTTATTAAGTAAGGTTATACCCTTAAGTTACAACTAATTTTGTAACTAAATTTTGTCCTAAAAAAAGTACATATTAATTATAAATGTGACAAAGGGTATTATTTTGAATAATATAGAACAAAGAAAAAATTATATATGAATAAAATTTCATTTAGAGAGTCATGAAAAGTGAATTGAGTGTTTTTTTTTTTTTGTTTTTTTTTTTTTATAGGCTAAAGCCAATTTAGCTCAATCAACTTATTCCTTAATTCATAATTTCATACTTGCAGATAATTTTATATTCCGAATATAATTTTTATTTTTTGAAATAATATTCAAATATAAATTATATTGTAGCTACAATATGTATAAAAGAAGTCAAACATATAAGCAAAAATCAAATTTGAAAACAATGTCTTAGAAATTCAACAATTTGTGCAATCAATACTTCAATAGTCCTCCTCATCATACACTCTCAAATCTTTCTAATTTTCTATCTGAAAAAAAAAAAACAAAAGATATTTCTGGTTCTATTTCGTGACAAACGAAACAGTGACACGGTCCCTATCTTGTTTACACGCTCCTAAGTCAGCGTCAAACAATTGCAACTCGAATCCTTTTATTGAAGAAACTTCAAACTACTGCTTTCGGCTTCCCATTTGCTAATAATAATAGTAATCACTTTTCATACGATTTTGACAAACATAGAACTATGGTGCAAATATCATGTTAAATCAACTATACATGAATATCCCCGAAACAGGGCTCACGGATTTCTTAAGATAAAAAGTTTTCTATAACTAACTTCACCTTGAAGGATATTGACATATTGTCACTTTTTTTTTTTTACCATTAATAATATTAAACTCAATTGTCATATTTACTTGAACATAGCACACACGAAAAAATTAAATAAATAAATAAATGCATAAAAATATATAGAAAATTAGTAATGTAGGGACCGATTGATCGACAATCGAGTAGGACAGTCGACTACAAAATCAGCCCTGGTTTGGACATGCTTCAATCTCAACTGTCCACACTTCTTTGAACTTATCAATTCTTTTGACTAGTAATGACATGCTTAGAAGTTAGATCTCTCCAATGGTTTAAAGTTAATGCTCTATTTCGCCCCACGGACAGTCTAATTGGGTTTTTTTTTTTCTCTTTTTTTTTCTTCTTTTTTTTTTTTTTTCAAAAGAAGAGTTGTACACTTTATAAATTAATCTTACATCAACATTTATTAGGTCTCACACACCTTCAGTCAAATTTAATATAAATAAAAATATTATTTAAAAAAAAAAAAAGAAAGCCTTACTAGTGGCTTGAAGTGTGTTGTCCTAAAAAAATATCTAATCAGCTGACTCGGGAACTCACTTCAAGCATTTTGAAAAGCTAGGTTTAAGGGTTTGATTTATGCATAAAATAAACACAAAATGACCATAAAGTCTCCCTATAAAATCCTTGCACATTTACGAGGACAACGTACGTAAATTTTTCCACTCAAGTCATTATTTATTGCAAAAATAAAAATAAAATGTCACCATACTAACTTCTCCATCGAAGTGCCTTCAACATTCAATCAACCCCATCCAAGAAGGCCTAAGCTACCATGTTGAATCTTTTTGCTCCCTCTTACAAGCTTAAATTAAATGTACATGTTGCCCCTCATCCAATCAAATTCTAAGCATTTTTCTATGTTGTTTCATCTATTGTCTCATATTCACCAACTCATAAGTAAATAACAATTTACATAAGAATAGGTTCTACCATTTTAGTTAGTTGAATTAGTAATGTCTCTTACTCTTGAATAAATAATCGATATCTTGGCTTTATTATTATTATTTTTTAGATAGAATTTTCCTCTAATCTAATCTAAGTGTATATTTTGACTTAATACTTAAAAACAATTATTCTGTATAATGAGTTAATTGAATTAGCTTTTGTCGATGGCTACATCTTATGCTAAATTGCTAAAACCTCTTTTAAGCAAATAGATCCAAACAAAAAAGGAGTTACTTCTAGACTTAATTATTGATAACAGATGAACTTTTGCAAAACAGTGAGCCGTTGACCCGCAATCCCTGCCCATGAGATAAGTTACAATTGCACAGAAAAGGCACAAAAAGAAATAAAGGAAAAAAAAAAGAGCCTCTAGTTTTTTGTGATTTCAAAAAGAAGTACTATTATATATAATTAAAGTATTAGATGATTAGGTATACGAATAAGTTTTATTATTATTATTAAAGTTTCTTAGTGGTCATTATGGTTTGATTACGATCCATCAACCTTAAAATATGATCAGAACAATTAATTAATTTAATTGGTTAGTATAAAATAGTTTCTTAATGGTCATTATGATTTGGTTATGATTCATCAACCTTAAAATATGATCAGAACAATTAATTAATTTAATTGGTTAGTATAAAATAGTGAGGATCTTTAATTTAACATCAAGTCTCGAGGTTTATTCTTCTCCAAAGTCTCGATGTTCAAGTTGGTTGATTATTTTTTTTGAGAATTGGCCTATCGTCGCGTGTTGGGGATGTAGCAACCTCGAACCAATCACTAGTCAAGTTCAAAGTCCTACACCAATTAGTTGTAAATTGTGTCAAAGTGACAGAGTGTGAACACAATAGTTTTTGACTCTTAAACCCATTTATTTTAAGTACTAATTCAAAATCACAACCGACCATGTTAGGAAATAATGTATATAATTTTGCAAATGTAGTTATCTAGATATATCATCTGCCAATTAGAAATATCCTGCTTTAGAAAACCTAGGGGTTCTGGTTAGATTTTTGGGGTTGAGTTGAATAAATTAATGGCACAATTATCTAACTGGAAATTAGTACCTCCAACGAGAAAAATGAACTGTGTTCACATGGATAATGATGTGAAGAACTTTTCAAATTCTGATAAGGGGTAGTTTCTATTCTCTATGTACAATATTATTGATGGGTTTGTAGGTAATATTGATTACTTGATCATAAATACTTCATCCATTCCATTTTGTTTGGGCTGTTTAGAAAATTCAATATTTTGAGAAAACATCATTTAATGTGTTGTTTTTTTTGCATAAAAATGTACAGATTTTCAAACTATCCCATTAGTTTAAACTCTAGTGAAAGAGAGCTACTGAATTTTTAAATAAATTAAGGGGGTATGTTAGAAAATTTGAGTTAATTTTTCAAAGAAGATTTTTATTTTAGGACATTCCAAAATGAAATATAGGCCAAACAATTTGGTACAGAAGGTGTAACAAATAATTGTTTATATAGTTTGTTCTATGACTATTTCATACCGTTTTAGTAAATTGTTGTATCATCCCCTCATGCAAAAAAAAAAAAAAAAAAATTGCTCATGAAGTATTGAATAATCACTTTCTCATGTGCAAGTCAAGTGTCACTAATTTGTCCAAATAAGTGAAATTTATATTAACAAATAATTTTAAGATATATATTCATATCTATATTATATAAAAAAAATGGAATTTATATAAGTTAATATATGTGAATTTTTTATTTTTCCTTTTTTTATTAATGAAAATGCATCAAAAGATACTATAAATATAACTAAAAATAGTAACAATAATAGGGCAAAGGGTTTACTTGACTTTCCATGTACTATTCCTTTTTAGCTAAGCTCATGATGACATAACATAGGATCTGGATTTATCTGCAGACTTGTTGCATATAGCCCTGAGAGTCGGTGGTTTACTTAGTTATTGTTTAATAGTCATAGATGCAATGCAAGCCAATAGATTATGGAGGGACTTTGAGAAAAAGAGAAGGGCCTTTAATTAGATTATGATGTGAGTAAAGTAGTAAACGGCACTTAGTCAGTCTAACTAAACGCGTACGTTTTGTTTTGTTTGTATGATGGTCAACAAGAAAATGAGGTTCAAGAAGCAGATAGGAATGTGGTAGGTAGGTCCACTTATATGGAAGTGTTGAATACGCTTTGTTTTTTTTCTCTCTTGATGTTCAACTTTTTCAAGAAAAGAATTTTCATAGGCATATGTTTGATTAATTATTTAATTTTCATTCTTTCAAAATTCCTTCTTTTTTTTCTAGTAAAGTGTTGATGTTGTGTTTAGAATAAAAGGAATTTGATGTTTTTGCAAAAGTTCTAGAATTATTGGATTTAAAATCTCGTCATTCAAAATTTCAATATTTATTAATTAGGTAAAAAAATATTTTATTCAAAACCCTTAATCAAATGTCAATAAAGAAATACTCAATTTGAAACACTTCATTAAAAGCATCACAATCATTGTTGATAGGGTTGAAATGAATCGAATTGTTTATGAATAGCTCATATTTAACTTGAAAAAAAATCTTATTTATGTTCGTTTATTGAGCAAATGAGTTAAGTTTAGCCTTGATTTTGAGTCCTCAAATTCCAACTACAATTTTTCTGTTAAAATATGAAATCTCCTCTAATGCTTCACCAAAATCTAGAACTGTTTGTGATTGAATCTAAAATCATGTCTTCTCAAAAAAAAAAAAAAAAAAAGGTGATAAATCTAAATTCGTTTAAAAAATTCTTTACCTAAATACATGCAACAAAAGTTCTGGTTAATTTTCAATTTTATTTCCAAATCTTCTCGAATTATGATCCTCAAGAATGGTAAGAATCCACCCACAAGAATGTACTCGCTAAAATGTCATAACTCATACCAATAAATTTTAAATGTCAATTGCTGATTAAAGATTGTTTGTACGTACGAGTTAAAAAAAAAAAAAATTTGTTTGTACGTATCACATAAGTCCACCAATCAACAATGATAGTAGACCACACGGTCTTTAACGCCATTGGTTAATGCCAAAGTCTTTAGCAATGTCAACATAAAGAATAGAATGATTATTTCCACACATATATGGATAAAGTCTTTAGCAATCTCAGAGTGTGGTCTATGACATCCCAGACACAATAACTTTGATTTAATCTAACATTGTTTAGCGAGGGGTGCTCTTATGGTCACGTCCAAGAGGATAAGTCATACATGGTCGCCCCCGCCCCACCCACCTTTTTATTCATCCAAAAAAAAAAGGTCTTTAGCAATCTCAACATAAAGAATAGAATGATTACCCCCCTGATTCTAAAAATAAATTAACAATATATAAACCTTATCACTTATTTCTAAAAGAAAAAAAAATCAAAACACTTTTTTGTGGGTAAGGGTTATTTTAAATGAAAGGGATGATGATGTGTCCAAAAAAGAAAAAGAAAAAGAACATTCCTTTTTAGCTTTTTGTTAGTGTGATCTTGATTTTATTTATTTACTAAGATACTAATTAATAGATTTAAAAAAAAATTATAATAGCACGTTTTTTATTATAATTTGTTGAAATGGTCAATTGTGATTAGAAAAAAAAAATAATGAATTCATAATCACTTTATCAAGTTATGAGTGAGTTTTAATTAGTTCAATTGGTAATAATTTTTATAGTTGAATAAAATATTTATGGTTCAATTCAATCTTCACTTACATAAAAAACTAATTGATATTTTGATTTGATAATAAATAACTACTATCATTATGAGTGAACATCATATATTAAAACTCTCAAAACAAAAATTCACCGAGTTATAACTGACCAAAAAAGGATAAACTTTAAGAACTCAAATATCACATAAAAAGGAGACCCATCTCCCTAGAGTTAAAAAAGAAGCTTCGAATTGCAAGTTTGCAACAGAAGGCAAGAATGAGATTCCAACCATAACCAGAAACGAAAAAAGAATTCACGATAAGACAACAGTAGATGAGTAAGCATGGGGCCCAACCCAATCCCATCAGACAATAGTTAATAAAACAGATATTTTTGGTACCACTATCACTGATTCACTAGTAATTTTTTTTTTTTTTTTTTTTTGAGAATCCTATCACTAGTAATCTAATACATCAGCTTCCAAGCAGTTCAATTTGTAAAGTATTTGTGAACAGTCTTGTACTTCAATTGTATTTCAAATGATTGGTACTTTGGTTTCAATACTCATTCTTTTCATTTTAGATATTTATTTTTATTTTCATTTAATTGAGTTTTTTAAATATTAAATTTATTCTATTCAGGTTTTTTGTCCGATTCATTAAAAATTTGCCATTAAATATGTAATTAACTAATTTTTTTTTTTAAAAACACTCATAAAAAATCTAACAAATATTTTTATTAATTATATATTTTTTCCACGTGAGAATTTTTTTTATAGAAAAATTGAAAAGAAAATCTGAATTGAATATATATATATATATATATTTATTTATTTTGGAGAAATCTTCATATGCGTTCAACTTATAATCTCACTGACATGTGATTTCCACGTGTCAGTGAGACAAATGCTTCATAAATCGGACGTAAGAGATACTTTTTCAACTTTTCTTGTCTTTAACAGTTGAATAAAAGATCTAAAACTCAAAATTTAAACTTAAACCAAAAATCCAATACTGTCTTTAACACTAAACCTATCTAAAATCTAATACAAAAACACAAATTAAAAAACCCACAAAAGAAAATCCTAATACTAAGAGTGTGTTTAAGAAATGATGAAACTCACTACTTATTAAAATTTTTAACTTATTTTTATTACTATTTATTGATCTTATTGTACTATTTATTAAAATTTTTAATACTTTTCAACTAGCTTTTAATTTCATTATTGTTTGAGCTAAAAAATTTCATTATCATCGGGTTACTTCCGAACGGATTCCAAGCCTATCTACATAAAATAAATAATACTATAAAAAATGATACGTTTCCAATATTTTTACAATATTTTTACGACAAATCATAATGGACAGTACTATATATACAAAATCCCCACACGTTACTCCCTCATCTACTCACCACTTTCCTTTTTGTTGAAAATCACCACACAACACCTCACCTCTACCTTCCCAAACCCCAGCCGGCTCACCTCACTGCCTATATTTTCTTCACAGTTCATTTCACATCTTCAAAACCCCAAAACACACTCCAAAAAAAAAAAAAAAAAAAAAAAAATGGCTTGGCTTTGTTCTTCTTTTCTCTATTATTCTTTATTCTCTATTCCCAAATATTTCTAACACTAAAGAAATTCAAAACCATTTTTTCTTTTTCTTTCTCTATTTATACTATTCTCTCTCTTTGACTCAAACCCTAAAATCCCCAAAACTTTCAACAATGGCTACCACGACGACGACCAGCATCAACACCGGCGGCGAGGACCGAGTCCTCGCCACGGCACAGCAGATCGTGAACAGTTTGAACAACACACCGAAGGAGGTTCGGCAGGACATGCTGTTGATTCTGTCGAGCTTCGACAACCGGCTCTCGAATATCACGAGCTTGATCGACGGCGACGGTTCGTCGAAGAGCGAGGAGGAC
Organism: Quercus wislizeni; assembly: GCA_023055345.1. NCBI lineage: Eukaryota > Viridiplantae > Streptophyta > Magnoliopsida > Fagales > Fagaceae > Quercus > Quercus wislizeni. The sequence goes on from JALGQJ010000003.1 coordinate 3,612,409, forward strand.
CGGTTCGCTCTGGCTGAGAAGGTGATTTTGCGGTGGGATCCGAGCTCGGAGGGTTCGAGGAGGTCGTTGAATTGGGAGGACTCCGGTGACGA